>OY282477.1:8802703-9507217 GCA_958295575.1 Leucania comma
AACAGAGTTGAAATATATGTATTTCAATCAAAAGATTACTCTACTTTACAACATTTTTTTACCCATAGATGAAACCAATGAAAATTGGTAGGGTAATTAACCCATAGTGGGATATTGAATTAAAAAAAAAAAAATGGGATCTCAAATATTGAAATTATTTTTTTTTTTAATTTCAGCTTTCTGACATGCCTTAAAAAATCATAATTGGCACAATTTCTTTTTTTTATACTGATTAGTGTCAGTTTTTCTTGAGATGCTTCATTAGTAATCGGCTAACATATTTTTATCCCAGAAACCTTAATTCATCTCTCTATAGGACTTTAAATTCTGAGGAGGAGTTCACTTTGTTCACCACTTACGCTTCCAAGGTTTTCAGGAAAAATATTCATGTGCGAATGTAAAAAACACATTTTTAATGACATGTTTAAATATCTCAAAATGTCACAAAATCTATAAATTAGATAAAATTTCTTCATAGTCCTTAGTCAGTTAATATGTTTCTACAATTTTCACATATTACTTCAGAAACCCATTTTTTTTAATGACCGTTACTGGAATTTGGAAGTAGTGAAAATACGCCTATTTTATTGTTTCAGTAATTAGTGTCTTTGTGTTTTTCAAAATAATTTTACCACAAATAGCAAAAGTTATTCGAATTTAATTAACACTTTTTTAAGGACATTTTAACAATTTTTATGTAATTGATTGTGCTAATTAAACGAAACAATAACGATTGATACACGCGACACGGTGACATCTAACGTAACCTAACCTAACTTAGGCCAGGTTAAAATAAAAGTATTATATAAAACCTTAAAACCATATTTTTGAGGTATGGCATCATAAAAGAAAAAGTCTATTCAATTTGATGCTTCGAATGATACCTGTTTCAAATTTTTTGGTAAACACCAACAGATTTGAAAGAGATGTCATTTTTGGGGACAGTTTTACGCAACGCCCTTTGTCAATTAATTTTGTAGAATCATACAGGGTTCACCGAATTGCATTCAGAAATATTTGACAGTACTTTAAGGCTATATTTAATGTTTAAAACACTTGGGTTAGGTTAGGTTAACATAAAAAATATTTTATAAAACTTAAAGGCTAAAAAATGTTTTATAAACCTAAGGGTTTTATAAAATATTTTTCCCAGCAGGGTCGAAAAGTGAGTAAAGTGAAAGTGTACCCAGGGGCCCTGGAACGAAGGTAAAGAAGGAACAGGAGTGATTTTTTTTGTTTAAAAGATTACACTCTCTCATGAGTTGATGATCAATTTCGAAGATATGGAACAGAACTTTTCATATATCTTATAAATGCTTTGTTTATACGTGTTGTCGATGACGAACTAAAGCAAAAAGGAGAGGAGATACATCGAACTGATCTGATTAACCACTAAAAAATAGAAAATCAAAAATAGGAAAATAAATACAATCGATATCAAAGTAAAAAAAACACTAAGAGGTGAAAAGTAACTTTAATTTCGAAAATAGGTGTTACATAACAAAGAGACAAAACCATTATATAAACACCTACTTCCGAAATTAAAGTTATTTTGAATTTTTAGTGCTCTTTTTACGTTGAAATCGGTTGCACAATTCTAAGAAGCATTTTTTGCACAAAACCATAATTCATTTTTCTAATATAAAAGTAGCCCAAATTTCCTCCTTATAATAACAACAATCTATCAGTGAAAATCTCTTCATAGCTGGCCAAACACATAGACAGACAGACAGACCGACAGACTTTTGATATAAGTATAGAATAAAATTTTGAAACTTACTCAACAGCTTCATTTTTGAATAGGAATGATTTTAGAGGCATTTTTATTTCAATGCAAAACTTGTTTCATCGGGCACTGCTATCGTGGTTTTAAATTGTCTAGTTGTTGTGTTAGTCCCTTTCAAGGATTTTATAAACATTCAATTATCGTCTAAAGCTAAGACCACACTGAAGCAAGTAAAAACTTAACCTACGAAAAGCGAGTTTATTTAGTCAAGTTGACGAATTTCAACAAACTGATATTTCTATAAGTTTGTATGCATAATAAGAATGTATGTATATTTGTATCTTCTTCTCACTCAAATGGCTGAGCATTTGAGTCAAATTAGACTCAAGGCTAGGCTACGTCCTAGAACATTTTTAGTCCTGGAGCACTTGGAAAAAATTCTACATTCACGTGAATGAAGCCGCTAGTAGTATTGTTGTACACTGACAACCTCAAATCTTTTCCTTTCTTCCAGTCTATCCAAAGGTTGTCTGGTAGAAATTGCCCTGTGTAATAAGACCGCCTATCGTACACTTATTTTCTTTATAAATGTATATCCTAATAATAAGTTAAGGTATGCAATAATGAAATACCTACCTAAGCCTAAGCTAGTAGAACTTTTTTTACCCGACTACCAAGGAAGGATCATGTTTTATACTGTGGTGGCTCTTGAAAATAAAGTTTCTTTTTTTAAAAAAAAAAGGTTCCCCATTACGAATTGTTCCCGTATAGTGTTTGCGTGCATTACCAGACGGCGGGACGGCATGCTATCCATCGCTTGAAGTCCGCAAACCATGCATACGGTGGCCGGAGATTGTTCTAAGACTCCCGACGCTCGGGACGTCTCTTGCAATGGCAGTTGGGGTATAAGGATGCCCATTTCTACACATTTGCAGCCATTTCCTTTGATAAGAGGTGACCATTTCATTCCCTCTCGTGAACCTAAGACTTAAAATAGATTTGGAGGTGATGCGGAACAGAGAGTAAAGTCCCACATACCTCCGTTGAAAAGGGAGGATCCTCCGACCAGACAGGTGTTATATCTGGTGGGCTACTGCCCGATAGATGAATTCGCGTTTGTTCTATATGTTCCAATCGCGCCGCGAATCTTACTTGCGCGATGCAGCATTAGTTCATTTGTGACGACATAGATGTCGCTACATCACTCCCCTCCGGAGATCGGAGATCGATGGTTCTTGATGCTTCTTGATGCGTCTTGTGATGCGTGCCAAGCCAATGGTGGTTGGTTCCAGTGAGTCGGAACCGGATTCCGCATAGTTCTCGGTGAGTCGGAACTGTCTGCGGTGATGCCCCAGTGAGTCGGGGTGGTGCTATCCCAGTGAGTCGGGATACGATGCTGCAGGCTCCAGTGAGTCGGAGTAGTGCGGCTGGCTCCAGTGAGTCGGAGCGGTGCTGTGCGACGTAGGGCTTGACTGCTGTCGTCGACCAGGAGAAAGCTCTTCATATGACTGGCCGAAGGTGCAAGTGCTTAGCCAAGGTCGCTGATGAGGCTGAGGGTGATGACCAGGTATGACCAAGTAGGCATGCTGGTGGTCAGGATACCCATATAGCCGTGGGTGCTGGCTGTATGGCTCGCTGCTCGAAAGCTTGAGGAAGTGATGATGACGTCACGAGGTAGTTGCTGCACGAAGGCTGCGCTGACGTTCTTTGTCGAGGGGTCACCAGTTTGGAGGTGATGCGGAACAGAGAGTAAAGTCCCACATACCTCCGTTGAAAAGGGAGGATCCTCCGACCAGACAGGTGTTATATCTGGTGGGCTACTGCCCGATAGATGAATTCGGGTTTGTTCTATATGTTCCAATCGCGCCGCGGATCTTACTTGCGCGATGCAGCATTAGTTCATTTGTGACGACATAGATGTCGCTACATAGATTTTTGTATTAGTTTTTCTTTTGGAATATTTTTTTAATTTTTTATTATAGGTAAAATCGTCCAATGATAAATCCCGCCCTTGGGCGGAGCGGGAAGTAGTGTCAGACTCTTACTGACTAAAAACCAAACAATTCTGGATATTTCTACTACGTTGTCTTACTTGCTTAGAAGGCTGCTCCCAACAGTGCCGTGCGTCGGTGGCAGTGAACGAGGGAAACGGGGCAGCGGGGAGTCGGCCTGGGGACAGCGGGTCAGGAACCCTCGCTCGCCGCGGCAGCCAGCTATTGCACGCTTCCACCAAAGTACTCTCCATGCACGGCTGTGCCTGCGCGTTATTTTAGCATCTATTTCCTTTTTACGTTTTGCTTCAACTGCCGTTCCTAATTTCTTTCCTTTCTTACATTAAAATTGTTTAACAGTCCACTCTTCTCATTCATTTAGCCCCACCACGATGTCGTAGTGGAGCACACCCTTACCATATTTCTGAAAACATGGTACGTTTCTCACAAATTAATTTCTTCCTTGTGATTGCATGTTCAAAGTAAAACATTAAAATAATAATAAGGCTAATAATATCTTTATGATGTTTGCTAACATGGTTTAATTGTCTCATATATCCTTTAATATTTGCTAACTTAGCTTCCATTATTCTATGGCATTCGATAGGCTACAATTTGTATTTAAGAGGGTACTTTCTGCAGGGCTATTGACTAACTTTTTCAAAACAGTTGACAACTGGCATTTGATGTACACTAAACTTTTTGTCAACTAATAATTTGATAACTTTGGTATTACGTATGACATAAAGTGGCTAATAAACTACGGTGGATAAGTAGTGCCTAACAAAAATTAACGGTGCATATTGTCTCGGCTCTAGTTTTTATCGACTAAATTATACAGCTAAGTTGAATATCGCATCTCCAGCTTAAAGCTTACACAGTCACAACTTTAAAAGTATCGATACAATAACATCTGTCAAAACGGGTCTCGGTGGATATCAAAGGCACCGGTGGATAATGACGTCATATCAGTTGGTCACTAAAGATAGGCAATACGAAACTAGCTGTTTGACAGTTTTACGATGTACATTCTAGCAAGTGATCTTCACTTGAGCTGTCAACAGAGTTACGCAATAGCCCCGCTGGTCTGTCTATTATCAACATGAGCATAGTTTAAAATCTTGTTGTTTCATCCAACCTAATGTTAGAAAGCTAACACCTAAACGCTCTGTTCGCATTCGGTAGTTCTGTCACTCACTAGAACATTCACAAAACCTGTTCCAAGACATACTTAAAAACCTTAAAAGTTTTTGGAAAAAAGTTTCGCCACCCAAAACCTCGATTAATGTGCAAGGTTCCAATAAAAATATTTTATACTAGTTTAATTACTTTTTAAATTTATGAGTACATTATGACGGGCCAAAGTTCATGCATATTAGAGAATTTACAGAGATATTTACTGGATTAGTTTTGCACAAATTTATGTTTTAATTTCAATAGAAATCTAGATCTAATTAATATATCTAAAGAATTTATTCGTTTTCAAAATATCTAGAGAAATATGTGTAATCATCATCATCATCAGCCTTTTTTAATGTTTCCATTGCTGGGTCACGGGCCTCCTCTCTAAGATAGAGAATGGGCCGTAATCCACCACGCGGGCCCAGTGCGGGTTGGTGGATGTCACGTGTCTTCCAATTTTTGGTTCTAGGACATGCCGATTTCCTTACGATGTTTTCCTTCACCGTTTTGAGAGCAGTGGTGATGAAATAAATTACACAAAGTAATGCACCTGGCTGGATTTGAACCCGCGACCTACAAGTCGTAATTCAGGGCCGTTAGCACTCGGCCATCACTGCTCGTCGAGTGGGAGAGCGTGTCAGACTTTTACTGACAAACAATTATAAATATGTGTAATAACGTCATAATGACTTAAGAGCAGGTGTATGGAAATGTATCTCGGGTTGGCCGCTCTTAAATTAATTAAAAATGAGTAGGTATGTCATTATCGTGGCAAGAAGCAACACGTGCGTAAAAGAATGTCCTTGGATGAGTCATCATTCTTTTTAGCCCTCACTGTCTCGGTAGAGTAATTAGCCGTAGAGTTTTATAAGATAGAGTATTATGTCCAACTGCTCGGTGAACCAGTATAGGCTAATTAATTAGGGAAGCCATCAGGCATTCTTTTCCCTTTTCCACAGACATCTGTCCTCGGCCAATGCCTGCCAGTCCCCCCGGTGGTGTTAAAGCTCATCTCTTCTCTTTCACCTTTGTCTGCCGTGATGTCGCCTTGTGTTTCATGGAATAAAAAAGTTGGCTTTTTTAAGCCCATAGCATGTCAAGCCGCATGTCAAATGGACATGCGGTAGACACGTCCAGCCCAATCTGTCTCGGAGTGCTCATTTAAGTTCTCAGTTATTTTACAAGCTTTTTTTTTTAGTTTTGTTAAAGCCTGGTCGCGGAGTAGGAAGAATTTCGTACAATACACCTTTGGGCCTACTGACAGTGGTCACAAACATTATTATATTAAGTGTGTTTTATATTAAACATTTGAAGGAGAAAAAAAAATTACTAATTTATTAATTAAATTATTGTTATTAAATATATAGATTATTTATTTACATTTTATATTATAACAATTTAAAAATCGAATTAAACTAATTCGGTAGAAATATGATAATAAAATAAAAATTATCATTGTCATTCAAGGAGACAGATACGCTTTCATACAATGTTGGGCCTGGGTAGTAAAGAAATGAAAGTGATGTCAGTTAGTAGCTAATATATTTTCAACCATTTACTGAAAATTCTGCGGAATTTATCAGTCAGAGAGAAGAGTTATCAGAGATTTAGTAAAAGTGAGGTTATGTAAGATATTAAGTTTTGATTGACAGTATTTATTTATTATTGAGAGTTTTGCAGAATGAAAAAATATTAAACAACCCATCATTCATATATTTAGGGTAAGGTTGTATTTTTATTGAGGTGGAAAATTATCAAAAGACTTCTCCAGCTCTAGGGTAGAGGAGGAGGCCGACCGCATCAGGCAACGGCGCACACACTGCCGCCACCGCCGGGATTCTGAACCCAATTTCCGGCCACCGTTAGCGCAGGCTTGAGGACGGCGAGCAATGGGTATCTCGCTGTCTGTCCGTCCGGTAACAGTCTGAACCGAGGACAAGTCGTTGACGGCGCGTACTGATCTCGCGCGCCTTAAGGAGTTGTCAGCAAACTGTAGGGGCCCAGCAGAGCCTTGGGGAAGTACGAAAATGCATACCAGGGCCCCAGAACTAAGGCAATGAAGGAACGGGGTAGGTTTTTAGTCAGTAAGAGTCAGACACTATCTCCTGCTCCGCCCAAGGGCGGGAGATGTCTTTAAATGATTTTACCTACCACAAAAAAAAAGCTCTAGAGTAAAGTGGCGAGTCAGACTTACTTTCTAAAACCGTCTCTGTCCTTCAATTACACTTATTTCAGGAATCGTTTTCAGGAATCGTTTTCAGGAATCGTTTTCAGGAATCGTTTTCAGAAACTATCCGCTACCCCAGCGGACATCGGGCTCGTTGGGCTTCTACGGTTTTGCTAACATCTCTATGAGGCGCGCGTGTGAAATACTACGGTCGTCGGCGTCTCGGACTCGGTCTGGACGGTTAGTAGACGGCCGGAAAGCGAATTACCCATTACTCATCATCCTGCTGGCTGGTAGTCGGGGTCAGGGTCTCAGTGGCTGGGGTGTGAGAGTCTCCATTTCCTCAGGCTGCCGCAGTCTCTTTCGCAAGTATTACTGCTGCGCAGAAGGAGGCGACCACTGCTTGTCCCCTCTGTCCTGTTTTTCGAGTGGTCCGCACAATGATGACCCGGGCGTTTCTTCCATCTGAATCCGGTACAGGTACCTCTCGAATTTACCATATCTGGGGAGGACCTATGGCACGTGGAAGGTTTGACGTCGTGACGCCTCTCCAGCCATTCCTCAAAGAAGGGACTTACCGCCATGATTATCGCGTTCCCAAATGGCAATGGTAAAGCAAAGGGTCATATTTAATTTATAATAAAACAGTTTACATATAATTTTTTTTTTCATAAACACCATGCAAACCAAGAATTTCCGTTTCGAGGCATAATCAACAATTGAATAAAATTATAAATTCTCGATTCACGAGTTGCATGAAGTAGTGATTCGTGATGCAAAAGAACGACCACAGTGGAGACCAATACAACTGTGGCCGGTTTGTATTGTTTCATCAACAGACGACCTTTGAGCAAAGTCCCAGTAAGGTTGATAAATGTAGTCACTATCGATTACCTGAAACATGGGAATAATAGTTTATTCAAAAAATAATTTAGTAAAATGTAAATAATATCCTATAATATCAATGTTCTCTAAAAATATATTTTTATTTGTTAATATCGTGGAGAAAGAAAACGATGCATCGTAGTAAATGCTGGTTAATAATAAAATGTGGGGTGATTATACTTACAGGTTGTGGCGCCATTAAGAGAAATCACTGACAATATCATTTCAACATACATAGGTCGTCGACATAGTGCATTTCAGCATTTAATCTGGAGTGCTTAGATACTCTACACTCTAGATGCAGTTCAATAACAACAATTATATTTCAACTTCAACTCTTCATTGATGGCCTTTGTGGAAAACAGGAATTTTAAAATAGCTTTTTATTAGTGACGTTTCTATATTATGTCAGTATATCTCATCGACATAATAACTCTATGCCGTTTAGCCGCAACCTCTTCCGTCCTATGCCGTGACGGAAGAGGTTGCAACTACTAGTCATTATACCGCAAGGAACCGAAGAATACGAGACGAGTGACTAGGCATGTGTTCGATATATAAAAACGAATTTAAAAGTCAATTTCAAACACACTTTTATCGTTTTCTCGGTCTAGAAAATCAGATTTATAAAACCGGCCTAGCCAAGCTAAACGATATAAACAACCAAACTAATCAGAATCGACGAATAATAGCACTGGATAAGTAGATGTAGCTGGAGCTGAGAAAGGCCAAAGGAATTATGTGTATAGCCAAACTCAAACTGACCAATGCGTAAAAATTCGCTTTTTCTCTTTATATAAACGTGGAATAAAAAAGACAGTGCGAATCGCACAATTTAGATTTTTATGAAAATCTATTGCACATTGAAATAAGCAAACAATATCATCTTATTTTTAGTGCTTAAGAATATTTACGAGAATACTGCTATATTTTATTTTATGGTTTATTGTTAGGCTAGGCGTTACTAAAACCGAATATCTAAAAACAGAAAATCTATTTTGAAGTCTGATATCGGATTAATATCCGTATGTACTCAAAGCCAAAAATGTCCATGTCTACGACTAATCATACATAGAGTAGAAAAGTAGAAAGGAGTCTTGTCCACAAAAATTAAAAAAAAATACATCATACAATCGATAAATAGTTTATTCCAAGGAGTTAGTCCTTGGAATAAACTATTTTTCGATTGTATACCTAACTAAAATAGGTTACTCATGACTAAAACTTATTTTTTAGATATCTCATTTTCCTCACTTCAACTAGGGCTAGATTTTTTCTATTTTGAAATAGAATTATGTAACGAATTTTTAAAAGCATATCTCAATCACTTACATTTTTGGCCCAGAAGTCCCACTCTCCTTTATGAATTTCGTCAAGGATTTTTTGTAGTGACTAAATGCTAACCAAAAAAACCACATTCAAAAAAGAACAAAACTTTCAATAACTGTAAAAAGTTAAAGGGCAATAAAGGGTTTACAATCCCTGACAACCGAGGCCATTGCATCTGTGCGAGCGAGACGCATTATATTTACGCGGGAGTGACAAAGACAGGTAATAATAGGTCAACGTACGAAATTCTTCCTGCTCCACGTCCGGGCTTTAGTAGTTTCACTTATTCCGATGTATGTCTGAGATCAAATCTTGCATATTAAATTTGATTCACTTCCCGGTTACCGATTGAGCTGAAATTTTGCATGCTAGTGTAAATTGCGTGATAATGCGTGATAACATGGAGCTGATCTGATAATGGAGCTGGAAGGTGGCCATAGGAACTCAGCAGTAAAACAATACAACACCTAGTTTGGGCTCGTTTGATTTGTATGGACGAGTATTTTGATCTTATATGGCAGTCACGGCCTGATGAAACTCCGCAATAAAACGACACAAAAACATCGAATTTGGGATCGTTGGATTCGTATCGATGAGTACTTTGATCCTATATGGCAGCTAGGGCCTGATGATGGAGCTGGAAGGTGACCATGGGAACTCTGCAATAAAACGAAACGACTCAATTGAGATTGGGATCGTACGATTAGTATTATCAAGTACTTTGATCCTATATGGTAACCAAGGTCTGATGATGAAATTGGAAGGTGGCCATAGGAACTCCACAATTTATTATTATTTATTTAGTATAGCAAAATAGCCATTAATACTAAATTAAATTAAACCTTTCACTCTGTCTTCTCACAGGACCGTAAACTTTCTAATAATATCATCTTCCATTCATCAGTACACAAATCCAATCCAGGGTTGGTCTCCACAAGTGTGTTGAGCATCATTAGCATTCGCGGTATAGGGTAGGTTTTTTTTATGGTAGGTAAAATCATCCAATGACAAATCCCGCCCTTGGGCGGAGCGGGAAATAGTGTCAGACTCTTACTGACTAAAAACCTACCCTGTTCCTTCCCTGCCTTGGTTCCAGGGCCCTGGTATGCATTTTCATACCTTCCCAGAGCCCCAGACTAGGCCTCGACCCTACTGGGCCCCTACGGTTTGCTGATAACTCCTTGAGGCGCACGGGAACAGTGCGCGCCGTAAATGACTTGGGCTCGGTCCGGTCTGTTACCGGACAACCGAACAGCGAGCTACCCAATGCCTGCCGTCCGCAAGCCCGCGCCTACGGTGGCCGGAAATTTGGATCGGAATTACGGCGGCGGCTGCGGCGTTAGCGCCGTTGCCTGATACGGTCAGCCTCCTCCTTTGCGGTATAGGGGAGGTGGATCGAGCTACAGTGCGACAAAATGGGACATTAAACAATTTTTTGCATAATGACTCTTTAGCCAGGCTTAATATGTGCGTATGGAAAGTTAGTTTGGTGTGAAATTGAATACCAAGGTCTTTTTGAAAAAATAAAACGGCATAACCCCACAGAGTTTGGGCTCGTCGTATTTGTATTGAGAAATACTTTGATCTGATATGGTAACCCGGGTCTGATAATATGGAACTGGAAGGCGGCCATAGAAACTTTGCAAGACATGAATTCAGTCTCGTCGTGTATACAATGAAGCTTCTGCGGGGATTAGTGCATAATCCGGGAGTGCTGCGTCACCTAAAACTCAACGACCGGTACGTGTGGAGGCACGACACTACTGAATATCCCGATAGCCAGAACCAACCTGCTGATGAAAACACCCCTCACCAGGACAATTCGTATTGTGAATGAAGTTCATGAGCGACTGGATATTTTCTCGTGCACTTTGAGTGAATTCGCAAGAGTTTTATTAAATATAGTTAGTTATGTGTAAGCCAATGTAAGTATTATTATGTTTAAGTTTTATTTTTAATAGATTACAAATATATATATTTTTTTAGATTTTATCGTAATTGTGTGTTTAGGTTTAAGTATTATAATTGTTAGCTGCACTGTCGCATTAGGTTTTAAAGCCTGTAAAGATGGTTGTAAAGAGGATAAATAAATAAATAAACTCCGCAATAAAGCGACTACCCCATCGAGTTTGGGATTGTTTGATTTCTATTGACAAGTACTTGATCCTATATGGTAGCTAAGGTGTGATGATGGAGCTGAAAGGTGGCTATAGGAACTTTGCAAGACAACAACACAACCCCATCGAGCTTGGGCTCGTTTGATTCGTAATTACGAGTGCTTTGATCCTATATGGTAGCCAAGGTCTGATGATGGAGCTGGAAGGTGGCCATAGGAACCCTGCAATAAAACGAGATAACCCTTTCGAGTTTCGGATCGAATAAAATAAGTTCTAACCGGTCATATGCGACTTGAACTAGCGCATGGAGGGTTCCGTACGGGTGGTAAACCAGGTCCTTTCCAGTGTTTTGATAGTTGTTTTTTTTCGGTGTATTGTGATGAACTCTAGTTTTGTCCATAGTAACCAAAAAGTTTAAATACTCATTTAGATTGGCTTCAAATAACTTCAAAAAGTCGCGTGAAATACTCAATTGCGTTATTTTTGTTCGACTGAAAGCCACCGCGGGACCCACTTCGCTCACACCTTGTAGAAGCCCAATTAGTTGACTATGATGTTTTGTGTTTGTTCATAAGAGATACCTATAATCTTGGACATTTTCGTCAGTAGTGGACGTTGAAGGCCTGCCAGTGTGGGGTTTTGGTTTTTTTTATGGTAGTTAAAATCATCCAATGACAAATCCCGCCCTTGGGTGGAGCGGGAAGTAGTTTCAAACTCTTACTGACTAAAAGCCTACCCCGTTCCTTCGTTGCCTATAGTGCCGGGGCTGAGCCTTCCTCTCAGAAAACGGCCCTTGACCCCAGCAGGCTCGACCCTGCCTGCCTGCAGTTAGCAGGCTGGGCCTCTTCGGTGTGCTGACAGCTCCTTGAAGCGCGCGGGAACAGAACGCGCCGTGCCAGTGTGGGGTTCGTCTTTCACACTCTCTCTACCACGCATTTTTAATGATTTAATATGATACCATAACATACTGACCATATCACCACGGATAGCCTTTGGTGATAACCCCATCTTGTGGTACTTATCACAACACTCTCAATTTACTCCATTTGAGAAAGTACGACGGATTGCTTGCTAAATAAATTTATGCAATCACTACTAATTGTCGTACACGTTTTAAACTTCGCAACTAGAGAGTCTGAACTAAACTAAATTACGTTGGTAGTTTTGATCTGTATCAGGCCACGTACTTTTCAATCCACCCTCGTATAATGGTTTTACCGCAAAATTACATTTAGTTAAAAAATAAAGTGCTAAAAGTAAGCAATATTCTACAAAATCTAACACAAATAAATGTTTTGAAGAAAATATTGATATTCAAGACAAAATTAAATATAGACTTTAAGATATCTATATATATAAAAGAAGAAACTGGCTGACTGACATATCAACGCACAGTCGAAACTACTAAGGACTAGAAAAACGAAATTTTGCACAAGGTTTCCTTTTCACTAAAGGGATTGAAAGGAAAAAGAAAAAAAAAAGTGATGGAGGTCCAAAGTTTTTATAGAGAAACCTACTTTCACGAGGATGAAGCTGCTGGCAGAAGCTGTATGTTACATAAAAAAAAAAACAACATAAAATTCTTTATAATGAAATTATAGATGCGAAAAATATTTCACTATAAATGATTATGAGATATCATGAAATAACTTTGGAAATACATGAAATACGAGTAGTTCAAATAAAAAGCGTTGAACTAAATTAAAATACTTTAATATAACATAATACAAGTATACTTTTAAGCTGTGAATAGATCAAGAAATTGAAAAGCAGGACAATAAAATCGGAATACAATTAAAAAAAAATATGGTTCTTTGTTGTTAATTCTACAAAACTTACAAAATAATGAATTACTCGTAACTAAAATATAGTATTTGAAGTTTAAATATTTCACACGCTGCGTAGAAAAGCGAAGTAAGTGACCGAAGTTTTCAAAATCTATAATGAATAGAAATTTCATTAGATCATGGACAAGTTTTTTTGTACTTTTACAATAAAGTATAGTAAATGATGATTAAGATGACAAATTATGTTTATTTGCGAATTGGTTACATTTATTATGAGTCAATGTTTTATTTAATTTAAACCAGTTTTTCTAAGGTGGGAAATCATTCAGTGACTTGTCGCGCTTTAGGGTGGAGTGGGAACCCTCTCACTTCACTTATACTAAAATAACTAAACATTACACTTACTTAAACTATCTTATTACAAAACAAACTGCAGTAAGTAACCATAGGTTTTTACCTGTTGTAACATTTGGATATGCACGAGTTTATGAGGATAATTATGAATTCTATTCTAAAAATTCTCATCCAAGCTTGTAAGTATGTAATAACATAATAATAATAATAACATAAATATGTACAAAAAAAAAGCAGGTAGGGAGCCCCCGCAAGGTTCACCTCTGCGTACATAAATTGTTTTTATTGTTTTTTGCTACGTTTTCGCTAATTACCAGTAAATATTTACAACGAATCAGGATAATTAGGAGTGCTCCTATGTTTTTCCCTTTATTTCTGGCCAGAACAGTTTAATAATTAATTTGCAAACCAATCCGATGGTGTTGTGAAGATTTCGTCAAAACAGCTTTTCTTTAGTTGAAGAAACTGTCATAATCTTGTGTGTTTTCTGGGCAAGATAGTGTGAGGTGGGAAGTGATGCTGTGTTTGAAAAGTGGTTTACAGTAGGAAGTTGGATTACTTTGTAAAAAAGTAAAATATCCTCTGCTCGAGCACGCTTTTACCGCCATCTAGTCTCGGAGCCTGGTATCAATTCGCCCGTGACTTACTGCAGCTGACAGCAGAGGGCAGTTCTTTCCAAAGCGAATAGCGATAATTGCCTACACATCTATTATAATTAATTTTTAGAACCCGCTTTTGTACTAATTTATTTTTCTCCTGCTCTTATTACTTATGATTAGGTAAATAAATAATGTTATATTATTGCGGAGCAACAGGTGATAGGTAGGTATGTTAATTTGTAAAATATAATATATTTTAATGTTTGATTTGTTGTAGATCGTATCTGTTCTATTGTAGGTACATTATAAAGTTTTGCTCACTTTTATCTTTGTTAATTTTTTTTAAATATTGTAACAGTTAATTGCTTTTTGGTCTTTTTTTTGTTGAACGTATTTTGATACATCGTCAATTTTGTGTTTTTTTTTTTAAATGTGTTATTATAGTAGTTAATAATTTTTATTTTATTTCATCCCTTTGACATACCTGTTGGACTAGTTTTTGTGTCTGTAAATTATTATTATTTTTATTTATCTGACATGAATGATCGAACTATTGAATTATTTATAAATTTTTGATGTATTGTTTGTTGGTGCCTCTTTTTTTGGATATTTTTTTATCGCGTTTGTAATTATAAATTACAAATATATATATAGTCATTTGCATTTCCGAATTTTCGAGCTAGATTTATTTTTGTACAACATGTGTTTGCCTTCATTTTTAACTTACCCCCACTGCCCGGGTTCTTCTCGCGTTTTCTCTGCGCACGAGCTGAAGGTACACATCGGGCGCATGCACAAAAACATGCCCAGCGTTCAGGTGCGGTGTCACAGGTCCTGCCGGTCGACACAGTTAACACCTCATCGTCGGGATAAGTGAACCCAGCACATTCGCCTGTCCAGAGTGCCTTAGATGGGCTAGCTGCTTGCAAGGCAAGTATTCCTGTCCTACGACATATACCTAAGGTTGCCCCAAAATCAGGCCGCAGGAAAACTCTGCGACATTATAGACTCGTGTGTTACTAATAATGGGGTAGATGAGTGGAGTGCTCTTCTTTCGTTTGCTTTTACATTTTTAAGAGTCCCAGCAAAATATTTGCCTGGTAATATGACAGCTAAAGTTAAAGCTAATATAATGTCACCTGTGCATTTTCATGACAAAGAAGTCGACGCAAGTAGGAGGTCGAGTTCCCAGTCTATAAAAAAAAGATTGAAACAAAGGTTTTCGAGGGTGATTCAAATTCAAATTCAAATTAAAAAAAAGTATTTCAGTTAAACATCCATATATTGTGTAGTAGTACAACTTTACCTAATGTTAGTATTAAATAATAGTAATGAACAACTAATGAACTATTGTACGAACAGTTCAACGGTTCCTCAGTTTATATGGATAAGCGTGTCTGAAACCACACTCAGGATGCCATTGGAGGCGGACCGTAGGCGCGCCAACATGGAAGCGCAACGCTTCCACACGATCGCGGCGAACCCATCGACACATGCATCCGAGAACATTCCTGACGCGCTACAACGCCATGGCAACCCCAAGAGCACCCTGAATTCGTTATTGTACTGAACACGGAGGTCGCTGTATGCACGCTGGGTATACTTTGTCCTCAGGCTGCACGTGTAAAACGACTGGCAGAAGGCCTTAAAAAGCGTTATTTTTACAGGATCCGTACAGCGTGCAAACCTGCGGGCCAGCATGTTGCAACGGACAGCCAGCGACCTGCGCTCCCTGTCTATATCTACATTGTCTTTTAAGTCATCAGTGACCCAGTAACCCAAATACTTGAATTTCGAAACCCGACCTAAAGGAGACCCAGAAAGTGAGAGTTCTAGCAACTGTTTGTAGGTTAAAATACCTGAATTAAAAACCAACCATTCACTCTTATGGATATTGTATTTGAGCCCATGAGTCACCGCATAACTTTCACAAATTTTAAGAAGCCGTCTCATTGCACTGATAGATGGACACACTAGAACCATGTTATCAGCGTAGCTGATGTTGTTCACGCAAACACCGTCCACGTGACAACCAATTTTAGTGCTACTGAGTCTACCTATCAGTTTGTTTATGTATAGGTTGAAAAGACAAGGAGAGCTCAGACCCCCTTGTCTTACCCCACAATCAAGCCCATACACGTCAGAATAAGAACCAGCCCACTTAACTGTATTCTTTTGACTACTGTACCAATTTCTAAACAGTGATATCACATCAGTCGGAACAGTAGTATCATGAGTGATTTAAGAGGGGCGGTACGGCTATTGATGTCCGACTACTCGTTCGCTCGGGGGGATGCCGACTCCCTTGCTTCGTTGAAACTGAAGCACCCCGATCCTTCGCGTCCTCTCTGTTTTACACCAGACCCTGACCTTTCATTTACGGCATTGTCATTCACTGTAGAGGACGTGATATCAGCGCTTGGTTCTTTTTATACTGGATCAGCAGCGGGGTTGGACGGGATCCGGACGGGGCACCTTAGGGAGTTGATTTCTGTGTGGGCAGGGGAAAATGGAAGGCGCCTTGTAGGGGGTTTAACCAGGCTGGCAAATTTCTTGCTGAGTGGTCAGTTGAACCCATGCGTTTGTCCGTTCCTGTACGGGGCATCACTCTTTGCACTGGAAAAAAAAGATGGCGGAATAAGACCAACTGCAGTTGGTAGTGTCTTTCGGCGTCTTACTGCAAAACTGGCTTGTCTTGCAGTCAAAGAGGAAATGGCCCATTACTTGCAGCCTCATCAGTTGGGTTTTGGCACTCGTCTGGGTTGCGAAGCTGCCATCCACGCCACGCAAGCATTTGTGATGGACTCAAAGAACGAAGACTCGATACTGCTGAAGCTCGATATTCGCAACGCGTTCAATTCTTTGGAAAGAGACATTCTATTGAGCGAGGTCAAGGAAAAAGTACCGTCTTTATATCCCTTCCTTCATCAGGTGTATAGGCTGCCTTCTAAACTTTTCTCCGATAACAGTCTTATTCTTTTGAAAGTGGGGGCTCAACAGGGGGACCCGCTCGGACCACTCGTTTTAAGTTTGGCCATTCATAAGGCGATTGTCGAGCTGAAATCCGGCCTAAACGTGTGGTATCTTAACGATGGCACTATCGGGGGTAGACCTGAAGATGTATCATGTTCAGGACTTAGAGGCTCTAGTCCCTCGCCTCAGATACCTGGGTCTGGAGGTGAATCCCTCGAAGTGCGAATTCTTCCCTTGTGGTACTGATGCTCGTACACACTTTTCTCGCTTTAACTCTTTTCTTTCATGCTTCGACATCACTCTTCTCAGAATCCCCTATTATTCTAAGTCCAGTTCCTGAGGCCATTACTTCTAGAACTCGGCTCCTCATTTCCGCTCAAGAGCGTTTTAAAGATCTTTCCTTTTTGTGCCGATTGCTGTGGAGACTCTGGATAGTTGGTGTACGGAGGCAAGGTGTTTTGTGGGGGATTTAGGCCGTAGGCTCGGGGAGGCAATGGGTGACTACCGGTCCGGATCGTTTTTGGTGCAGAGGATTGCCATCGCTATACAGCGAGGTAATGCGGCGAGTGTAATGGGCACCTTTGCACCGGGAATGATCAGGGGCGGGTTATTTTTTGACAATTGACTTTTTTTAATTGTATAATGTAGATATTAATATTAATTAGCTTTAATATAACATAATACAAGTATACTTTTAAGCTGTGAATAGATCAAGAAATTGAAAAGCATGACAATAAAATCGGAATACAATTAAAAAAAAATATGGTTCTTTGTTATTAATTCTACAAAACTTACAAAATAATGAATTACTAGTAACTAAAAGATAGTATTTGAAGTTTAAATATTTCACACGCTGCGTAGAAAAGCGAAGTAACTGATCGAAGTTTTCAAAATCTGTAATAAATAGAAATTTCATTAAATCATAGACAAGTTTTTTTGTACTTTTGCAATAAAGTATAGTAAATGATGATGATTAAGATGACAAATGATGTTCTTTTGCGAATTGGTTACATTTATTATGAGTCAATGTTTTATTTAATTTAAACCAGTTTTTTCTAAGGTGGGAAATCATTCATTGACTTGTCGCGCTTTAGGGTAGAGTGGGAACACTCCCACTTCACCCTATACTAAAATTTATAATAACTGTAAACATTACACTAACTTAAACTATCTTATTACAAAACAAACAGCAGTAAGTAACCATAGGTTTTTACCTATTATTAACATTTGGATATGCACGAGTTTATGAGGATAATTATGAACTCTATTCTAAAAATTCTCATCCAAGCTTGTAAGTATGTCAGGAAATGTGTCTGAACACTAATAATACCACAATATCTATAAGGTTATAGACTAATTGAAAAAGTTTGATTATTTATGTTCTTGATAGCCTATAAATAAAAGACTCAATATTTTATAATCTATGCTGAACGCCAGTGTCTGCTTGTATTTGTCAGAATTGCGCTAAATTCACGCGCGAATATCGGCGTTCGCTTGGAAATATACGCATTAAGTCCGTGTTGTCTACCGACTAGTTAACCCAAGCTAGTAATGATTGCTGGTACAGTAATCCACATGGTATATTCTCTCACTATCTCCACTTTATTGCAAAAACTCTTCAGCATCATCTAAACTTACCATAGCCATAGAAGTTACCCCAACATCTGCAAGACCCAAAGCCTTAACGTGTACAGGTTCCTGTACGTTCATCAAGAAGAAGGCCACCACTTTCCTGTTCTTCGAGTCCATGGCCTCCCATGGTATACCATACACAGCGTGTTTTAATTTATCGCTCTGTAATGATTAATTTTTAAGTGTATTTAAAAAATAACAGCTAGTAAATTTTAACCTACTATAAAATTTACTAGTTTTTGAAATTTAAATTACACAAATTAATTTTAATTTTAATTACTGAAATCTTTTCTGTTGTCTATCAATCTGCCTAAAACTTTACAACACAATTACTGAAGAAAAATGAATTGAGCCACCTTATGTTATAATTTCACTAACTATAATTATTCGTGTATTTACATAGTTTATTCATAAATATATTTAAGCTTTTATAAAAGGGGAAACTGACTGATACCATCTTCCATATCAACCCACGGCTGAAACTACTAACACTAGGATTCTGAAATTTTGCACAAAGATTAGGATGTTTGTGACATAGGCGAGTACTAAAAAAGGTTTACTTAATGAACGTATAACTTGGTACTGATCTTCAAAATGCGAAAAAAAAAAATAAGAAACTTAGAATTTTTAGGCTGTCTTGGCGATTTTACCATCAGATAAGAAAGAGTATCATGAGCATCTCTTACCTCGCTTCCGACCAGTTCGAAGATGACTGACAGCTGTATGAGTTGCTGTGTCAGTATTAACGTAAGAGGCACATATCTCATAAGAGCTTGCGTCGTCTGAAAAATGAAATCCACATAATATTATAGCAGTGTGAGGACATCAATACAGCACTAAATGAAAATACTGACAAAAATGATTGCACAGTTACTACAACATTAAAAAAAAAACAATCTTCTTCTTAAAAACTTATTAAATACGTAATTATAAGTGACTAGGAGACATGCTGTTTTTTTGTAAGTGTTATGATTATTATTTTTACTTGAGAAATAAATTCGGTGGTTCGAAATATACTACGTGTAACAAAAAGGGGATATACACATCAACTGCACCGTTTCTTGATAAGATAACAAACGATACGGGAAGGGTTTTCTAACCTTATGTTTACATGATAGGAAGTTATGAATGATTCCAATACATACGAGTATGATACCAGAAACCGAAAGTTTCAAACTGAAATCAATACATCAGTAGCAAAAAGTCAACTGACCTGTGGCAGTTCATGAATAAAAAACAGACCTAAATTACTTGGTCTCTGTTTTCATATTTTTTTATTATAATAATGTCTTTTGTTAGCTTATAATTTTAATTTTTATAATTTCTGCATTTCATGTTTGTTTACTTTTTGTGTGACATGATTTCGTCATTATTTAAACTTCTTTCCCACTGCATGTTAGTTAGAGATATCAAAGAGTAATAGCTATGGTCGTATTTATAAGTAAACATGATTTAATAAAAAAAACCAAGCCAAAAACTAGAGCGAGTGCGTGCGCCGGATATCTGTTAAGAAAAATGCGCCGGCCACGTAGGGACGTGTCCGTTAGCGCGCAGCACATTTAATTTGAAAAAAAAAATGAATTAATGTGAAAGTGACCTATAAATAAATACTAGTATAAAAGCTCCTAATGAATCATAGACAAGAAAATAAATGACAAAGATATAGTAATGGTTTGACAGTGTGATACGTCAAGACGTTTTTTTTTATGGTAGGTAAAATCATCCAATGACAGATCCCGCCCTTGGATAGGTCGGGAAATAGTGTCAGACTCTTACTGACTAAAAACCTACCCTGTTCCATTGCCTTTGTCCCAGGGCCCCGGGTAACATTTTCACATAACCTTTGGCCCCAGTAGGCTTCAGCCCTGCTGGGCCCCTACAGTTTGCTGCCTACGGTGGCCGGAAATCGGGACCGTGGCGGCGGCGTATGCACCGTTGCCTGATGCGACCGCCTGCCACTCCTCCTCGCTCCGGAGCATGGCTTGAACCAAGCCCTGGCGCGAGAGATCGCCGCCGATCGCCCCCACGAGGACACGGCGATGCTCTTCCCAAGCGGGGTACACCTCGACTGTGTGCTCCACCGTGTCCTCCGGATGGTCCGCACAGTGGCGACACCCGGGCGTCGTCTCCGCACGAATCTTGTACAGGTACGGCCCAAACTTACCGTGTTCGGTTAGTACCTACGCCAAAGGGAAGGTGACGACGCCGTGAGGCCTTTCCAGCCACGCCTCAAAGAGGAGCCTTACTGCCTCGATCGTGGCGTGCCCAGCACGGGGTTGCGACAGTCGCTCTCGCCATTTCATCATGAGATCCCGCCGGAACTCTGTCCGCGATGCCGCAACTTGTCGCGGCAGCGGAGTTTCGCCCCGGCGTTGCATCTCCACGCGTAAGTCGTGCATGTGTGCAAGGACTGTTACCTCCAAATCCCATGGTGGTAGGCCAGCAAGGAGGCTCGCCGCTTCGCAGGACACTATACGGTATCCTCGGATCATTCGAATGGCCATGACCCTTTGGCAGGCGTTCAGCCGGGCCACCACTCGCTTTCGCAGCGACGGCGCCCACACCGGTGCCCCGTAAAGGGCCATGGACCGAACGATGCCTGCGTAAAGCCTCCGGCAGGAGGTCTCTGGACCCCCTAGGTTCGGCAGGAGCCGCTTGAGAGCAGCCCCAGTCCGATTCAATCTGGGAGCCAAACGTCGGAAGTGCTCCTCGAAGCTCCACCGGCTGTCGAGGATGAGTCCCAGGTACTTCATCGTCGACCCGACGCCGATGTGAACTCCTCCTACTGTTAATTGGGAACCCGGATGGCGCGCTCCGAGGGCCGTGAAAACACATGGCCTCGGACTTGTGCAATGCCACCTCGAGTCCCAACTGCTCAATCCTCTCCACGACTGTCGCAACCCCGCGCGTTGCTAGTTCGACCGCCGCCTGGTACGCCGTCCCTGCGCCAGGACCAGCGTGTCGTCTACGTAACAGACCACGCTGACCCCGACGGGGAGGTCAGCGCGCAGCACGTAGTCGTACCCGATGTTCCACAAGGGCGGCCCTAGTACCGATCCCTGCGGAACACCGCACGACATCTCTCGCCGTTTCAACTCCCCCTGATGACCGGGGTAGATGATGAACCTGTCCGACAGGTAGGCCTCGATCAACCGACAGAGGTAGTCGGGCACCCGGTGGTACCGGAGTGCCCTACCAATGCAACTCCAGGGCAGGGAGTTGAAGGCGTTGGCGATGTCCAAAGACACCGCCATGACACACCTGCCCCGGGACACCGCATCCCCAGTCGTGAAGGCTCGCACGCGCATGATGGCGTTCACCGTGGAGCGCCTCCTGCGAAATCCGAACTGGCCATCCGCAAGATCCGGCCCCTTCCGTGCCAGGTGCGCGACGAGATGGTCTACAATTACTCTTTCAAAGAGCTTGCCCACCTCGTCGAGTAGCACAATGGGCCGATACGCGGACGGAGAGTCCGCGGGGACGTCAAGACGTAAACGAAACAGAGGAAATTATAAAATTTTGTAAAAGCTAACGAGAAACAAAACAATAGTATAAAAAAGGAATGGTAATGATTATGAAGTGATGTAAAAATATGTGTGAGTATAAATAACGCTGCAATGGTATCAAACACTACAATTGTACCTAATATTAGCAAGTTACGTGGAATGTTATTATATTCGTAGTGTGGTGACACGTTTTTTATGATTTGAATTCAAGAATCGTACTATTCCAAGAATTTGGTATAAATTCTTTGAGTAATAAATTTTGAAGTGAAACTTTGTGTAGAGACTCTATACCACCTTTTATCTTTTGCGCTTCTTGATGTATATACCCTCTTTGTTAGAGCCTGTATATTTTTAATACAAAAGTTAAAAGTCATTTCTTTTTCGTTAAAATTATTTGTTGACTACTGAAAAATATCCCTAAGGTGCCAAAAGTTATCGCGGTCCTGACAACTGACGGATACTGACCATCTGTGAACATTCTAGGAGCAGCAAACATCCGCTTGTCTGATGAAATATGTAATAGACGAACAGCATCGGCCCAAACACATCTGACATTGTATTTGTAAAGCTATAAGAAAAGTTTTTAATTGTAGTGTTATGTATAAGACAGTGTGGAAGCCTTCATAAAGAACTCGATTACTGGCACAAAAGAATATCATTGTTCTTATTTTCTTATCGTTATGTCAAATTTCACATTGCTGCTAGATTACTACAAAATATTAACGACTGTTAAAGTACTTTTTTACCAGTCGTTGGTATATTTACTAGGTATTTGCTAATAATTCAAATACAGCGTTTAAGTTGAAAATATATATTTTGTATATTTTTTATATGTTATAAATTTTGTGTGTATTCTATTCTTGTTCTGGATCCATGGTATTCGTTTGTGCGGCAATGTCAGACACAGTGTATATACGAGTCCTATGGTCAAAGAACCTACTTTCAGATTAAAATATATTTTCGGTGTTTTCCCGTCATATTACCAAAATACCTGTTCAGTCCCCGATAGTGAAAAGGACGTACTCGTACCTAACACTGTTACCATTTTTTTATAAATACATTCACAGAATATTAATAATTGCGGTCACAGCATGTGTTTCTCTGTTTTTCAACTTAAGATATTTTTTCTCCATATTTACTTTTTTTAGATAGGTTTTTTTTTTATATCGGGGATAGTGTGAATTGGCTGTAAAGTTTACAGTATACTAAAAAACTTACTTTACTATCTCTCGATGGTAAATAATACACTCTGTCAGCTTCTCTGATACCTGTCGAAGTTCTTCTTCGGAATATTTTTCAGCTTTTATAATGAATCCATCGTCTGTCGTAAAATTTGAACCTGAACTCGGTTTTGGGAAATCATTTAGAAGATTTATAAGTATTTTGAAATGGCCCCAAAGATGAAAAACCATTAGTGAAAGAAAAAGATCAAACATGCAGAACCAAGTTGAACATAAAAATGATATAATCCTGCAAAAAAAGAAAATAATTAGCAGGTATTACTTCTAGGCTGTGCCTTCAACTCAAAAATACTAATTGTAAAGTAGTCGATCGTGAATCATGCGTGCTGCACGAAAACTAAAACCAAACTGTAAACGCTCATAAAAATAATAACATAATGAAATAAGAGCTTTCAGAAAAAATAAAATTTTAATGATAAAGCTAGTAGTAAAAATAAAAATGATAAAGCTAGTAGAGCTAGCTTCATCATTTTTATTTTATTAATTTCATTTTTCCAATAATAATTATTTATATTGTGGCTGAATATTTAAAAAAAAAACTATATATATATAATAATAATAAGGTAAACTCATTTTCTAATAAACATACGATTAAATTAAAATAAAAAATACAGATAATAAACAAACGTAATATCAACGCAGTAGAAAATAATGTCACAACTTCATAACATCAACAAAATTCACTTAAAAATAATATCAAAGATAATAATAATATGGTATCTATAATATATAAATAGTACTATAGTAATTACATACACATAATGATTATAATATCGCTCAAAAGGGTTTAATTTAATTCTTAAAGTCACTAACTAATGTCTAAAGGGCAATGCCCAGCCTCCATAGTATCCTAGACCCAAAATGGATCTCAAATATTGCTAGAAAAAATGATTGTTTTGAAATATTTATAATATTAGATGTATAAAAAATATATTCAAGGTAACGTTTTGAGGTAATTGGTCTATAATGGTAATATCTCTGACTATGAGATAACTTAAGAACTTCTCTTTTTTCAATGCTTGATACCTAAATTATCTTATATACATGTTATTTTTATCCAGATGTAGTTATTTGGGCAAGAAAAACACATTAGCTGTTATGAAAAATGTCAAAATTTTAAGAAGTACTTTTTTTTTTACAAAAAGTACTCTCGTGTGTAAAAAAAAAACTTAGCATAATAAGGAAAACAATAGTTCTTAATTAAATGACTTTTTGTCTTTTTTAAAGCAACTAGCTTCTAAATCGATCGACATATTTATTTTAAAATGGTTCGTTTTGTAAGTTATATGAAGGTCGATGATTTGAATTTTCTATTTTTTAAAGCTAAGCTTATATGCTTTAAAAGTTCTAAATAATTTGTATTCAATATCTTAAGATTTATTTAAAAATGAGTATTAAACTCTTGTTCTCATGTGTACATATGTTTCTTGGAAAACATATTTTTTCTCTAGTCTACTGATTTCGGTAATCTGGATTATTTCTTTTAAATCGCTGTTAAACAAAAAGCTACGACTTTTTAGAGTTCCGTAGTCAACTAGGAACCCTTATAGTTTTGCCATGTCTGTCTGTCCGTCCGTCCGTCTGCGAATAATCTCAGTGACTGTTAGCACTAAGAAGCTGAAATTTGGTACCAATATGTATATCAATCACGCCGAAAAAGTGGTAAAATAAACAGTGGAAAAAACATGTTTCATTGAGCTACTCCCCATGTATGTAAAGTGGGGAGTGATTTTTTTTTTCATTTCGACCCTATTGTGTGATATATTGTTGGATAGGTATATAAAAATAAATAGGGGTTTACTAAAATCATTTTTTGATAATGTTAATATTTTCGTAAATAGTACCGCACCAAAAGTAAAAAATCTAACATTTGAACCATAAGTTTAGAAAATATGAAAAATATCTCAGAAGTAGAACTTTATAAAGACTTTTCATTACTCATACGCTGAAAGTAGGTCTAAAGTTGCCTGAGGAGCGGGTTGAAAGTAATACTTTTCGTCCCTAGGGAGAATCACTTTCAACTGACAGCTGTCAAATTATAAAAAAAAAAACTAGTTCTATCTTCCCATTTCTATTGATCTATGTCTCAACTTTCTATACAGCCAGTCATTTACAGCGCGATGTAAAATTGAAATTAAGAGATAAGTATCCATATATATTTTTTAATTACATAATTATTTTTTAATTTACTTTCAATAAATTCTTTAATTCTTTAAAACTAACATAGATATGAGAAATAGTTACCATTTTTCACTGATAAAAATGAAAACTGATGGCTGAATAGCCGATTTACCACAGAAAAAAAAAAACAAAATGTTTATACTTTACTAAATCTCTGCTGTAAGAGATTTTGTAATTACACCATAATCAGATTCAGTTAAGGATTCAACACCTGATTCCTAAGAGAAGAGGTTAAAGCAGTAGTCGGAAACTTTTTACAGCCTAAATCAAAAGAAACATACTTAAAATACGACGACCTTTGACGACGACTCAGGTTTTTATTTTTATTTTCCTTTTATTCGTAATGAAAAGCACAGTGTTTACCTCGGGTTAAAGGCTTATGTAGTCCCTCGAATATTAGCGACCTCGCTTCGCTCGGATGCCAAACTTTTTCTCGGGACTAACTAAGTTACTTTCGCCCCTAGGGTAACAATGTACTATTCTAGGAATATTATTTTTTACTTGATGGGTTGAACAGTTTTTGAATTTAACTTCTTGGGGATGATGTTCTTCATATTGATTTGTATGTACGCAGTTATTTGATACGTACTACTAGCTAATTACGATTTGAAGTAGGCAAGTTTGTTAGAATACATAGTGTTGCCTGTACAGTATATAGTTACATCGAACACTTGTGTATAATTACTTATTGTTCGGTATTTAACTCTTAAGTGGGGACACTTATTGTGACGGACGGGAAACTACGGAATCCTACACTGAGCGTGGCCCGACACGCTCTTGGCTGGTTTTTTATATTTCTCATTACTTAGTACGCACAAATACATATTGGGAGGTATGTGGCACAGAGTGTAGTAGTTATATACTTCCGTTGAAATCTTCTTCTTTATAGTTTATTTCAGGTATTAATAAATCCATAGTAAAATTATTGAATAAATTAAATTAAATACATTGGATTATATAAAAAAAAGAATGAAGAAGGAGTAGATCTCCGACTAGAAGCATGTTTTATCTGTTCCAGACAACTGCCCGATAACTGTTTTCGGTCTCTTGAATATGTTTTAATCACGCAGTTTAATACTGCTGTGCAGGTTTTTGAATCTTAGTTCTTAAGTGGCGTTACAGATGTCGCCACAGATATATCGTAGCAAAACTTACCAGTGGAGAACACAAGCAAACAGATAGCCCCTCATGTCAGTTGACGTGTTGAAAGGATAAGGCAAATATATAGAGTGTTCAAACGTGGAGTTTGCCCCCCCACTTTTGTATCGTCCTGCAGCATAATTATTGTACATAGGTATCAAGTTGAAGAGAGATAGGCCGAATAACATCTGCATCAATAAACACAACGTGAATAGATGTGATAGTAAGTGGATCATTTTGTGTGTCTGAAACAAGGCCAAAGTGAAAATTATACATATTATCTGCCTTCTATATAAACACCGTTAAATTTTGACCGTTTAAATCCCGTGGAGGGTCGATCCGGTACATAAAACACTGTCGATTTGTAGCTAAAATAAAAAAAAAATGTTTTTTTTTTATAACTTAATTAATATACGCATGGACGAAATTATTTTTTTTAAGTAAACGAGTCAATGACCTTGTAAGTAGTTGTCGGTTGTTGCGTAGTAACTACCTACAATCATTGAACTCGCCCAGCTGACTTTTACTTATAGAAATTAATTCGAGATTTTTATAAAAGTACTTTATTTTTTAATTTTATCTATACAAATCGATATTGTTTCATGTACCGAATCGACCCTCCACGGGATTAATGCGATCAGAATTTAACGGTATATATATGTATACAGGGTGTGTCAGACATAGACGTTCAAACGAATACTACGGATCCAGTACACGATTTTGGGCACCCCAGTGGCGGATATTTTCGTCTGCTCTTTCTTAATTTAAAAAAATCTGAACCGTTTTAAATTTATACTATATAAAATCGTTATTCTAACATTCATAGTCATCGGTCTTGGTAAAATCGTTATTCTAATCAACCCCGATGATCTTTTAATTAAAAAGTTAATAAGTATTTTTTTCACAAAAATGTCATTGGGGCTGATTATAGTGCGTTTCACTAAAGAATTCCCTTCGTTGTAATGTTGGCTGGCAGGTTGCCTGTCTAAACGTCAAAGAACGATTTCTTTTTTTTGCTAATATTTTTGGCTTGGATGCTAAGTCCTTTAAGCCATTTCTTCGTGTAAATACTTTAGTTTACCATTAGAATATGGATGTACGCATTCTAATGTTTTTTTTTTGTAGTGTTTGGCAGCAAATGTATCAAGTCAACCTTCTCGGCAAACTTTGCTGAGGTAATCAACACTACAATAATATTTTCAGCTCCATTTTACCGAGATGGCGCCTGTTTCAATGATTCCACTTATTGTCCAGTTGCGCAGACACTTGAGATACAAAACTACACCAATTTTACATCACAATATCCACTAGGAATCAATTCGCGAATAATTAAAACAGCCACAAAAAAATAAAAACATGTTTCAAAGAACGAAGTTGCTTGTCAGGGCTGCCAGATGCATGTTTTAAATCGTAGTCCTACGATTTTTTGGCATTTTTTAATCAGAGGTTTCATCCTGTGAGTAGACTCTTTTCTTGCATCCCAAAAAAGCTTTGAATTGTTCCAAATTCCTATGTAGTAGTATTTTTATGAATAACTGTCATTACAATTTCCAAAAAAAAAAAAAATTAAAAAAAAGTAAAAGTAACGACATATAGGTCCAGCTCCCTAATATTGAGTAATTTCATTACTAAAAATGTAGCAATACTGGTTTGCCGTACCAACATTACGGTGAAGGGAATTCTTTCGTGAAACGCACTTTAGAAAGACGGTGTCAGTCATCGACACACAAACGAATCCAGTACCTACATGATTCTGGACATCTCAGTGGTTTTTTTTATGGTAGGTAAAATCATCCAATGACAAATCCCGCCCTTGGGCGGAGCGGGAAGTAGTGTCAGACTCTTACTGACTAAAAACCTACCCCGTTCCTTTGTAGCCTGTCGTGCCGGGGCCGGGTATTCCTTTCGGAATCTGAGCCATGACCCCAGTAGGCTTCGACCCTGCCTACCTGCAGCTAGCAGGCTGGGCCTCTTCGGTGTGCTGACAGCTCCTTGAGGCTCGCGGGAACAGAACGCGCCTTCGACGACTTGGGCTCGATCCGGTCATTTACCGGACGATCGGACAGCGTGCTACCCACTGCACGACGTCCGCAAGCCCTCACCTACGGTGGCCGGAAATCTGGATCTGATCGCCCCCACGAGGACACGGCGATGCTCCGCCCAGGCGGGGCACACCTCTACAGTATGCTTCACCGTATCCTCCGGGTGTTCCCCACAGTGGCGACACCCGGGCGAATCCTCCGCACGGATCCGGAATAGGAACTTAGCGAACTTGTCTTGTTCGGTAAGAACTTGCGTCGTGCGGAAGTTTAGAACGCCGTGAAGTCTTTCCAGCCACTCCTCAATGGATGGGCCTTATCGCCTCGATTGTGGCGCGCCCCGAACGAGGCTGCGATAGTCGCTGACGCCATTTCGCCATAAGATCCCGCCGGAGCTCTGTCCGCCATGCCTCGAATTGTCGCGGCAGCGGACCTCTCAGTGGTGGAAGTTATCGTCGGCTTTTTTCTAATAAAAAAAAAACCTGTTTTTTTTTTTTAATTTAAAATACAATTTAACTTTTTTAAATGCAGATTTTTCGCCCCGGGGCGCCTAGCCCCTTAGTAGCTACGCCACTGGATGCAAAGGGGAATTTCGTTTACTATGATAAATCTTATTCTGTGCGTCAATACACTTGAAACTAGCAAGAATAAGCCATCCGGAACCTACCCCGCACCGCCTCGTCACACGGCGTTCACTCGTTGTCGATAGATAGTCCACGGTTGGAGGCCGCGTTATCAACAATAAACATCGCGCGGTCAACCAATGGACCTCGCGTGGTCAACCAGTGGACCCCGCGTGGTCAACGACTAACGTCGCTTGGTCCACGAATTTTTGAGTAGTCTGTTAATGGCATTAGGTTTACACGTGTGTTTCATAATGTCAAATTTTACAATATCATCAAGTATCGTTCTCGCGTGAATCATTCGCGGGCAGCGTGCGGTCCACTCGGGACCCACGCGTTGGTAATGCGCAGTCAAGCATTCGAACAGCGAGTTGTCACCGAGTAGTCCACTCGCGGACGACGGGAGGGCTTATGACCGGTGCGATCCGGTGACGCTACGGAATGGATGTAGTGAGTGCATACCCAGACAAGTCCATATAAAGAATAGCCGCGCCGCAGGAGGCTAGGAGGTGCGGACTAGTCGCCGGATGACTCTAATGAGCCGTGACCTATGACCAGCAGTGGACGCATTTCGGCTAAAATGATGATGCTAAGGTGTTGATTAAACTGGACATCGCATATTAGACAACAAATTCAAAATACTCGTATAAATGATGTTTTCTTACCTTCATCGCGTATTTGGAACGATGTTTAAAAAAGAATAGATGAATTTTTGTTAGAAATTCTTTAGCAACCGCTCTGTACTTAGTTGAACATGTCAGCGTGACGACTCTGGACTGCAACAGAAATAAAATTATACAGCTAATGACAAATTAAGGAATTTCACTTCTTGAATCAATCATAACTCGTACAAGCTTTTTTTTTAAATTGATGTAAACTAGTGGTTGATTGCGACCCCACGTAAGCAGTGATGCAATTGCTGATGGTGAGGCACACTAGTTTATTAAAAGTAACCTTGAAGACACCTAAATTATAACCGGAGGGGAAGACCGCAGCAGGTCAATTCTACGCGGGATTAAAACGACCAAAATTTAACGGTGTATATATAATATTAAATAATACTAGTAATCTTGTCATTAAATAGTAAAATTAGTTTACTGTCAAGATTATTTGTATTTAAATTAAATATAGAAAACTCGCCACGAATAAGGTAATACTCATAGGTAGATACATAACAATGACTCTGCTGGGCAGACAAATTTTTCCTGCTGAATTTCTCCTATCTTGTTAAAGATCTTTTAGAGTTAATCCTCGATTCTAAAGTTACATTGGCACAAGTAATGATCAGTATTTTTTTTTATGTATTTAGAGCATAATAGTACGGTGGGCCAGGCTAAAGGGATGAGGCGATTAATTGTAATTTCTTTCAAATTTAAGATACTTTGATCTAGTCAGTAAATTCGTGAGGTACATTAAACAAACAAAGCAATGCCACTAGTATTTTCGGTCTAGCTCGAGTAGCCCCGCTGGATCTAAACACATAGTACAATTTTGGGTGATTCTTTGAAAACGAGGCATTCTGAGTTATTCACCTGGCCTGTTTCTTTTTCCCGCTCACGAAATGTAATAGCATATGTCAATGGCAATCTTTTGCGCCCAGTGGCTTACGACACAAAATAGATAGGTGTAAAAAAAATATAAAGTATCACCTTTTTGGCAACCGCAATGAAGTATTTACTTACCACATCAACTATACTCATAAGTATAACAATATACATGTGTCCAACTTCCAGAAACGATAGTTCACTAATATGTATGATGACGTAAGATATAAATCCAACCATCGCAAGAATTGTCAACGTTAAGTAAAGGAATTTAAGGGACACTTCTTGGTAGTAGGGCTCGGGTTCTCCTATTTCTTTTCGAGGCCAAGAACCGACGACCAACAGCATAAAGCGCAAGATTTTTATGTACCGGTAATCGGACGGTGTATTGATGCCACTGTGAAACAAATTTTTGTTACGTCACAAAAAAAAACTCTCTCTCAACCCTCAGTGTGAGAGCCCGAGTCACACCTGCCTAGTTTTTTTTTTACATTGAAATCGGTTGTATTTTTATATCTTGACTACTTTTTACGGTTGATGCCTGCGACATTGTAAGTTTCAAACTCATAAAACAACACCCTGCCCCTAATTCTTTTTTTAAAATAAAAGTAGCCAAGTTAATCCTTATAATATCAGCTATCTACCAGTGAAAATCCTGTCCAAATTGGTCTAACGGATAAATAGACAGACTGACGGTTACCTATCATAAGTTTGAAAAACGTTTGACCAAATGTCATTTCACCTAAAACTTTTCAACTACATATTATCGTTTCGTTTTTTTTTATTTCATTGAAGTCATTCATCAAGTTTCATATCAGTTGACCTATACTCAATTCGAATTTTTTCGTTACTCCAACATGTCATTTGGTCGAAAAACTCATCACCGATGTTACACTCAGCCGAAATAACATTTGTTCGAAGTATTATGTTTCCGTACTTTTACTATACCACCATGGCACGGCTCCGGCGCTGCGGGGTTTAGGCGGTCCCACGCGAGCTTATCGTCGCCAATGGTTTCAACGCTCACCACCACAGCTTCGGCTTGCTGGCCGGCTTGACCGGCCAGCCTCAGCCGCGGCGGTGGGCCTTCAAATCACCTGCTCCTCAGCTCGCGGGCCGCCTTACCCCTCCACGCCTACACGGATTTAAATTACACTCTAGGGGTAGGGCAGACAAGACTGTGTGAAGTCGGATTTGCAGCGATTCGTTGCTGTCACTAAATTTGGTAGCACAAAATAATGACTATTTTGACAATATTTTAATTAAATGTTGAAAATGATACCAATTATAGTACGCAGCAAATAACCAATAGCACTCCGGTAAAATGGTACCTATGACACATGATACTTCGATGGTATAAAAATATGTCAAATAATGCATATCGCAAAACAGACGTCGGTCAAGAGCTTTCGGTCAAATGTTTCGAACAAAACAGATTCGCGAAAGTAATCGCTTTCCCAGACTGACCGAAAGACTTTTGATATAGTCATCGAATAAAATACTAAAACTTACTTAACAGCTTCATTGTTGAATAAGAATGATCGAAACTATTCTGTAAATTGACTTGATGGTCGGTCGAGAAATGATGTTAAAATGTAATGGACCTTCTCGCTACTGATGGTATGACCTTATAGTTTTCGAGATTTTGATGCATCGAGATAGTGAACTGTCGCGCTCATAATTTATCGATTTCAAGTACTGTCAAGTTTAAGTTTTCGAGCAAGTATTATTCGAGCTAACGTCATTCGATTTCAAGTAGGGAACCCCTATCTACCAGTGAACGGTGGGGCACGCGGTAGAGGTATTTTTTTTTCGTGTGCGCCCCGCTTGGAAAGAGCATCACCGTGTCCTTATAGGGGCAATCGGCGGTGGTGATCTCTCGCGCCGGGCTTTGATACAGGTCATGGTCCGGAGCGAGGAGAAGTGGCAGGTTTTTGCATCTTTCTGCGAAGTAGTAATGCTAGCAAAGGAGGAGGCCGACCGCATCAGGCAACGACGCTCCCGCCGCCCTAATTCCAATCCCGATTTCTGGCAACGTAGACGCGGGCTTGCGAACGGCAAGCAATGGGTAGCTCGCTAACAAACCGTCCGGTAACAGTCCGGACCGAGCGCAAGTCGTCGACGGCGCGCACTGTTCCCGCGCGCCTCAAGGAGTTGTCAGCAAATTTTAGAGGCTTAGCAGGGTCGAAGCCTACTCTGGGGCCTCGAGAAAGTATGAAAATGCATACCAGGGCCATGGTACCAAGGCAATGAAGGAAAGGGGTAGGTTTTTAGTCAGTATGAGTCTGACACTATTTCCCGCTCCATCCAAGGGTGGGAGATGTCATTGGATGATTTTACATGTCATAAAAATAAATCTACCATTAAACATCTTTTCAAAATTGGTCAAACGTATAGATAGGCAGACAGACAGTCAGGCATTTGATATAGGTAACGAATATAATTTTAATACTTACTCAACAGCTTCGTTTTTGAATAGGAATGATTTTAAAGTCATTTTTACCTATATGAATAAAATTTGTATTAGAGGATTTTATTCTAAAACATTTTTATTTCAATTCAAAACTTCTTTCTTTGGGCACTGATAACATGGTTTTAAATTAAATATCGTTTAATTTAAAACCATATTGAATGATTATTATTGAATTAATAATCATTTATTAATCGTCTAAAGCTAAGACCACACCGAAGCAAGTACAATTTTTTTTAACAATAAATATGTACCTACGAACAGCGAGATTATTTAGTCAGATTGACGAATTTCATAATATTGATATTTATATAAGTTTGTATGCATGTATATGAGTATACACCGTTAAATTTTGGTCGTTTTAATCCATGAAACCCTATCGATTTGTAAAGATAAAAATATTAAAAAATATTTTCTTTCCACTCAAATAGCTGAGCGAAATTGAGTAAAATTAGATTAGACTATGTCCTGGATTATTTTTTATGCCGGAGTATTACTCTTAGGAAAAAAATCTTCATTCACGCGGACGAAGACGCTAGTAGAAACTAGTTTTAAATAAAGTTTTGTTTCTTAAATAAACTCAGATCTTTTTCTCGTAGTTAGCAGAAAACTTTAACCTTTTTTTACCCGGCTACCAAGGAAAAATTATGTTTATAAAGTGGAGGCTTTTGAAAAACAAAAACATAAGACGTTACTAATTATTTCTGTATCGTGATTGCGTGCAGTACCAGACGGCAGGAAAGCAAGCTACCCATTGCTCGATGTATGCAAACCGCGCATACGGTGACTGGGGATCGCCCTGCGACTACTGACGCTCGGAGCATCTCTTGCGGTGGCAGCTGAGGTGTGAGGATGTCCATATCATCATAGTTGCAGTCATCTCCCTTACTTAGTTGCGACCCCATTCCGGTTCCTTTTGTGAACCTAAAACTTAAAATAGGTTTTTGTACTTGTTTTTCTTTTGGAATATAAATAATTCAGGACATTTCTACTACGTAGTCTCACTTGCTTGATGGCTGCTCCCAATAGTGCCGTGCGCCGGTGGCAGTGAACAAGGGATGCAGGGCAGCGGGGAGTCGGCCTGAGGAAAGCGAGTCACGGCCCCCGCTTACTGCGGCAGCCAGCTATTACACGCCTCCGCCAAAGTACTCTGTGGTCTCCTTTACAAGTTTTACTTCAACTGGCCATTGTAATTTCTGTCCTCTCTTACATTATACTTGTTGTACAGTTCACTCATCGCATTCACTTTGCTCCACCACGATGTCGTAGTGGAGTACACCCTTACTATTTTTTTTTTAAAACATGGTTCGTTTCTCACAAATTAATTCTTCCTTGTGATTGCATGTTCAAAGTAAAATATTAAAATAATAATAACAAGACATTAGTCTTTCAGTCTTTAATTATTCTATGGTATAGACTACCATTTATATTTAAGAGGGTACTTTCCTATCTGTCTATCATCAACATGTGCCTAGTTTAAAAGCTTGTTGTTTCATTCAACTCTAAACGCCTAAACGCTCTGTTGGCATTCGGTAGTTTTGTCACTCACAAAAATATTTATAAAAAACTTGTTCCAAGACATACTTGTTTTTTTTTTAAACCTTTATGAGTACATTATGACGAGCCAAAGTTCACACAAAATTTACAGCGATTTTTACTGGATTAGTTTTACACAAAATGTTTGAATTTCAATAGAAATTTAGATCTAATACAACGTGACGCCGACAATACGATAGTAAATTAAAATTAATAATAATTATTATTAATTAAACAATAAATTAAAATACTAATACATTATTAAACTATTAAAGTCATTTTGACGTATTTGATCAAAATCTGTCTGTAACTGTATTAGAAAAGTTTCTATTCTAAAACATTTATTATTTCAATTCGAAACTTCGTTTTTTCGGGCACTGTTATCGTAGATTTGAGTTAGCTTGTTATTGTGTTAGTTTCACACCGAAATAAATAAAAAGTTATTAAACTACATATATCTATGAAAAGCGAGATTATTTATTCAGATTGGTGAATTTCATCACACGAATATTTATACAAGTTTATATGCATAAGTATGTGTGTATGTTTATTACTTAATTCTTTATTGTACACCAAAATAACATAAAATACAGTGGATTACAAAATTTATGTACAAAGGCGAGCTTTACTCAAAAATGAGTTTTCTTCCAGCAAACCATTGAGTGATAGAGAGAGATTACATTAGAGGGTAAGATCCAGTGTACAATTTTTTTTAAATAACAAAAAAGAAAAAACACACAAAATATAGGTATTGAACAATATATAAACATACATAAATACTTATATACATTATATATATATATAAATACTATGTCATTGAGAAAGAAAATGCTCTTTAATTTTTCTCTTGAAGATCTCCCGAGAAGGGCTGTCACGTATGGAGTGTGGGAGAGAGTTCCAAAGACGCACTGCAGTGACAGAGAAGGAGCCATCATAACGGCTGGAAGTGTGAAATGGAGTACGAAGAAGAAGAGAATTTGCAGTGCGACAGGGTCTACCTCTCGGGACGAAGTACTGAAAGCGTTAACGAAGGTACTGAGGAGAGTTCGGATTGTGCAGGATAGTGTAGAGAAGAGATAGGATATGGGTATCACGTCAACGCCGAATCGGCAGCCACTTAAATCTGGTTCGAAACTCCGACACATGGTCGTATTTGCGAAAGCCAAAAATGAAGCGAATACACAAGTTCTGCAGTCGCCCGAGTTTGTTAAGAAGAACCTCCGTAGCATCTAGAAAACAGACATCCGCATAGTCTATAAGCGGTAGAAGAAGAGATTGCGCAAGAGTGACCTTAGTATGAAATGGTAGCAATTTTGGAAGCCGTTTAAGGGACTGAAAAGAGTAGAATACCCTCTTACTAACATCAGCTATATGCACGTCCCAAGAGAGCTTAGTATCTAAGTGTACGCCTAGGTTCTTAGCACTCTTTGAGTAAAGTATGGGTACTGAGTCATATATCACTGGTGGGAGAGACTGATGATCTAATTGAGATTTATTTGGATTCAGTAAGAGTCCAAAGGACTTAGCCCACTTATTGATATTTTCAAGGTCTTCATTGATGGCAGCCACAGTCTTAGCAAGTTCACCGACTTTAAAATCTTCTGGCTTTTCAAATGGCTGAACGAATTTGGACCAAATAAGACTCACGGCTAGACCATGTCCCAGAATGATTTTTATTAGAATATATACACTAGGGAAAACAAAACTAAATTCACGCGGGCGAAGCCGTCTACCACGAAACTACTACTAATTTAAATTAAGTTTTCTTGTACTCGTATATAAACACAAATCTTTTTCTCGTAGGCAGCCAAAATCTTAAAGAAATACCCAGATATTTTTTTAAATAAATTTATGTTTTGATATCGGCGTTTCTAAAATATCTTGAGAAAGATGTGTAATAACGTCATAATGACGTAAGAGCAGGTGTATGAAAATGTATCTCGGGTTGGGCGCTCTTAAATGAATTAAAAATAAGCATGTCTTTTCTTGATCATAGCAAGAAGCACTTCTTCGAAACAATCCTTGGATGAGTAATCTTTTGTTTTTCTTAGTTTATTATGTCCCACTGCTGGGTGAAGGCCTTCTTCTCCCTTTTCTATAAATGTCTGTCCACAGCCAATGCGGGCTAGATCCTCCGATGGTCGTCAAGCTCATTTTTTCACCTTCACTTTGGTCTGCCACGATGTCACCTTGTGTTTAATGGGATGGGGAAGGTGTCTAGGACTAGATTTTTACTATCTATATTTTGTTTAGTTTTGTTAATAAGGTCAACTGTGGCTTTAAGTGTGCTGCTTTTTGATCTTAACCCATATCATCGGTCTGAGAGAAAGTTGAAAGAAGTTCAATGTTTATCTAATCTGCTGTATAATTTTTTTTTCTAATATTTTTGATAACACAGCTAACACCGACATCGGCCGGTAGTTGCCTGGATCCGTCTTTGATCCTGATTTATGAATTGGAGTTACCTTTTGCATTTTCAGAGTATCGGGACAATTGCCATCACTTAGCAGTTCGTTGTAGCATTTGCTCAGGTGGTCCGCTATTATATTATTTATGCATTTTATTGCTTTAGTGCTAATTCCATCTAATCCAGCACTGCAATTAGAATCGAAAATTATTTTTGTAATTTCAGTGGCACGGATTAAAATCGGAAAGTATTTTCAGAGTTTAGCAATAGCTAATGCATGGACATGATCATCATGAGAAGATTGTGTCCGTGTTCGTGGCAAATTACTTGCTAAAATTTGGCAAATGTCTTTTGGGACTTTAATATGTTTTGAAGCGATAAGTACGATTTTGTTTAATTTTATTAGTTACTAAAACATTCACTAAATTCCACATTTTTTTTTTGGTATATTACAACTGCTGAACATTTTATAGTAATATAACTGGTTTTTGGATCATACATGAGTTTGGGTACATTTTTTTCAATTATATTCTTACGAAACGATAAAAATAAATACGAAAACATAAAATTTCAAAGTGGGTACTTATTTTTTTTAAATTTTGTCACGCAGCGTAACGTGTAATTTTTAGGGTTCCGTACCCATATGGTAAAAAGACTGAGACTCTACTGTCCATCGGTCTGTCAACAGGCTGAATCTCATGTATCTGATCTAAAGAATGTGGCTTTCATTTGACTTTTTTTTAATTTCGAGACATTTGCAGGTAAATAAAAGCATATAACTTATTATTTTCATATATTCGTAGGCAGAGCTATTTATTTGTAAAATATGGTAATATTATTAAACTTTGAATTGGAATGCGAGTGTTAAAAAATAAAATACTAAAAGTAAGCAAGTCTACAAAATTTTTACACAAATTGATGTTTTAAAGGAATATCAAAATTGAAGACAAAATTAAATATAGACTTATTGTTACATAATAGAAACATCATAAATTCTGTGTAATGAAAATATTATGGATGAGGAAAATATTTAATTATAAACGATTATAAGATATCAAGAAATAACATCGGAAATGACTGGAATACGAGTAGTTGAAATAAAAAGCGTTGAACTAAATAAAATACTTTATTATTACTAAATATATATTTAAACTGTGAAGAGATCAAGAAATTGAAAAGCGTGACTTAAATAAAACGGTTATTGAAATAAAGGTTTTTTGTTAGTAATTCTACAAATAGACAGAAAACATATTAAAAAAAAAAAAATGAATTACTTATAACTATAAATAATATTTGAAGTAATAATATTAAATAATATTTCACACGCTGCGTAGAAAAGTAAAGTAAGATACCGAAGTTTTCAAAATCTGTAAAGAAAAGAAATTTAATTAGATCATAGTCAAGTTTCTTTTGTAGTTTATTGCACAGAACAGATATTTTAGTAGATTGGATTGATTACAACCTTGTCTAAAAGACTACAAGCAAATATTAAATTTTTGTTATTTATAACAAATGATCCGGGAATCCGATGGATGCGAGAAGCAAAGGACTTTTCACTATTGCGACACTTGGGGAAGGCTTTTGTCCAACAGTGGACGTCATTCGGCTGAAAGATGATGATGACAAATAATGTTTATTTGCAAATTAATAACATTTATTATACTTCAATTTTTTTGTTACTTTGAATCAGTTTATTTAAGATGGAAAATAATCCAGCAACTTGTCCCACTTTATTGTATCAGACACCCTAATACTGCTTTAGTACTGCTTTGAACCAAGATTAAAAAGCTAACCTAACCTAACCTTATTACATTAAAATGTGTTCTGATTACAAAAGTAAGACTATTCGGGGATCAGGTGGTGCCAAAGAAAGACGTCCTGCATCATCTTCCTGCCCTTTTCCCATGTTATTTGGGGTCGGCACAACACGTTTTCTTCTTCCATTCTGCCCTGTCACCCGTCATGCTATCACTAACTTCCTTCTCTTTCATATCACTCTTCACACAATCCATCCATCTTTTCTTTGGTCTCCCTCTCCCTCTCCATCCATCCACATGTCTACTCACAACCCTCTTAGTAACATGTGTATCATCCCTCCTCTTTACATCACCATCAAGACAAATGATTCCCCTTCAGCTTTTCTGTAACTGGCGCCACTTTCAAACCTCCTCTAATATACTCATTCCTCACTTTATCCTTTTTTGTCACACCACATATCCATCTCAACATTCTCATCCGCTAAATGTAATCTTTTTTCATCTTTCTTTTTCACAGGCCAACATTCTGATCCATACAGTACGACAGGCCTTATCATGGACTTGTCGATTGTACCCTTCACCTTGAGGGGCATCCGTGGGTCACAAGTAGTTCCAGTGACCTGTCGCCATTTCATCCCTCCTGAGTTAATCCGATGTGTTACGTCTCGGTCTACCACACCATCTCCTTGGGTAAGCGACTATTGGTCTCTCGGATACTGGAAGTCGGAGCAGATCGGTATGGGCGTTCCGGCGAGAGCTAAGGATAGAGGACCGGAGAAACCGCGAGATAAATATTAATGTTTTGCGTCCTTTTTAATTAATAATTTATTCATTACTCTTATTACTGTGACTGTTAAGTGGTACATGTTGGTTTGTTTATACGTAAGTTGTGACTGCTGTGTTATTACTCACGTAATTGTGAGATACAGTAAAAAGTAGAACAACAAATGAAAAATGTTATTGACTATGATGGTGATGCATTGGTAAATGAAATTCTTTATAAAGATTTTTTTAAATAAAAATTGATTGATTAGTTATTGATTAAAAGTGCTTAGTAAAAGAACCACGTATTTTGCTTTAAGACGTTTCGTAAACCTATAGTTATATGTAAAATCCTCGTTACTTAGTTCAAATGGATTCCCACAATAATAATGTCTTTAAAATCGCCATGACGTTTCCAACATATTCAAATCATCGAGGTTGATCAAGTCATTTGTAATAATATCCATTTTTAACAATTTTTATATGAAATAGCACACAATAATAATCAAAGCTATAATCAATAAGATTAAAAGCATATAGCTATAATCAAATATATATTCGTTGTTAGCACGAATATATTAGTATTAAAGTTGGTACCATAGTTAAACTAGGACTGCGGTCTAACCTTACTACTGTAGATAGTTCAAAAACTAGTGATAAACTTTTTTATAATAAAATTCTTTAGTCATCGAATTGACCCTAGTAATAGTCCCGGAACTAAACGCAGATCGCGTTTTGGAATAAAGCGTAAAACAAAGAAGAAAATAAGAAATAAAACATGTTTTTTTCTGACAGAATAGGCACACAAATAACCTTTCGGTGAGTTAACACTAATCCAGCACATATAGGTACTATTTACATCATTCAAATAAATATACCATTAATAAATAACATGAAGAATACACCTAACGTATTCATAAAGAAAATATCAACATTGCAAACACTATATAATAGACAAATACAAAAATCAAACACAAATGCACAACATTACATTCCTATAGTTATATAAAATAAACGAAACTGGATTATTATTTTTGCAGGCATCCTTTTGTATCGATGATAAAACATGATGACAGAACATAAATTGCATTATATTATGAGGAGCCGACACGACGGCGGCCACTCGCAAATACGGTTTAATTCTTGCCCGTGTTGTCTAGGGAGTAGGTTACCTTAAGCTGGTAATAGCTAGTAGCCTCTCTCATGGTGTATTCTCTTATCTGCACTTAATTGCTAAAACTGTTCATCATCATCTAGACTTACCGTAGCCATAGAAGTTACACCAACAGCAGCAACCCCCAGAGCCTTCACGTGTACAGGTTTCTGCACGTTCATTAAGAAGATGACCACCACTTTTCTGGTCTTAGAATCCATGGCTTCCCATGGCACGTCATATAAAGCGTTTTTTAGTTTGCCACTCTGTAATTATTAAAGTTAAAAATTTACTGAGAGCAGTGGTGGCCGAGTGGTAGCGGCCCCGACTTACGAGTTGTAGGTCGCGAGTTCAAACTCGACCAGGTACATTACTTTGTGTAACTTATTTCTGTCACTAATGCAATTTCGCATGCGTGATGAAGTCCTCATGATATTAAAAACACCCTAAGACAAGAACGAGCGTCATGAACATCTCTTACCTCGCTTCCGACCAGTTCGAAGATGACTGACAGCTGTATGAGCTGCTGTGTCAGTATTAACGTAAGGGGCAAATATCGCATAAGAGCTTGCGCTGTCTGAAAAATGAAATCGACATAATATATATTATATTAGTGTGAGGACATCAATACAATACTAAATGTAAATACTGGCAATAGTGATTACGCAATTACTGCAATAATAAAAAAAAAAACAATCTTCTTCAAAATAACTCATTAAAAAATTATAAGCGATTAGGAGACTTGTTGATGAGTTATGTTAAATATTTTTACTGAAGGAATAAATACGGTGACTCGACATATATTTTTCATACATAAGTCACTTTTTTTTTCGTTAAAATTAAATGTTGACTACTAAAAAATTTGCCCTAAGTCGGCAAGAGTTACTGCGGTCCTGACAACTGAAGGAAACTGACCATCTGTGAACATTCTAGAAGCAGCAAACAGCCGCTTGTCTGATGAAATACGTAATAGACGAACAGCATCGGCCCAAACACATCTGACATCGTATTTGTAAATCTGTAAGTAAGGTTTTTAATTGGAGTGGTATGTAGAAGACAGTGTTTGTTTGTATTCAAGAAATAGGCTGAAAAATTATACAACGTGTGTTAGACATCGATGCACAATCGAATACCATGGATCAAGTACATGGTTCTGGACCTCCCTTCTTCTTCTTCTTCCTGCCCTTATCTCATATTACTTGGGGTCGACGCAACACGTTTTTTTCTTCCACTCTATCCTGTCACCCGTTCTCGGTTCTGGACCTCCCAATGGTAGAATTTTTCGTCGGCTTTTTCTGAATTGTTTAAAAAAAACTAGTTACTTTTTAATTAAAAAGTAATAAATTTGTTTTTTCACTAAAAATGTCATTGGAGTTTTCGTCATCATCAGCCTTTTAATGTTCCCACTGCTGGGACACAGGCCTCCTCTCCAAGAGAGGGAATGGGCCGTAATCCACCACGCGGGCCCAGAGCGGGTTGGTGAATGTCACATGTCTTCGAATTTTTGGTTCTAGGACATGCCGGCTTCCTCACGATGTTTTCCTTCACCGTTTTGAGAGCAGTGGTGGTGAAATAAATTACACAAAGTAATGCGCCTGGCTGGATTTGAACCCGTGATCTACAACTTGTAACTCGGGACCGTTACCACTCGGCCACCACTGCTCTCATTATAATTGGAGTTTTTAGAAAGTTTAAATTTAAAAAAAAGCATAGACTTAAGAAAAAAAAACAGGCTAGTGTGAGTTGGACTCGCACAATCGGGGTTCTGTACAATCTAACTTATATAAATAGTTCAATTCCGATTTTTTGTGACGTAACTACAAATTTAAAGTTTTCAGAATTATTCCTATACTTACGCTATAAGACCTTCTTTCATGATTATGAATTTGAATTCTTTGAGAGTGTCGAAATATACGTATTTTTGCGATATAAACAGCGTTATATTTTTTTCTGTTAACTTAGAAGAATGTATTTGTCACAGCTTTAAGGGACTGCAGATCTCAGTGCATGGTTTAAATTTCAATTTTATACCTTCACGCGCTGCCAAGACAAAGGGTCTTGACAGACACACAGACAGATGGACAACAAAGTGATCTTATAAGGTTTCCGTTTTTTCCTTTTGAGGTAAAGAACCCTAAAAATAGAAAAAATCTAACAATAATTTCCACCACTCGGTCCAGAATCATGTACCGGATCAATGAAATTCGTTTGTGTGTCGATGTCAGATACAGTGTATATACGAGCCCTATGATCTAGAACCTACTTTCAGATTAAAACATATTTTAGGTGTTCTCCCGTCATATTATTAATTATTGGAGGCAGTGTGGTTAGGGTTTTTTTTTATGATAGGTTAAATCATCCAAAGACATCCCTCTGATAGTATCAGACTCTTACTGACTAAAAACCTACCCTGTTCCTTCTTTGCCTTTGTTCCAGGGCCCTGGTATGCACTTATATACCTCTCCAGAGCCTCTGGGGCTCTATAAGCTTTGAACCTGCTGGGCCCCTATAGTTTGCTGACAACTACTTGGGGTACTCGGGAACCGTGCGCGCCGTCGACGACTTGGGCTCGGTCCGGACTGTAACCGGACGGATGGACAGTGAGTTACCCATTGCCCGCCGTCCGCAAGCCCGCGCCTACGGTGGCCGGGAATCGGGATCGGAATTACAGCGGTGGTTGCGACGTGAGCACCGTTGCCTGATGCGGTCGGCCTCCTCCTTTGCTAGCATTACTGCTTAGCAGAAGGAGGCAACCGCCTGCCACTCCTCCTCGCTCCGGACCATGGCTTGTACCAAGGCCCGGCCGAGAGATCGCTGCCTCCGATCGCCCCCTTAAGGACACAGCTATGGTCTTCCCAAGCGGGGCACACCTCTACCGTGTCCTCCGTGTGGCCCCACAGCGGTGAAAGTCAGGCGTCACCTCCGCTCGAATCTTGGACAGGTACTTTCCGAACTTGCAATGTTCAGTTAGTACTTGTGTGAAGCGGAAGGTGAGGATGCCGTGAGGTCTTTCCAGCGACGTCTCAAAGAGGGGTCTTACCGCCTCAATCGTGGCATGCCTAGCACTGGGTTGCGATAGTCGCTCTAGCCATTTCACTATGAGAACCCGCCGGAACTCCGTCCGCCACACCGCGACTTGTTGCGGCAGCGGAGTTTCACCCCGGCGTTGCATTTCAACGCATAGGTCGTGCATGTGTGCAAGAACTGTTGCCTCCATATCCCGTGGTGGCAGGCCAGCATGGAGGCTCGCTGCTTCGCGGGACACCATGCGGTATCCCCATAGCATCCGTATGGCCATGACCCTCTGGCAAGCGTTCAACTGGGCCGCCGGTCGCTTTCGCACCGACGGCGTTCTAGTGTGGTTTGGATGTAAAGTATAGAGTATAGTAAAAAACATACCTTACTATCTCTCGATGGTAAATAATACATTCTGTCAGCCTCTCAGATACCTGCTGTAGTTCTTCTTTGGAATATGTTTCAGCTCTTAAAATGAATCCATCCTCTGTCGTAAAATTTGCACCTGAACTCGGTTTTGGAAAATCATTTAGAATGTTTATAAGTATTTTAAAATGGCCCCAAACATGGAAAACCATTATTGACAGAAAAAGATCAAACATTGCGAACCAAGTTGAGCATAAAAATGATATAATCCTGCGAAATAAAAAAAATAATTGGCTGGTATTACTTATAGGTTGTATCTTCGACTCGCAATTACCAGTTGTAAGGTAGTCGACCGCAAATCATGCGTTATACATGCTGCATGAAATTTAAAACCAAACTGTAAACGCTCATAAAAATAATAAACATAACATAAGCTACCAGCTTTATCATTTTTATTGCATTTTCCCAATAACATTTTTTAAATTGAGCTGAAAGCTTTACAAAAAAAAAATATATAAGCTAAACACATTTTCCAATAAAAAAAAATTACAAAATAAAATTTAAATAAATATATATTTAAAACAGTTGAATACAAACAAATTACAAATTATCAATTTACAAATAGAAAAATTAAATAAAATGTCAAACGTCAATGAATAACTCGCCCCTGATCGTTTCTGGTGCAAAACTTCCCATAACACTCGCCGCATTACCTCGCTGAATAGCGATAGCCAACTTTTTGCACCAAGAACAACCTAGACCGGGAGTCACCCGTTGCCTCTTCGAGCCTACGGCCCAAATCCCTTATAAAACACTTTGCCTCCGTACTTCAACTGCCCAGAGTTTTCACAGCTACCGGTACAAAATGGTAAAGCCGCTCTAAGGAAGCATACTTAAACCTTTTTTTAGAGCAGGCGTCTTCAGCAGCGGCAGAGGCTGTGTGTATAGAGCGACTCAGGTGACTGGCGGCGACAGTGCTGACACAAGTTGCGTCCCAGATCAAGCATTACCCGTTTTGCCATGGCACCAGAGTTAGCCCATCCGGCCTCTTACCATCAGATCTGCTAAGACCTGAAGGCTCAAGCACGTAGGGAATGTTTGCCGATATAAGGGCTCTACGGACTATGTCGTTCAGTGCATGGTGACGCGGAAACCTTCCTGTGCAGCGCCGACAACTCAATGCGTGATGGCTATCGGCCTCCACCATGGAACCGCAGGTGCATGTATGAATTTCGCACACCTTACAGCCCAGGCGGAGAGCCACCGCCACACGCAAACAGTCATCGTCAAGTAGAGTGCCCATGTGAGGTGAAGGAATCGCCTGTAACCACGCCCCAGACTCAGGTTGCGACACTGCTCGTAGTCTGGCCTTATCAACTCCCACCGCACCCTCTAACAATTGCTCTTGATGCAGCTTTACCCCTATGTCATCCCACGCCGGCTGAACATGATCTGATTCCGGGATTACTGCCCCCGAGTTGAGGGTCAACCAAGCTGACACAGCATCCGACACAAAGGGCATGCTTCCCCCGTCACCATTACTAGCGAGTAATACAGTGACTAGGTTGGCAACCCCATGCGCAGACACCAAGAAAGCCGGCAGACCCACATCCCGTGCGCACAGCACCCCGAGACCACCACATCGGATTGGCAGAGCCGCCTGTCTCCACTGGGGCCCATCTAGGGAAACATTAAGTACAGACTCCACCACCAATTTCAAAGCGTTGTCAAATGAGGAAACTTCCTCCGGACAGAGCCAAGTAGGGGTGGTCCGCAAGAGATATGTGATTTTTGGAAGAGCGAAGCACATGTGCAACAGGACAATCGCAACGTGTGCAGAAAGATCTTTGAGACGTTCGTGAGCAGATAGGAGGAGCCGAATTCGAGAAGTAATGGCTATAGGAACTGCCCTGAGAAAAATAGGGGATCCTTAAAGATTGAAGTTGCATGAAATTTTTCTGAGGCCAGGAAGAAAGGAATTGAAGCGAGAAAAGTGTGTACGAGCCTCAGTACTACAGGGGAAGAATTCGCACTTCGAGGGATTCACCTCCAGACCGAGGTCTCTGAGGCGAGGGATTAGAGCCTCTAAGTCCTGAAAAACGTCTTCAGGTCTGCCCCCGATAATGCCATCGTCAAGGTACCACACGTTGAGGCCGGATTTTAGTTCTACAATCGCCTTATGAATGGCAAAACTGAAAACAAGTGGCCCGAGCGGGTCCCCCTGCTGGGCTCCCACTTTTGAAAGAATAAGATTTTTGTCGGAGAAAAGATTAGAAGGCAGCCTATAAACTTGATGACGGGGTCTTTTCCTTTACCTCGCTCAACAGAACGTCTCTTTCCAAAGTATTGAAAGCGTTGCGAATATCGAGCTTTAGCACTATCGAGTCTTCGTTCTTCGGGTCCATCACAAATGCTCGCGTGGCGTGGATGGCAGCTTAGCAACCCAGACGAGTGCCAAAACCCAACTGATGAGGCTGCAAGTAACGGGCCATATCCTCTTTGACTGCACGTAATTTTAAAATTTATAATTTATTTTAAAATTTATTTTTAAATTTAAATAAAAAATACAGATAATAAACATTATCAACACAATAGGAAATAATGTAACAACTTCATTACATCAACCAATTTATTTTAAAAACAATAAAAAAGCTAATGATAATATTTATTTATTTATTATACACTTTATTGTACATACATATTAAAATAAAATATGTATGTGTAAATAAAATCATATTTAAAATAACATAATAATGCTATAATAATTATATATATGTATATATAGATATAAATAATTAATACAATATCAGTAAAACTGGTTTAACTTAATTCTTATAGTCATCAAATCTTGTCTAAAGAGGCCCAGCCTCCATTGTGTCCTAGGCCTAAGAGTGACGTCAAATATTACTGTAAAAATGTATAAATTTAAAATCTTAATAATTTTTAGTGTCTAATAATATAATTCAAGGTAACGGTTTGAGGTTATTGTTAATATGGTAATAATAATATAGTCAGAGATATGAGATAACTCAAGAATATCTCTTTTTTCATTGCTTAATAATATCTTTTGTTTACCATAAAAACATACAACAATTGATAAAATAAAATAAATAAATAAAAAATACAGGGATTGAAATTTCAAGAATACTTTACAGTTTATGTTGGGAGATCTGTACAATATCTGTATACCTGTTGCGTACTTAAATTATCTTAAGGGGGATGTTCTTAATACATTATTTTTATCCAGATGTAGTTATGTAGGTATAGAAGAACACATTTGCTGTTTTGAAAAATGTCGTCATTTCAAAAAGCACAATTGTTTAACAAAAATACCTTTATAAATAAAAAAAAGTTGCATAATATGGAAAACAATAGTTCTAAATTAAGTAACTTTTTGTCTATTTAAAGGAAATAGCAACTACATTGAAGTAGGCGTGAAGGTCATTGATTTGATTTTTTGTATTTTTGTAATAAGCTTATTATGCTTTAAAAAACAATGTACAGACGCCAGCACATCAACCTACCTAAATCTGTCAAATTTCTTTAATAGATTTTCAACCTTATCACAATAATGGAAGGTTAATGTTCGATTGGTAAAATTTGACAGCTTGGGCTAGATTGACGTGCTGGCGTCTGTACAAAACGTCCTAACTCTCGTAGCACTTCAAAACCTATGTTAGTCGAAGTCGAAGTCGATAGCTGAAAGGTCTGTCTGAAAAAAGTCATAGCAACATGAAGAAACCGGAATCAGAAACTATTATGTTGACGATTTTTTAATTTATTCCTTTTAGTCTCCTAGAATATCTACTAGTGACAGACTGATAGACATTCTAGGATACTACTCTATCTGAAAATCAGGCATAGTAGAACGCATAACATGTATATCATATATTATAATTTTTATATGCCGACGACCTCAAGGTTTACAGAACCATACAGCAAACGGATGATTGCCATCTTCTTCAACAAGATTTGGACCGACTTTCCTCCTATTGCCAGAAAAATAAGTTGCAACTAAGTCTACCTAAATGTAACTTCATAAATTTCACAAAAAAATAAAACTGTCATCAAATACACATACCTATACACTATGCGATGCCCCTCTGCTTAAAGTGGACTCTATTCGTGATCTCAGTGTAATCCTTGATTCGAAGCTTTGCCTAGACCTACATATAGGGATAATTGTCAACAAAGCATAATATGAACTGTACGGATTTGTAATGCGTTCTACAACAGAACAAAAAGACGTCTTCTTATATCTACTTGTATAAGTCCCTTGTGCGTTTTCAGTTGGAGGATGCCGTGCCTGTCTGGAGTTCATATTACAAGAAGTATAATGAAATGATTGAGCGTGTTCATAACAAATTCCAGCGGGTACGCTGGAATTATAATATCCATAACATCTATAAGACATGGTAATGTCTTATAGATGTTATGGATATTATTCATCTTACCAAAATTTGCTTACCAAGTACAAGCTGCTGACACTTGAAAATAGACGAACGAATTTGTGAACAGTGCTGTGGGCTAAAATATTGTTTATACTATGTTTTGTGTATCTGTAGTACCTAAGCTTTATGTTGCAGCTGTTTGCCTGTGTATAAAAATAAAATAGAAAAATAAAATTATGTTATATAGGTTCATAGGGCCCGAAGTTGTAAAAATCTCTGTGTCATAGACGCCGTCGTGCATATGATATGTCTCCGGGCGCTGAAGCAGCTGAACCAAGAGCGCTTCCTGAAAGCCGCGAAGTTACAGGCCTGTTGGCATCAACTTCGAGGCAGAGTGGTTCCAGGAGGCCATATCGCAATTCTGCAACGTGGCATTCTACAAGAGTGGGGACGGTATCCATACATTTTTGTGCATTGTTCTTTGCTTTATAATTTGTACTCAATATCTTAAGATTTGAGAAAAAATAAGTGACAAACCAAATTACATAGGGTGTGCGATTTTATTGCTCTCTAGTGTACATGTTTTTTACGGCAAAATTAAAATTTTTTGTCATTACTTAGTATGCACCAATATTTGGAGATTTGTGGCACAGAGTGTAAAGTCTTATATAACTCCATTAAAATGAGAGGATCTTCCGACCGGACGAATTTTATGTCTATTCCGGACAACTGTCCGATAGTTGATTTCGGGCTGTTGAGTATGTTCTAATCGCGCAGACAACTACATGTAGATCCACTACTACCAAACTTGTTCATACAAAAGTAGACTCTAAACATCGGAATTATGGCCTAAAGTGGAGTGGATATGAGAGGACACCGGTGTCCTCTCGAACTAGGACAGATTAATACTGCGATGCAGGATTTTGAATCTTAGTTCTTATGTGGCGTTATAGATGACGCCACAGATACGAGTATATTGTAGCAAAACTTACCAGTGGAGAACACAAGCAAACAGATAGCCCCTCATGTCAGTTGACGTGTTGAAAGGATAAGGCAAATATATAGAGTGTTCAAACGTGGAGTTTGCCCCCCCACTTTTGTATCGTCCTGCAGCATAATTATTGTACATAGGTATCAAGTTGAAGAGAGATAGGCCGAATAACATCTGCATCAATAAACACAACGTGAATAGATGTGATAGTAAGTGGATCTTTTTGTGTGTCTGAAACAAGGCCAAAGTGAAAATTATAAATATTATCTGCCTTCAATACAAACACCGTTAAATTTTGATCGTTTAAATCCCGTGGAGGGTCGATCGGGTACATAAAACACTCTCGATTTGCAGCTAAAATAAAAAAATAAAGTTTTTTTTTCTAAAACTCGAATTAATATACGCATGTACGAAATTATTATTTTTAAGTAAACAAGTCAATGACCTTGTAGGTAGTTGTTGGTTGTTGCGTACTAACTACCTACAGATCATTGAACTCGCCCAGCTGACGTTAACTTATAGTAATTAATTTCGTACATACGTAAATTAATTCGAGATTTAAAAAAAGTACTTTATTTTTTAATTTTATCTATACAAATCGAAAGTGTTTCATGTACCGAATCGACCCTCCACGGGATTAATACGATCAGAATTTAAAGGTATATAATATGTATACAGGGTGTGTCAGACATCGACGTATAAACGAATACCACGGATCCTCCACCCGCCGTCCGCACGCACGACGCAGGTGCTTACCGAACACGGAAAGTTCGCTAAGTACTTGTTCCGGATTCGTGCGGAGGATTCGCCCGGGTGTCACCACTGTGCGGAACACCCGGAGGACACGGTGGAGCACACGATAGAGGTGTGCCCCGCCTGGGTGGAGCATCTGACACTACTTCCCGCTCCGCCCAAGGGCGGGATTTGCCATTGGACGATTTTACCTACCATAAAAAAAAAAAAAAACCCGCCGTCCGCGCGTGGAGGGCTTACGACCGGTGCGATCCAGTGACGCTACGGAATGGATGTAGTGAGTGCATACCCAGACAAGTCCATATAAAGAATAGCCGCGCCGCAGGAGGCTAGGTGGTGCGGACTAGTCGCCGGATGACTCTAATGAGCCGTGACCTATGACCAGCAGTGGACGCATTTCGGCTAAAATGATGATGCTAAGGTGTTGATTAAACTGGATATCGCATATTAGACAAAAAAATCAAAATACTCGTATAAATTATGTCTTCTTACCTTCATCGCGTATTTGGAACGATCTTTAAAAAAGAATAAATGAATTTTTGTAAGAAATTCTTTAGCAACCGCTCTGTACTTAGTTGAACATGTCAGCGTGACGACTCTGGACTGCAACAGAAATAAAATTATACAGCTAATGACAAATTAAGGAATTTCACCTCCTGAATCAATCATAACTCCTACTAGCTTTTTTTTAAATTGATGTAAACTAGTGGTTGATTGCGAGCCCACGTAAGCAGTGATGCTATCGCTGATGGTGAGGCACACTAGTTTATTAAGAGCCTCTCTCTGTAACCTTGAAGACACCTAAATTATAACTGGAGGGGAAGGCCGCAGCAGGTGAATTGTTCCGGTCTTTCGATGCGATAACGCTATAAATAACGAGCTCTATTACTTCTTTAAGCGTTATATCTAAAGCGATTGTTAAAAAAAAGGTTTTGATGATCTGAAGCTTGAATTGAAGTTGTTGTACGGCTTGAATAATGTTCAAAAGTATCGTGGCCCTCTCGCTCCACCTGGAGCCGGAAAAGTTATTTGATGATATCTCGTCGCTAAAAAAAGTGGTCTGATTCATACAGTCCACTTATGTGTTTTGGCACAGCGGGGCCACTCGAGTTAGACCGATAAACTAGGGGCTTTGTTTGTTCAATTTCGTGAGGTACATTATTTTTAGCAAATATACATCGTTAAATTTTAGTTATTTTAATCCCGCGTAGGGTCAATTTGGTACATGAAATATTATCGATTTGTAAAAAATAAATAAAAAATAAAGTACTTTTTTTCAAAAAAACGAATTAATATACGCATAAACGAAATTATCATGGTGGTGGATAGGTCTGGGAAATTGGAGCTTACTGGCGCGTTGGACCTAGAGATAGTGGACAACTTTGTTTACCTTGGCTCCAATATCAGTAATGATGGTTCGTGCGAGAAGGAAGTTCGCAGAAGAATTGGCATGGCTAAGGGCGCCATGTCTCAGATTGACAGTATCTGGAGGGATCGCAATATCTCCGTAAACACCAAAACGAAGCTGGTGCAGACCCTGGTTTTCTCCATATTTTCGTATGGCGCTGAGACTTGGATGCTGAAAGCTGCAGCCCGCAAACGCATCGACGCCTTTGAGATGTTGTGCTGGAGAAGAATGCTTCATATCCCTTGGACAGCCTTTCGGACCAACGTATCCATATTGCGAGAACTTAAAATCTCCTCGCGGTTGTCGTCCGGGTGTCTCAGCAAGATTCTGCAATACTTCGGTCACATTGCAAGGAAGGACGGTGGCAACCTCGAAAGGCTTATCAAGACCGGTAAAGTGGATTGGAAAAGGCCTCGTGGACGCAGCCCAATACGTTGGTCCGACCAGATCCGCAACGCTCTTAACTCTACGGTATATAATGCCCTTCACACCGCCAGAGACAGAAACAGATGGAGAAACGTCGTCCGAATGAAAGTGATGAAGCAGGAAGGTCACGACCCTCAGCATTGAGGAATACGACGCAAGGAGGAGGAAACGAAATTAATTTCTTTAAGTAAACGAGTTAATGAACTTGTAGGTAGTTGTCGTTCGTTGCGTACTAGCTACCTACAGTTCATTGGCCTCACTCAGCGGACGTTTACTTATTATTTATTTATTTATTAACTTGTTTTGTCCTCCTTCCACTCGTTTACTTAAAGAAATTAATTTCGTGCATGCGTAAATTAATTCGAGTTTAAAAAAAAGTACTTTATTTTTACCCGACTGCGCCAGAAGGAGGGTTATGTTTTTCGAGAGTATGTATGTATGTATGTATGTATGTATGTATGTATAATTGTTTGGCACGCTCTGCAGCCTGAACGGCTCGATGGATTTTAGCTTGAGAGGTGTCGTTAGATTCGTATTTACTTTGAGAGTGACACTGTAACACTTAAAAAACTTAGTCACGGTTTGAGGTATGTAGCGACCTCTAGTTGCGCATAATGTCACTGAATGCAATGTCAAACAGTTCTGACTGAGGCCCGTCAGATGGCGCCACGATTTAATCGATTTGTTTAGTTTTTCTTTTATTTCGATTATTGAGTTATAATATTTAAATAAATTAATTATAACCTTATTAATTACTTTTTACTAAATTTAATGTAACTAAATGGTAATAATCGAATAGGAAATATCGATTTAACCATAACCAATTAGAATGACAGATCCATTGACAAGATGGCTGTGGCACCGGGTCTTTTCTTTTTCGGTTTGGTCGCTGATGAGAAGCATATTTATTATAAGAGTTATTTAATTTAAATCACGGATTGATGTCGAGAACCAGACGTGGAAACAGCGTTAAATTTAAGATGATATTCCCCCGATTGTGGTAAGCATTTTTAGACGAAATTGATGAATATTATCTTAGCGTAAAGCGTGCATCAGAATTCTCAACATGTAAATTCTCTTTGACAGGGTTCAAGATTTTATTATATTATTTTAGTCTACCATATCCCATGGATATGTATTAAGAAGAAAAATAGTCTCCCAGTATAATACCAATAAGATATGTATGAAATATGAAGCTACATCTTTGCACATGACTCGTTGACGAGCAATCTCACATGGACAGCTAAGCGACAGTTTCCGAATACAGCGTATGGCTCTGGATCTTGGATGAACTGCACTGGATGACGGTACTGGCTGTGAGGACTACACTGTATGGTCATAATTGAGGTTAATGTATTACCACTCCATGTAAGTTACTTTATTCTAACCTTACCATATATGTTCCTGTCACGGGCTGTAACTAGTGTAGCTGTTTAATTATAAAATATATATTGTGGAGACAAGTTATATCTTTTATTCCAGTCAACACCTCATGCAAAACACACCCTTTAGTCTCATGCAAACTACCGCTGGGTAAGTCGGTGGTAAGGTCAAAAACCCAACCTTACAAGTTGGAGTCCCATGTAGGACAACCTTGCAACACTGGGTATATCAAAATAAAAAAAAACAAAATGGCGAGTTTTTGGCGCCAAATTCAAATGTTTGGCACGTTCTGCGGCCTGAACGGCTCGATGGATTTTAGTTTGCGAGGTATCGTTAGATTCGTAATTACTGTGAAAGTGATATCGTAATAAAATAAAACTAAAAAAATAAAAATAAAAAAATGGTAATTTAAAAAACTAAAAAACCCGACTGCTTTTCTGAGTATTCATGAAAAAGCCCTAAAACAAGAAAGTCGTTGTAGCAGTCGGGACCCATTACATCATAGATCTACTGAATAGACGGCTGACTTTGTAGAATGGGTCCCGACTGCTATAACGACTTTCTTGTTTTAGGGCTTTTTCATGAATACTCAGAAAAGCAGTCGGGTTTTTTAGTTTTTTAAATTACCATTTTTTTTTTAATTTTCTCTTTGAATCGATAATAAGTATTTTATGTCCGAATCGACCCTACGCGGGATTAAAACGACCAAAATTTTACGGTTTATATATAATAATAAATAATACTAGTAATCTGGTCAGTAAATAGTAAAATTAGTTTACTGTCAAGATTATTTTGTATTTAAATTAAATATGGAAAACTCGCCACGAATAAGTAATACTCATAGGTAGATACATAACAATAGCTCTGCTGAGCAGACAAATTTTTCCTGCTGAGTTAATCCTCGATTCAAGAGATACATTGGCACAAGTTATGATCAGTATTATTTTTATGTATTTAGAGCGTAATAGTATGGTGGGCCCTACTGGAGGGATGAGGCGATTAATTGTAATTTCTATCAAATTTAAGATACTTTGGATCTCGTCAGTAAATTTGTGAGGTACATTAAACAAACAAAGCAATGCCACTAGTATTTTCGGTCTAGCTCGAGTAGCCCTGCTGGATCTAAACACATAGTACAATTTTGGGTGATTCTTTGTAACCGAGGCATTCTGATTTATTCACCTGACCCGTTTCTTTTTCCGAAATGCATAATATATATAATAGCATATGCCAATGGGGATCCCTTCTTTTGGCATAATGTTCTTTGTCCTAATATACTTCGGCATAAAGATTTTGGCACAATTTGTTTTGGGCATAATAATAAATCGGCATAATTTTTTTAGGCATACATTTTATGTTGGCATAATCATCTTAAAGACTAATTTGTTTTGGCATAAATTTGATTTGCATAACATTAGTAGGCCTAATGACTATTAGCATAACGTTAGTAGGCCTAATGACGAATAATGAGTGGAAATGGTGGTGGTGAACTTGTAGTGCCCCATACATAATTCTGATTAAACCACCAGTAGAGAGCACCGTAGCTTCGGCTTGTTGACCGGCTTCGCCGGCCAGCCTCAGCCGCGGCGGTGAGCACGCGCGGGGGCGTCGGAGGCCCGCAGCGCCGGAGCCGTGACAGAAACCCTGCCTGCTGCATGTTGCATGCTCGCTTGAATACTGCATGCTTGCTTGTATGCTGCATGCTTGCTTGCATGCTACATGCTTGCTTGCATGCTGCATGCTTGCTGGTTTACTGCATGCTTGCTTGCATGCTGTTTGCTTGCTTGCATGCTGCATGCTTGCTTGTTTACTGCATGCTTGCTTGCATGCTGTTTGCTTGCTTGCATGCTGTATGCTAGTTTGCATGCTGTATGCTTGCTTGCTTCATGCTAGGATGAAGGAAGCAATAATAATGTCATTATTATACCTATAAAAATATGTTTTAATATCATTATGCGTCAATAAATTTATGCTTTAGGATATTATGCTTAAAAAAGTTATGCTTTAGAACTTTATGCTTAATAAATTTATGCTTTAGAATATTATGCTTAATCATTAATATGGTTAGAGAAATTATGCTTAAAAAATATGCGTAAGCTGTTATGCGTAATTATATTATGCGAAAATATAATTATGCCAAACAAAATTATGCTAAGTTATATTAGGTCTTAAAATTTTATGCAAATAGATAGGGAACCATGTCAATGGCACTCTTTTGCACCCAGTGGCTTACGACAAAAAATAGATAGGTGTAAAAAAAATATAAAAAATCACCTTTTTGGCAACCGCCTTGAAGTATTTACTTACCACATCAACTATACTCATAAGTATAACAATATACATGTGTCCAACTTCCAGAAACGATAGTTCACTAATATGTATGATGACGTAAGATATAAATCCAACCATCCAAACAATTGTCAACGTTAAGTAAAGGAGTTTAAGGGACACTTCCTGGTAGTAGGGCTCGGGTTCTCCTATTTCTTTTCGAGGCCAAGAACCGACGACCAACAGCATAAAGCGCAAGATTTTTATGTACCGGTAATCGGACGGTGTATTGATGCCACTGTGAAACAAAAATTTAGTTACGTCACAAAAAAAAAACCGTCATTTCACCTAAAACTTTTCAACTACATATTATCGTTTCTTTTTTTTATTTCATCGAAGTCTCGTCTGCCACTGTATCAGTTGACATATTCTCAATCCGAATTTTTTCGTTACACCAACGTTTCATTTGGTCGAAAAACTCTTCACCCATGTTGCACTCAATCGAAATACCATTTGTTCGAAGTATTATGTTTCCGTACTTTTACTATACCACCATGGAAGGTCTTCTGTCACGGCTCAGGCGCTGCGGGGTTTAGGCGGTCCCACGCGAGCTTATCGTCGCCAATGGTTTCAACACTCATCACCGCAGCTTCAGTCGCGGCGGTGGGCCTACAAATCACCTGCTCCTCAGCTCGCGGGCCGCCCTACCCCTCCACGCCTACTCGGATTTAAATTACACTTTAAGGTTAGGGCAGACAAGACTGTACGAAGTCAGATTTGCAGCGATTCGTTTCTGTCACTAAATTTGGTAGCACAAAATATTGACTTTTTTGACAGTATTTTAATTTAATGTTGAAAATGCTACCAATTATAGTAGGCAGCAAATAATTTGAACCATCCGCCACGGCTACGCGCAGTTCCCGTTCTCAACTGAGACCCGAAATCGGTTAAAATCCTCGTCACACAAGTTGAACCATCATGGCAGTCGACCTTGAATGTACAGTAACTGATTTTACGGTCCCAATCGAAGTTGAGGGTTGGGCGCAACCATAGCAAATGGTTCAAGTTATTTACCGCATACTATAACCGTCTATATATTTGTGACCAAAATTCTGTAAACTGTTGTTTCGGTGTGATGAAAATATGGAAAATAAATCATTTGGCAAATTAAAAAAGTTAGAAAGAGACTTCGGCCAATAGCAGTTCGGTAAAACGGTACGTATGACACAAATGTTACTCCGATGGTATAAAAATATGTCAAATAATGCATATAGCAAAAAAGACGTCGGTCAAGAGTTTTTGGTCAAATGAATTTCGAACAAAAAAAAATCGGGAAAGTAATCGCTTTCTCAGACTGACCGAAAGACTTACTTAACAGCTTCATTGTTGAACAAGAATGATCGAAACTATTCTGTGAATCGACTTGATGATCGGTCGAGAAATTATGTTAAAAGGTAATGGACTTTCTCGCTAATGACGGTTCGACCTTATAGTTTGCGAGATTTTGATGCATCGAGATAGTGAATAGTCGCGCTCATAATTTATAGATTTCAAGTACTGTCGAGTTAAAATTTTCGAGCAAGTAATATTCGAGCTAACGTCATTCGATTTCAAGTCGGGAACCCCTATCTACCAGTGAACGGTTTCGCACGCGGTAGAGGTATTCGCGTGCGCCCAGCTTAGAAAAAACATCGCCGTGTCCTTGTAGGGGCAAACGGCGGCGGCGATCTCTCGCGCCGGGCCTTGATACAGGTCATGGTCCGGAGCGAGGAGGAGTGACAGGTTTTCGCCTCTTTCTGCGAAGCAGTAATGCTAGAAAGGAGGAGGCCGACCGCATCAGGCAACGGCGCTCCCGCCGCCGTAATTCCAATCCCGATTTCTGGCAACGTAGGCGCGGGCTGGCGAACGGCGAACGGCGAACAATGGGTAGCTCGCTGTCCATCCGTCCGGTAACAGTCCAGACCGAGCCCAAGTCGTCGACGGCGCTCACTGTTCCCGCGCGCCTCAGGGAGTTGTCAGCAAATTGTAGGGGCTTAGCAGGGTCGAAGCCTACTCTGGGGCCTCGGGAAAGAATGAAAATGCATACCAGGGCCATGGTACCAAGGCAATGAAGGAAAAGGGTAGGTTTTTAGCCAGTATGAGTCTGACACTATTTTCCACTCCGTCCAAGGGCGGGAAATGTCATTGGATGATTTTACATATCATAAAAATATTTTTTTTCAAAATTGGTCAAACGTATAGACAGACATTAAAATTTGATATAGGTAACGAATACAATTTTAAAACTTACTCAACAGCTTCGCTTTTGAATAGGAATGATTTTAAAGTCATTTTTACCTATATGATCAAAATTTGTATTAGAGGATTTTATTCTAAAACGTTTTTATTTCAATTCAAAACTTCTTTCTTTGGGCACTGATATCATGGTTTTAAATTAAATATCGTTTAATTCAAAACCACATTGAATGATTATAATTGAATTAATAATAATTTATTAATCGTCTAAAGCTAAGACCACACCGAAGCAAGTAAGATTTTTTTTAACAATAAATATGTACCTACGAACAGAGAGATTATTTAGTCAGATTGACGAATTTCATAACACTGATATTTATATAAGTTTGTATGCATGTATGTGAGTATACACCGTTAAATTTTGGTCGTTTTAATCCCGCGGAGGGTCGATTCGGCACATGAAACCCTGTCGCTATTGCTCCCAATAGTGCCGTGCGCAGTGAACAAGGCATGCATAGCAGCGGGGAGTCGGCCGGAAGAAAGCGAGTCACGGGCCCCGCTTACTGCGGCAGCCAGCTATTACAATCCTCCGCCAAAGTACTCTGTGGTCTTCTTTTTAAGTTTTACTTCAACCGGCCATTGTAATTTCTTTCCTCTCTTGCTTTATACTTGTTGTACAGGCCACTCATCGCATTCACTTTGCTCCACAACGATGTCGTAGTGGAGTACACCCTTACCATTTTTTTAAAACATGGTTCGTTTCTCACAAATTAATTCTTCCCTGTGATTGCATGTTCAAAGTAAAATATTAAAATAATAATAACAAGACATCAGTCTTTCAGTCTTTAATTATTCTATGGTATAGACTACCATTTATATTTAAGAGGGTACTTCCCTATCTGTCTATCATCAACATGTGCATAGTTTAAAAGCTTGTTGTTTCATTCAACTCTAAACGCCTAAACGCTCTGTTGGCATTCGGTAGTTTTGTCACTCACAAAAATATTTATAAAAAACTTGTTCCAAGACATACTTGTTTTTTTTTTTAAACCTTTATGAGTACATTATGACGAGCCAAAGTTCACACAAAATTTACAGCGATATTTACTGGATTAGTTTTACACAAATTTATGTTTGAATTTCAATAGAAATTTAGATCTAATACAACGTGACGCCGACAATACGACAGTAAATTAAAATTAATAATAATAATTATTAATTAAACAATAAATTAAGATACTAATACATTATTAAATTATTAAAGTCATTTTGACGTATTTGATCAAAATCTGTCTGAAACTGTATTAGAAAAGATTCTATTCTCAAACATTTATTATTTCAATTCGAAACTTCGTTTTTTCGGGCACTGTTATCGTAGATTTGAGTTAGCTTGTCATTGTGATAGTTTCTTTCAAGGATTTTATAAACATTAAAGTATCGTCTAAAGCTACGACCACACCAAAACAAATAAAAAGTTATTAAAATACATATATCTATGAAAAGCGAGATTATTTATTCAGATTGGCGAATTTCACATCAGATTTCATTTTCAGATTGGCGAAGTTTATATGCATAAGTATGTGTGTATGTTTGTTACTTCTTCTGACTTTTCAAATGGCTGAGCGAATTTGGACCAAATAAGACTCATGGCTAGACCATGTCCCGGAATGATTTTTATTAGAATATATACACTAGGGAAAACAAAACTAAATTCACGCGGGCGAAGCCGTCTACCACGAAACTACTTCTAGTTTAAATTAAACTGTGAAGCACCAAGAGGACACCGGTGTCCGCCACCTATTGTATTTCTATTGTGTCTCTAATTACGGTATTCAAAAGGGTTTTCTTGTACTCGTATATAAACACAAATCTTTTTCTTGTAGGTAGCCAAAATCTTAAAAAAAATACCCAGCTACCAAGGAAGCATTATGTTATAAAAGTAGTAGCTCATGAAAATAATATAGATAAGATGTATTTAAGAAAACAACATTGTCCCACACAAAATTTTATTCTTGTGTCGTATTTGCGTGCATTACGAGACGGCGGGACAGCAAGTTACTCATTGCTCGAAGTCCGCAAGCCCGTGCCTATGTTGACCAGGGATTGCCCTGCAATTCTCGACGCCTGGGGTATTATCTGTGCAGCTGGGGCGTGAGGATATCCATCTCCTCACACTTGCAGCCAACTGTAGGGGTCCAGCAGGGCCGAAGCCTACTGGGGCCAAAGGTTATGTGAGACTGTCACCAAAGGCCCCAGGATAAAGGCAAGGAATGGAAAGGTAGGTTTTTAGTCAGTAAAAGTCTGACACTGTTTCCCGCCCCACCCAAGGGCGGGATTCGTCATTGGATGATTTTACCTACCACAAAAAAAAAAAAAAAAAAAAAAAAAAAAAAAAAAAAAAAAAAAAAAAAACTACTTTTGTAGTAATACTGCTTCGAACGTCATAATGACGTAAGAGCAGGTGTATGAAAATGTATCTCGGGTTGAGCGCTCTTAAATGAATTAAAAATAAGCATGTCTTCTTGATCATAGCAAGAAGTACTTCTTAGAAACACTCTTTGGATGAATAATCTTTTGTTTTTCTTAGTTTATTATGTCCCACTGCTGGGTGAAGGCCTCCTTCTCACTTTTCTATACATGTCTGTTCACAGCCAATGCGGGCTCGTTCCTCCGATGGTCGTCAAGCTCATCTTTTTACCTTCACCTTGGTCTGCCACGATGTCGCCTTGTGTTTAATGGGATCCAATAGATGGCTTTTTTAGCCCACAGCTCATCTAACATGCGGCAGTTATTCTGAATTCCAATCTGTATCGGAGTGCTCATACAAGGTACCAGTTATTTTAAACGAATAACTCTAGTAATTGCAGTGGTAGTCATACTATCAGTAGTACTGATATCATCGTTGTTACGGGTCTGGATGCCTTGGGTATAATACATTAGTGATTCCTAGTGTGGGACAAAGTCTAAAAATAATTTAAATTTCTAACTTCCAAATTCGACTACTTAATGCATTTTAAGATTAGATCTTTATTTTTATACTATACGATTTCTTACCGCAAATAACACTGAGCAACACGATTTTGGTACCCGCTTAACTGATACCTGAAGTGCAAAAGTAATGAGTCACAAACAAAAAGTTTCGAACATACGTTGTGTCTATCAACAACCCTCACTTGAGGTGTATAAGACAGTTGACGTAATACAACAATATCCACAGATGAACCATAGTTACCATAGATGAAATGTTGGGGGATGAACTGCTTGCGTCCGAAAGATTTACTTAGTTCTTACCACTCTACACGTGTCCCGTGGATACTGCTAAACGAGCAGTAAATGCGGTGGAAGGCCATAATATCGGCTGCTGGCTTAAAAGTAACCACCCACCAGACAAAGCCATGCCGCCAAGCGATCCGTCGTGATTTCTGATGAAGCCGTATGTTGGAAAAAGGGGTCTGAGCAGTAGTGTTACGATGTATACCGGATAGAATGCGCGAACTGTTGTTGTGTCGGACTTTTGGTCCTGGTAGGTAGCGGAGATCAAAGCACGGCGCTTCGCTGGCCGACCGTTGGTAGTTGAGGGCCCTATTAGTGTGCCAGCTACACATGAAAGGCTGCCCCGCCAACTGCGGAAAATCCCGGGGTGGCCCATCGTGCTGGTTGGCGACCGGGTGAGAAGACCCGATGGTAGTCCTTAGGGGAGTTCGGGCGTCCCCGCAGATTCTGGTCGTGTTGTTGAGTTTAACATCGCATCACCTTGCTCAACAGTTATCTTCCACCTAACCTATTCACTCGTAATTAAAATATTAAAGGTAAAATAAAGCGGAAGCACGTCCACTCTTTTAAGTGCACTTCTCAAACATTCGAGAACTGCAATCCAATCTCGATGTGGTCCACCACCACATCGAGACTGACAAGCCCCACTTACTTTTTTCACTTGATGCGGCGTATCTCGACTACCGGGGATTCTAATTAGATCACCATTTCCTGCAGCGTGCCGGAGTCTGTGTATGTCCGCAATAGCATCTGCTGCCAGCGTTTTTGTCACCTTGAGGACCCTAGTTTCTCTACTTTATGGTTGTTGGTGGACACCGGTGTGGATAAAATTGTCTAAATCTGTGTCTACCAATCGCACAGTAGTGACCAGGAGGCGACTCGACTGTTTGGCCACCTTAGTGAGGCCGCCGATGAGGCTTTCCATCGGCACCCTGTTAATTTCTGCAAGTAAACGTCAGCTGAGCGAGGCCAATGTACTGTAGGTAGTTGGTACGCAACGACCGACAACTACCTACAAGGTCATTGACACGTTTACTTCAAGAAACTGTGCTCCATCAAGTGTTAATTCTTTCACTTTAGTAAACGATAGGTTAGTCTGTATAGTTGAGAGCCTAAGGTCGTGTTTACGGAGACGCGGCGCGTTGCGTGGCACGTTGGGCGTTAATCTTAAATTGCAGCAGTAGGCCGCGTCATCGCTCGCGCAAACACAAACATATGGCAATGTACGATGGCCCGACGCGCCGCGCAACACTCCGCGTATCCGTAAACAAGCCCTTACAGATAAAATACAAGTGTTGTAAATATATAACAGCCTAACATTCAATATTTTTGTTTTTTTCATATATTTTGCTTGTTGGTGATAAATATGGGAAACTAAAAATCATTTTTAATCATTTGTTTTGTGCAGTTCTGAGACTTGCGAGCTTGGTTTTGGTCGCACTGCTCCAGCCTTAAACTAGATAAAGCAGGTAAGGTTTTGTTAGGGCGTTATAGATAGTGTAACGTAATCTATGTGTAATACATCTACTATATTTCGAAGAGATCCAAGTAGGGATGAAAGTTTTGTTTTTACATGATCAAAGTGAGCATTTCTCGACAATGAGCTATCTAATCTTAATCAAAGATATTTTTCACATATTTTTTGCTGTAGGGGAACATTGTTAATATGTAAAGGTTTATTTGGGGGTATTATTGAATTTTTTGGTTTGAATAACATATCGCATATTTTAGATATATTTATCGTTAACAAGTTGAACTGAAATCATGACAAAAGGGTGTTTAAGTTTTCTTGATCTTGAGAAAGTAGATCCGAAATAAAATAAGCAAGTATCGTCTGCATATAACGTAAGGTGACCATGTAGTTCAATTTCTTGTAAGTATGTTGTTGATGTATATTAAGAAAAGCAGGGGACCCAGAATAGATCCTTGAAGAACTCCTCACGTTTTTATTAACCAAAATTGAAATTAAAAATTGAAGTCCAATAAGTAAATTTAAGTTTATTATAAAATAGTTTCTATTTATTTACTCGAATTATTTACATTAAAAATACTTATCTAACTATAATTACAATGAAATGAAATAATAATAATAAAAACCCTGAATTAACTAAAACAAACTTTGTAAGTATAGTAAATTTTAGACGCGCCATAATTATAGTATGGTATGGTCTTCAAAACTTGACCAAATAAAGAACCTTTAGGAAATACTTCAGAGATGTAAGATCAAATGTAGTACTAATCATTATGAAAAGCTACTCAAGAAATTAATGATGAGATATATATTATGTCCCATAAAATTAAATCTTATTAACCTAGAAGTTTATAACTCCAGACAAGCTTCATCACAAGCTGTTGTTCAGAGATTTTTTTTTTGTGAGTAGTTAGTACTCATTTTTGTTGTTTTTCACGTTCCTGTTATTCATTTAAAGCTAAATGCCGCTTTTATTTGACATTAAAAAAAAAAAATAACATTTTTAGGTAAATAAAAACATATAATTTATTATTTTCATATATTCGTAGTCAGAGCTAGAATATTATTAAATTTTGAATTGGAATGCGAATGTTAAAAAATAAAATACTAAAACTAAGCAATAGTCAAATTAAGCAATAGGCAAATTTTACACAAATTGATGTTTAAAAGAAAATATTAAAATTATAGATAAAATTAAATAAGTATAGACTTTAAGATGTTGAACTTTCATAATAGAAACATTATAAATGCTGTGCAAATTCTGTATGATGAAAATATTATGGATGAGAAAAATGATTACAAGATATCATGAAATAACATTGAAAATGACTGGAATACGAGTAGTTGAAATAAAAAGCGTTTAACTAAATTAAAATACTTTATTATCACTAAATATATTTTTAAACTGTGAATAGATCAAGAAATTGAAAAGCGTGACTTAAATAAAACCCGACCACAAATTTAAGTATGGTTCTTTGTTAGTAATTCTACAAATAGACAGAAAACTTATAAAAAAAATAATGAATTAGTTGTAACTAAAAATAATATTAGAAGTAATAATGTTAAATAATATTTCACACGCTGCGTAAAAAAGTGAAGTAAGATACCGAAGTTTTCAAAATCTGTAATGAAAAGTAATTTTATTAGATCATAGTCAAGTTTCATTTGTTGTTTATTTTACAGAACAGATATATATAGACCATGTGTTGACCTATGTATAACTGAGTTAATACCGGCCATGATTATAGAGATAAACTTATCACAATAAATAAAGAGAATAAAACAATTTTAACAAATCGTATCTAAGCATAAATAGGCCGTTGCTCAGCCATTGACGCTGGGAAATGGAAATCCAACAATCTACGGTGCTGGTTTTAAATGACTTCAAATGGCGTGCTTTCCGTGAGTTAACACTACTATTTACATCAATCAAATAAATATACTATTAATAAATAACATGAAGAATACACCTAACGTATTCATAAAAAAACATCAACATTACAAACACTATATAATAGACAAATACAAAAATCAAACACAAATGCACAACATTACATTCCTATAGTTATATTAAATAAACGAAACTGGGTTATTATTTTTGCAGGCATTCTTTTGTATCGATGATAAAACATGATGACAGAACATAAATTGCATTATATTATGAGGAGCCGACACGACGGCGGCCACTCGCAAATACGGTTTAATTCTTGCCCGTGTTGTCTAGAGAGTAGGTTACCTTAAGCTGGTAATAATTGCTAGTAGCCTCTTTCATGGTGCATTCTCTTATCTGCACTTAATTTCTAAAACTGTGCATCATCATCTAGACTTACCATAGCCATAGAAGTTACACCAACATCTGCAAGACCCAAGGCCTTCACGTGTACAGGTTCCTGCACGTTCATTAAGAAGATGACCACCACTTTCCTGTTCTTAGAATCCATGGCCTCCCATGGTACGCCATATACAGCGTGTTTTAGTTTGTCACTCTGTAATTATTAAAGTTAAAAATTTACTAGTTTTTGTTATTAAAAAAATAAACCTTTTGGCTATGGGCAACGTTAAATTAAAACACAGATTCAATAAAAAAAAAAATGCCAAATATTCAATGATTGACATTCGCTAAATCTTCATCTTTTTGCTGTCTGAAGTCACGATTGCTTTTGGCATAAAATTCTCGCATATTTTTGAAAGGTAAGAATTAAAAAATGGACGACTTTCCCTGTAGATAATTGTACAGAACAAAGTCTAGTGAGTATAGTCAATTAATATTTGCCACAAATTTTCTATTAAATGTTTTACCCAAACTTATGTATCGTGATTCGTGGTGCATGGTTGCAAAACCACCGTTGTACCACCAATCTAATCATCATCATCATCATAATTTTAGCCAAAGGACGTTCACTGTTGGACATAAGGCTCCCCCAAGTGTCGCCACAACGAACGGTCCTGTGCATCTTTCATCAACCGTATTGCCGCAAATCTCACCAGGTCATTGGTAAATACAACCATGTATTTTCTAAGTTGGCTAAAATTACTTTGGTGAAGTCAAAAAATGCATTTCTCAACACGCTAGATGATATTTCAGCTACCATTTGGGCTCTATATTAAAAAGTGCAATTAGGATTAATATTGAATAGTGCAATTAGAAATTTATTACACATAAAAATATCAAATGTAAACTTAAGCAATATAACTTAAATTTTATTTAAGAATGTTTTGACTTACATAAAGATATAATTTTTTTTATAAATTGTTATCGACAAAAATGTACACATATAAAACGCATTTTTTATAGTTCGATATTGCTGAGCGAGTCAATAACTTGTAGGTAGTTGTCAGTCGTTGTGTATTAACTACCTACAGGTTATTGACTTGCTTAGCTGATATTTTACAAATTAATTTCGTACATGCGTAAATTAATTCTTTATAATTTTAGAAGAAAAGTCGTGTTTTTTAATTTTAGGTATACAAATCGATAGTGTTTCATGCATCGGATCGACCCTCCACGTGATTAAAACGATCAAAATTATCCACTTTTATTTATATCATCATACTCGTAATTCGCTTCGACTTTGACTCTTTTTTGTTCCGGATACAGAATGCAGTATTGAAATTTAAAGTTTTTATAACATGGGAAACTGATTGACGGCCACATCAACCCATAGTCGAAACTACTGGGACTAAGGTTGTAAAATTTTGCACCAAGATTTCGTTTGTGTCATACCCCCAATTTCTGATTTAAGCATTTGAAGTTGAGAATTACTCAAACTCTAGCCTGTAAACCTGTCGGAATTTGGCATTTAAGTATGGTTTGACACGTTTTAACTCAAAATACTCAATTCAGAAACCCGAACTTAGGCGAGTTTTGTAAGTTTTTTTCACTAAGAAAGGTTTTGTAGGTTTTTTTTATGGTAGGTAAAATAAAAACCTACCCAGGTCCTTCGTTGAAGGTTTTGTAGGTACAAATACAAACTTTAAGAAACTAAAAAATCTTGTTCCGTAGGTAAATATACTCGAAATTTAGCACTAATAATAGCCTAAGTTAATAATAAATGTTGTCATTGTTAGTTTCTAAATAAATAAAAAATACACGTACGGCTAGGTACCTTAAAAATGCAAAAAAGTTAACAAAAAAAATATATTTTTTTTTGTTAACTTTTTTGCATTTTTGTTTTGTTAACTGGGCTATCCCAGTGCTTTCACCATAAGGGTAAGGGTATTTTTATTATTATCACGCGGATTCCATCACGTGTGCGAGATTGCTCCGCATGCGTATCCCCCCAAAAATGTCTTTTTCATACAATTATTTATTGTAATGCGTGGAATATATATCCGGAACGTTGGGAGTGATACTGGGCACTAGCAGCCCCGCATGCGGTGCAATTTCACATGCGTGATAAAATCTTCGTGATATTAAAAACACCCTAAGACAAGAACGAGCATCATGAACATCTCTTACCTCACTTCCGACCAGTTCGAAGATGACTGACAGCTGTATGAGTTGCTGTGTCAGTATTAACGTAAGGGGCACATATCGCATAAGAGCTTGCGTCGTCTGCAAAATGAAATACAGCACTAAACGAAAATACTGACAATAATGATTGCCAAGTTACTGCAATAGTAAAAAACAGTCTTCTTCCTAAAAACTTAATAAATAATTATAAGCGATTAGGAGACTTGCTGATTTCTTATTTATGTAAGTTATGGATATTATTATTATTTTTTTCTTAAGGATATGGATGTGGCGATTTGTTACATATTTTTCATATAAAAACATAAATTCATTTGTATTCATCGCTGTTCTTTAAATTTATGTGTTGACTATTGAAAAATTTGCCCTAAAGCGCTAAGAGTTAACACAGTTCTGAAAACTGATGGATACTGACCATCTGTGAACATTCTAGAAGCAGCAAACAGCCGCTTGTCTGATGAAATACGTAATAGACGAACAGCATCGGCCCAAACACATCTGACATTGTATTTGTAAAGCTGTAAGAAAGGTTTTTAATTGGAGTTACATGTAGAAGTCAGTGTTTGTTTGTATTCAAGAAAAAGGTTGGAAAATTGTACACCATAATGTCAGACATCGATGCATAATTGTATACCATGAATCAAATACATGATTCCTCAGTGGTGAATTATTTCGTCAGCTTTTTTCTAATTAAAAAAATATATATCTCAAAGTTATTCTAACATTTTAGTGAAAAAAAAAAACTTTTTAAATAAAAATGACATAAGGGTTGATTCGAATAACGTTTTTATACAGTATAATTTTAAGAAGTACAGTTTTTTAACTTAGAAAAACCGACAAAAAATTCCACCTTTCGGGGTTCCAGAATCATGTAGGTACTACAGTACCTATCCATGGTGTTCATTGGTGTGTCGATCTCAGACACACGGTGTATATACGAGCCCCGTGGTCTGCTGAAGCTACTTTCGGTTTAAAACATACTTTCGATATTTTCCCCTCATAGCATGGCTTAGCATCAGCCTTATAATTTTCTCACTGTTGGGACTCAGGCCTCTTCTCTGGAAGAGTGAACGGGCCGTAATCCACCACGCGGGCCCCTCCGAGCGGAGATGAAGCGGGCCAAGCTGGAGGCCCGCAACGTCTGGCTGGGGTCTCTGAATGCAGACCCGTGGGGACGCCCATACAAGATGGTGCGGGAGAAACTCCGTCCCTGGGCTCCCCCGTTGACTCAGAGTCTCCGGCCCGAGCTCGTGGAGGGTGTGGTCAGCACTCTGTTCCCTACGCGGGGGGTACACTCCCCCCCGCCCATGGCTCCGCCAACACCGGCAGTACCTGACGCGGACCACGAAGACGACGATGTTCCAGAGGTGACCGAGGTAGAGATGAGAGTGGCGGTACAAAGGCTGAGTGCCAAGAATACCGCCCCAGGACCCGACGGCTTGCCTGGGAGGGCCTGGGTCCTGGCCATGGAGGCTCTCGGGCCTCGATTGAGGGGGCTCTTCAGCGCATGTTTGGAGAGGGGCCAGTTCCCACTTCGCTGGAAGACGGGAAAACTGGTCCTCATAGCGAAGCCTGGGCGCCCTGCGGACTCTCCGTCCGCGTACCGGCCCATTGTGCTGCTCGACGAGGTGGGCAAGCTCTTCGAAAGAGTCATTGCAAACCGCCTCGTCGCGCGCCTTGCACGGGTGGGGCCGGACCTTTCGGACGGACAGTTCGGCTTTCGCAGGATGCGCTCCACGGTGGACGCCATCATGCGCGTGCGAGCCCTCACGACGGGGGATGCGGTATCCCAGGGCAGGTGTGTCGTGGCAGTGTCTTTGGACATTGCCAACGCCTTCAACTCCCTGCCCTGGAGTAGCATTGGAACGGCACTCCGGTATCACCGGGTGCCCGACTACCTCTGTTGAGTAATCGAGGCCTACCTGTCAGAGAGGTATATCATTTACCCCGGTCACCTGGGAGAGTGGAAACGTCGAGAGATGTCGTGCGGTGTTCCGCAGGGATCGGTACTGGGACCACCCTTGTGGAACATCGGGTACGACTACGTGCTGCGCGGCGACTTCCCCGACGGGGTCAGCGTGGTCTGCTACGCGGACGACACGTTGGTCCTAGCGCGGGGAGAGTCGTACCGGACGGCGGTTAAACTAGCGACACGCGGGGTTGCGATAGTCGTTGATAGAATCCAGCAGTTGGGACTCGAGGTGGCATTGCACAAATCTGAAAGAAAGAAAGAAAGAAAATCCATTTATTTGTACGGAATGACGCAACTAAAAACTAGACAAAACATAAAATTATATATGAAAAATATGCGCCACATCCGTGCAAAACGGCCGAACGCTCAGCATAAAGCTGCGCCCTCATGCACAATGTGATGAGCACACAGCGCTGGTTTTCAGCGTTGGCCAGTGCTGACAAAAAGACGCCGGAACGGTGCCATGTGCAAAAAAGTTAAAAAAAAAAAAAAAATATAAATGAATTTTACATAAATAAAATAAAAATAAGGAGAATGTGTATGAATTGGCAACACCACGGCGCAATCTGAGGCCATGTGCTTTCACGGCCCTCGGAGTGCGCCACCACCGGGTTCCCAGCTATCGGTAGGAGGAGTTCACATCAGCGTCGGGTCGACGATGAAGTACCTGGGACTCGTCCTCGACAGCTGGTGGAACTTCAAGGAGCACTTCCGACGTCTGGCTCCCAAACTGAACCGGACTGGGGCTGCTCTCGGGCGGCTCCTGCCCAACCTCAGGGGACCAGACGCCTCCTGCCGGAAGCTGTACGCGGGAATCGTTCGGTCCATGGCCCTCTACGGGGCTCCAGTATGGGCACCGTCGCTGCAACAGCAGCCGAGGGCCCAGCTGAATGCGTGCCAGAGGGTCATGGCAATACGCATGGTGCGAGGGTACCGAACGATATCCCGCGAGGCGGCGACCCTCCTTGCTGGCCAACCGCCATGGGATCTGGAGGCAACAGTCCTTGCACACATGCACGACAAGCGCATGGAGATGCAACGCCGGGGCGAAATTCCGCTGCCACGACAAGTCGAGGCATGGCGGACAGAGCTCCGGCGGGATCTCATGGCGAAATGGCGTCAGCGACTATCGCCACCTCGTTCGGGGCGCGCCACAATCGAGGCGATAAGGCCCATCCTTGAGGCGTGGCTGGAAAGACCTCACGGCAGTCTTAACTTCCGCACGACGCAGGTCCTAACGGAACACGGAAAGTTTGCCAAGTTCCTGTTCCGGATTCGTGCGGAGGATTCGCCCGGGTGTCGCCACTGTGCGGAACACCCGGAGGACACGGTGGAGCATACTGTAGAGGTGTGCCCCGCCTGGGCGGAGCATCGCCGTGTCCTCGTGGGGGCAATCGGCGGCAGCGATCTCTCTCGCCGGGCCTTGGTTCAGGCCATGGTCCGTAGTGAGGAGGGATGGCAGGCGGTCGCCTCCTTCTGCGAAGCAGTAATGCTAGCAAAGGAGGAGGCCGACCGCATCAGGCAGAGGCAACGGGGCGCTCGCCCCAGCCGCCGCCGGGATTCCGATCCTGATTTCCGGCCACCGTAGGCGCGGGCTTGCGGACGGCGTGCAATGGGTAGCACGCTACACGCACGCAGTGTTATTAGGCTGTTAAGTACAGTACAGTAAAAAACTTACTTTACTATCTCTCGATGGTAAACAATACATTCTGCCAGCCTCTCAGATATCTGTTGGAGTTCTTCTTCGGAATATGTTTCAGCTCTTATAATAAATCCATTCTCCGTCGTAAAATGTGGACTCGAAATCGGTCTCGGGAAATCATTTAGAAGGTTTATGAGTATTTTAAAATGGCCCCAAAGATGAAAAACCATGATTGATAGAAAAAGATCAAACATGCAGAACCAAGTTGAGCATAAATATGATAAAATCCTGCGAAATAAACAAAATGAGTGGTAGGATCTACATTCCGTTATAGGTTGTACCTTCTACTCGCAAATATTAGTTGTATAGTAGTCGACCGCTAATCACATGTAAGGCCGTGTACAGAAAGAAAGCTGGCAGCCTGTGCCAATCTACTAGCGCTGAATATTTGTATAGAAACTGGCCTATTACCTGCACAGATTACCCGCGCCCGCCAGGCTGTTACATCGGTGCAGGCTGCCAGCTCTTTTTCTGTATACGGCCTTATGCCTGGTGCACGAAAACTACGATCAACATTCAGTTAACAGTCATAAAAATAATAAACATAATGGAATTAGAGTTAAAAAAAAATACAGTTTTCTCTACTGGTTTTATCGGTCGAAATGGTGTGTTATTATATTAGTGACTGTAAGAATTAAATTCTTAGTCACTAATGTCTAAAAGGGGATGTCCGTCCAGCCTCCATATTGCCCTAGGCCCAAGATGAACATCAAACATTAAGTACTGTAAACATTGAGTGTTTTGAAATCTTAATAGTATTAGTTATCTAAAAAATATATTTAAGCGCCACTACGTATCAAAACAAACGTTTTGAGGTATTTTTTCTATATTGTGATAATATCTCTGAATAAGATATAACTCAAAAACTATTATTTATACAATGCGTGATACTTTAATTAAGGGATGTTCTTAATATATTATTTTTATTCAGTTGTAGTTATTAGGGTATAAAATCATATTTGAAATTTTAAAAGGTGTCAACATTTCAAGAAGAACACTTTTAAAACAAAAATAATACCCTCAAGTATAAAAAATTAGCATAATATAAAAATAGAACATTGATAAAAAAAACATAATAAAACATTGTTATAGAAAAATGTTTTTCGTATTGTGAGTGACGTGTTTTTTTTTTTTTGAAGGTACTAGCAACTAAACTGAATCTGATGATTGTCATATTCAATTTGATAACGGTTGAAATAGAATAGAATAGAATAAACTTTACTGTACACCAAAAATAGTAAAAAAAAAATAAACAGAAACTTGTATCTATGGGTACACTAGCGGTCTTATTGCTGACAGCGATATCTACCCGACAACCTTAGGATGGACTATAAGAACTTAAACTAAAAAAGGAGGTAGTCTGCGGTGTACTGCTAGCAAAACAAAATAAATAATAAATAAAATAAACACTATATAGATTAAAATATACAAAATATAATACATAAGCAACAACCATAAATTCCAACCTATTAAGCATAAGTTGGAATTTATTAGTTATGTCAATATTAAGGTAAATGATTTGAATTTTTGTAAAACCAACCTTATATGATTTAATTTACATTAATGATTTGTGCTAAATATAATTAGATTTAAGAAAAAAACAGTATTAATACAAATAACCAAGGATGCGAAATTTTATTGCTCTCAAGTGTATATGTTTATTTATTATTATTTATTATGAGCATGTAGTGTCCCACTGCAGGGCAAAGGCCTATGGTATATGGTATATGTTTATTATGGCAAAATTATTTTTCTCTAGTCTATTGATTTCGGTTTTTTGGGTAATTTCCTTTACATTATTATTCTCTTTATTCCACTTACAAACAACTTATCAATTACATTTTTAAATATTATTATATGCATCCGTTGAAATGACAGGATATATCTGTTCCGGACAATTACCCAATAGTTGATTTTGGGCTATTGTGTATGTCCTAATTGCGCAAAAAATTTGGAGGATTTTGAATTTAAGTTCTTATGTGGCGTTATAGATATCACCACAGATACATCGTTGCAAAACTTACCAGTGGAAAATACAAGCAAACACATAACCCTTTATTTCAGTCGACGTGTTGAAAGGATAAGGAAAGTACATGGAGTGTTCAAACGTCGAGTTTTCAATCCTCTCACTTTTGTATCGTCCTGCAGCATAATTATTGTACATAGGTATCAAGTTGAAGAGAGATAGGCCGAATAACATCTGCATCAATAAACACAACGTGAATAGATGTGATAGTAAGTGGATCTTTTTATGTGTCTGAAACAAATTCAAAATTAGGTTTATTATCTATCTTCTATCCATACGAGGTGTATCAGACATCATCGTACATGATTCTAGACCTTAGAAAGTGGTGGAATTATTCGTCGGGTTTTTCGTAAAGAAAAATGTACTTATTTTCATTCAAACTGTATAAAACTGTTATTCTAAAATTTTTACTGTTTAGTGTTTTACTACAAAATTTCATTGCGGTTGATAAAATTGTTATTCTAATCCTGTATATGTTTTTTTTTTTTTTATAAACTAGCACTTGACTGCAATCCTACCTGATGGTAAAAAGTGATGCAATCAAAATATACTTGTAAAAGGAGAAAGTGACTGATATATCAACTCACAGCCGAAATTACTGAGATTAGTAATGTGAAATTTTGCACAAGTCTTTCTATTGTAACGTAGGCGAGTACTAAGGAGGGGTTTTAGGAAATTCAACCTGTAAGAGGATTTTCTAAAAGCCCTACTTTTCTAAATCCCATGTAAGGGGATTTTCGAAATTCTGCCTTTTCAGGGGAATTTCGTTTGTATGCAAAATCTTATTCTGTGCGTCAATATGCTTGAAATTTAGCACGAATTTTTAGTTATACAAAATTACCCTCAAAACGCGACTGTTAGTTTTTATGAAAATATTCCCACGAACAAAATCGCGGCCAATGTTCTAGTTTTATATTTAGCCTATACTATCCCACGGCTGGATAAAACCTCCCTCTATTCCTTACATTGTTCGCAACTCTGACACCCGTAATTATAAAGAAGTAATTACTTGTTGCTAAGTAATTTCACATTAAGTCATTACTTGAGACTAGAATTAATCTTCATTCAAAATTTAAATATTTCTTATCTATAGAATAAAAATTGTTGCTGTAGTTACTGTTACTCAAGTAATTAGTTGCTTATAAATACGGGTGTGAACCACTTCTTGCCAAGTAAGTCGCTCCGCCATTTACTTTTTGGTCTGCCGCGACCAAGTTTTGCGATTGCAGTCATCATGAGCACCATTTTTGTGTTTTAAAGGCCCACCGCTCGATCGGCATGTAGTAAACATGTCTAGCTCAGTCAAAACTAAATGACTTATTTTAGTAAGACCATTAAAAGGCACCTTTGAAAGTCACGATTGACATTTTTTAAAATGACTATTCGTAGTTGTCCATTTGTAAGGACAAGAAACTTTATAGTTACTGAATAACAGAAATTGAATCGTATCAGAAATGAAGATATTCACAGGAGAACCAAGGTTACCGACATAGCCCGAAGAATCGCACGAACTTAAATGTCAGTGGTCTACAGAGCGTGCCCGTCAGACGACGTACTGGAAGACGCAGCGTTGGAAAGGGAGGCTTTGCAAGGTGGACTGAAGACATGGCGGGGCTCGCAGGAATCCGATAAATGTGAGACGCACAGGACCAGTAATTAAGGGGACACTTGGGCAGACCCATGTCCAACAGTGGACGTCAACGAAATGATGATGATGATGATAAGATAGATAGATAGATAGATGTATACTTTATTGTACACCAAAAATAAAATTACACAAAGAACTTAAAATTATTAGGGTGTCACAATGGGCGGACTTATCGCTAAAAGCGATCTCTGACAGACAACCTTTGGATGGATTGCACAGAGAAGGAAAAAAAAAGATACTCAGGTAGTTTATGGCGTATTATTTACATATATACAATACATAACTAATAAAATACATACAATACAAGCAATATAATATATTTTTATAGATAATATATATGAAAGCAGAGAAATAGCGTACTTAATGATGTTCAAGAGGAGAAGTAGTGATCCTTAACCAAATTTTCAAAAATCGTTTGTGTTTGAGCTTGCCTTACTGACACGATAAGGTACTGATTAAACTGGACATCGCAAGCCAAACAACAAATTCAAATATTACGATGTTGTTCTTGAGACGAATGATGTCTTCTTACCTTCATTGCATACTTGGAACGGTCTTTAAAAAAGAATAGATGAATTCTTGTAAGAAATTCTTTAGCAACCGCTCTATACTTAGCAGAACATGTCAACGTGATGACTCTGGACTGCAACAGAAATAAAATTACAGCAAATGACAAAATGAAATTCATTTCCTGAAACAACCACAACCAGCTGTATTAGTTCTTTAGCCGCTACAACTAAGGTCATTGTTCAACAATATTGATTTGATGACCTGAAGCTCAAATTGAAGGTATGGCTTGGGAAATGGTCGAAAGCACGGTGGCCCTGGAAAGCAAATGTAATTATTATTATTTATCGTTTATTTCACTATAAACCCATCGTAACATATAATATTACTCGTGCATAATAGCATAATAAACAGATTAATATAAATACATTGGATTATATAATTTAAATTATAATTATTGATAAAAATACAGAAATAATGAAGAAATACAGGTAGATTTTAGTGTGTAAAATTCTGAGACCTCTTCTCTCTTCAAGATTTGGATGATAAAAATAGATGATTAATTTGTAAAATAAAATTCGTGAAACATTTAGTAATGCTGAAGAGCTCAAAGGTATTCACGCATGTAAGTACTCGTACGAACTCAAATTACACAGAACTCTGCTGTATAGACAATTTTTTCCTGCCGATTTTTTTCTGTTTTGTTAAAGATCCCTTGGTTTTTTTTTTTGTATTCCGAGAGATTCTGAGCGTAATAGAAACGAGGGCCACGCTGCATGGATGAAACGATCAATTGTAATTTATATTAAAATAGTTGAGTTACATTGGATCTTGTGAGTAAGTCCGTGAGGTACATTGAATCTTGTGAGTAAGTCCGTGAGGTACATTGGATCTGATGGTAAGTCCGTGAGGTACATTGAATCTTGTGAGTAAGTCCGTGAGGTACATTGAATAAACAAAGGAACTCTAACGCCGCTCTTTCGGTCTAGCGCGAGTGACCCCACTGGTTTGAAAGACCTTTAGTAACTGCCCTGAAATATTTACTTACCATATTAACTATAGACATAAGTATAAGAATATACATGTGTCCAGCTTCCAGAAACGATAATTCATTGATATGTATGGCAACGTAATATATAAATCCAATAATACCAAAAATTGTCACAATTAAGCCAATGATTTTAAGGGACACTTCCTGGTAGTAGGGCTCAGGTTCTCCAATTTCTTTTCTTGGCCAAGAACCGATGGCCAACAGCATAAAGCGCAAGATTTTTATATACAGGTAATCGGATGGTGTATTGATGCCACTGTAACAGAAAATTGTATTTTTAACCTAATTCAAAAAGGAGGTTATACAGGTTGTATGTTCGGCCATATAGACGGACAAAAAAGTGAAAGACCACTTTCTATCTGTTTGCCAAGATCCTTTATCCGGTAACACGTGGTGTTATCTTAATGAAATTAAAACATAAACAGAAGGCGTCAAATAGTTGACTAGAGGTTTTGTGGTAGGGGAAGCTCTCACCACCAATAATTTCATACATTTTAACATGCTCGAGTTTTCCCCATCACGAGAAATTTTTAATCAAGTTATTTGCCGCCTAATGTACTCAGGTCTGCGGTTCCAAATAGTTGAGAAAAATTAAAAAAAGTTACGGTCGTTTTGTCGCAAAAACGCATTATATTTTTTCACTCTCAATGAAATTAAAATTCATAGGTTAGTTCCCGTTGACCTAGAACCCTAAAATTTGGTCTTTTATTTTTGGTGAATATGCAAGTTCTTAGATTCAAAGATTCAAAAGCATTTATTTCAAATAAACCATTTACAGGCACTTTTGAAAGGTCAAGGAGTCAGTCTGTCAGAAAAAAAATGATGCTAATTGCAAAGCGTAGATCTCTATGGAGAAGAATGTGCAAGAAACTCCATGGACACTCTTTTCAATCATTTTATGTATAACAAATATCTCGGTTACATGTTTCTTGCCGCTGCTATTATGTGAGAACAATGTCAATAAAATAAAGACGAAAAAAAGACATTCTAAATATAGATATTAAAATAAACCACTGGCAGCTAAGAGATGACCAGTCTCAACTGACAGCGCCCGTTCACAGACATGACGCGTATATCAGCACCACTCAGCTCAACCATTTTGAAGGGAACCGAATGATCCAACACACGCGCCACCATCAGTGAGACATTTGAGTGAGCATGACAAACTCTCAACCACCATGCTCATTTATGTATTGTCTTATAGCACAAGCAAATACAATAGTATTATTATTGTATTTGTACGCCTTTCCAGGATTCACATATAGTATAAATGTATTGAAAGTTTTTTGTAATCGTTCCAATTTACTTTTTAATGGGTCGGCTGCTAGTCAAACCAGATTCACCTGAATACCACCATTTTACCAGTATTTTAGCATTTCATTTTATTGTAGATATTAGAATAATAATCCTTATAAAACTATTCTGTAAATCGATTAAATCGTCGGTCGAGAAATGGTGTTAAAAAGTAATGGACCTTCTCGCTGTCGGTAGTTCGACCTTATAGTTTTCGAGATTTTGATGCATCGAGATAGTGAACTGTCGCGCTCATAATTTATCGATTTCAAGTACTGTCGTGTTAAAATTTTCGAGCAAGTGTTATTCGAGCTAACGTCATTCGATTTCAAGTAGGGAACCCCTATCTACCAGTGAACGGTGGAGCACGCGGTAGAGGTATTTTCTTTTCCGCGTGCGCCCCGCTTAGAAAGAGCATCGCCGTGTCCTTGTAGGGGCAATCGGCGGCGGCGATCTCACGCGCCGGGCCTTGATACAGGTCATGGTCCGGCGCGAGGAGGGGTGGCAGGTTTTCGCCTCTTTTTGCGAAGCAGTAATGCTAGCAAAGAAGGAGGCCGACCGCATCAGGCAACGTAATTCCAATCCCGATTTCTGGCAACGTTGGCGCGGGCTTGCGAACGGCGAGCAGCTCGCCAACCATCTGTCCGGTAACAGTCCGGACCGAGCCCAAGTCGTCGACGGCGCGCACTGTTCCCGCGCGCCTCAGGGAGTTGTCAGCAAACTGTAGGGGCTTAGCAGGGTTGAAGCCTACTCTGAGGCCTTGGGAAAGTATGAAAGTGCATATCAGGGCCCTGGTACTAAGGCAATGAAGGAGAGGGGTAGGTTTTTAGTCAGTGAGAGTCTGACACTATCTCCCGCTCCGCCCAAGGGTGGGACATGTCATTGGATGATTTTACGTATCATGAAAAGAAATCTACCAGTAAACATCTTTACAAAATTGATCAAACACATAGATAGACAGACAGACATTTGGTATAGGTAACGAATACAATTTTAAAACTTACTCAACAGCTTCGTTTTTGAATAGGAATGATTTTAAAGTCATTTTTACTTATATGATCAAAATTTGTATTAGAGGATTTTATTCTAAAACGTTTTTATTTCAATTCAAAACTTCTTTCTTTGGGCACTGATATCATGGTTTTGAATTAAATATCGTTTAATCGTTTAATTCAAAACCACATTAAATGATTATAATTGAATTAATAATCATTTAATAATCGTCTAAAGGTAAGACCACACTGAGGCAAGTAAAACAGCGTTACTGTCAACGACGGCTGGCCCTAAAAATCAGCGCTGTGGCTGTGTCTTGCACACGAGCTCCAGCATTTTGCTGAGCGCTGGCCGTTTTGCGCGGATGTGACGCATATCTATTATGTACTTTTTGAATATATAGAGTGGATATGCGCCATATTTGTGGCAAATAAACGCTTTTTCTTTCTTTTCTTTCTAAAAAGTTTTAACAACGGTATACGGTGCGCATACGGTGACTGGGGATCGCCCTGCGACTGCTGACGCTCGAAGCATCTCTTGCGGTGGCAGCTGAGGTTTGAGGATGTCCATTTCCTCACAGTTGCAGCCATCTTCCTAGCTAAGATGCGAACTTAAAATAGATTTTTATATTTGTTTTTCTTTTGGAATATAAACAATTCAGGACATTTGTACTACGTAGTCTCACATGCTGAGATGGCTGCTCCCAATAGTGCCGTGCGCCGGTGGCAGTGAACGAGGGTGCGGGGCAGCGGGGAGTCGGCCTGAGGAAAGCGAGTCACGTCAAGTATCAGCCAGTATTGCACGCATCCGTCAAAGTACTCTGTGGTATCTGTGGTGGTGTGGAGTTTTACTTCAACCGACCATTGTAATTTCTTTCCTCTCTTACAATATACTTTTTATACAGTCCACTCATCGCATTCACTTTGCACCATCACGATATCGTAGTGGAGCACAACCTTAACATTTTTTTTCGAAAACATGGTACGTTTCTCACAAATTAATTCTTCCTTGTGATTGCATGTTCAAAGTAAAATATTAAAATAATAATAACAAGACATCAGTCTTTCAGTCTTTAATTATTCCATGGTATAGACTACCATTTATATTTAAGAGGGTACTTTCCTATCTGTCTATCATCAACATGTACCTAGTTTAAAAGCTTGTTGTTTCATTCAACTCTACCACTCAAATATGTGTGGTTCTTTCTTCAAAAGACCATCTTAGACACTAATCTGCATGTTTCTCATATTATTTGACCATTACATGTTTACTGTGTGGACTTTAAAAGAGACTTTGACCCCTGAGTTTGTTTCGGTGTTTCTTCTCAGGGTAGTCAGCTAGGAAACACCGGCCTCGTCTAGTATTAACTGACGAAAAAAAAGATTGACGTGTAATAGTGTTTTTTAAAACCTATTTACAAAATAAAAATCATTTATCATTTATCTAAACGCCTAAAGCTCTGTTGGCATTCGGTAGTTCTGTCACTCATAAAAATATTTTAAAAAGACTTGTTCCAAGACATACTCGTTTTTTTTTAAACCTTTATGAGTACATTATGACGAGCTAAAGTTCACATAAAATTTACAGCGATATTTACTAGATTAGTTTTACACAAATTTATGTTTGAATTTCAATAGAAATTTAGATCTAACACAACGTGACGCCGACAATACGGCAATAAATTAAAATACTAATATATTATTAAAATACTAAAAACAATCCTAAAATCAAATAAAAAAGGTTTTCAAATAACCTAAATAGCATAAAAATCGGAAAAAAAAAGAAAGATCATTTATAAAAATCGGTACTAAAACGATGATGTTTTGTTCTGTTGGCAAAGATTTTTTTTTTTTAGTAATCAAAGGAATGTAATATTAATTCAGTGGAATATTCATCAAGTAGAAAATCCTAGGAGCTGTCAGCACACCGAAGAGGCCCAGCCTGCTAACTGCAGGCAGGCAGGGTCGAAGCCTATTGGGGTCATGGGTTAACTTCCGAAAGGAATACCCGGCCCCGGCACAATAGGCTACGAAGGAACGGGGTAGGTTTTTAGTCAGTAAGAGTCTGACACTACTTCCCGCTCCGCCCAAGGGCGGGATTTGTCATTGGATGATTTTACCTATAATAAAAAAAAAAACCTAAAAATATAAAATATAATGTTCGTTTATTATGCTATTATATCTTGTGACTAAACTACAGGATGTATACGAATAATTTTATGGTTAACAGATTAGGAACATAGTGAGGTATACGCAGTTTAATTTACTGTCGTATTTTCGGCGCCACTCTGTCTGTGTCTATATACACGAGATATCTACGTTTCCAAAGTATCTAGAGAAAGATGTGTAAAAACGTCTTAAGAGCTGGTGCATAAAAAATCTTTTTACAAAAAAAAAATACCACCGACTTCAATGTAAAAAAAGCACAAAAAAGTGCAAAATAACATTAATTTCGGAAGTCGGTGTTTCTGTAATAGTTTAGTCTCTTCGTTATTAAACACCGACTTCCGAAATTAATGTTTATTTGCACTTTGTGCTTTTTTACATTGAAGTGGGTTGTATTTTTTTGTAAAACGTTTTTTATTTCAAACTTTTACCTGTAGTACCTACTCCTCAGCCAAACTTAAATAATTACCTCTCGCCCTTCGGTTCCATCATCAAATCATCATGACAATTCTAATAATACTAAATACGGCTATGATGCGCCGATTTATTACAGACTTCCAGTTCTTACCTCCCTTCCGGTTTCATCATCAGATCAGTTCTATGTATCCCCTCCCCTTCTTTCTTCAGTCAGTCACCGACAGCATGTATAAACAAAGCAATTTTACTTGTAACGATAGTTCTGCTATGATTTTTGGAAGAGTTCCGTACGCCAAGCCCTATGGGTCCAGTATAATAATGATTTCAGGGTGCTGTTGGGGTTGCCTAGATACTGCAGTGCATCGAACATGTTCCCTTTAGCGCGTGTGGCAGATTTTCATGCTATAATGAGGAAGCAGACTACCTCGTTGCTAAATAGATCAAGGACCAGCTCCAATACCATCCAATGACACCTTAGCCAATATTGGCTTTTGAATGGAATGGAATAGATTAATCATTTATTGCAGTTCCTGGTGTTTTTTTTTATGGTAGGTAAAATCATCCAATGACATCCCCCTTGGGTGGAGTGGGAGATAGGGTTAGACTCTTACTGATTAAAAACCTACCCTGTTTCTTCTTTGCTTTGGTTCCAGGGCGCTGGTATGCACTTCAATACCTCCCCAGAGCCCCAGAGTAGGCTTCGACCCTGCTGGGCCCCTACAGTTTGCTGACAGTGGTAGTAGGTTAAGTTTTTTAAGTTTACCTAACTTTTTAATTAACAAGTAGTCAGTAACTATTTGACCAATTTGGTATTTTAAAATAAAGTTTTATTTTTATTATTATGTGTAAGTAGTACCTATTAAAATGTTTAATTTGACAGCCTATATTTGTGTGCCTTGTAAACCAACAAATGATAGTAACTATCTATCTTCAAAAGTTTGCAAGAGTGGCAAAATGGATCTTAACTCGGATTTGAAGTGATAGGGGAAATAAAACACACGAGCTGTATATCTGCAGAATTCAAAATGTGACACTTTAATTAAAATCCGGATTAATATTTATGTTAATTTAAAAATAAAATTTGCAGTATTTACATGCTTTTTAGAAATGTGAAGTAGGAAAACGATGTTTTCAAGATCTGTAAAAAAAAAAATAATTAAATTAGATACTCTTATCAATGTTCTTTTTTATTAGCTGAAAGTATCCTACAGCAGAGCAAAAGTGAATATTCCATCTGTCCAATTTTATCTATCTATGGCTCGAGTGCAAGCCATGTCAAATCAATCCTCGGAAAAACTCGAGCGCGTCAGATTAAGACAAGTTGAGTACATGCAGAAAAGTTTATATTTCAATAATCTCACAATTTGAGCATGGCATAAGGAAATGGGCGAGTCTCCCTTGGCCCCAGTAGGTTTCGGCCCTACTGCGCGAGAACAGTGCGCGCTGTCGATGACTTGGGCTCGATCCGGATTGTCACCGGACGGACGGACAGCGTGCTACCTATTACCCACTGTCCGCAAGCCCGCGCCTACGGTGACCGGAAATCGGGATCGGAATCCTCGATAGTCGTACCCGATGTTCCACAAGGGCGGTCTTAGTACTGATCCCTGTAGGACGCCGCACGACATCTCTCACCGTTTCCACTCTCCCTGATGACCAGGGTAAATAATGAACCTGTCCGACAGGTAGGCCTTAATCACATGACAGAGGTAGTCGGGCACCCGATGGTACCGGAGTACATCCTAATGCTACTCCAGGGCAGGAAATTGAAGGCATTGGCGATGTCCAAAGACACCGCCAAGACACACCTGCTTTGTGACACCGCATACCCTGTCGTAAGGGCTCGCACGCGTATCCCCGTATTTGATGTAAAATGTTGACGTAATTTGTACTATTTGTTTCCCACTTAAAGTTTCTTAAGTTATTGCTAATAAAAGTACATAATAATTACCGCAGTCATAGAAGTAACACCAACATCAGCTAAACCTAACGCCTTTACATGCACAGGTTCCTGTACGTTCATTAAGAAGAAGGCTACTGTACGCCGATTCTTTTTGTCCATACACTCCCAAGGTAGGCCATATACCGCGAACTTTAGTCTGTCACTCTGTAAGAAATATTAGGAATAACGGAATTACACTTGATATGTACAATGGAGAGCAAACAACGTCTTCCGCGCATTGGAAGACGCAGCTTTGGAAGGCCTAATTAATGTATATGGTTATTCTTTTGTTTACTTAAATACTTATGATCTGGTAAGGGTTACGGGAATCCAATGGATGCGAGACGCACACTATAGTTCGCCTTTGTACTGTTTGTGTGCATAAAGAATAAATAAATAAATAGTTTATTGTGGTGACGCTTGGTGGAGGCCTGTGTCCAACTGACAGTGAACATCTTTCGGCGGAAATGATGATGATGATGAGAGTAAACAGGTTATTATTAAACGGCTGTGTTAATAGCTTAGGTGAATACAGTTGTGAACGTTTTTTAATGTAATATTTCGTAATAAAAAAAAGTTTATCAAATATTTTCCTTACAATACTGCCAATAAGTTCGAATATGATGGACAGCTGTATCAGTTGTTGAAACATAATGATTGTCAGTGGCAAATAACGGGTTAGAGCTGCAGCGGTCTGAAATGAAAACAAACGATTAATTTTAGGAATGTTTTTTTATTATCTAAATTTTTGTGACCTTTTGTTAATTTTACTACCATTTGTCAGATCTTGGAAAAGGACAGCCGAAGTACAGAACTATTAAATAAAATACTTAATAGGTATTTAAACATTTCAACATTAACTACTAGTAAAATTTAAAAGGTTCCAAACAAACCAATTTTCAAGCAATCTGATGCAGTTGATGGCATTTATTTTACTTTAATACCAGACTTGATACCATCAACTACAATGGGCTGTCCACAAGACCAAACAAATACTAAATTGTCATTTAAATAATTCAATAAAAATATATTTTGTGGAATTGTTAAGATGATTTTCAAATACTTATTCAAAGATCATACATTATTTTTTTATCACAATATGACGTCTGGTTATGTTTGCTATATTCAATTTCAATAACATTTTACTCCTTTGTATTACACAGATGGGTAAAAAAGCAGTCAGGCAAGCAGATACAAATTAAACACTGACCATTTGTGAGCACTCTAGAAGCAGCAAGCATCCGCTTGCTTGATGGAACCCGTAATAAGCAAACAACATTGACCCAAACACTTCCGATAATTTGTCCGTAAAACTAAAACAGAAACAAACAATTGTGTCAAATTCAAGCTTAATTTTAAAGCATTCGTTTCAAATAAACCATTTACAGGCACTCTTAAATTGACAAGAAGGCGGTCCTGTAAGGAGCAAACTCGAGTCAATTAGTGTTTAAAGTTTTACTAACTTTCTTTTTTATAATGCCGTGATTGTTATCGGGAGAAGAGTTACATCCTGGTCTATTTCTGAACCCTTACCCAAAAATATGTAGGTTAAGCCACTTCAGCTTATTAATTTTGTATGATTTGGCGACAACTTGGATATGTTTGTAGATGTAACTCAACTTACCTGACAATATCTCGATGATATTCAATCAGTTCACCTAATTGAACCGCCACGTTTTTTTGCTCACTTGGCGAATATATTTCATATGTAAAACTGATGTTGCTATTTTCTGGAATGAAACTTGTCTTATTTGCAGGCCTTGGGAAGTGGTCGATATTATAAAGTAAAATCTTGAAATGACCCCAAATATGAAATACCATTAGAGATAGAAAGCAATCGTGCATACAAAACCAAGTTGCACAAAGGTATGAGAGTATCCTGAAAAGAAAACAGTGACGATGTTTTGTGGTTTGTAGTTAAACCTTAGGCACTATAAGTTTGAACACGCAAATCCGTTACGGAACCATTACACCACGGTCTTTAAACCAATTAAAACAGTAGTTTTTTCTTCAGTGCTTGACGTAATTATTTAGATATCTCTTAAACGCTGTAGTACAAGTCTACGATGACCATAAGGCCGTGTCTACGGAGACGCGGCGCATTGCGCGGCGCATTGGGCGTTTCGTCGTACATTGCAGCAGCGGGCCGCGTCATTGCTCGCGCAAACACAAACCTAAGGCAATGTACGACGGATCGCCCGACGCGCCGCGCAACGCGCTGCGTTTCCGTAATCGAGCACTAAGTATTGTTAGACTAAGGGCCAAATTCACCAAGAAACTAATGCAGTTTGATCGCCTAATCGAGATTATAGCTTCATTTTGCGTTTCACCGCTATGAATTGAACCTAGTTTACGCGTAACTCAGTTTCAATTCTTTTGTTGTCGCCCATGTTTACGACACGGGTCTTTAAACTAGATTACGCTAAGCTCAGTTTAGTTGAACTGAGTTTTTATATTGAATGATGAAATCAGCCCTAAAAAGTCAATGAATGAGCGCATCCCTACTTTCGTCGCGTATCATCGCCCCAGCACTAGCGTCTTTGACAGACAGAGAATTACTTTTGCATGATCTCATACTTTTGAATAGCTTGGGGTTATAATTAAATGAACTACGTTCATCTTTATTAGATTTGACATTGTTTTAAATTATAATGCGGTTACATCCTATTTCTATTATCACTATTCCTGTGCGTAGTACATATATATCGATGCTATTTCTCGTTATTTAAATCATCTGCAAGTTTTGATCCGAATTTGCCAATTTTGAGTAAATAAAAAAAGCTTCATATTTACCAATGAAATATATTAGCGAGGATATACCACTTCAAATCTGTTGATGCATCGAAAGAGTAAGAGAAATAAAGAGCGTGTTCATATGTGGCATTACCCTTCAAACCACCTCTAGCGTAGTTTCCAGCAGAATAATTATTATACATAGGGGTAACGTTGAATAGAAAAAGTCCGGCAAACATTTGACTAACGAGGTACACGGTGAAGAGGTGGGAAATTCGATGGACTCGTTTATGGGTCTGAAATAAAAATTCATATTTAGTTAGCATACAATAATTCAATTAATTCCGTCAAGTCCGTTCCATCATTGGATCACTACATTTCCATCAGTACATGATGGACAACCCAACCATACCTAAAAAGCATTTTGGGAACAATTAATTATGTGGACAGTTAAGGAGTAGAATTTCCTGCTAAAGTTTGTGTTTTCTGATAGCTATAATCTAGGGATCTTTAAGTAAAGAGTGAGTAGGCTACTTCTATGCAAGCGTGCTCCATTGTCAGCCATGTCAGGTGAGATAGTGGTCAAACGCGAGTATGTGCGTAATAAAAATATAGAAAAACTTTTTATTACGAATGATAGAAATCAAAGTAAAATGTGTTGAGGAAAGTTTTGAGTATGAATGTTGAAGATCAAAAAAAAAACAATGAGTAAACTATATTAAAGACAAATAAGCTAGAAATGGAGGCCTCCTTTCCATCCAGTTTAACAAGATGAGAACCCAGTAAAGACGTAAAGAAAAATGTAGGAGACAAATATGAAAATGGGCTGATGATAAATGAAGAAGCATTTAAAATGCAGCTATCGAAAGTATGCTTGAAATAGAGTTAGCAACTAGAAAAGAATACTTAGTTATATTTTAAATATGTTTTGTAGACATAATTGAAATGGATCATTTGCTTACCTCCATAGAGTAATCGGAACGATCTTTGTAGAAGAACAGATGGAGTTTTTCCAAAAAGTCTCTGGCGACGACAACGTACTCATCAGAAAAACACAATGTCGTGATTCTAGACTGCAAAACAACGTTTTAAATATTATTCGATCGTCACACCTATAAAAAGTAATGCAGATAGATATACTCACTCATTGTACACCAAAATTAAAATTGCAAAAAGAACTTAATAGGGTGTCACAATGGGCGGTCTTATCGCTAAAAGCGTTTTTTTACAGACAACCTTTGAATGAATTTGACAGAGGAGAAAAATATATGCAGATTTCATGGTGTACTATTAACATAGCATACCAAAGTATCATTCTCCTTTCATCATGGTTTATGGCAGATATGCAAAGAAGAAGAGCTAGATATGCAAATGGATTTTTAAAGCACGGTAGTTCTCATTACTGTCGCACCAATAGTCAAAGGCCTTCCTCTTGTCATTCAGTTACTCTTTTACCAAGCCGTTTTAGACCAACCCTCATGATACGCCGTAAACTTATCTCGCCTCATATTGGGCCTAACAATTTTAATTGTAAACATTTTTTTTCTCCGTCCAAAGACGTCGTAACAACTTCAACAAAATTAATGTCCATTAATTTAAAAAAATACATAACTAACTATAATTACAGTAGAATCAAAAATTTTTAATAAACACACTAAACTAATTATAACTAATTGAAAAAAAACTAACAATTTAATTATAATAAGCCTTTCACCGACTCCAGCTCGGCTGGAATCGGCTGTAATCTACTTTGCGGGCCTAGTGCGGATTGGTGGATGATACAGAGCTTCAAATAGTTGGTTCTAGGATACGCCGGTTTCTCCACGATATTTACGTTCTCCGTTTTGAGAGCGTTAGCCCTGAGCCACCACTGCTCAACCTAATTAAAGATACATAATAAGAAAATAAAACTAGTGGTGGTTTGTGTGATGGGTGGTACGAGTATTTTCATTTGTAATATAGGAAGAAAAAAAATTCAAAAATTTATATTTATACTTACAAAAATAACAAAAGTCATTAACAAGGAAATATACAAATGGCCAAGCTCGAAGAAAGTCATATCTTTTTTATGTAGCAGAACATACATAATCCCGCCGACCGAAGTCAACAAACATACAGACATATGGAAGGATCTTTGGATATACACCCAGATCTTCCTTCTTTGTATAGCACCTGTGTCAAGTGGGTCGAGAATCTTAAGTGGCCAAGAACTTATTACTGATAATAAGTGTCGCATCATTGTTATGTATGCATAGTCAGCCGGTGAGGTGACGCCCCTGAAAAATATTTAAATTCATCATCATAAGTACTTTCTTGAGTCGGCTTTTAGCCTTAGCGCATGGAGTATATACCTATTTGTCTTAGTGAAAATCACATAGGCATTAGTACCTTGTAAGACCTTATCCACGGACGCGTAGCTTAGACATAGACGCGTCGAAGAAGCGGCAACGTGCTGTCATGTCGACAGAATTTAATACCTTTGTATGAAAGCTGTGCCAATGGCGTACACTAGGGCAATAAAGACAAACACGCGTCTATGAAGCTATGCGTTTGTGGACAATAGGCCTAAGTGATTCATGTAGACTGCACCAGAAAGAGGGTTACTACAGGATCTGATAGGATCATTTATCAGTCAACATGGCTTATTGCAGCCTTTTGTTGAACTATTGAACATAGCCGAAGACCAATTTGCGTTATAATACAACAGCCAGTCCTGCTTCTGTATTTAATAGCATTTTTTATTCTGCTCCTCATGTCGTCGTGTTCCTCATTGAACTTAAAGTTATAATTTCCTGGACGAGGAGACATATTTGTCTGACTTTGATATAATTGTGGAAAAATTCTTCCTTTGCAACCTTTTATTGTAGAGCCTTATTTTCATACAACAGGTCACTCAAAAATCAAGTTAAAATAAAAATAAAGTAATATTTGAGTAAAGATAGTTTAAAAATAGATAAATAACTAATTAAATTATATCTACACATGTACAAAACCTTAAATATTAACTAAACTAATTATACTAATAACTAGTTTGTTTGACGATGTTGTACCATAAGTGTCTGTCCTTGATACGTCTTGGAGTCAGGAAGGAGATTTGTAGTAATATTTTTAAAAATAAACGGCTGCATTAAAACTTACTCTGGAGGTTCATAGTCAAAAAGAAAATCACGAAAACTACGATGAGTATAAGACATTTTTGATATACTACTTGAAATTTTATGACTGCGAATATACGAACAATTAGCTTTTATACTGAAAGTATACTTCACTAGTAACAGTGGACATCCGTTTGGATGTTTGTTGATCAATCTTGCTTTTGTCTGATCTGTTTGGAATAAAAGTCCCTTTGGATGGAATTAAATGAATAGGGGCTATTAGAATATGACATAGTTTTAACTTCGACAATTTTAAGTTCCCTTTGAGTTAATTATCAATATTCTCGTAGTCGATGCCGCTGCAAAAAGTTTTTATTTAAATAAGGCTTGAGATACACATGCTTATGACGATATTTTTGCACTATGATTTCATGTGCATTATCTAACCTTACACGGTTTTTAGATGACACTCCTATTTCATTGCATTGCGCAAATAATTGGGGATCTTGTTTTCAAAGCCATTTCTAGGTATGATTGAGTATTTAGATAATGTTTGCCTCTTCACTCCGGTCAAGCATTTGTTCTCTGTGTACAAACTGAAGTGGAAATCTTATAAAGTAATGTGAACTAACTTGGCCGTAGAAACCATCCGGCTAAGTGTTATGGAACCAATCAAAAGACAGTATAGTATACTAGAGCCTCTTCAAGAAATATTCTTTTCTGTCTGTCATGCCCAACCACCTGCACATTTTTCTATTGCTATTTTGTTGTGAGGGTCACTGTGTGATTGAGCTTTGGAGCCTTCTGCTGCAAAAAGGTGTATTAAATTTGAAAACTTTTGAATTCTGTTGTGAACTGTTGAACTATTACCAAGAATACTTCTATAAATTCCCAATATATATCGCCAGTAATACGAATATGTCTCTAGCCTTAAAGTGTTTCTATGTAGGTAATCATTATAAAACACACGACTGTTCTCATGTCTGAACTGTCTTGATCTTTTGTTCATTCGTTTGATTGATAACACAGCCTTTGTCAAGATTTGTGACAGCCATTCATTATCGTATTATTGAACATTCATCGTTGAATAAGTTAAGGCAAAGGCTGTTTATAAAGGATCATAGCAAAATTTTACTGGTGTATTATTTTAGCGTTAAGTGATGAAAAAATATACAAAAGTATGTAATGTATTATATTTCTAAACATTTTTGCGAAACTTAGGCTGGCCATAACCCTGATTTTATAAAACTTAGTAAATTATTTCGCCAGTATATAATATCATCACGACACTTAATGAATGCAGACACTTAATAATTTTCATCAAAAATTTTCTCGCCGTTGTTCCTTGTATTTATTTTAGCTAAATATAATAATTGTCATTTTTTGACGCAAAGCCCTCTCCCTCTTCTTTTCAGGTATTAAAATCACTTCATCCATTGTTTCAGATTCAGCCTCGATAGCGTTTTTCATCTTCATACGCCTGTGAAAACCCTTAAAAAGAAATGCCGTTATTTCGGAACCATGAGAATATCGCACTACAACGAACAATGTTGTCTTACAAGGCCTTGTTATGTATTGATACGATTTTAATATAGTATAATTGCTGAGATTCTCCTGCTACTAGCCAGATATACAAATATATTTACGCTAGCTTCTACAAGCGTCTTCGCCCACATGAAATTAGGTCAGAAATAGTCATTATTGGTTAGCATTAGTGAGTGTTGTTATGCGAATGTGTGTACCAATAAAAAACAATTCTGGTTTAATGGTACGAAAAGAAACAAAAATGTAAAAAGACTGTTCATCGAAATGAAAAAAAAAGGGTAACCACTTTTCTCATCCCCTTAGTGGTCTCTCTTTTTGCTTAGCCTTTTCCCATTTGGGGTCAACTCTTCTCGTCATTTTACGCCAAACATTATCTAGTCGTTCACTTGGGGTTTTTTTAAGTCATAGTTTATTGCAGACGATAATTATATGTAGGACTTGCATAGTCATATGCTCTTCAGATTTTCTAATTACATGACCATACCATCTGAGACGAGTTTCACCGAGTTTTTCTTCAATTAGCCGGGATTCTTCCATGGATATATCCATTTCTAACCCTATCTTTCAAAGTGACATCTTCTACTCATCTCAGTATCTTTATATCAGTCGTCTGCATTTTTTTGGTACTTAGGGGTTTTATTCAAGGGTCCATATTTATTACTGTTAAGTTTAGAACCTGACGAACAGCGGTTTAGTGTTGCGGCTACATGAATGTAAACCACGCGCCAACACTTTCGTAAATCAACTCTAAGTGGAAGGGAAAAGGCGCCTCCCAAGCAATGGCGTTGAAGGACATGGTTTACAACTGCTGTCTACACGGACTGAGACTAGCAAGGCCACCTTGGTTGGGACGTAGGTTTGCAACCATCTGGTCAACCCTTTAAGTGACCTTGGTTGGAATGCTGTTGGGACACAGGATTACAACCGTCTGGTCTACTTTTGAACAATGCATTTGGTTCAGTGATTTCGGAGCTGTGTGTTAAAGGATCAGTCAGCCAGTAACGGTTGACTTTTATATCATGGATAAAAAAGATTTTCATGAAAATGAAAGAATAAATATACCATCTGTAGATTTATGCAAGACTTGCCTCAATATATGAATTGTCCTTAAAGAATATTCAATAGAATCCAGTAATCATATGACGCGATACAATACTCGATAATAAAAGGCCTTTCATGAACTTTGAACATACACTGATAAATAATATGGTGTTAGTTTAACAATCTTTGATCAGGTAACAATAAAAGAAACGATATAATCGTGTGAAATGTGGTGTGCTTTATTTTCTATTCAAACAAGGAAACGATTTTTTAAGGGTGCTTGAAGAAACCTATAGTCGACAATAGTAACTATATAATTTTCGAACTCTTAACTGAGTTTGGGAAAATTTAAAAAAGGTACCCCGAACGTGACTTAAACTAGTAATACTACCTGTCATTAACTTGTGGACGGCGGGCAATGGGTAGCTCACTGTCCGTCCGTCCGGTAACAGACCGGTTCAAGCTCAAGTCGTCTACGGCGCGCACTGTTCCCGCGCGCCTCAAGGAGTTGTCAGCAAACTGTAGGGGCCCAACAGGGCCGAAGCCTACTGGGGTCAAGGTTATGAGAAAATGTTACCGGGGCCCTGGGACAAAAGCAATGAATTGAACAGGGTAGGTTTTTAGTCAGTATGAGGCTGACACTATTTCCCGCCCCACCCAAAGGCGGGATTTGTCATTGGATGATTTTACCTACATTATAAAAAACCTGTCATTAACTTAAATCTATGAGTACAAAAGCGGTCTTATCGCTGTCAGCGTTATTTACTGGACAGTGAGCTATGGATGGACTGGAAGAACTCAGGGCCAACGCTGCGTTGAGCGGGCGGCCGCGCGGGCAACCGGCGCGTGACGTCGCGCGTGTGTCGTTTGCAGCGGTCCCCGTAGCGGAAACCGGATTATTACTTGCGCAGTGTCGCTAGTCAACTTTAACGATGTGTATGTAGTTGTGTCAATGGAGAACTTTAATGTATTATTACGCATCAAAAGCCCGCGCGGGGAAGTTTTCCTGTTTCGGCACCGATTATTTCGGCAACAGTAATACTTCCCCGCGCAGCGAGGCTTGATAGATCACTTATGTTTAGGACCGCGCGAACGATCGCGCAACGCAGCGTTGGCCCTTAAAAAAGAGAGTAGTTAGTGGTGTACCTTTAATAAATTACTTAAATTACAATTATTGAGTATCTCTTTAAATAACTCTAGTTTCAGAATTGGAAAGGTTCTAAGAATAGGTGAACAATTTTTTGTTGTAAACATGTATTACTGTTTAATTATTGAAACATTAAAAAAATCATTTTCAGTTTAAAATACTCGGTTTTTCAAAGATATTATGAAGAAACAATTTAATTCTACATTTTTTTAAAGCTCACACAGCGAGCGTATGTTTGTTAAGCGGCACGGTTGTACAGTCAGCCACACACCATTCCTTATCCCTAAACAACAAAAATGTCTGTCACTAGTACAATTTAAGGCGTTGCTTGTGCCTAAATTGTACGAAATGAAGACCGTAGCTTATAAGGAGTAGCCTTAGCGTGTAGCCGCTTAATTACCGTTTAGTTTCAGGTTTTTCATATCTTGGCTGAATGTTTTAATTTTATTAAGGTGGCCACAAAACATTCTATTAAGCAGACTAGCGTAAAGACAAGAGCGGATTTCCTAAAAAATGTATTTAAAAACATTACCATTACCGGAATAAAGGTCACGCTTCAAATAAAATAAAGGTAATAAAAAAAAACAAGTATAAACATGCAAAATTTTATTCTCAAAACATAGAGAATCTAAAATCACCTTGACTTACTTAAAACTAATCCACATTTAAAAAATAAATACAATTTAATTTTCATGCTTCATTTGTTAAAATGACATAATAACATACAAAATGTTATACTATCCTAAGTTTAACAAAAGATTTATAAACATTTGTATAAAAATAATAAAATATTGCAGCTAATTTATGGCATATTATTCTATCTGTACCTAAAGTTATATTTCCTGAATAAATTTTTCAGGTAAAATTACTTATGCACTATTTCTTCACGCTTATTGCATCGGGAATAAATAGGACTTACATTGTAATTTCGGCTTTAATTTCATGTAATGAGGGTCCACATTCAATTTAGTGGCACACATAAAAAGTTTAAAAAAATTAATGCCAATAACAGTCTGTTATTAACAGCAATAACAACTGTTATTGGCATTTATTTTTTAAACCTTTTATTTTTAACAAGTAAACAAGGCCTAAAGTTCGCAAAGACTAACTTCAGACTCGCCAAGATCCGTTGGTCGTACTATACGCCGATACATAAATTTAATTCGTATGTAATAATTTGAACAATTTACCATATTAAATACATTCTCAAGTACATTATATACCTTACTTTAATTTTAAAATGTTACCATTCCTAGCTTGAAGCCGCTGTTTTATACTGTCGTTAGTTTTAACTTGTAAGCCCTAAATTACTCTCGTATATAATTAAATCGTGAAGATAGATATATTTACGAAAATATTTTACTAACAAAGGTTGATCTATTAATCCAATATATACAAAAAAATAAATGAAGATACAAAATTGTCAACCGCTTACAATGTTAGCAATTATTATTTTTCTAAAAATAAGCTAAGGTTAAAAATAAAAAGAAATGCCCGATGGAGAATCGAGCAAAATTAAATGAATAAAAATGTAGGAAATAATATTAAAAAATCTCTTTTTTTTTGCTCGTCTCCTATAATAAAATTAATGCCTTATTACATGCTATTATTTTATATAATAATAAGCTGTTTACTAATTGCATTCAATTTATTACATAATAAGAATAATCTCCGACAACAACGCTAGATGGCGTTGATATAAATATAATAGAAATGTTCTTAATTTTCTGATTATTGTGATTCATTTATTAATCTAAAATTTTAAAAGCAATACCTATTCATGTATGATAATTTTGCTCACTAAAGCTATATGTTTTCTTTATAAATTACAATTAAGTACGATTTGTTTCATAATTGTTTCGAGTTTAGACAGAGGTGAATGCTACAGAGTCCTTCGGGAATTTGAAATTTTCGTACGTATTTGCAATTTGCAGTTCTGTATCGGATAGTAAGATAAAAAAAAGTACATTTTGATACAAGTAGAGAAACTTTGTCATTGCGAACGATGCGGAATTTGCCCGAGCCGCAGACGTGAGAAGAATTTCCACGTGTATCAAACGGCGTTTTTCCATAAACTCAGAAAGAAAGAAATAAACGGGGGGTTGATCAGCGACTCGAGGGGGTCACTTAGCGTTTAGCTGATAAATTGTGGTTGGCGACTTTGTGCACTTTAATGCACTAGTGTGTAAAATAGTAAATTACGTGCAATAGTGATAGGAGCAGGATTTCGAGATATTGATATTAATAATTTTGACGTTTTACTTTGGTTCTTAGTTAGAAAGTTATAGTGATGGTTTTCATGAGTATGTAAAGACATACATTTCATACCGTAAATATATTTTTTGTTAATATCCTATCCAATACTGAGCTGAAAATTGCAAAAAAAATAAACACAAAAATTTGAATTTCGCGGTATACCCGGAAAGTTCACCGGAAGATCTTAGATTTTTATGGATAAAAACAGATGCTATTCAAATAAAAATAGTATTATATTTTTAAAACTTAAAACATATCAGAATGTGTCATAATTGATTCGTACCTTATAAAATTCATTTACACATCAAAATTCTATCCACATTTGTAACACTTTGTCCCAAAATATCTGCTACTTTTTCGCCAACTCTTAACAGCATGCTTCGCACCTCACCAGGCCCACTTCATCACAGTTCATGCATTTGAGGGCCACGAACTCTGCCGTGAAGTGGTTCCTGTGAAGGCTCTTCTTGGATCCGTTGCAGATCCTGCATGGGAGGAGACGGAACCCGCCGCACATTTGGCAGGTGTTGCAGGCATCGGGGCTCTGGAATTGAGACATTTGAGGAGTTAATAAAAATTGCAGAAAGTATTGAAAATGTAACTTAAATTGCAGTGGGCAGGATACATTGCTCGCAAGATAGACGGTCAATGGGACCGGAATGTTCTGGGGTCTCTCGGCCAGGTACTGGAATAAGCAATGTTGGAAGGACAAGGTGGACCCAGGACCTGGTGAAAGTCGCGGTAATTCAATGGATGTAGACCGACCGTTGACGAAGACCGTTCGTTGTGGCCATGATGATTAAAAAGGTTCTCTTCTTTTTACTGAAACACCAGTTTATCCTGATTTTGAATCTTCTGGTCTGTTTAACAACAACGATTAGGGTGAATGTGAAAACTACCAAAAATAATTATCATAGCTGTAATCCTATAAATATTATGCTAATCATAGATTAGACTAATCATATATAGTGTACAAAGCATTTGGGAACACCGTTATTAAGCGTACAGCTAAGAAGAGGAATTTCCTACCGGAATCCATGTTTTCTGATAGTTACAACCTAAGCTTCTTTATGTCAAGAGAGAATACTACTATATAACTACTTCTAGGCAAGTAAACAGATTGAAAGATAATATTTAATGTCTTTTTAGGCAAGCGTGCTCCATCGCCGACCACATCATTGTTTTTTACATGGGTTACAGTAATCAAACGCGAGCCAATAAATAATTAATTTAAAAAAAAACCTTTTTGACCTTTAAAAAAATGTTGTGTTTTGGTCTTTACCGCAGGTAGTAAATTGTAGTGTCGTGACCTGCTAATACCAATGCCTGCTGGGGCTCACTGCAGCTCTAGAACTCTAAAAGAGTGAAGGAACATGAGTGGGTTTTAGTCAATAACCCCCTCCCTCTCACTCTACCCAGAGCGGGAAGAACTTATTAGATGATTGATGGCCCAAAAGAAGATAGTAAGTGGTAGTAGAAATAATAATAATGTAGTAAATAAATGGCATAATAAAATAGTAATAATATAAACTAGTGCTTGAATACGATCCTGAAGTAGTCCATCAATCTTTTCAATTTTTATCCAAATCTTTTATACTCAAAAGAGAAGATTCGATAAAAATACTTTATACACTCTTTCACAAAATATTCTGAAACGGTATTCAGACCTGACATCGCAATATGAATCAAAATCATATTTCCTTTCAATAAAATCCTCATTTTACATCTATAACATAAACGACAAATATATTCCGCGCAATCCTCTCATCCTTTTGCGAACTGTTTGCCTAGACGAAGTAATTCCTGAGCATATAAATCATTTCTAGCCACATTGGTCGGTGAAAATTGTTGAGCTCGGAGTTTCCTTGCGTGATCGCATTAGGAATAAAGTTATCCGCAGGTTATGCATACACACATAGCCTGAACTAATATGACAGTGGGCAGGGTGCAGTACTCGTAGAACATATGTTCAATGAGCCCGAAAGATTCTGGAGTAGCGGAAGATGCACCGTTGGAAAGCTTCCTACAAGATGGACCGATTACCTGACGAAAGTTGCGGGAATCCGTTGAAAGCGAAACGCACATGACTGTTCGTTGTGGCGATACTTGAGGTCTATTTCCAACAGTGGACCTTTTTAGGCTGAATTGATCATGATAACGGGTTGGTTTACGATAAAGGAGCGCTTGTTAAAATCGTTCCATGATGGGATCATTTCACCAAAGTTGCCACCGGTAACACCGGAGCAGTGGCCCAGTGAGAACTGCCCCGACTTACAATTGTAGGTCGCGGATTAAAACCCAGGTAGGCTCATTATTTTGTGTAATTTATTTTATCACCACTGCTCTCAAAAAACGATGAAAGCACGTCCTAGGATTAAAAATTCGAAGACATGTGACATCTACCAATGCGCCCTGGGCCCGCGTGGTGGATTACGGCCCATTTTATTTTATTCCGGGAGTATGTTTCCTTGGGATAATTTTCTATAATCACGTGGGCAAAACTATTTCTATAAACACACAAACTCACAAACTATCGCTTTTATAATAATAGTGTGAAGATACGAGATAATTTCTGGCCATTATGGCGGCCGTTTCCGTGAATGTTTACTGGACATCCCTACTAAGGGTCTGTTCTATGTTTGTATGGTGCGTGACCGTCTGTGACAGCAACAAACATACGAATATTGGCAAGTTCTATCGAACATGATCTATAGGGTACTCTTGGGTAAGTCCGTCTAGTAAGTTCATTTTGGTGACTTCTCACAGGACCTGGACTGGCGCGAACGGATATCCTCACACTTAAGTCGCTACAAAGAGAGACACAAAGCATCGGGAGTAGCAGGGCTATCCCCGGTGTTCATAGACGCAAGCTTGTAGGTACACAAGGAATAATGGATAGCTCGCCATCAACCGACCGTCCGGTAAAGACCAAGCCCAAGTAGTCGACGGCGATGCCCACTGAGAATTTCTAACAAGAACGCAACAGGCAAATGAAGGATACAGGCGTGGTTTTAGACAGTAAAAGTCTGACACGTCCTCTCGCTGTACCTTGCAGCAGGAGAAGCCATTGAATGATTTCCCACCTCGGAATAAAAACTGGTTAATTCAGTTTGTAGACGAATAAAACACAAACCGCTCCTCCCTCTACTCTTGTACCATCTCTTATCGCAGGTAACTGTTTGGAATGTCAACATGTAGGAAGACGACGTCTGGCATATGCCAAGCTACTCTCAACTGTGGAACTGACTACGGCCTTACTGAATTGCGGCTTAATTTGGCAGTGCATTAGCTTGGTGTGAGATGTAGTGAGTTCCTGCGTAGTGTACTGACTTTGTCTCATTTTGGAGGAGCTAACCGGTTTTGTTCTGTTGTCTGAAGTTTATTCTAAATCGCGAGCATTTTGCTCATAGCGCATTTTTCTGCTTTCGAATTTAAAGTACTGCTCAAGAAATAAATTGAACCTGTGTCTCAATAAATAAGATGTCATAACTACAGTTGAGAACATATGAATTACGTAATATGTTATGCAGTCGTATTTTCTTTAGAAATATATATGATTGTTATTGCTTTTAAAACTGTTGGACGCATGACTTATGAGAACTGTACCTCTACCATGAGTTTTAAGCAATAGTATTCGTCGCTACTCGATATCGATGCCGTAAATATTTTGTATGGCAAATTTTGCAGCGCCTCTAGCGGTCACTTGCAGAACCAAAATTTGCCATGTACTGTAACTTCCTGTCTGTGGTCATAAAGACGGCTTAAGACTTTCTAGGGACCTTAATGTCAGTTGGTTCTGCACCGGTGTCGCGACCTTAAGACGGCATTTGGTGTCTTCTATCATTTTTCAATTATAGTTAACTTACTAATCTTTTAACTAATTGAATTAACTAGAATGTAATATCTTTTTATACACTTTGTATTTTTTTTGTGTAAGTATGTTTTTTTTTATGGTAGGTAAATCATCCAATGACAAATCCCGCCCTTGGGCGGAGCGGGAAGTAGTGTCAGACTCTTACTGACTAAAAACCTACCCCGTTCCTTCGTAGCCTATCGTGCCAGGGCCGGGTATTCCTTTCGGAAGCTGACCCATGACCCCAGTAGGCTTCGACCCTGCCTGCCTGCAGCTAGCAGGCTGGCCCTCTTCGGTGTGCTGACAGCTCCTTGAGGCGCGCGGGAACAGAACGCGCCGTCGACGACTTGGGTTTGGTCCGGTCGGTTACCGGACAATCGGACAGCGTGCTCCCCATTGCATGCCGTCCGCAAGCCCGCGCCTACGGTGGCCGGAAATCGGGATCGGAATCCCGGCGGCGGCTGGGGTGAGTGCCCCGTTGCCTCTGCCTGATGCGGTCGGCCTACTCCTTTGCTAGCATTACTGCTTCGCAGGAGGAGGCGATCGCCTGTCATCCCTCCTCACTACGAACCATGGCCTGAACCAAGGCCCGGCGAGAGGGATCGCTGCCGCCGATCGCCCCCACGAGGACACGGCGATGCTCCGCCCAGGCGGGGCACACCTCTACAGTGTGCTTCACCGTGTCCTCTGGGTGTTCCGCATAGTGGCGACACCCGGGCGAATCCTCCGCACGAATCCGGAACAGGAACTTAGCGAACTTTGTGTAAGTAGGTCATCTATTATTTAATATTACACTATTTAGATCCATGTGTTTGTTAGTCTGTTAGCTTTTTGTAAAATAAAATAAAGCTATATAATATAAGCGAAATACCACTCACTCGATCACGAAATCTCAGAAACTATAATACCTACAAACTTAAAATTTGGCAGGTAAGTTTTTTATAGGGTGTAGACGTCCGTTAAGAACGGATTTTACGAAACTCCACCTCTAAGGGGGTAAAATAGGTGTTGGAATTTGTATGGAGAGATAGACTTTCAAGCGGGCAAAGCCTTTGGCAGAAGCTAGTGAATAATAAATGAGACTTAATAGGCCCATTCCCGACAATCGGACAGCGTGCTCCCCATTGCATGCCGTCCGCAAGCCCGCGCCTACGGTGGCCGGAAATCGGGATCGGAATCCCGGCGGCGGCTGGGGTGAGTGCCCCGTTGCCTCTGCCTGATGCGGTCGGCCTACTCCTTTGCTAGCATTACTGCTTCGCAGGAGGAGGCGATCGCCTGTCATCCCTCCTCACTACGAACCATGGCCTGAACCAAGGCCCGGCGAGAGGGATCGCTGCCGCCGATCGCCCCCACGAGGACACGGCGATGCTCCGCCCAGGCGGGGCACACCTCTACAGTGTGCTTCACCGTGTCCTCTGGGTGTTCCGCATAGTGGCGACACCCGGGCGAATCCTCCGCACGAATCCGGAACAGGAACTTAGCGAACTTTGTGTAAGTAGGTCATCTATTATTTAATATTACACTATTTAGATCCATGTGTTTGTTAGTCTGTTAGCTTTTTGTAAAATAAAATAAAGCTATATAATATAAGCGAAATACCACTCACTCGATCACGAAATCTCAGAAACTATTATACCTACAAACTTAAAATTTGGCAGCTAAGTTTTTTATAGGGTGTAGACGTCCATTAAGAACGGATTTTACGAAACTCCACCCCTAAGGGGGTAAAACAGGTGTTGGAATTTGTATGGAGAGACAGACTTTCAAGCGGGCAAAGCCTTTGGCAGAAGCTAGTGAATAATAAATGAGACTTAATAGGCCCATTCCCGACAGTCTTTGATCAACTTGAGCATTGTTTCAAAGCTTGTTCCTTCATCCGACGCCATGTTTGATAAAGAGTCAACGCGAAAAATAAGAGATAATGCCTTAGCGCTTAGTTGGCGCTTGGTAATTTCTGTCACTAATTCGAATATTTCACAAAACTTGTTCCAGGAATACATTGTTTTTTTTAATATCATGTTTCAGAATTGCGTTTAAATTTGCAGACTCAGTATGAAGGGCTAAAGTTCACGTACAGTTTGAGCAAAATAGCAAATATTTAGAGGTCTTTACTGGATTAGTTTTACAAAAAAAAAATGTATTGTTTTCAATAAAAATCTAGATAATATCCATAACATCTGTGTTTCCTAAATATCTAGAGAAAGATGTGTAACAAGTAACGACTTCATAATCACGTAAGATCGGCTGTATGGGAATAGTATGACGGGTTGGGTGCTCTTAAGGCTAACACACGACCGCGTATAAAATAATGCTACACAAATGCGACGATCATTGTTTGTTTGATTGATTGAGAGACGTCAGAAACAATTTTTTAACAAATCTGCTGTCGTTCTGTTTACCAATATCTTAACAAGTGCCGATATTGAACAGTTAACTTTTAATTGAGTGTTGTATTGAAAGACGAAAGGTCATGACAACAATGTAACTCAAACGGAGAGCTTCGCGAAGGTTGTTCAGAGACATTTCAACAGCTTCGATCGTCGTATCCGGCCGGCAATTTGAACCTGTTCTTCAATTGGAGCCGACCTTCAATTCACCTTTATCACATTTTACGCCTCACGCAATATTTATTACGTTTAAGGTTGTAAAAACAAATATTATTATGTTCAATGTTTCGAAACTTGTTCATGGTATGTGAATGTTCTTGCATAAGTAAAACGGTCGCACACCGTTTTACAACTTTTTTTTTTGCTTGGTTTTTTTTTGGTCAGCCTTTTTGGCAAGTTAATTGGTTGGAAGATAAAAATGATTGATCATTGGTTTTGGCGGTATTTTTATTTACGTATAATACATTTATGTTTTCGTACTGCCAGCAATAATATTGATTGTTGTATACTTTTCGTATTTTTTATCTTCCTGGTTCTTTTCCTTTTTATATAAGTACATTTAAGAGATGCTGTTGCTCTTTTTAAATTGTTGTTTTTTATTATTTTGTTGGAGCTCGTAATAATTTATTACTTTTTTTTTTATTTTTGAAAATGTAGGAGCATTTTTTCAAACTGGAGTTTCTTGCTCGTTTTTCTAAATATATAGCTACTTAGATCTACGTTTTGGAATGTGCAATTTATGTTCAATTTTTAACTGACCGACATTTTTAAAATTCGAAGCCTGTAAATAATTTATTTGAAATAAAAGTTTGATATAATTTGATTTTATATTTGATTTCATCTCTCCAAAATATATTATTAATTTTACACAACTTATTAATTTGAACAAAACATATATTATTAATTTTAGACAACTTATTAATTTGGACATACTGGGTTTTCTATAATTTTCATTAAAAAAATAAACATAAGAGAAGAAGTAAGAGTAAAGAAGAGCCAAGTGGAGCTATAGTAGATAGCTATCTTCAATTCTAGGTTGAGCAGTTTTCTGTAGCTCATAGCTCATTTGGTCACTTTTATCTACTTACCAAACTTTTTTTTACAATTTTTAGACTCATGCTTGGCCTTTATCTCACCTGATGGGAAGCGATGATGTTTTGTCGACAAGTAACACTTAAATAACGTGTGACTACGGCTTTTCTTTTTGTTCCTTTTTCTCCAGTAAATTCGTTTATTTCTGCATCCTAATAATCTTGTTTCATACTTTTTCGTCAGGTTTACACTTTTTTTTTTAAGAGTCTAATAACTAACCTTGAAGACACCTAAATTATAAATTATTATAGGACGGGAAGACTGCAATAGGCAAATTCCAATCTTTTGATGTACGCGGTTTTGAAATAAAGTGCAAAAAACTTAAAAAAATGACGGCCATTTTGTTACCATTGTTGCTCATTGCAGCCAACAAGTTTACTAGGCCACGCAACGCATATTTGTCACTTCCTATTACATAACACGTCGACACGCAATATTGTCGCAAGTAATGACGCTAACTAAAATAAAATTGACAGCGAAGAAGGAATCGATTTCACTTGTTAGTATAATTTCTTTACTGGTTACTACTACCTGGACGACAGTCTCGATATAGTAAACGATTGCGTAACTACCGAATTCTGTCACTATAAGGGAGAGATCTCACGAAGCGGTTTTTTTCCGCAGCAGCCACGGCAGAGGAAACGGCAGTATTTCAAAACTCACGAGCACTGCGAACATCCCCGATGCACTGCAAAAGCGCGGCAGCCCCAACATTACACATAAAAGCGTTATTATATTGGACTTGCAGAGCATTGTACGAGCTTTTTGTATAGCCGACCCATAGGGTGCACGTGTACAAAGATTGGCAGTACGCCCTGAAGAGTGTGATTTTTACCTCCCTTGTACAACGTGCAAACCTACGGGCCAGCATGTTACATCGTACTGCCAAAGCTCTGCGTTCCCTCTCTATATCCACATCGTTGGACAGACTATCAGTGACTCAGTGCCCCAGGTACTTGAACTGCGTTACATACTCTGGAAAGCGGAGCGCCCCCCAAGGTGACAGGTGGACTGTATCGTAACATTTGTTACCCGCCTTAAACACCAAAAGTTCGCTTTTGGCAGCATTATACCTGAGACTATGGGCCACCGCATAGTCTTCACAGATGCGGAGAAGCTTCCTAAGTGCACTAATCGATGGGTTCAACAACACCATATCATCCGAATAACTGATGTTATTAATAAAGTGCCCATCAATGGAGCACCCGATATTGGCATTGTTTTATGTATTGTCTCCTTTGGCTAGTTTATTTCTATTTATCTATTTAATTATATACAGCCACATGTTTATACAAGGAATTATGTGCACTATTGTAATTATTTGTGCTGAAAATTTTATAAATTCTAAAAATAGTAGACAGTTTGAGGTTTTTTGGCAGCTCCATCGTAATTCAATAAAATAATTGACACATCATTAAATTTTCAGAGTGAGACAGTCAATCAACTCAGATAACCTGGTCATTACAAATTAGATACTAGAATCGCACACAAGCTTACAAACTCAAACCGAGTAACGACACAGATTATATAGATACAGAAGGCTGACACTCAACAAAATATAAAATCAGGCACAGTGGCACACAGACGCGTAAACTCCAGTTGTCAATATACACATAAAAAATGGAGCTATACTCTAATTAATTTAAAACCCAAAACCTATATTAAAGAAAAATCCCCTACCCATAACGTAAAGTATAAATCAGCTCCTTTCACCTCCTACAACTTTTAAACAGTTTTTTTTTTTAATGTACATCTCGGTTTCATTTGACAACCAACCGTTTGCAAATATTTTTATGTTGTTTATTGTCACCCTTATAGTCTTGCAACTCATTAATTTACTCAAAATAATAACAATAAATAGGAACATACGAATGTTTCATAGGAACTAGACTATATGAACCTGGTTATACACCGTTAAATTTTGGTCGTTTTAATCCCGCATAGGGTCGATGTATATAAACTGTATCTTGAGAGCCGTATGGAATAGGGTACTGAGTCCTACAAATTTCCTTTGAAAAAGAAAGATCCTCCGACCAAGACGGGTGTTGTATCATAATCATTCGCATATATCAGACGCCGCGATGTAGGATTTTGTGATTCAGTTCTTATGTGGCAAAATTGTCGCTATTTGTATATGTATGTGATAAGCATAATCAGCCTTTTAATGTTCCCACTGCTAGGACTTAGGCATCGCCTCTAGGAGAGGAAAAAGGCCTTAATCCACAACCCGAGCCCAGTTGGTACGGGTTGGTGAATATCACATGTTTTCGAAATTTTTGATTCTAGGATATGCTGGTTTCCTCACGATGTTCACCGTTTTGAGAGTAGTGGTGATGAAATAAATTACACAAAGTATTACGCTTGGCTGGGTTTGAACCCGCGACCTACAACTCATAAATCGGGGTCGTTCCCACTCGGCTATCACTATTTTCATGTATTGATGTTTTATGATTGATCTCATGTTGATGTGCTTACAATTTTTCTCATTATATGGTTAGCTTTCTGCAGCTATTTATTCTGTGTTCACTTTGTACGGTGAATTACGTACAAAGTAAACTTTGTACTACGGTCTCATGTGTGCTCGACCTTGTGTAAGCACGTAACAGTTGCTTTGTGGTAACACTGATGGATTGGACGGACGAAGGAGTATCCTTTGTGTATCATGATGGTAAATGTATTTATTTTTGCGGTTGGTCTCGAAAAATCGAGTTTATTTATTTTTAGATGAGCTTTGTCCTGACATTGAAGTGGTATAAAAAAATCATATATACGAGTATATAACCTAATGTCTTTGTTTGGTAAAGATTTAATATTTGTAATTTAATAATTATAGATACAGATAGATACTTTAACCTATAACTAAAAATTTAATTCAATAAAATCTATTAATTTCTTTGGATCAATGAATAGCCACCTAATAAGAAACATGATTTCCAATGTATTTTTATTTTCTAAATACATATATATATAGCTTAAAAATATAATTGACGAAGAAAGTTACTACGTCAATTTTATTTTGTTTTTATATAGAATATAAAGCTTAAAGGAACATAAAATTGACATTGTATGTGTTTTTGGGGTTCCTTAATTCAGTCGGTAAAAATGGCCTTAGCGAGATCACTTTGTGGTTTGTTTGTCAAGAAACCCCTTTTTTCAAGAATTCTTGGAGTTGAAATTAATATGCTACTCCTTGGAACGGTAAAAGAAAACCAAACTTCAAAGTCAACACAATCGAATGGCACACATTTTGACTCTCGCAAGGAAATCAAAACCTATATATATAAACCTATCCCATTGATTTAGAATCAATGTTAACGTAAGTGAAGAAAAAAATCTAAAACCGTTTTATAGTTAAGTTTAATCCTCGGTAAACAAGTTAAGCCAACATGACGGTCGACCTTGAATGCGTAGTAACCGATTTTCGGGTCTGAATAGGAGGGGACTGCGCGTAACCATAGCAACGTGTTAGCTTATTTGCCGCGTACTATACATCAGATAATATTAACTATTTTGCGATTATAAGCTTCAATTTGTACGGAACCATCGGTGCGGAATTATGATTCGCACTTGACCGGTTTTGTTATATTAGCCTCAAAATCTTGTTCTGTTTATTCAGACCTCATCTAGAGTTAGCAAACATTTGTACAAACTAGGTGAAGCTAGATATGGTTTGTCTGAATCGTTCAATGCTACTAATTTGTCTCCCTATGGACTGAATAATGAATTTTATGAGACACTATCTATGTTTTATGGATTGCCAGATTGTATAAAAGAGTTGCCATGGCCTTAAAATCCAAAAGGTGAAGCTGAAGAAACTTAGTTGGTTTTTCGTCGTGAGGAGTCTATCCCCCGATTTCTGATTTAAGCATTTGAAGTTGAGAATTACTCAAACTCTACTTTAGCCTGCAAATCTGTCAAAATTTGGCATTTAAGTATGGTTTGAGTCGTTTTTAACTCAAAATACTCAATTCAGAAACCCGCCATAAGACTCCTAAAAACTCATATCCATATCTCATATTATACTCCATACTGATAATAACAGTACGTTCTAGTTGACATTGGCCTTTCTGGGCCCTTTCATTTTTGCTGACATCTCATTGAGGCGCGCTTAAAACTCAACATGTCGTCGAATCGGATTTGGTTCTCACTGGACAAAAGAACGACGAACCACTCATTGCCAGTCGGCCACAAGCCGCGGCATGCCCGGAGTGTCTTCTACGGTGACGTCTGAGGCGTGGAGGTGTCCTCTCCGTCATGGTCTCAGTCACCTCCTTCCTCCTCCTTCTTTCCAGAAGAATTTGACAGCCTGCCATTCCTTCTCGCCCCGTACCAAGGGCTGAACCAGGGTCGGATACGGATCGCTTCTAAGGAATACTGCACTGTGTTCTCCGGATGACAAATGTAACCCGTCGTTTTTGTTAAATGAATGTAATCCATAAATATCTTATGGATTTCTCCAAAGAAAGTCAAAATAAATGTGACCAGCTCCTTTCACGTAAACTTATCCATCATTTTTTTTTGTCGAAAGACGTCCACTTTTAGACATAGGCCTACTCCAAATGTCATGACAACGAACGGAATTGTGCATCTCGTATCCATCGGAAGAGACTGCAGCACATCTGCTTCTGAGCTGCCCTGTTGTCGCTGAATACAGGGCAAAGTACTTCGGAAACCCAGGTAACATCCGTGAAATAGTCAGTAACACCAAGGCGGTGCTGGCCTTCCTCGAAGACCTGGGGTGGATCGAATGACACATTTGTCCTACCCGTACGCAAAATACGCGCTTTAGTCGTGGAGTTGCGGATACCAGCCCGAAATACAATACAATACAATACAATACAATACAATCCATCGAATTCTTGCGATCCTTACCAGGTCATCGGTCCACATTGTTGAAGGCCTTTCAACGCTGCGTCTTTCGGTATGCAGTCGCCACTGCAGACCCTTTCGTCTAAATCGACCATCTCCATTAATAATATTACATGATATCTCATATTTACCTTGTAAGGTTTCAACATCTTCCTCAGCTCCCCACTCTCGTTAAGTTTTTCCACCGTGTCTGCATCCTGAAACCAAATAAGACAGGACTTAATTTAAAAAGTTTTTAATTAAGCTACCTCGGTGACATTCTCTGGGAAATTCTGCGATATTGTGGCGACGCAAATTAAAAATGTAGCGGGTTTGTGAGATGTAGTTTTGTTGTATGATTTCTTTGTGGTTTTGTTTTGTTTTTTAGGGTTCCGTGCCTGAAAAGGAAACATGGAATCCTTTTAGGATCACTTTGTTGTCCGTCTGTCTGTCAAGACCCTTTATCTCGGGTACGCGTGAAATCAAACGTATATAGCATAGCGTATATCTTTATTACCGATACGATTACGCAGGGAAACTTCGAGCATAGATCTTTTCATTGCCCTTTGGGTGACTTTAAGCCTTCTGATGACTCCCATGGTGAGCGACCACGTTTCGGAGCTATATGTCATCACTAGCAACACGCACTGGTCATAGACTTTCGTTTTGAAACACTGTGGTATGTTGGACGAGAAGACACCGCGCAGCTTTCCGAATGCCGCCCAGCCAAGTCGGATTCGACGGTCGACCTCTTCCTCGAAATTAGATCTACCCAACTTGACTGTCTGTTTGAGGTAAACGTAATGGTCCACAACTTCGAGTGTAGTCTCCGATTTTTATAGGAGTGGGTGCTACATGGCTGTTTATCATGATTTTGGTTTTGTCCATGTTCATTTTAAGACCCACTCTTTTGGAAACTCTACCGAGGTCTAGGAGGAGGAAACTTCTATCTATTACAATCTATCTTATTAAAGATTAATCGCAGATTATATATTCATAAATATTTAAAAATATAGGCAATCATAATTTCAAGATAATATGATAGTAGTTGATTTGATAATGTTAACACTATCTTATTAGCAAGAGCTATTTTACATCAACTATGACACTCAATCTCACATCCACTTGATTGCAATCCTACCTGATGGTAAGCAGTGATGCAATCGTTGATAGTGAGGCGCACTAGTTTATTAAGCTCTAAAATCTGCAAGAGATTTAAAGAAAAGAAGCAAAAGAATAACAAAATAAATAACATGTGTCACAAGACATTTGCATGCCACAATGCAATCGTATATAATATTTCATTTCAAAATAGTATTTTTCCATCTCGGTTTCATTTTAAAGGAGACGAAGACTTCTCATAAATTTCGCTTAACTTTCCGTAGCTATTCGATTTCCATGGAAATGCAGGGACACGTAAAAGCTGGTAACGGATGGCAGTGAAAACAAACAACAATAGGAAACTCTCACAGACTCGATAACGACTAGAGGCGCCATATTACTGAAATAATATCATTAAAAATAATTATTTTTATTTTTGTTTGTAATGCATAACTTTAACAACTACTGGACCGATTCTAAAAAAATATTTCACCAATAGAATGCTACTTTATCACTGAATGACGTAAGCTATACATTTTTTATTTTCACGCGAGCAAAACCACTGGCAGAAGCTAGTTACTGAATAAACTAAAACTCTGTCAAAATAATAAATCACAAACTATAATAATATGATTGACAAATAAATGTAATGAATAACGAAAAATGTGTTTTATCAGACTTTCTATTCATGTTTTCAATTATCTCTTCCTGAGACTTCATCAAGTCTATAAATATGCGAAAGAAACTCGTGTTACTTACACTACTTATAACTCAAAAACGGCTGAACCGATTTGGCTGAAAATTGGTGGGAAGGTAGCTTAAAACCAGGAGACGGACATAGGATAACATTTTTATCCCGTTAGCTAAAAAAAGTCCAAAACTTGCTCATTTATAGGTACAGTAGGGTAGACTCCGCCACATCCTCGTCGGCTACCTATCAATAAAAAAAATGGTTTTAGGATGTCACTTAACTACTGGTACACTGTCATCCGAACCAAACGTGTATGTAAAATTTCAGCTTAATTGATTCTAGAGAACCGTGTTAGACTTCAGTTGCAAAATTCAAAACAATACACACTAATGAATTAAGAAGGCAAATTAAATAAAAGCTTGAAAATTATTCGTGACTGCGTCGCAATGTTCAACGTGAAACAAAAGTCAGTGCTTTGGGTCACAGGAATTTTTGAAAGGCCCTTTAACGCAAAGGATACAGTTGGTTAGTCAGTAACCGTCTAACATGCCCTCTCACTCCAACTCAGAGCAGGAGAAGTAATTTGACGTTTTACACTCCAGATACACAGTTTCATTGCTCTGTGGTAAATCGGAACTGTTTGCACGTTCCCTTTTCCAAGTATTATTTGTGATGAATTTCCGAGTGAATAGTCAAGGAAATGATAATGACTCTCGGAGGAAGTGAAATGTTATGATGTAAGTTTTGTAATTGCATTTTAAATGCAATCTTTATTTTTGTTCCTCGGCCTTAGGCTTCAAGCCTGCTGGGCTCCTACAGTTTGCTGACAACTCCTTGAGACGCGCGGGAACAGTGCGCGCCGTCAACGACTTGGGCTGGGTCCGGACTGTTACCGGACGGACGGACAGCAAGCTACCCATTGCCCGCCGTCCGCAGTGAGGGAAGGCGTGGTGGGGATATCTCATTCTTAGTACACACGTAGCCTAATGGCCGTGACGTTAAACGGTGTCTGGGTCTTTATTGTATTATTTGAGAGTTTCCCCTTGTACCATATTAAAAATGGATTTGAAACATTATTTCTGGTTGTAATTTACAAATAATAACAAAAATTTATTCAACTACACAATTCAAAACAAAAACACGATACGGCAGGTAAAGCCAGGAAGCCTTCGGTAAGTAGTGCATTATCGCCCGATACGTCCGTAATGCAGTGTTCGATGGGCAGCCATAGTTAGCTCTAGGCTTATCAGTTTTATTTCTCTATTCCCTAGAGGTACACGATTGTTGTAATTGGATGCGGTACTTTTTATACTTATAAAGGTTAAAGTTTGTGTGCATGTTTGTTACTCTTTCACGCCTAAATGTATACGAGTAGTACACTATGTCCTGGAATAGCACATACAATACTTTTTATCCTGGGAGTGAGATCCCTTAGGACTATTTTCTACTTTTACGCGGGCAAACCCGCTGGCAGCAGATAGTGTTAAATAAAATAGCCTATCAAATGGTAGTACATGTTTGGTTTATTTTTTTACGAAGACTGATCAGTTTTTAGAAAAATGTCCATATTTTTTTATTATCTATTAGTTTGTTGGTCCTTCTCGTATATGAGTGAAATAAGAGATAGTAAATCTGATACATTATTGCTTTTTATATTATAATAAAATTAGTGTGTCATCTGTCAGAAATTTTAAAGGGCGACACTTCCAATCGTTTCTTGTCCGCAGGAAATGACCAATTGGAACCGTGCAATAGATTCTGACGTTTTATAAGTGCTCATAAAAGTGATATCGAAGGTATTTTTGTAGAACGTCTGTAAACGGGAACTACATTAGAGCAACACACACGTCGGCGAAGCGTTGTACGTAGAAATGCGTTGCGTGGCGTCGCATGGCTTGGGTCTAACGTAGCTCTACAAGTTTAGTTACCATATAAAATGTATGGAGATCGACGCGCCCAGTTCGACGTACGTGTCCCACGTGGCCCCTCATGTAGTTGTACCTTTAAGCTTAGTGCTTTTCAAACCTTATCCATTTCCTTCTTAAATCCATGTTTTTAACTTCTAGTTTGTATGTTAATGTGGACTTTTATACGCTACGCTATCCGCTTTTAGTTCGCGTGGTATCAAGATAAAAACAGGATTATGGTACGGAGGCCTATAATAGTAATGGGTTCAGGTTAAAAGGTTTTTGATCTGGATGAAATAGGTCAAGCTATTGGTTTGATTTTCTGCCACCTTTAGACTGAAGAGTCTTTAACAAAGACATTCACGTTCATTTGATAATTAACAAAGATTTTCGTGTTTGTGATATGATTTCCAATTTGTTTTCTCGCAAACTAGCTGTTAAAACGGGATGGCCGTGCAAACCTTAAAGTTTATTTCTTATTTATATTTTTACTATCTGTTACCTCGACTTCCTCCGCATCAAGTTCGTAAACTGCACAAAATATGTAGATAGATAACTAATGATTCTGTGCTTGTAGTCAATTCCGTAAGAATTTAACTCATTTATTTTACTTTCACATAAACGGCTAACTTACCCAATGCCGATATGTCCCGGAAATTAAATCACGTTCCCGAGAGAAAATAAAAAGTAGCTGAAGTTAGTTATTACAATAAGTGTTAACTATATCCCAGAGAGAAGTGGTGGCCGAGTGGTAACGGCCCCGACTTACGAGTTGTAGGTCGTGAGTTCAAACCCAGCCAGGTGCATTACTTTGTGTAATTTATTTCATTACCACTGCTCTCAAAAACGGTGATGGAAAACATCGCGAGGAAACCGGCATGTCCTAGAACCAAAAATTCGAAGATATGTGACATTCACCAATCAGCACTGGGCCCGCGTGGTGTATTACGGTCCATTCCCTCTCCTAGAGAGGAGGCCTGAGTCTCAGCAGTGGGAACATTATAAGGCTGATGCTATGCAATGCAATATACCAGAGAAAGTGCCGTCAAATGTAGTTCAACTATTTCGAAGACTGTATTCCTATCTAACAATATGACACGCAGCACATGAATTCGTTGTAAAATATTGGGCGCAAGTTGCGGGATAAATAAATAATAAATAATATTCCACAACTATCACACAACGCTATCTAGTCTGAAGCTAAGCAGAGCTTGTGTTATAAGTACTAGACAACTGATTAACATACTTATATATTTCTTAATACATACATTATAGACAAATTACACCTTAGACACAGAACAAATGATCGTGCTCATCACACAAACATTTGTCCTGAGTGGGAATCGAACCCACGACCTGCGGCATAGCAGTCAGGGCCACTAACCACTAAACCAACAGGCCAGTCTAGATATGGGATACTGGGTAACGTTTGCAGCGTCACGTAAGTTGAGCGTTGCGCTTCATGTTGGAGATTTTGTACCTTCGTCACTTATAGCTATTAGCCAGATAATACTCCAAAACGTTCTAGAAGAAACCAGATAAAAAGGACTTTGCCTATAAATTACATCACGCATAGGTACGAAAATCACAATCGCATAACTAGGCAATTTGCAAAAACGATTACCGATAACTTTTCTACGATTCCTAGTAATTATGGTTATTGACATTGTAATGCTTATGGATAATAATGATCGGCTCTATAAAAACTTAGTTTTCTCACGTTATAAACATACTTCCATTGTTGGATGTCGCATTAGAAATATATGAGGCTTGGTTTACATGGCCTGATGAATATTTTTGGCGCCCCGGTTGGCGCAGTGGTTGACTGATTGGTTGCTGCGCTGCGTGACACGGGTTCGATTCCCGCACGGAACAAATATTTGTATGACCTATAGATACATGTTCTGGGTCTGAATACCTTGTGTATGTTAGTTTAAAATGTTTGTTTTGCATAGACGATACAGGAGTTATTCTTAGTGTGGAGCTACATAAAAAAAAATAGTTTAAATATTGCTACAAATGTACGTAAAATAAAAAAGAAAGAAAAGAAAAAACCGTTTAAATTAATAAACGGTTTTTTCTTTTCTTTCTTTGTAATATTATTATTTGACCTTTGGGTGACTTTAAGACTTTATGAGGCCCATTGTAAGCGACCACGTTTCGGAGCCATATGTGATCACTGGCAACACGCACTGGTCATATCTTTCGTCTTAAGACACTAAAATAATAATATCAAAACAGAAAGAAAAGAAAGAAACCGTTTATTCATGCCTCACACAAACGTATATACTAAAGAAAAACACATAGAAAAAAGAGAGTTATAATCAATGCTTGGTCAAAAACGCGCCTAACTCTCATATGCTGGGTTATTTAAAAAGATAATAACACTAATAAAAACCCTTCTAATCTTATAATATTGTACCAAAACAAACCTTGAAATTATTATGCACAGACGATGTTTCTGATAACCGATCAATAAAAAACGTAAACAAAAGTTGATCAAAGTATTGTTCAACAAATTAACTAGACTTTTGAACTTTCCAGACACGTTATGCGTTACATAATCGATTATCGATTATTTGAGAGCAGTGGTGATCGCAAGTTCGAACCCAGCACGCGTATTACTTTGTGTAATTTATTTCATCACCACTGCTCTCAAAACGGTGAAGGAAAACATCGTGAGGAAATCGGCATGTCCTAGAACCAAAAATTCGAAGACATGTGACATTCACCAATCCGCACTGGGCCCGCGTGGATTACGGTCCATTCCCTCTCCTAGAGAGGAGGCCTGAGTCCTAACAGTGAAAACATTAAAAGACTGATAATTATTGTGTTTGTTTTAGTCAAGTTGTCAGTTGCGGCCATAAGCCGTACAATTGACCCTTTCTTTTATAAGCGTTTGACTGCGATCTAACCTGATGGTAAGCAGTGGACGCAATCGTTGATGGTGAACTGCACTAGTTTGTTATGAGCCTATTGATTTTAGTCTTGAAGACACCTAAATTGTAACCAGACGGGAAGGCAATCTCCAGGATTTTCTTCCGCCTGTATCCGATGCAGGAACCTCCCGAACTTGCATGTCCGATGAGGGCCTGCGACATATGGAAGATGAGGACGTTGTGTTGCCGCTTCAGCCACTCCTCAAAGAGGCGACTTAATGCCGTGATTATGGCGTGCTCAGCACTGGGTTGCGACAGTCGTTATTGTCATTTCACCATGAGATCTCGCGCGTTACCGCGTCTTTTTACGTAAACACTTTTTTTTTTGGGAAATTCCTCGTACTTTCTGTCTAGTATATCTTTTCTAGTATCTACATAGTTTAGTTAATCGATGCCATCCGTTGTTCGAGGCTTTTTTTGTACGCAGTTCATTTAATCAATTGTGTGTATTATTGGATACACCTGTTAAATCTATTTTGTAGGACGAAAAAGTACACCGGGAATTGTCCCTCGTTTGAGCAGGCTTTTAAAGTTTTGGTTACGATAAAAAATCAACAGGTCATATTTAATAACTCTTTCTGTTCTTTTGTTTGTTATTTTCTATTGTCCACGGAATTGCTTCGGAATTAAATATTTGGACATAGGATTTTTATTTCGGAACTACCTGCTATCCGGTATAATTTTCTGTTTTGACGCGATTGAAGTCACTGGCTCTTACTGATGTCCAATAACTTTGTTAAAGATTTAGTTTATCTTCACAAATCTAAAAATCTATCACTTCTCAAACTTTTCATAACAAGAAAGTGATTGATTATCTTGTTTACCTAACAAAATAAATCAATCTCAATTTATTATTTAAATGCTTTATGTACTAGGCTTTACTATGAGACACTATTGTTAGATCCCTCGGGAAAATTTTCAATAAAAACTTTGCATGTTTTCTGAGAACAGTGATAAATGCCCTGAGCAATATCTCATATGTTTTTACTGACTATAAATTAATCTGGAAGCGTTAAAGGGTAGACCAGATGGTTGCAAACCAACGTTCCAACACGGATGACCTTGGAAGTTTCAATCTGTGTTGTAAACCATGACCTTCAACGCCCTTGGTTGGAAGGCGCGTTTTTCCAACTGCAATGACTGATTTGCGAACGTGTTGTCGCGTGGTTTACAGTCTTGTAACCGCAATATAAACCAAACAAACAAACCAAGCGCCAAACAAGGTGACCTTGGTTGAAACGCTGGTTTGCTACCGTGTGATCCAAGGTAATGAGCCAATGACTTTAGCTAGCGACTGGGTTAAAGACCACCGATGAATGCGGTTTTTTAGGTGGGAAAAAATCTAATTACTTCTACCGCTCTAGAGCAAAGAAAGAAAAGAAAAGAAAGAAAACACGTTTATTTGGCCTGCAATGAAGCACAATACAAGTTTTAAAACTTAAGCATAAATAAAAAAAAATAATTAAAAAAAAAAAAAAAAAAAAAAAAAAATCAACAGCAACAAGAATATGCCTCACGGCTGCGCCAAATAGGTGCAAGAGGATGTGTTAGACTTATTGACTAAAATCACACCTTACTGGGTTTCCCATTAAGGACTCCAGTTGGCGTGGCCCTGCTAGGCCTTTACTGTTTTGCTGACATCTCTTACAGGCGCGCTTGGACCACTACACTACGAGCCCTACAAGAACACAGCAGTGCTTCACTCATGCGGGCCAAACTTCCACCACGCTCCACCGGGTTTTCCGGGCGGTCCGCACAATGGTCACACCCGAACGTTTCTTTCACCTGAATCAAGTGCATAACCCTTCTGAACTTACCATGTCCGATGAGGAACTGGGTCATGCGGAAGGTGACGCCGTGACGTCTCTTCAGCCACTCCGGAATGTATACCATATACATTACACTCTTTGAGGAGTGCAAATCAGCAAACCAATCAATGAATAAGTGCCATTATAGTACTGATTCATTGATTGGTTTGCTGGTTTTTTTGATGTCTTCATATTAGAAAAAACAACGGTCTAAAGCGAGTGAGACTCGCGCACCAAGGGTCCGGTCCATCAGAATCCAGTTAGTACGCACAGGTTGGGGGCGTTGGTTACCAGTCAATAGCAATGCGGAAGAGCTCGGCCCCATAAACGTGAAAGTTTTATGAACAGACGTTTGTTACTCTTTTACGCAAGAACTACTGAATGAATTTCGATGAAATTTGGTGTATAGGTAGACCATTTCCTGGAATAGCATACAGAATACTTTTTATCCTGGAAGTATGTTTCCTTGGGATAATTTTCTACAATAACGCGGGCGATGCCGCTGGCAGCAGCTAGTTGTTATTGGTTTTTCTAATAAAATAAAGCTGTTTCTTTAGCAACATTAAAAACGACTACACCAGCATAGTAATCTTTAGCTGAACTCAATAGAAAACTCGTTTCAAAACCGACTCAAGATCTTAATCTATTTGACGGTAAGTGCAAACTTTTACCCACTTTTATTACATTTCACATAATGAGACTATTCAAGAAAATCTTCAGGGGAAATTATTATTTAAACACACTGTAATTTAAACCTTATCACTGAGAGGCAAGGTGTATTTTCTAAGTCGTAGAGCTAATGGCTTCGTTGCCATAAGTTTCATTTCAAGTAGGTTAGTACTCGTATATAATGTTGGTTTTTAATGTTAAATGCTCTCTTCTTCTTCCGTGGGCCTGTTTCCGGCGAAGTTTATTACAATAATATGCTTTTAGTTATGTGTTTTTAAAGGATATTGTTCTTTGAATTCGGCCTTGTCATACTGCCATTTCTAGGGCTCTGTACATCAAAAGGAAAAACGGAACCCTTATAGATTCACTTTGTTTTCCGTCTGTCTGTCTGTCAAGACCCTTTATCTCGGGAACGCGTGGAGAAATTGAAATAAAACCATAAATTCAGGTCTGCGGTCCCTTGAAGCTACAAAAAAATCAAACTTATAATTACCGAAAAAAAAAATGGCCGTTTATTTAAAAGTACATTTCGACACTCTCAAGAGAATCAAAATTCATAGGGACCCAGAACCATGAAATTTGGCATAAAGCAAGATTTTATGGCACAAGTATAGGAAAAACATCTGAAAACTGTAATATGGTAACGCCACAAAAAAAAAAAAAGGTTACCGGACGGTATTGTAATAGCAGACTTAAGGCCCTGGTCATCAATCCACCTTGTAGGAGGACTACCAAATCTGCATCTTTCGGTGCGCGGTCATCACTCCAGAACCTTTCGGCCCCATTTGTTTTGCGAGCATTTTACACTGGCCGTAGTAAGTAGTAGTTACTTATGCTTGCAAAGGAATAATTAAGTTTCACAATATTCTATGAAACTACTTTAAATTCCATGTTGCAAACACTGTCATTTTACATCACCAGATTTTATCATACAAGTGACAATTTGGCCTCAATTGTTTTGAGGTCGAAAACCATTCTTGTAGTATGGTGTAACCGTTTACCTTAACATATAAAACTTACTGCAGAACTTAACTTTATTGACTTGTAAGTTACATTACTGACAGTCGTTATAGCGGTCAGACATCAGAAAGCCTCGAGACCAAGGAGTATCCAGTAACTCGGTTGTGAAGAATTTTAAGTTTAGTTAGTATATGTACTATCACGATTTATTTATTTTTTAAATGATTTAAAGTTGTGTTCAACTGCCATCCTACCTGATGGTAAGCAGTGCTGCAACTGTTGATAGTGATCGCACCTAATTTACTCGTATTTTTTTATTTTTTTATTTATGGTAGGCAAAATCATCTAATGACATCCCCCGCCCTTGGGCGGAGCGGGAGATAATGTTAGACTCTTACTGACTAAAAACCTACCCCGTTTCTTCATTGCCTAGGTTCCAGGAACCTGGTATACATTTTCACACTATCCTAAGGCAAACTATGGCAGGCTTGGACCCTGCTGGGCTCCTACAGTTTGCTGACAACTTCTTGTCTATGACTTGGGTTCGGTCCGGACTGTTACCGGACGGACGGACAGCGAGCTACCCATTGCCCACCGTCCATAAGCCCGCGCAGTTTACTCGTATTAAGAGCCTATTTAATCTAGTTTTGAAGATATAATTGGACGGGAAGACCGCTACAGGAAAATTCTCCCTAACGAACCCTTCATAAACAAAGAAACGTGCAAAGCGCTATCACTACTCAAGCTCCACTTACTCTAGCAAGTTATCACTTTATCAGGGAAACAAAGCGGGCGAGGTACGTACAGGCATCGCAGAGAGGGGTCAAGGTCAGAGGATGCACGTGGACGCAGGGCAAATAACGCGTGCTGGTGTGTGTTCACAAAAACGGAACCAAGAACTTTTTTTTTATGTTAAGCAAAAAGTATTTAAAAAACGTCTAAATACATTATCGAGTAGCTGCCATCCGTGGCTCCACCCCCGTAAAATTACGTCCCATCTTTCAATGAATTTAAAAAGTTTAGCTCTGTTTTTTTAACTTTTTTTTTTTCTTTTAAACAACCTCTGTGTTAAAGTGAACAAAACAAAATAAATATAATCAGAATCGGTCAAACCATTTTCGAGTTTAAGCGAGATTAACGAATAGCTTTTCATTTTTATATAAAAAGATAATAAATAGAGTGATGATATTCCGTCTTTCAGGCCACTCAATATCAGCCAATATAATATCGCGCCAATCAATTCATCGTTTTTCCTTTCAAAACATGACATTTATAAATACCCTTCCGCATTCGCCTGCCGTCAACGTTGAGCATAGTTTAAAAGCTTATTGCTTCATCTAAAGCATACCAACGCGATGTTTGATATAGAGGCAACGCGAAAAAAGAGAGATCACGCTTGAAAACTCTTTTAGCATTCGATAATTCTCTTATTGACTCCAATATTTCACAAAACTTTTTCCAGAAAATACGTGTGTTTTTAAAGCCATTATAAAAAATTGAGGAAAATTAACATCATTTAGAATCATGATTAAATGCAGGTTTCTATAGAAGTACTATTTTATATTTTTACTATATGGGCACATTATGGAGGGCCAAAGTTCACGTAAAATAACAGATTTTCAGAGGTCTTTACTGGATTACTTTTACACAAATTTGTGTTTTTATTTCTATAGAAGACTAGATAATATCCACAAGTTATCTGTGAATTCAAAATATCTGAAGAAAGATGTGTAATAACATCATAATCACGTAAGAGCGGTTTCGCAATAAGTCCGTAGTAGCCGTAGAACTATTTCATTATAAAAAAATTGTGGCGGGAGCGAGCACGTGCACTTTTCTGCACTAGTGCGGAAAACTGTCAATTGCGTCCTAAAAGCGGTGGGATAAGATCGGGTTTTTACCGAATTGGATTCGGATCGGAATTTTTGCGAAACTGGATTAAAGTCTGATAGTCTGATGACGGAATGTGCTCGATAGAATGAATTGTGACTAAGCGAATTTTATCAAAAGTAAGAAAGAGAAAATCAAAATACAAAATCGAACTGTCTCCCTCTCACAAAACTCACTCCCAGTAATAATAAAGCAATATAAACCACACACATACCTCTAAGGCGGCGTGTGATACAATAAACTGTATTTTCTTTACGCCTAAACGAAGATTGGCTCGACTTTCCATTGATTAGGAAACAAGACCTTTTTGTTAGTTTATTAGACTCCTCGTGAGGTAGTTTTTGGTCACGTGAGTGTTCTATTCATTAAGGCTATTATTTGATTGTCTTTTTACTCAAGTGTAGGAAAAACCACGTGTTTTGTGTTCCGGAAAATTCTATGTATATTTTTCTTTGTAGCTACAAGTGTACCTAGCAACAGGACTCAATGTTTTTATAAGAAATTCTGCAAAAACGTTATTGTTTTTATAATATTCTGTGCCTCGAATATTTTGCGTGTTGTTTCAATCCTTGCAGGCAAGAGAGATTGGACAGCCATATGGTCGCTTTCCATCAGGTGTTGACAGTGGTCAAGCGCGAACCTATCAACAAAAAATAATTAGTTCAATTCCCAAATCGAGTCTCGAAGATTTTTCCGAATAAAAAAAAAAATATTTCCTATGAAAACACAGTTAAATTCCCGAGTTGTTGCAATTCGCATTTTTTTTTTTTGTAACGTAACTACAAATTTACAGTTGTTGAGTTTTTTCCTATAATTGTGCTATGAGAACTTTCTTCTTGCCAAATTTCAGGTTTCTAGGTCAACGGGAAGTACCTATGAATTTTGATTCCTTTGAGAGTATTGAATTATTCGTTTTTTGCGAATTAAACGAGCGTATTGTTTTTCGTTTTTTCACAGATTCAAGGGACCTGATTAAACGGTTTTATTTGCAATTTCACTCGATACTTACACGCGTTCCCGAGATAAAAAGGTCTTGACAGACAAACAGATAGACGGACAACAAACTGATCCAATAAGGATTCCGTTTTTTCCTTTTGAGGTACGAAACCCTAAAAACATTAATATTATAAAATTGAAAAATTCTGTGTTAGTTACTTGTTCACGCAAGAACGGCTGAACGAATTTCAATGAAGCTTAGGCTAATTTTATCCCAGGAGTGTGTTTCTTTGGGATCTTATTCTACTATTTTGCGGGCGATGCCGCTGGCAGCAGTTAGTGTATTATATTACTGGTTCTTTATTGCATTACCTATACCCCTTAAAGCGATCACTTTAACTTGAAATAAGCATATTTTATGCACTTTATAACGTAGTTTTAACTTTGTTTGTTGTTTTATGATTCTGTGTATGTTTTTTATACAAACGGGGTTGGGTTTATTTGTTTGTGCGCGTGGCAGCGCATGAGTTTGAAAGTTTAGCGATTTAAATATTTTATTATCTAACTTTCGTATATAAAGCATCATAATAATAAAGGGATACTATTTGCTTGTTTAACACACTATTATTATAAAAGCTAAAGTTTGTAGGTAGATATATGTGAGTGTACGTATGTTTGTTACTTCAATCACGCTTAAAGGGCAAAACGGATTTACAGGTACTCGGGTCGATTATGTCCTGGGATATTTTATATGTTCAAAGTTAAATGACAATACACTTGAAGTTGTAGACGATTACATTTACCTGGAACAGACAATCCGCTTGGGTAGGTTTGACTTTGAGAAAAAGGTCAATTGTCGAATCCCTTTGTCTAGGCAGCGTTCGGGAAGCTACGTGGTATCTTCTCACATTGTCTCAAGACGAAAATCTATGACCAGTGTGTGTTGCCAGTGATGACATATGTTACTGAAACATGGTCGTTTACAATGAGCCTCCTCATCAGAAGGCTTACAGACACCCAAAGGGCAATGGAAAGGAATTTGCTTGGAGTTTCCTTTCGTGATCGCATCAGGAATGAGGATATCTGCAGCAGAACGGTCGCCAACATAGCCCGAAGAATCGCTAAACTAAAGTGGCAGTGGGCAGGGCACAGAGCTCGTAGAACGGATGGTCGATGAGGCTTAAAGGTTCTAGAGTGGTGCCCACGTACCGGAAAATGCAGTGTTGGAAAGTCTCCCCCAAGGTGGACCGATGACCTGGTGAGAGTCGCGGGAGTGCGGAGAATGCGAGACGCACAGCACCGTTCTTTGTGGCGAAACGTCTTGGGGGAGGCCTATGTCCAAGAGTGGACGTCCCTTCGGGCTTTTTTTTTTTGGTGGTGGGTAAAATCGTCCAATGACATCTCCCGCCCTTGGGCGGAGCGGGAGATAGTGTCAGACTCTTACTGTCTAAAAACCCACCCCGTTCCTTCGTGGCCTTAGATACCAGGGCAGGGCTTTCCTTTCGGAAGCAATCCCTTGGCTCCAGTAGGCTTCGACCCTGCCTGCCTGTAGCTAGCCGGCTGGGTCTCTACAGTTTGCTGACAACTCATTGAGGCGCGCGGGAACAGTGCGCGCCGTTGATGACCTGGGCTTGGTCCGGATGGTTATCGTACGGTCGGACAGCGAGCTACCCATAGCTCGCCGTCTGCAAGCCCGCGCCTACGTTGGCTAGAAATCAGGATACGTCCCTTCGGCTGAAATGATGATATCCTTTATGTATGCTATTACAGGACATAAATCTACACGTGTCTCAAACTTCATACAAATCAAAATCGAAGTAACAAACACGTATACAAAATGCAATAACCACAAATAAAGAATCGTGTGCATGCCTGGCGGCCCAGACAGTTGCAATAAAGTTGGTAGCGCGCAATGGACGGCGAATATCCTACCTGCGGTTATGACCGCAGAACAAATAGGGTTGTACGTGGGAATCGGTTTTCTATATGAATTTCCGTGAAAATTTTTGAACAAAGGACTGAGTATTGTAATTGGTTTCCTCTCATCATTAGTGTTGGAAACAAACCTCTCTGGTTGCTTAAACAACAACCACAATTCAAAATTGATGTATTTTGCTATTATACCACTGCTGAGCAAAAGCGTCTCCCCATCCCTACCATTGTTCCATTGTGTTGTTTATCCGACCGTCCGGTTACCGTCCGGAGCGAGCCCAAGTCGTCGACGGCGCGCAGTATTCCACACGCGCCTCAAGAAGATGTCAGCAAGACAGGCCCAATAGGGTTGAAGCCTACTAGGGTCATGGGTTATGTGAAAGTGAACCCGGGGGTCCTGGAACGAAGGCAAAAAAGAAACAGGAGTGGATTTTTAGTCAGCAAAAGTCTGAAAATATCTCCCGCTACGTCCAAGGGCGGGAGATGTCATTGGATGATGTATCCACCTAAAAAAAATCTCTACCATTGTTCCCCAGTGCTGTGGTACTTCTTAACAATTCGCCATCTGCTGCAGCCCCGTGTAGCGATTTTCACCGCTCGAACAACATATAGATATGTCCAGCCTAATTTCACCGCGCGATGCGATCCGTCAGTTTGACACTATTTTTTTCAGACTACGAGTACATGTTCCATAATTCCACAACTATCATACACAACGCCGTCTAGTCCCAAGCTAAGCAGAGCTTGTGTTATGAGTACTAGACAACTGATAAACATACTTATATATTTCTAAATACATACATATTATAGATAAATTACACCCAGATACAGAACAAATGATCGTGCTCATCACATAAACATTTGTCATGGGTTGGAATCGAACCCACGACCTCTGGCATAGCAGTCAGGGCCACTAACTACTAGAACAACAGGCCAGACACGTGATGTGGAAAATTATTGAAAATATAGGGAAGATTTTCAATAATTTTCAAGCGTTTCAACCCTAATCTAACTCGATGGCTCATCTGTACGAGCGGTCTCATTGTGGGAGAGTTTATTTGTTATATTTATTATAAATTTAATAATGAAGTAGAGCACCACTTGTTCATCACAGTCAGGTACATGTGACAATTTTACCGCCTTACTGTAGATATATGCTTTATAACTGTTGTCGGTTTTTTTTATTGTAACCTTGGAATAAGGTTTAACGAGCTTTATTATATATTATTTTACAAATATCATTATATTATTTCATGTGGTGTATTTATAATGGCAAAAAAAGAAATATGTTATTTATATTTTAAAAATTACCAACTACCTACAGGTCATTGAACTCGCCTAGCTGACGTTTACTCAAACAAATTAATTTCGTAATTGCGTAAATTAATTCGAGTTTAAAAAAAAGTACTTTATCTTTTAATTTTCTCTTTACAAATTGATAGTGTTTCATGTACTGAATTGACCCTCCACGGGATTAAAACGATCAAAATTTAACGGTGTATAAGTCGATGGATGTAAACATGTAAGTAATTTTCTGAAATGACATTAATCAAATATTTACAGACTAGGTTTAAGTTTAACCGAGATTAAGTATTAGACTCAAAACAGTAACCTTCGAATGTCTCAAGGACTCTAATTGGGCTTGTTATTGTAAGTCTTGCGAAGGACGATCATAATCTGTGATTGTATTGTAAATCTTGAAAGGCCTTGAAATGTACATAATCTTTGAAGGCGGTGTGTTTTGGTATTAGTATTGAGAACCTGTCAGAATGAGCTTCCAATTTAGCGAAAGGCGGTCTTTTGGAAGTTATTGGACTGGTTTTGAAATGTGTCGGTTTGATATAGTTGTTGTTATTAGGGACCAGTAATATTTACTTATATTTATGGGTTTAGAGGCATGCGCAACAGAGAGTACTCGTAAAGTCCCATATACCCTTTTTTTAATTATTGATAGGTTCGCGCTTGACCCCTATCTCACCTGATGGAAAGTGACGATACGGTCGAAGATTTCCAGGTTGTAGCCATCAGAAAACACAGACTCCGGCAGGGAATTCCACTCCTTAACCTCCGTTGAAAAGGGAGAATCCTCCGATAGGACATTTGTTATGACTAGTGAACAATTGCCCGGTAGTTGATTTCGAGCTGTCGTGTCGTATGCTCAAATCGCGCGGAGAACTTTGATTGCGCGATACAACATTTTCTTGTAGTTCTTATGTAGCGCCATAGATGTCGCTATACATAGGTATCTCACTACAGAGGTAGCCGTTAGTCCTGGTAGTGATTTATAGATCTTTGACAGTCGTTACAGGTAGTCAGATACCAGAAATGAGCATCAGTCTTTTTAAGAAATATCGTGTTACCCAGCAACTGGGTAGTGGAGGTCTGATAGGTGGTCGTTTCATGTAAAACACGGGTAATCAGCCGCATTTAATTAGACTGGAAGCCGTACCGTGGCCTTGGTATGTAAAGGGCAAATGAAGGTACAGGTAGGTTTTTGTCAGTAAAAGTCTCGCTCCAGACAGAGTGGAAGTAGTCATTTGATGATTTCTGGCCTCAAAAAACAGTTATGGAACCAAGATATTTCCAGATACTGTGGGCGTGGGCTTGCAAACGACGAGCAAAGGTTAGTTCGCCGTTCGGCCATCCAGTAACCATCCGGACTATCCTTACCGACATAGGGTACTATGAGTACCTCAAAGAGAAGTCAGCGAAACCGTAAGAGTCTAGCAGAGCTGAAGTCTACGGGGTCATGGCGAAAGGAAAACCCGGGGAGAACGTAAAGCAAATAAGGAACATAGGAGTGAATTTTAGTCAGTTAAAGTCTGACACACCCTTTCCCGCTCCGCCCTAGAGCTTCATTAGACGATTTCCTACCCAAAAAAAGATATTTCCAGATAATATATTTTGAGTAATGTGGTTTTAACCCATTTCGCTCAAGCTTATATCTCCTTTACCTACCAAACGAAAGTTAATTTGAAACTGTTAAAAGCCTCAATATTTTCAAGGTTATCTATCTTAATGTTCGGTGTTCCATTCTGAGAAACTGTAATAACGAGGTAAAGGATATTCGTACTTAAGTATTTCAAGCCAAGTTTTCCACGACAGTACATCCCGGTAAATAGCTTCCTCAAAACGTCTTGCTAAGACAAAACATTTCAGAGCAGGTTTATCAAATTTTCATAATTCGTAAGTAGTAGATCTGGGATAGCAAACAGGGTATTTGACCTCCTTTACAGCATGACCCAAAATACGAAATTATTATCTTGGAAAGTTTGCTGAATTAGGGCTGTTACTAAATTTATTGTACCTAATCCGAGGTTGAATATCCTATTGTTTACAATGAAAACTTAATTTTCTTTTGCAAGAACCAGTTTTGGTACTAGAACAGCGTGTTAATATTGTTTAATTAAGGCCGTTGTGCAAACCAGAGTTAACTTTACTCCGATTTAGTTACTAAAACGAGATTACCTAAATAACAATGCCACATTATGGGCCTGAGTTAGTAACAATTTGGAGTTAATAATATCCCTGTTTTGTGTAAATAGGTCTCAGCCACTTTTTAATGACTCAGACAGATTTATTTATTTGCTTAGAATGTAGGTATTTAGTACAATGTGGTGTGACAATATTTTTACACCGTTTCACCACCATCCCCGTCACTATTTGTTTTTGCCATTTAGCGCGGATGTAACGCATATTTTGCCTATATAATGATTATGTTCGATAGCTTGTTTTAAGATTGCGTCATTTCGCTTAAATAAATTGTCTTTCTTTCTTTTAGGATCCGTTTACATTCTGCCTGCATTTTTTTGCGGTGGTAAAATTATCCAATGACATCTCGCGGGGTGGGCGGCAGATAGTGACAGACTTTTATTTATTTATTTATTCTTCATGCAACCAAAGGTACAAAGGCGGACTTAATGCTTTAGGCATTCTCTACCAGTCAACCTAGGGTGGTGGAGAGACAATATGGCAGGTGCATAAAAAAAAACCCAACTTCAACTTCCAAAATCCAACTTTTACTGACTAAAAACCCATTCCTGTTACTTCCTTGCCTTTCATACCGAGGCCGAACATTCTTTTCAGAAATCAATCCAGTGGGCTTCGAAAGAAAAAGGGTCTTGAACTCTTGACAGATGGATAGCTGGAAAAAGTGATCCTATAAAGATTCCGTTTATGCCTGTTTTTGCCGACTTAGAGCCAAATTCAACAATAAACTAATCGCGATTCGTTCAAACAAAACGCAGTTTGAACGCCTAATCGAGATTATAGCTTCATTTTGCGTTTCACCGCGATGACTTGAACCTAGTTTACGCTAAACTCAGTTTCAATTCTTTTGTTGTCACCCATGTTTACGACACGGGTCTTTAAACTAGATTACGCTGAGCTCAGTTTAGTTGAACTAAGTTTTTATATTGAATGATGAAATCAGCCCTTAGGTACAGAACCCTAACAAAGAAATGTCAGCGCTTTATTTCAGAGACGTTTGCAGATTCTAGATGTTAAACAAATGCACATAAGGTAACGACTTTACAGCCACTATACGTGTAATAACAACAGGCGATGCATGTCTGTCAACACATCTGACTAATAGATCTGATATGATATTATGTTATCGATAAAGCAAAGTACCTGTTTACTACATATTTATACGAGCATTATTACTTACTACAAAAAAAATGAAATTTTATTGTTAAACGGTTATTGGTTTTAGGTTCCCGAAAAATTTTGATTTTAAAAATAAATGGATAATTGCAAACAAGTGAGAAAAATGGTTCTTTGGATACTATTTTTTACCGTTATAATAATTAAAAGTACCTATGTTACGTTTTTTAAATAGAGAGGATTTTTTCAGCTTTTTTGTTTTTTTTTTATTTTATTTTACGTTACCAGTCAAAATTTATTAATAACTTAAAGTATGTATATTTTATTTTAAAATAATATCAAGAACTGCGGAAGAATGGAAGGGAGGCCTTTGCCCTGCAGTGGGACACTACAGGCTCATAATAATAATAATATCAAGAACTTCAAAATAAATAAATAAATAAACTTGGAAGGTAAAAAATACAATTACTAATTGTACCAAATATTAAAAAAAAGCGATATTTTCGTGATTTATTTAAATCTATCCCATCCCTAGAGTGTCGTAATGACCTTGTTCGGACCAATCAGAACGCAGTACCCCGCTTCTCGCACCTCGGCTAGTTGACAGAATTTTTTTGGTGCGTTAGAGCAAGCATGCAGCGTCTAGGGGCTATATAGTCGATGACGTAACGTAATAGCGTTAGCATCCTAAGCAAAACATCGAATTTAGGGTCCATGCAGGTACGTAGGTATAGAACCTGCTAGCTGAAGTGTGATGTAAATCCAAAACTTGAGTCGACCACATTATTGATTTTACTCACCCCAATATGCTGTCCATCAAGAAACAGTTGCGGGACCAAGATCTGGTCGCTTTGCATCCGGTCCCGGATCTCGTCTTGATACTCGGTGCTCATGAAGACATCCCGTTCCTCGTACTTCACCAGTAAGTTCCTCAGGATTTTCTTCACGAGGACGCATCGTTGGTATGTACTCCGAACGATGCCCATCGTCGTCGTGTACACAACCACCTTGCCCGCGTCTTTTTCTTTGTAACTCTGTGGAAAATACAAAATAAAGTTTTAATAAATTGTTAAAAAAAAACCTATTATTAGTTTACGGGGTAAGTGAAAAGAGGGCGTTTTAGTTTGATTGTAAACAGCGCCATCTATTAGGCAGTAGAAGAACTGTTATGTCCATGTAATGTTAGCCGTTTGATTTAGTAGTACAGCACTTTCCCCATAGAAAGCGCTTTTCTAAAAATATACTAAGGTTGAAAAAAAAATGCATCTGCATTGGTTCGAAAATGCTAAGTAAGTAAGTTATGAAAAAAAATTGTTAAGAAAAATATCACTGTTATTATTTAATCTACACTTAGATGCTACACTGCATTTAATCAAGTTTATAAATGTTTTAAAACAGTAGGTAAGTCTTTTTTCTGTAGGTAAGGAAACCTAGGCACATAAAGATGAGTTTTCAAACCCACAATAGGAACGAGAGAATCTTGAGTCAAACAATGAATTTATAATAATATTATAAATAGTTAAAAGTTGTATATGGGTAGGTACCACTGAAACTACGGGACGGATTCTAAATATTCCTTCACGGGTAGAATGTAACTTTTACCTGTGCTTTACTGACTAAGATGATGTGTTTGGCACCTAACTCCCTAACCTAACTCTCTTGACCGATTTGGGTTAAATTTTAAACATTTGACTGGATCCCTGGATGGCTTGTGTTGGTCAACCATTGAACGCGTTAGGTGGCGCTAAAATTGGGATCATATTTTTTTTTCTGTCTAAATATCAGCTTTCGGACAGCTAGTAACATTATAAAGAGACAATACCGGACCGATTTATAAAATTCTTTCCCCTCTAGAATGCTATTTTATTACTGAGTGACATAGTATTCCTATTATTTATCACGCGAGCGAAACCGATGGTTTTCAATGTAGTATGTTATGTCAAGACTTTAATCTTTTCAGCAATCAATATCATACCTACTATATTTTAGCACCAGTTTAAACCGGACAGTAAGTTCTAGAAACCTATAAACACATCAGTGTAACATTGCAGCTTGTGCAACCTACCCATCGCAAACTTGGATCGCACAGGTGCAACTGTATCGCCAAAGTGTCAAGTGTCAACCACAAATTCACATGTTTTACGTATACGTACGGTCAAACGGTTTGCGTAACTTCCTATTAGCTATTACACAAGTACAGTCGGTGTCAAATGTTTTACGATTAGCATGGAAACCCGCACTGGAACCGCGTGGTGGATTACGACTCATTTCCTCTCCTAGAGCGGAGGACAGAGTCCCAGCAATGGGAACATTATAAGGCTGATGCTATGCTATGTTGTTCTATGGAAACTTTTCAATAAAAGTTGTTTTTTAACATTAGCGTGGGCGTCCCTAAATAAAAAAAAAAATAGTAAAAAAATGTTATGAAATATACGAGTGATTAAGCGTTTTTTTTTTTTTACTTTTTTTGAATAATTTAAAATTGCGGTTAAATATTACCAAAAGAATGAAAAGTTAAATAAGTACCTACTTTTGAGCGTAAATTAAGATTTAACGCAATTTGATCTCCATTCTTTTTTTATTTATTATTATGTGTAATATCTATAAACCTATGTGTAATCATCTCACGGCGTCATAACCTTCCGCATGGCGCAGGTACTAACCGAACATGGCAAGTTCGGGCCGTACCTGTACAAGATCCGTGCGGAGGTGACGCCCGGGTGTCGTCACTGTGCGGAACGCCCGGTGGACACGGTGGAGCACACGGTAGAGGTGTGCCCCGCTTGGGAAGAGCATCGCCGTGTCCTCGTGGGGGCAATCGGGGGCGATCTCTCGCGCCGGGGCTTGGTTCAAGCCATGCTCCGGAGCGAGGAGGAGTGGCAGGCGGTCGCCTCCTTCTGCGAAGCAGTAATGCTAGCAAAGGAGGAGGCTGACCTCACGCCTCACGCCGCAGCCGCCGCCGTAACTCCGATCCAAATTTTCGGCCACCGTAGACGCGGGCTTGCGGACGGCGGGCAATGGGTAGCTCGCTGTCCGTTTGTCCGGTAACAGACCGGACCGAGCCCAAGTCGTTTACGGCGCGCACTGTTCCCGTGCGCCTCAAGGAGTTGTCAGCAAACCGTAGGGGCCCAGTAGGGTCGAGGCCTAGTCTGGGGCTCTGGGAAGGTATGAAAATGCATACCAGGGCCCTGGAACCAAGGCAGGGAAGGAACAGGGTAGGTTTTTAATCAGTAAGAGTCTGACACTATTTCCCGCTCCGCCCAAGGGCGGGATTTGTCATTGGATGATTTTACCTACCGTAAAAAAAAAAACCTATGTGTAATCATAATAATAAAAAATATTGTACAAATTAAACTGGTATATGGAGAGAAGTCTGCATATTACTGTAGCAAAAATAAAATGGCCAAAATTGACATTGATAATCCGCTCTTCTAATGGTAATAAGTTTAAGAACCTAGAGATAATCGTGAGTTTTATAATGCAAAAACAAACTAGGCAAATGCAAGTCGGACTCGAGCACTGAGGATTCCGTACAAATTAAATTTTGTAAAAAGTTCAATTACCGAATCGAGTCTCGAAGTCTTTTCCGAATCGAAAAAGATTTTTTTTAGTGACGTAACTAAATAATTTTCAGTTTTCAGTTTTATTCCTATAAGACCTTGCTTCATGCCAAATTTCAAGGTTCTAGGTCAACGGAAAGTACCCTATGAATTTTGATTCCCTTGAGAGTGCCAAAATATACGTTTTTCCGCGACATAAACGGCCGTATTTTTTTTTTTTTATTTAGAAGTTTGATTTTTTCACAGCTTCCAGGAAACACAAACTTGAATATATAGTTTTAGTTTCAACTGGATATCTCCACGCGTTGCCGAGATAAAGAGTAATAAAAACGGGTTTGGATGAAATTTAGGACAGAGATAGCACAGGATATTTTTTTTTTCGCGGGAGTATATTTTCTTGGTATAATTTTTCATTATCATGCGTGTAAAGCGGCCGGTAGAATTTAGTCGCACAAATTACATATATTAAAAACTGGGTATCCAGTGTTGATAAAACGACAGACAATAATACATACTACTTATTTACAAACAAAATTAATTATGTGTAAAAGTACGGTGTTCATTACCAAAAATTACGCTCAAAACATTTACTGACCACCAATACTTTTACCTTTTACTCCTAAAAGTGACGCAACCAATTACAAGAGACGTTCCACACCTACCTACAATCAGCTGATGACGTAACAAGGTACCTAACACATGTCCAACTGTTTCGATGATACGCTCCGGAGCGTCTCATATTGATGAGGAGAACTAATCGATTTGATGCTTTCAATTTATATCTTTTGCGATTTCAACGCTCTTTTTATCATTGAAGCTGTCCCTCACGGTTTCATCCGTGTATTTGATTACTGCTCCGTTCCTTTTGGTTTTAGCACAAAAGAAAGATAGTACAGAAGACAATCTACTTACAAAGCGCGCTCGAGCAACGCACACATAGACACCCACAGATATAGATATACCTAGATAACGCAAGAGCAACTACTTCGCGTGCCTAGCTTGCGTACAAAAATCGTAAGTGGTCACTTTCGCGCTCAGTCTGCATCGGAGTACAGCGCTAGTCGGGTGCAGTTAAAAATATAAAAATGGTTAATTGTGCTGTTAGTGTGGGGGTGGAGCGAGGGGGACGCCGTACGCGGCGGCGTCTTCACTAAATAGTGCTTGTGACGTCATAATAGGTAGTCAAAAAATGGCACGCTTGGTTTTCATACAGATCGTGATGCTTGCGTTATTTATGTCTATCTATATCTGTGTAGACACCCCTCATGGACACGATATCTTGTACGTGACTAAACCATGCTAAACCAGTGCTAGATCACAGAGTACTTTTTCTGGCGACCGCCGAGCGTAGGTATAAAAAGTGAAGTATATTCATAAGATTGACTTCTGTACATATCTATTTTGCCTTTTTTGATAAATGGGCTATCCAACAGTAAAATAATTGTTTCAATTGGAACCTGTAGTTTATGAGATTGGCGCCAAACAAACAAACTTTAAATAAGTATGTAAGATAGACTCGCGGTGGACCTATAACTCAAATGATTAGCGATAATGACGTTGAAGATGGAGCACGATTGTCTAGAAGTAACTTATCCACTATAAATAATAATTTAAAAAAAAATTGTTCTCTCTTCACAAAGGTTTCCTTAACTAAGTAGTCTATTATAATTGAGTAACGAGCTCCTTTGCGAGAGACTGGAGTCCAGGCCCTCACCTTAAAGAATACAAGAAAATAATATAATCTACAGGTCGATGGGAAACATATGAGTTTAGTGCACAAAATAAAATGGTTAAATGGTTTCATTTTGCAAATAGGTTATTTAAAAACACTTTTATACGTTATTTTTTTCGTCAGTTTAAAACTAAATGAGGCCGGTGTCCTAGCTGACTACCCTGAGAAGAAACACCGAAACAAACTAAGGATCAAAGTCTCTTATAAAAAAAACCTATACAGCAAACATGTTATGGTCAAATTATATGAGAACTATGCAGACTGTCTGAGATGGTCTTTTGAGGAAAGACCCTCGAGACTGTTGACTTAATAAACCTTAGGTTGTTGGTTAGGTTGTAAACACAGATTCCGGTAGGGAATTCCACTCGCTTAGCTGTACGCACAATGAATTTCTTGGGATTTTTAGAAAAGGTTTATATATTTAAATCAAGATGCGAAGTGACTTTGGGTACTGGGTATTGGATAATAGTGGCATAAGTACTCCTTTTATATATGACATCCTTCTTCCTTTTCTATAATCCCACCAGTAATAATTCCAAGACATTAAATCCGCCTTTATACAGTGTTATGAACATAAAGGTTTTATAAATAGATCCAAACGAATATCTTTTGTAACTTAAACGGTGCGTGAATTTGCAACATCAGGACAAAATAATATTCAAATAAGTCATTGTACATTGATGTTATGTCCACTTGCCCTTTCTGCAGCAAATCGGCTTACAAATACAAACAATAAACATAAGCCTACCTATCCTATCCATACTGTAATATTGAAATAACTAGCAACATTTAAGGCTAAGTCTTCGGACTTACAGTCCACCTGCTTCATAACCTTTTTTTTTTACCGACTTCAAAAAATAGGAGGAAGTTCTCAATCTGGTTGTATTCTTTTTATTTGATTGAGAATAGAATATCTTATTTCTGAGTATATGGTACAATAGTTTCTACCAGCGATATCACCCGTATAAAATAGGTTTCTCCATACGAACTTTAGACCTCCGACTGTGCCTTGACATGTCAGTCAGTTTCTCTTTTTATTTAAATATAGTTAAAAATAAACAGAGTCATTGCCGGTGCAAAAATATTACGTTAGAATCTAAATAAGCAAATTCTCAATAATTCATGCAATATTAAATCAAATAGAGACGGTGTTAATTTTTGTATGATGTCAATGTTTATTTTTGGTGACTCATCCTACGCTGAGTGGAGCGAGAGAGATTTTCAAATTTTCACTGACTAAAACGCCACCTATGTTCAATAACTTCCCTTTGCGTTCCAAGGCTTCAGTAAGTCTTTTGAATAATCCCCCAACCCTATCACCTGCTTCATCATCTGCTGTTGCTATGAACAGATGTTTATTAACTTTCGTTACACCTGCTTCTGTTCATAGTCAGATGTTATGTATGACTGGTGAAGTATTACGTTTAAATTTCTTGTTCAAACAAGTTTTATCGAAATTAAAACAACTTTTACTTAAGTTTTTAAAGAAACCAGTATTTATTGTTAGTTAATTTATAGATCGTTCATCTTGCTGATAAAAATAAAACTTCTAGATATAGATGCCAGCCGAATCCGGAATGAGGTTCGGTTCTAAGATCTTTCAGAAAATAAAACGGGGCTTTTTAGGGTTCATGTCTGCCAGAGTTGTGGGCTTGATCGAATGATTCACCTACTGGGCCTAAACAATTTAACGAGTTTACCATCGATTCGAAAAGAAGAAGAAGGCTCTGCAACGCAAAGAGCAGATGCAGAAATACGGAAGGGTTTTAATAAGTAAAATTTTAATATTCTCTCTCTTTCCCAGATGATAAAATGGATGCCAGTCGGATAATACTAGACATTTGGAGTTTAGTGTGCAAAATAAACCAGTAATCTTGAACATAAACCTTCCCAAGAGTCGTCAGGCAAACTAGTCCCGTACTTTACTCATCCAGTAGATTGGTAATAACCATTAGAAAATTTACTAAAGTTTTTCAATACGAAAAGAAGGAAATTAACTATAAAGGTTGCCCATTAGAACCTTTGCAATCCAATTAACTTGAAACCAAACACATGATCTATTGAAGAGTGCGTATCTGCCTAATCTCAAACCTTAGTCACGTAAAGGTCAATAAAAAGTGTTATGCTCGGAGTTTCCTTGCTTGATCGCAAAAAAATAAGGATATCCGCTGGAGAATCAAAGTTACTGACATAATCTGAAGAATCACCAAACTTAAGTAGCAGTGGCCAAGGCACATTGCTCGTAGAACAGATGACCAGGACCGGTCGTTATGACAAAACTTGGCGGAGACCTATATCCAACAATGGACGTCTTTCAGATCAAAAGGTTTATGATGATTATGATCCATAGCCATACATTTATCTCACCAAACATACCTATTTGGAGGTAGTGGAACAGAGAGTAAAGTCCCACATACCTCCGTTGAAAAGGGAGGATCCTTCGACCAGACAGGTGTTATATCTGGTGGGCTACTGCCCGATAGATGAATTCGGGTTGGTTCTATATGTTCCAATCGAGCCGTGAATCTTACTTGCGCGATGCAGGATTAGTTAATTTGTGACGACATAGATGTCGCTACACCTACATCAATTATTAGTAATTATATCCAAAAACTGCAACATCAGTTATATCACCACTATAAGACCGGCTGATATACAGTCCACGGGCTTACGTCACAGCAGTAGCATATGCAACTTCACCATAACACAGCCTTCCCCGTTCGTGTATTACTTTATTTTAAGCTGAATATAGAGGTTTATGACCATTTTAGGTGCGGAGAGAATTGGTACGAAATTATTTTCCGGTATGACAAAAATATTATGCGTAACAGTTAATTTTTTTGCAAGGAATTACAGCGGGTTTTAAAGGAAAGTGTATAATTCTTTGTAAAGATAATAAGAAAAGAAATACACTAAAAAAACGCAGCAAATAAGTTGAATCATTTGCTATAGCGCAGCCCTCGACTTGGATTGACACCCGAAAATCGGTTACTATGTATTCAAGGTCGACGGACATGATGGTTCAACTTGTGTGTCGAGAATTATAACCGATTTTCGGGTCTCAATCGAAGTGGGGGTTGCGCGTAACCATAGGAAATGGTTCAGCTTATTTCCCGCACTATAATAGGCATTATGTACAAAAATTCATCGCAATTCAGTTCTTTGCGCTAACTGAAGGTAAACTGGTATATGTCAAAACGCGTCAAAATGATTTTTTTTATTTATAAAACTGATCGGTACATTATGAGTGATAGAATTTTGGTAACATTTATTACCCAATGTTGACTAAACTCATAAAGTTGTCACCAGATATGGTAACTAAAGTTTTTCCACTGCTTACATCAGCATTTCTCCAACCATTCTCATTACGTCATCTGCCCTCAGACCCCACATTTTAGTGGTTTTCCAGTCTTGCAACATTTCTTAAGTTACAACATTTATAATTTACTAGTTAACGTGAAGAAAATTACTAGAAAGGTTTCCATATTATCCTGAGAATTGCGGGAATTATGCAAGTTATGCAGTTAGTATTTTGTAACTATGTCAACGTTTTTTGTTGCATTAATACACAAAAAAAAAATTACACATACGCTTGCTATGTCTGTAGACTGTACTCTCTGTAATAATGATGTAAGTATATGAGATCTGGCCTCTTTGACTAGTTAGATGAATTAATGTTTCGCCAGGGTGCATGCCAGAGAGAGCAGTGGCATCCCAGTAGTAACGGTCCCAATTTGCGAGTTCAAACCAAGCCAGGCGCTTCTAATATTTACCAGTACTGCTCACAAAACGATGAAGAACATTATGAGAAAACCTATGTCCTACAACCAAAAACTCGAAGAAATGTGACATCCACTAATCTGCACTTACAACGCGTTGTAAATTACGGCCCATTCCTTCTACTAGAGAGGAAGACTGAATCCTAGATGCAAAGTGCATAGAAGATTCTTAACCACCATCAATGTCGAAAACTCACATTATTCGCAGCATGGATGGCCGACGGGGCCGACAAGTTCTGGTGAGGCAATCGTGTACTAGAAGGCATAACGTTAGAAAGCCTTTAAAAAGGTGGACTTATAACCTGGTGGGAGCCAGGGAAATCGGCTGGCTGCGAGAAACGCATGATCGGTCGATGTAACGACGCTTTGTAGGACAGGCCTTTGTCTAGCAGTGGACGTCTCTCGATTAAGATGGTGCTAAAGATAATAATGATTATTGTGGGAACTATTTTATACATGCCAAATATCTAGGTTCTAATAGTCTTATTAAAGAGCATGTTACTCAAATTTATTTCAAATAGACCATTTACAGGCACTTTAGAATTGTCAAAATGTCGGTCAGCCAAAAAAAAAGTGAAGCTAAATTGCACTTCTATATGTGTTATGAATATATACATGTGGATGGATGGAGAGATAGAGGGAGGCCAAAGAAAAGATGGATGAATTGTGTGAGGAGTGTAAGAGAAAAGGTGTGGCCCCCGACCCAAATAACACGGGGCAAAAACTGGAAGATGATAATGATGATGATGAATAGTCTTATAAATTGTCTATTTTTAAATGATAAAATAAGTAAAAATCATTTTGCAAATTAAGGCTAATGCAGAGCATTCGATTGTATTGCACTAATGCTATTGATTGATTATTTATCGACTTTTTTATGCTACCCATTTATTTCCACTTAGCTCTAAAAGCATCTATAACTACCACCACCTTCAGTATTTTTCCTTCGCTCTGCTATTTAATTGGTGGTTAACAGTTATTGCCTCAAGCTTTGCTATACGCGATTAGCGTTAACCGTGGACATTCACACATACCGTAAAACCGCGACCAATCAATTGACCTCATCTATTAACCTTGCACAAAATTGCAAAATGAATTCACACGAAATCATATTTCAAAACACATTCATCTTGAATAGTTTTATGTAATTTTCGTTGCTTTTATTAAGGTAGGTCCACACTTTTTCTGTCTTTATCAACTCGGTCACTGTTAGAAAACATTAACAGAGTTGTTATGAAGAGATATACAAAGACTTGTTTTTTTTTTTTATTATTGATATATTCGTGCTACACCACTATCACCTCTACGGTCCGTACTAAGAGTTTCACCTCGTCGTTTATACCGCGTATATCAAAGGATTGGAACAATTTGCTCGAATTTAGGTGTCTTCAAGGCTGAAGTTTCTAGAATCGCACTTTTTTGTTAAGAGCCTGTAGCTCTTAACAAAAAAGTGCGATTCTAGAAATATGATTTAGAGCAAGGATGCCTCGCATAGCTAAGCCAAGGAGATATTATAGTGCTCATGGTTGTGCGTAAATACAGAAGCATTTTCTGTAATGTTCCTTAACACTCATAGTCTGATAGGATGGCAATTTGACATGACCAAGAGAGATAACGAAAGCATGTAATGCTTTCTGAGGCATGAGGGAGGGTGTCATATGGTGTTACATCACTAACTTTCAAACTGCAGGCTGCTTCAGAGTAAATATATAATCTATTTTGATGACCGGTGATGACGTGGCAATAATTGATAAAAAATGATCAACAAATCTTTAACTTGCTTCAAATCGGGCTATTAAATTTTCTGACCTGGTAGCAGGGTCGACACCGCCACCGTTACTAGTGTCATCGGTTACATAACAGTTCTCTGGTGTGAGTTTCGATTTTGATTATCGAGTACTTGGTATCAGTACTTCTTATGCAATCTGTGTTGCAAAGATGCGTTGATAGAATTTAACGAAATTAACTACTTCCTTTTAATAGTAATACTCATATTACTACCTATAGTGAATGCGAAATTACAGTCGTATATGCTGCATAATTATATTGTACGCAGTTCTATGTTGCACCTAATCGTAACATGGGTATCATCAACTGCTTTATTACTTCCCGGATCAGTGTCCATAAGTTTTACTTATCATCACTTATTTTTATGATTTTAGTAACAGTCTAGTAACTATATGACACTCCAGACTAAGATCTTGGTGTTTGATATCACAATGCACGTAGTTGTAGAAACTGCAAAACGGTAGGGTCATGTATTGTACCTACGGACATTTTAGACTACCTGAACTTTCGAACCACCTCCCTCTGTATTTATTCAAGGTATCTATATGAAAATGACTTTATTTTGTACGCCATACGATCTAAAGTTACTGTATTTTTTTTACTAGCTCTAAAGTTAACATTTTATTTATTATAAAATTATTATTGGAATGTGTAGTTTTGTCCTAAGGCACGTTACATGTTTGTACCTCTGGACAACCCTGTGTGTACCTTTGGACAACATAAAACAGAACATTTTTAATTTAAATCAGTCTTTTAATCATCATAATGTAACGCTTATTATTAACATAATACTTAGAGTTAACGACCATAAAGCTCTAATGACAAAAACAAATCCAAACAACACAAAATAGTTATAAAATAAATTCTTCATAAAATTATAATCTTAAGTACCAAGTAGGAACATTGTATTTAAACAGTTAGGCAGGTATACCTAAATGAGATCAGTGTATTTTGCGAGTTTTATTTGGATCCACGAACCATATCAAATAAATTTTCTGCAGAAAGGTCATTATCACTGTCATCTAATGAAAAACAGTCCGGACACATAAACAGATCAGAATCCTCTTTGTCAGGAATATGCTCCAGAAACTTTTTGGGACAACACTTTTTGTGGTAGTAAAATTTGCATGAACTGCACTGAAGAACATTGTCTTTTAAATCGGTTCTATTACAAGATTGGCAAGTAACAAAAATTGTCTGACTTAAAACTAAAATTCGCTTTTCAGCAGGAACATCAGTTGCTGGACCTTTAGGAGCATCAAAATTTAGCTTGGGCTTAGTCGCTTTCCCTTTTCCTTTCCCTTTCCCCTTGTTTTCCTTTTCTAACATTTGTTGCAAAAGAGCCTCCTTTTCTGGTGTATTGGTTAAAATACGGGAACTTCCTTTCTTTCTACCTCTTTTACTTTCTTTTCTTATTAATTTTGGAAATGGTCGAATCATTTCTGGAGTAATTGAGTTTTTGCATGCAATATTTTCTTCTGTGTTTGATTCAAATGCTTGAGAAGTGGATGTTTGATTTTCAGGATGAATGAAAGCTTTATGGATGAGATGAATATCAGAACTAGTTGGTTGTATTTCTAAATTATCTGTTTGTTCAAGATTTTTATCATCTTGAATTATATTTAGTGGTTCTGTACGCTCGGTGACTGACGATGGAGCAAAATCATCCTCCGAAAACAGGTCGTCGTTGAGTGGATAAATCCCAGTTGATACGAATCCGTTTATAATATTTTTAGGTGTAAAGGATACTGCATACGCCTTGCTGATCAATTCCGCTGAGTCATAAATTGTTATTGGCACACCAGGATGGTGAACCATATGCAGATCAGCCGCTTTGTTATATGCTGTTTTAAAAGGGCCAAAAACGGTCTTATCTAGTAGCTGTAATTTATGAGAGGTGTGTGGAGGTAATGTCAACATATGAATCCCGTTTTCTTTGGCCTTTACAATAATTTCGTATGATATGTGGGTCTCGTGATTGTCTAAAATAAGAACCACTGGTTGTTCAAGTGATGGTTTCACGCAATGGATAAAATGGTCTAAATATTTCCGGAAAATAGGCTCTGTAGACCACCCTGAACGATTTGCTTCGCCAATAGATACAGGAGGAGCATTTTTCATCATGTTATCCTTAAAATGAACTCTTGGGAATATAATCATTGGTGGTATAGAGTTTCCTGCGGCGTTTATACAAGCGATCATAGTAACATTTTCACCTCGTTCCCCTGATGTCGTTTTACCTAGCAATTTTAAGGACTTTGGCGCTAAAACTTTCTCGGGCTTATGCACTGTGGAACATCCAGTTTCGTCCAGGTTAAAAATGTTTTGTGGAGCAAATCCGCTGCATTGATACAGTTCTTTTAAATTGTCGTAAAACTTCTGAACATGAACTTTATTAAAGCATATTGCTCTCGCTAAACTAGTTGCTTCTGGTTTGCGCAATGACAGTTCCGTATATTTGCTGCGATATCTGTATAACCATTGGCGACCGGCCATTCCATCTCTTACCCATGCCTCAGGAATGTTAGTCAGTTTTCTTCCAGCGGCAAACTGATAGGCTAAGATACATGTTTGTCTTGCAGATAATCCGTAATTCATTTTGGCCGCTTTTATTAAATATTCTAATAAAAGTTTTTCGTCTTCGTCAGAAAATACCTTTTTTACTGCGTAGTTCGGTGTAAAAGAAATTAAATCTGGTGCAAAACTGCTACGAATAGTTTTGACATATTTATGTAAGGTTGATTTTTTCAACCCAAATTCTTTCGCAGCAGTTCTTATTTTCCCTCCATTTTTCACAAAATCTATTGCCATTTTTAACCTCTCCGGACTCACTGCAACTCTCTTAACACCAGCTTTACTCCTTGGCACTATGGGCAATATAAACGAGATGTTATTAAGTAGTGTCCATAGGTAAAAACATTGTTTGTACCTTTGGACGTGTCCACAGGTACAAACAAGGACGTGTCCAAAAGTACAACCAAAACAAAATTTAAAAAAAAAGTTGTTATTTTGCTTTTTAGGTTAGAAACTGTTTTCTTTCCTCTTTGATTGGTAAATAAAACTAGCTACAGATAAATGAACGATATCAAATAGTAAAATATATCCTTGCATTATTAAAGTAAAAAATCAGAAAGATCCTGCAAAAACTTACTTTTTAAGACAAAAATCTCCAAAATGGTCTCACACAGCACACAACACCGATAGCGTCACGCCACTCACTGGTGTTGCTAGAAAATAAAAATGCCACCCCAGTGTTGCAATATTATATTTTTAATACTGCCAGTTTTTTTATTATAATCAATGTCCAAAGGTAAAAGCGTCCAAAGGTACAATACATGACCCTAGTGTTAGTAGTGAGAACTCCATTTTTTTAACTTAAATTCCCTCTCGGTCTCAGGCCCTACCACGAGCTTTTACGAAACGCGATCTAATTGATGACCTAAACTGGACTGTTAAACGGATAGACCTATACATACTCGTATATGGTGTATAGAACCATCCTTCTTTTTCGCTTTTAACACGTTTTGGTCAGGCCCTTAATTTGCTTTGGGATCAAGAACCAGCTTAGTTCTGCAAAGAAGCGTTTTTAAGGGCTTCATGGAGCGACATCAGTATATACACGAGATTGGTAGGTTTAATCAACGATACTGTTAATACTAGAAAAAAAAAAATGAACAAGTAATCTTTGGTAAAACCAAGAACATGCAAAGCTATATTTGTACCAGAAAAAAACGGCTTCAAAGTCAAATGTTAAGTTTCAACTCAAAAATTCGGTTAATGACAAAAGACAAAACACGTGCTTACCTCGGATCGATTGCAGACAAGTGTGCCCAAACCTTTAGCCTTATTTACGGTAACCATAGATGGTGCTATTAAGAACGAACCGCTAACCGCTGACATAGAATAAGATATTATATAGAGGGGAACATGTTTTTAATTATAGTAATTTGAGCATAAGAAACTTTGTTTACAGTCAAGATAGTATAAACATAGATTGGTACGAACCGTAAGAATTGGAGAAAGAAACGATAGATTTTAGGAATAGAGTTATTTCAAAATCGCGGCTAATTGACGTGTATCAAAGATAAAAGACGATAAGGGCAGAAAGATGCTGACTATGAACAGTACTGTGTAAATACTTTTAATCGTTCTTGAGAATGCGGAGCTCGTTCCAAAGTAGTGGCGGGTAAAACTGGTGATATTAACAGTAGAAATGAAAGTGTATACAGAGTATGTAAATTTTCAAACAGTAATGCTTGAGTCTTTTTACAGTCTTCTTATATCTCTTTATGACAGCTAAGTTACAATGTTATAGTCATTTTTTTTAGTGCTAAGGATGTTGACGGATTTGTGTGCCAAAACTTGCCTCTCAGGCCGTGGTTATCCGTGGGCTCTTTTGTTGATTTATGTTCATACCCAAGGCCCGACTAACGAGTCCAAATCACATTTTTAGATTTTTTTAATCATTCTTCTTCTATCGTGTTGTTATAATTCAAACTTTGGATAGCTGCAGAGCTACCTGATGGCTATATATTAATGACAGTATTGGCATCTTAAATCCTGGTGCATAAAAAGAGCCTCCTCAAAAATATAGCAAGAATTGTGAACGCCCGGTTCACTCTGGATAGCTAGCATTAGATAATGCAGTCTAGCTGACTGATGCTTTTACCGCGTTGACGCAAACTAACGATCTACATGCTGATTCTATGGAAGCGAAAGTGTAAAGGAAGTCCAACTCTTCAACTTCCAAGATATGAACCAGTTGGTGGTGTGACACCTCGTGCCTCGGAAAGAACTTAAAGCCGTTGGTCCTGCGCCTGATCTCTCTCCGGTCGTGTCGGATTGCCGTCCCATCGAACTATGAGAGTAAAGGAACAGAGAGTGCAGCTGTGTTTGCACACACACTTATGCGTACTTGGCTAATCTCTGTTGAAATTGACCACTGTGATCGAAATACAGTCGACAAGATTATAGGACTACAGAAGCAGTTCCCTTTAAATGGTTGAGTTGAGAGGTGCTGATATACGCATTATATCCATGAACGGGCGCTGTCAGTTACGACTGGTAATTTTTAGCCGCCAGTGGCTTTTTTTATTTCTATATTTAGATTTTTTTATTTACATTGTTCTCACGTATAAATTAATGAAAAGAGTGTCCATGGAGTTTCCTGCGCATTCTTTCTTCATAGACATCTACGTTTTAGAATGTGCAATTAGCATCATTTTTCTGATTGGCTCGCTTCAAGTCAAAACTGCATATACTCGTAAGTGGTTAATTTGAAATGCTTTTGATTCTTATAAGAGAGTAGAGACCCAATTTTTAAATTTGCTCACGATTTTCATATTCTTTGCCCCTATTTACGTCAGTGGTATGCAACCTAAGTGGACATTGCACACTAAGTGAGATTAAGCACTTGCTTTTAGCGGCAAGTTAAGCGAGACTTATGTGTATGCTTGCAAAATAGCTGCGACGAAATTAAGTAAACGAAGATTCTTGGCAACTAACGTAATATTAAAGAATTAATCGATAACTTAGTACCTATTTGCAAAAAGACAACGCCCAACTTTTAAATAAAAATAAAGCTTTTCTTATTAATATTCCATAACTATCACACAACGTCACCTAGTCTTAAGCTAAGCAGAGCTTGTGTTATGAGTACTAGACAACTGATAAACATACTTATATATTTCTAAATACATATCTACATATTATAGATAAATTAGGGAATCAAACCCACGATCTCCGGCATAGCAGTCAGGGCCACTAACCACTAGACCAACAGTCCAGTCAAGTTATTATAAGTCATCAAGTTAATGTACATTATTCACTCTAGTTTTGAAGACACTTAAATTATAATTGGACAGGAAGACCGCTGTAGTTAAATAGGCCTTCGATGTACGCGGTATAAAGTTTTTTGTCAGGCATAGAAAATTTACAATTTTTTTTTTACTCCTACTTTTATTTACAGTTAGTAATGTGATATTCCCATGGTTATCACACTACTAACTTCTGAGCTCCGGGCTGTTACACCGTAGTTCGTAATAGAAAAACTCATTTTCTCTTTTTGCCCAACATAGGAATCAAACCTAAGATCCCACACTCAGCATGCCAGCAACCACGAGACAATCGAATCAGTCATTATCAAGTCAATTTTGTACTAATGTAATCAGCAAACATTAATAAAATTGTAATAGGCTTAATCATTATCGCGACTAAATTAAGTCTTGCAAAATCAAACCTTCGTTTTTAGGGTTCTGCACAACAAAAAGAAAAAACGGAAATTTAATAGGATCACTTTGTTGTCCATCTGTCTGTCTGTCAAGACCTTTTATCTCGGGAACGCGTAGAGGTATCAAGTTGAAATTAAGACCGTATATTTAAGTCTGCGGTCCTGTAAAACTGTGCAAAAATCAAACTTTTAACTTTGTACGAAAAGAAGACACGGCCGTTTATGACGCAAAAAACGTATATTTCGATACTCTCAAGTGAATCAAAATTCATGGAGTACCGTTACTGTCCCGTTGACCTAGAATTTTGAAATTTGGCATTGAGCCTTGCTTAATGATCTATACGACTACGTAGTATAAAACAAAGTCACTTCCCGCTGTCTGTCCCTATGTATGCTTAGATCTTTAAAACTACGTTAACAGATACAACAACTATTTTAACAGATAGTGTGATTCAAGAGGAAGATTTATATATATAAAACATGAATAATATACTTCCGTGCGAAGCTGGGGCGGGTCACTAGTATAGGAATAAATCATAAAACTGTAAATTTTTAGTTACGTCATAAAAAATAAATATATCTTCGATTCAGAAAAATCGGGAATTGAACTATTTATATAAGTTACTTTGTACGGAACCCTCAGTGAGCGAGTCCAACTTGCACTTGCCCAGTTTTTAACAAAGAACTGTATCACTAATTAGCATGTTGCATTAAAACTGCCAATTATTAATAATTATCGAGGAGGAAGTTGACTTCGTCACGGCTATTGAATGTGAAATTATTGCTTGTCGATAGTAATAACCGGGAAATAATAATTTGGCGTATCAACGGGTGGACTGATTCGTACGACAATAAGCAACTACGGATATGTCGTATGAGTTATGTAAACGTAGTCATAAAAAAGGCATTCAGATTCACTGTGTTCCCCGGCCATAGAAGGAACGGGCTTTCGGATGATGAGTAATGGGTAACTCACCGTCCGGCCGGTAAGGACTGAGCACGAGTCGTAAACGGCGTGTAGTGTTCTAGGTGCGCCTCAACAAGATGACAGCAAAAGTAGGGGCCCAGCAACCGTAGATGCACGCTACGAGAATTTTCTGACAGAGCTTATATAACCTTGAGACGGAAAGATATGAATGGGTTTTAGTCAGTAAAAGTCTGACACACCCGCTCACTCTATAGTGGAAGAAGTCATTTGATGATTTGATTTGCGTACGTGCTCTAATATGGCAGACCTATCTTCGCTGTAAAGGTGCGTGCGCAGCGTGGACACGTCAATAAAGGCACAATCGATGTATAATATTATTGGATGTTCGAGGGCGGCTTATATTAGATGGTCTGTCGTCTAACATCAAGATCTGTCTCCCGCTGGTCTTCAAAGGTTTTGACTGGGTCATTCATTTGCCATCTCCTCCTTACAAGGAGGTTCTATATTGCATTTCTTCATGTCTTTTCTGAAAGTCCTTATACTTGAAGTAAATAAATACTTACTAAATACTTTATTGTATAGTTGAAGAATGTATCTCAAGTATACTAAACCTACACATTGTCTTCATTTAACCTTAACATTTTTCTTACTCCTACATAATGGCGTGTTACTAAATATTTATGATGATAATTCTGTAACGACCAGAACTAATGCAAGCCTAACTTGCAAAATAAATTATACTAGTTGTCCCCTGCGGTTTTACCCGCGTCTTTGGTTACTGCTCTGATCCCTCCTCCTTTCGCCTTGTGGGACGCAGGCTGCGTCACGCAGCGCGATGTTTTATAAAAAAAAAAATGGCGGCCTTCTTCTATAAATGAGCCATCAATATTTTTTAAATTCCAACTAGTAGTTATAGGACTCCGTACCTCAAAAAGAAAAAAAGATTTTGACCAGTTAGGCATACGTACTGTACTTGGCAGATTTTTGTCGCGATTTCAGGTTTAGTCCTATAGTAAAAGTTGTTTGTTATCATGACTACAATCACGTGTTTAAGTATCGTTCACTAATTACCAGTTACCTTATATAATAATGAATCGCTGAATGTGTTCCTAAGTGCAAATCTCGAGAACGACTGGACCAATTTCGCTAATTACTTTTTTGTTGTGTTTGTTATTGTTAGGAAAAGGTTCTTAGGTGGGGTAGAGTAGAGTAGGGTAGAGTAGGGTAGAGTAGGGTAGAGTAGGGTAGAGTAGGGTAGAGTAGGGTAGAGTAGGGTAGAGTAGGGTAGACTAGGGTAGAGTAGGGTAGAGTAGGGTAGAGTAGGGTAGAGTAGGGTAGAGTAGGGTAGAGTAGGGTAGAGTAGGGTAGAGTAGGGTAGAGTAGGGTAGAGTAGGGTAGAGTAGGGTAGAGTAGGGTAGAGTAGGGTAGAGTAGGGTAGAGTAGGGTAGAGTAGGGTAGACTAGGGTAGAGTAGGGTAGAGTAGGGTAGAGTAGGGTAGAGTAGGGTAGAGTAGGGTAGAGTAGGGTAGAGTAGGGTAGAGTAGGGTAGAGTAGGGTAGAGTAGGGTAGAGTAGGGTAGAGTAGGGTAGAGTAGGGTAGAGTAGGGTAGAGTAGGGTAGAGTAGGGTAGAGTAGGGTAGAGTAGGGTAGAGTAGGGTAGAGTAGGGTAGAGTAGGGTAGAGTAGGGTAGAGTAGGGTAGAGCGGGAGCGAAGCCGCGTACAAAAGCTAGTTATTGATAAATATCTTTGGCTGTTCATAGCATAATAATGATGTAGATAAGTCTTATTATAAGTAATCAGGTAATAAATTGTAAATAGCGTAAGTAAATTATCTTGATTGGTCCGCTATTATCTACTATAATTTACTGATCACTGGTTAGTGCAATATAGCCTTAAATAGTTATTACTAATCTGGATTTTAGATAGAAAACGCACAAGCATTAATAATCACGATTTCACGGCAAGTCGGTGATTTTAAACTAATAATAATTTAGTCCAGTGGTATCAGTTTTACTCTTTGTCAGCCCCAGGACTCCGGAGTTGCCGATTCTTGGGTGGTGATCCCTGGATAGCTCGCTGTATAGCCGTCCGGTAATGTTTAATACCGGGTCGATGGCGCAAGGAATTTTCTGAAACTTCAACGGTCTGGTCTAAGCGTTTTGCGTCGTCGTTTATACCGCATACATCGAAGGACTGGAACAGTTTGCCTGCTGCGGTATTCCCTAGAATTGCGGCTAGAATGAATAGGCTCTTAATAAACTAGTGTGCCTCACCATCAAGTGGGATCGTAGTCGTTTATATCAATTTAAAAAAAAGTATAATGTTACCGTTCGCAAAAGTGTAACTGAAGGACCACAGTGTGTTTTAGTCAGTAAAAGTTTGACATTCACTCCAGTTCCATTCAGAATGGGACAAGTTATTCCATGATTTCCAAGCCAAAAAAAGTGGTATCCTTACGATGTCCATCGTCAGAGGTGTCAAAGAAAACTAATAAAATACTTGGTGACTTCTGGATTGAAATTTGGACTCGCTAGTTCCAACAAGCGAGTTCAAAAGATAAAAGAGGATATAAACACAAATCAACAATAGCTAAAAAAGTGTTAACAAATACTTACTGTGACTTTAGTAATCATAAAAATATGTAGAGACACGTGTATTGCATGTAAAATATATTTTGACGCAATAACGTAGTACTATTTGAAGTTACGAAACAAACTGTTAAGAATTAAAAATGAGGCATCATAAGCCAGTATAGGCTTGCAAACGGCGGGTAATGGGTAGTTCACTGTCCGTCCGTCCGGTAACAGTCCGGACCGAGCCCGAGTCATCGACGGCGCGCACTGATCCCGTGCGCCTCAAGGAGTTTTCAGCAAACTGTAGAGGCCTGCAGGGTCGAAGCCTACTCTGAGGCTCTGGGGAGGTATGAAAGTGCATACCAGGGCCTTGGAACCAAGGCAATGAACGGGGTAGGTTTTTAGTCAGTAAGAGTCTGACACTATCTCCCGCTCCGCCCAAGGGCGGGGGATGTCATTGGATGATTTTACCTACCATAAAAAAAACCATAAGCCAGTATGAATGAAAACTTTGATCAATACAATCTTGAAAAGTAAACATTTACAAAACGGATCGTTTTACACGCATTTCCATAAACTGTCCTACACCAGTGAACAAGTACCTCTGAGAATGCCACCTGACACCTGTAACTCAAATCACCATACTGATACTTGCATACCTCATTATAACGTGCCTGATTCAATTTACCATCAACACTAAGAACTAACATAAACGTCTAAGTAAACCTATCTGGTCACGACTTAGTTAACATGCCAAAGAGTATGGAAAACATGGGAGATGTGGCATAAACTTGACGTCTTACATAATTATTCTCTCTGATCTGGATTAATACCAGAAAACCCAAAGGCTAGTTTAGTATACGTATAGAAATTGTAAGGTTTATAATTAAATAGAGAAGTACAAGTACAACTTATATTCACAAAATTCACCACACAAACAAGTTATTTATAATGAATTAAACTACGTTTAAAAAATTAGATAAAAATGAAAATTGCCAAAAAAATAATACAACACTGATTCATAAAAAAGTTAGTACAATCATTTTAATATGTAATGTTCTTGACAAAAAATATGGTGTTTGGAGTTACAATGGACTCCTGGTATCGAGTTCCAGTGCATTGGAGTCTCAATTTTGTACTCGGAAAGATGAGATAAGACCGTAAAATGTTATTTATATATTATATTATGTATAAGTAAGCTTTGTATGTAGATCTAACTGCAACACAACATCTAAGCGTGTATATTGCGCAAGTTTGGAACACTCATAAATAAGCAAATTGCTTTCATAACAACTACATTCACCATATTATGTCAAAAGATTAGAAGAAAAAGAATGGAAATCAAACTATATTATTTTGGCAAAAATGTTGCAAAGACGACTGAGACATTCAAGATTGTCAAACTGATGCTGGAGTGTAATAAGGAAAAGAAACTGCAAAAATCAACGCTTCATGCTTCGAAACCAATCATCGTCAACCTAAAAAACTTGACGTCTCAAAAACCTGTTCAATCACATAGCATATCTGTTACTTCTATGATCTTAGTACACGACCTTGTGAGGCTAACCAGTTCGCTGCCGGACCGGTACGGACCGGTCCAGGGAAACTAGGGAACCGTGGATATCATTAATTTGTATGTGAAAGTTTGTATGACTCGGAATGCCGAGGAATGTTGGTGAATTCTATTTATGCTGTTTAGAAGGGATTTGGAATTTTTTTTTTTTTTTTTTTTTATGGTAGGTAAAATCATCCAATGACAAATCCCGCCCTTGGGCGGAGCGGGAAGTAGTGTCAGACTCTTACTGACTAAAAACCTACCCCGTTCCTTCGTAGCCTATCGTGCCGGGGTCGAGCATTCCTTTCGGAACTAACCCATGACCCCAGTAGGCTTCGACCCTGCCTGCCTGCAGTTAGCAGGCTGGGCCTCTTCGGTGTGCTGACAGCTCCTTGAGGCGCGCGGGAACAGAACGCGCCGTCGACGACTTGGGCTCGGTCCGGTCGGTTACCGGACGATCGGACAGCGTGCTACCCATTGCACGCCGTCCGCAAGCCCGCGCCTACGGTGGCCGGAAATCGGGATCGGAATCCCGGCGGCGGCTGGGGCGAGCGCCCCGTTGCCTCTGCCTGATGCGGTCGGCCTCCTCCTTTGCTAGCATTACTGCTTCGCAGAAGGAGGCGACCGCCTGCCATCCCTCCTCACTACGGACCATGGCCTGAACCAAGGCCCGGCGAGAGAGATCGCTGCCGCCGATCGCCCCCACGAGGACACGGCGATGCTCCGCCCAGGCGGGGCACACCTCTACAGTGTGCTCCACCGTGTCCTCCGGATGTTCCGCACAGTGGCGACACCCGGGCGAATCCTCCGCACGAATCCGGAACAGGTACTTAGCGAACTTTCCGTGTTCGGTAAGCACCTGCGTCGTGCGGAAGTTGAGAACGCCGTGAGGTCTTTCCAGCCACGCCTCAAGGATGGGCCTTATCGCCCCAATTGTGGCGCGCCCCGAACGAGGTTGCGATAGTCGTTGACGCCATTTCGCCATGAGAAGGGATTTGGAATGATGATTCGACGTGTATTGCGAGGGTTTGGTTGTGATAACATGAATAGTTAGGTTAATACGTCAGGTAGTCATGTTTTTATTGATAGTCACGCGCTTAAACACTATATCACGTGATGGAAAGACAAAGGAACATATTATTATGCTTGACTTGAATAAACCTATTCAATCTTGAGAAAGACTTTTAGGTTGTAGCTATCAGGAAACTTGGACTTCGACAGAGAATTCTACTCCTTAGCTGTACGCACAAATAGTATGGTATACCAAGTATTTCTCAAGAAATCTCTTGCTATATCTGCGAAAGGAGACTTGGAAAAAAAGCAGATGTAGACTCCGTACATATCAGTTATATATAGTCAGACTGTAAAATAATATCACGTATAATATAAAAATATACCATTACCCGTTTATCTATATCGTCTATGCTTGACATCCGGATTAATACAAGTATATATTTCATAGAATACTAATATCACAGGTGTATTCCTTTTCCGCAATCAGTCGGAACTTTCATCAAGGAAATAGATTACAATGACGCTGGCGTTGACGTTCTAATGTTAGACAGACATACATAAGTAATACCATTGGCTATTGGTAATGGACAGTTCATGTCAATAGTCACGCGAGCTTCTGAAGGTACCTCTTTGGAGTTCCCCTCCTGAAGGGTTAAAACGAGAGCCAGTTACTAAGTCTCCCCTGTTTGTCCATCTGTTTGTCTGCGGGCTTTTTTTTAAGGTAGAAAATCATCCAATGATATCTCCCGCTCTAGCGTGCAGCGCGACGAAACCTGTGTATCTGAAAGCAGTTTTGTCCTTGCGTTCTAAGACTACGGGATTTTTTTTTTAGAAAATCCCCGCCGTCCTAGCGGACATCAGCTCTGCTGGGCCCCGACGGTTTGCTGACATCTCTTTGAGGAGTTTGAAGAGAGAATGGAACATTACGTGCTGTCTGTATCACATAAAACGTAAGAGATAGAGTTTAAAATTGTACAGAATATGTATTTCAATTGCCGCTACCAAATTTATAGATGAAATTGAAATAAAGTCTTAAAATAAACCAAAGGACAAAAATTATTCCGTCGGCGTTTTTTTGGTCGACTTTTTTATTCTATTTTGTGAGTAAGATTCAACCCTAAGCAGGTGCTTCACTTTGTGCAATTTATATCATCACTATTGCTCTCAAAACGGTGAAGAAAAACCTATTGCGGTAGGTAATTTCGTTCAAATCGTTCGGCCATTTGAGCAAGAGTAACAAAGATATACATACACTGTTAAATTTTGGTAGTTATAATCCCGTGGAGGGTCGATTCGGTTCATGAAACACTGTCGATTGTAAAGATAAAATAAAAAAATATAGTACTTTTTTCTTTTTTAAGTAATTTCGTACATGTGTATATTCATCCGAGTTTTAGAAAAAAAGTACTTTACTTTATAGTACACATACAATATCGGTATGATAAAAACACTGATACCATAATTGAGATATATATACACTGATACCATAATAGTTGCCTGTTGTTTACGAACTGAAATAACTAAGCAGGTATTTAATTACAATATCACAAGACAAGGGCAACCAATGCAACAAGTTGGTATTAAGTTGCCAAACATACATTTGTGAAATGTAAACCTTTGCACTCGTAATCTAATATTGTTACTTAATGTTTTCTGTGTAATTAATATCAAGTTGTGAGGTTTTAATACATTTTTAAAGGTTAATTTGTGTGCTTAGATGACTGTATTTGAATATTGAATGAACTTAATGCCATTGATCATCGTTATAAGAATTCGTTCATGTTCATCTTAATAATACTAAATTAATTGATATGTATTTAGAAATATTATCAAATACTTTGCAAACGGATACCTCTTGCACATCGTACATATAAAGGCTGTTTACAAATTGATTTCAATAAATACAAGCAATAGAAATGTTACTAACAATGGCGGTGTGTCCTTCCCACGCTTTCAAGTTGACGTTTGGCAAGAATGGCGCATGCGTGATGAACATTCTTGAGTGTGACGACATTATAGTGTTTGACCGCTAAATGCTAAGTGATTAGATGTCCTTGGTCAAGAATTTTTGGCTTGGATAATTGCGTAATTGACGGCATAGTTGGGCTGTCCAAGATGGTGGCTGACTGAGGCCCACGGTGATCGGGACCGTGGAAGTCAAACTGCACCCGCAGCCTCAGACATAAGGGAATGAGAGAACACCGGGATGGTTTCCAGTTGGTGGTCAGTAATCCAACATCCATGAGGATTTCAAACCCCAATAAAATAAGAATGTGGCTGATCGGCAGGCCATTTTTTTTAAAGTGGAAACGCATCTAGTGAGTTCTCCTGTAGGTTGGAGTGAGAAGGCGTATCAGACTTTTACTAACTAAAACTATACCTGTATTTTTTAGTTGCCTTTTGCGTTTTAGGACTACAAGTTTTTATTTCAGAATTTCCACAGTTTATTTTTCAGAAATATTGGTTGGCCGGTACGCTTTGGTTTGTGGGTTTGATTGCACGTTGTTCCTTTTCCGAACGCCGACGTTTAAGAGTTGCCGCGGCTCTGAAGCGTAAAGGGCAAATGAAGGACAACAGCTGAGTTTAGTCAGTAATAGTCTGACATTTTCTCATGCAATGGAGAGGATAAAACTATAAAAATAACCCTTTTATTTGATTTTCTCACTTCAAAGAAAGACTACTAAATTTTACTAATAACACTATAACTTATTTGCTGTTAGGTACATATGTTAAGCATTTTATTAACAGTAAAATATTCAATACCAACTAGTTTTTGTCGTAGCTTTAGAGCCTAGTAACATAAAAAGGCGCTAAGCAAATATAAAACTAGTGCGTAAAATACAGGATTATTGTATCTTTATTCTGATAAACAGTTTATTTATGTCAAATATTTCCATAATAACATAAAATTCTTTATAAATCAGATCTTTATAGGGGGAATTACCAATATATTTAAAGTTGTCTATGTTATTTCCATACATATTACTATGAAAAGGAATTTAAATTATGCTAATTTATCGATAAGTGTATTCATACAATTTTAACTTTTACGGGCATTGTGGAGGTTGTTATTGCAAAAGTTAAGATGTTTTTGCCATAAGCGTGTTAAAAGAATTGTCAGAATCATCACCTACATTTTGTTATGAGTGTGTAACATTACTTAAAAAGATTGATGTGTTTCATGATGTTTTACATAATACGTACACCTACATGTAAACTATACATTCATAAGTAAATTTAGGCACGTGCCCAGAGCAGATTAAGGACTAAAAAAGATACAGGTGAAAACCGCTTCGTGAGTGGTTAGCCTTAGGCTAAGAATTGCGGTTTTCACCCACGGCCGCCGCGGTTGCGGGCTCGCAGCTTTTATAGAATGTAGATAAAAATTAAAAGCACATTTCACGACGCGATGTACGCCCGCAGGCCGACTTGCAACCGTATGTCTTACGGTAATCACCCACCAGGTTTGCGGGCGAAATTCACAAACGCGGCAGCTGCATAACTGCACAAAACTGCGGTCTTGTGAGTTTAGACATAAAACAGCGGTTTCATTTACCTCGGCGGGCGCGGTTGAAAACCGCTTCGTGAGTACTTAGCCTTAAATTGATAAATCTAACATTTTTAGCACCAAATAAAACAAAACATAAAGCCCTTATTTATTAGATAATCCTCAGAATCTAAAGATGACCTTTGGAATCTAATGACTTTATTAACAGCTTTAGAATTAAGCGTTTTTCTAAATTCAATAATAACCTTCAAACTAAAGCAAAACGACTTCGAAAACGATTTTTATGTCGTGTTAACTACACATTGTCTTGCAATGCCACATTAGCCTCTTAGGGAAAACTTTATCGAACACAATCGTCACGATTTTAAAACTGTTGATCGATTACTTAAACTATAAACAATCGATTGATCGTACCAGTGTCAACCTTGGATAGTCGGCTTTTTATTGGTTTTGCGAACATGCTAATTTGTCTATTATTATTGATTTAATGATCGATTTTTTATCGAATTTACTGTACGTTCACTTTTATAAATTCAGGGTTGTCAGATGCTTTAGTTGTTGATTTGTTATTAGTTTTGTTGTTAGTTCCTATTATTGATTTTTTTGTATAATATCTCTGTCATATCATTTTTCAGGGTACGCCGTATCTTAAAAGGAAATAACGAAACCCTTGGATGATTTTATCTATCATAAAAAACCCTTATAGGATTACTTGGTTGTCCGAGGGCAACCAAGTGATTCTATTGTATTGTATTTCGGGCTGGTATCCGCAACTCCACGACTAAAGCGCGTATTTATGGGTTAAAAAGAGTGGGAAAGGCAGCTATTTGTTTTTCTCAAGACAGCTATAGCAAAACTCTTCTCCTCCAATACAATACAGTAAAAATTTTTTTCATATCAAAAAATTCGGCCATAAAAACCTCTAGGCTTAGTCATGGATGCGAACGGTATTCCATATTACAGTACTGAGTAACGGTGTTGGATGTTGGACAATGTTCAACATAACATGGACGGCAATCAATCATATGATGTGCTATATATAACAGCTTGGTGATTTGTGATGGTCTTCGTTTGTTAATATTACAGTAGAGTAGCTACCAGTTTTTTTTTATGGTAGGTAAAATCATCCAATGACAAATCCCGCCCTTGGGCGAAACGGGAAGTAGTGTCAGACTCTTACTGACTAAAAAAAAACCTACCCCGTTCCTTCCTCTCAGAAAACGGCCCTTGACCCCAGCAGGCTTCGACCCTGCCTGCCTGCAGCTAGCACGCTGGGCCTCTACGGTTTGCTGACAGCTCCTTGAGGCGCGCGGGAACAGAACGCGCCGTCAACGACTTGGGCTCGGTCCGAACGGTTACCGGACGATCGGACAGCGTGCTACCCACTGCACGCCGTCCGCAAGCCCGCGCCTACTGTGGCCGGAAATCGGGATTGGAATCTCGGCGGTGGCTGGGGCGAGCGCCCCGTTGCCTCTGCCTGATGCGGTCGGCCTCCTCCTTTGCTAGCATTACTGCTTCGCAGAAGGAAGCGACCGCCTGCCATCCCTCCTCACTCCGGACCATGGCCTGAACCAAGGCCCGGCGAGAGAGATCGCTGCTGCCGATAGAGTACCAGTGGCTTTTAGAGGTATGCGTGTCACAGAGTGTAAGGTTACACATACATTTCCTTTTGAAGGCAATTTTTTTTAGAATTTATTAGCAAAGGTCTTCCTTTTTCCGCCAAACTTCTCTGTCTTAAGCGATCCCTGGTCATGTTTGTCCCGCAATACCTTTACCATCCTCCCTTATCGTCTAGTGAGTAACGATCTTCTCCTATTTGCCTACATGCATTTGTGCGACATGGCCATCATCACATTCCTACTTCAGCCCAGCTGTTTATTTTATTAGAATACCTCTTTATCATCACATTCGTCTATTTCACGATTGTCCACAACACTTCATAACTATAATTCATGATCACATGTCAGTGTAAAGAAAAAAAACCGTTTTGTTATAATTAGTGAGAAATGAATTTCATTCTTGTAGCGTGCAGTTATTCGAGGCACTTGTTGATATTATGCCAAGATGAAGCTAGTGTTGCCACTCTGCTGGGCAATCTTGATTCTTGATCATTGATAAAATTGTATGAATGTGCAGTGGTATTAGAGATTTTCGTTTACTATTTCAATTATTAAAAACTAGTGGTTTAAAAAAGACAGCGAAACCTGAATATAGTTAATTCAGAATCAGTTCGAATAATTTTTACACCATGTTAATTTTTTTTCCCAAAAAAAAATAAATAAATAAGGTCACTAGACATCACCGACACTAAGTACAACACAACTCACGACAGTTCATAGCGGGCATTAGGTGCCAGCCCCTAGCTGGGTTCGGGAGCAAAACCACCCCTTATTAACCGCCCAATTGACCTGATGACCATGGATTTGTGTGGATAATCAGGTAACATAATAAGCTTATAAATTTGTAATTTTTAATGGTACAGTTATGAAATTTTTTAGATAAATTCTTTACATGAAAATACACAAATCAACACGTGTTTTGGGTTTCACATATACTAAAATTAATGTTTTTTGTGTAACCTTGTTTAAAAAACTATGCTATAATTTCTATACCGTGGGTACAATTATTTTGTAGTTTGATCTACATCTTAAAAACACATTCCAATAGACCTTGTTTCTCATTAGATAAGATTTCAATAATAAGCAAACTCAATTTCAATTGGCAACTTTCATTTTTTTTTATTTATTTTGTGTTGTTGCTTATTATATTTTATATTGCATCATGCGTCGAAAAAAAATCTATTCTATTTCAAAATTATACTGATTCGTCATTAATGCACTTAACAAAAATAACTTGCGTGCCAGAAAATATGTCAATAAATAAAGACATAAGACTGATGAACGTATGAATGAATGAAATGATTTTCATTTAGAACAATTTGTGAATGAAACTGTTAATGAAAGCATTTTAACATTCTCTCACGAGTAAAATATTTGTAGAGGCTTAAAACAGGATTAATTAAAATAAAGCCTGAAATAAGAAACTTTAACACCGCTATTTATAAACAAGTAAAACTAATAAATTGAGTAAAAGTAACTATTTAAGTAACATTTGAAGCTAGAAGCTAATTCTATTATGTCAAACAATTTGTGAAAATGAGATAAATTTACGATGTACCACTTTCATAGACTTTTACAATTTAATCCCTTATATTATCGGAATCTAGGAAATTGTTATTGTAGATGTCATTTTAGACACATCCTTTTGTTTTTGGATGGGATGTCATAAAATAACTTCTCCCAATCCGAGAGGAGACGACAAGTGTCAAACTTCTACTAAATAAAACTCACTGATGTTCCTTTAGCTGTTTTTTGCGTTTGGCTGTTTTTTTGGTCATTCGAAAGGAGGCCTGAGTTCCAGCAGTGGGAACATTATAAGGCTGATGTTATGCTTCCACATGAATGCAAAATTTCAGCTCAATCGGTAACCAGAAAGTGGGTCGAACCTAATTTGCAAGATTTGATCACAGACAAACATCGGGACAGATGAAATTAAAAAAAAGGCTTGTAAAAACAAAAAATAAAAATAAACAAGAACATAAATACATCAGAAAAATTTGTCATTTCTGAGCGCAATCATTTGTCGCATATCTGAAAAATGTCAGTTTTTTTTTAATTTGTGACTTTGGCAGAAATTGCGTGCTAAGACAAGACATGATACAAGTCGATTCTAAACGTTAATTAGACACGAATGCATGTAATTAGGTTAGTGTAGGAAGTCTTTCTTATAGTCGTTATAGTAATTAGAATGTGCGGTTTTCACGCTTTTTTGTTTTTATAATTCTCTACCGAGTTTTATGCGGTTTAGTGCTACTAAGTTTACAATGACTTGAATTTATTCATATACTGTTTTAGAAAATATCATATTTAGTAGGTAATTTTGTTTGCATAAACCGATACGAATCAGAAGAGTTAATTAGTAAGTACGTAATAGTTAGTAGAGAAGTGTTATGAAGTAGCCGATACCCGCAAGAACCACAGGGAATTTCGGAAAGGAAATCTATGTTCCAAGAACGAAAAGGGGAAATAAAGGCCACAGGTGTGATTTTAGCCAGTACACGCTCTCTCGCTCCAAACCAGAGCGCGAGAGAATTCATTAGATGATTTCTTAACTTAAAAAAAGTAGTTCCGGAAACCTCCACTGAAAAAAGAGGATCCTCCTAATCAGACAGGTGTTGTGTCTCGTCCGGGCAATTGCCCAATAGTTGATATCGAACTTTTTTAAATTGATATAATATAGTGCTTGACTGTGAACCCATCTGATAGTAAGCAGTGATGCAATCGTTGATGGTGAGGCATCTTAGTTTATTAATAGCTTATTCACTCTAGCCTTAAAGACACCTAAGTTACTGACCTTGATCCTTGAGTACTGTTGTATTACGTTTGCTAAAATGGCATATTCTGTTACACTAGCTTCTTATCAGATTTCTACTAAATTAAAAGATACATAAGATGTTTTTTTTTAAGGTTAAATGCTTTTATATCTGAGGCCTTGTTCCGCATTCCTCAAAACCTCAAAATTTATCAAAAAGTCATTTCATTGCAGTTTAATACCAAACGGTAATCTACCAACAAATCTTAGAATTAATTACAGCCTACGTTGTAATGAATGCGAATTAACAATTATTACTTAATACTGGTCGGTAACTCATGGGGCCGAGCTATGACAAGAACGCTGCCTGCCTTGGGACGCTTATTGGTAGGGCTGTCAAAAAGCTGCAAAAACAGCAACCTTACCATGACATGTTTTTTTTTTAATTTTAGGTAAAATAATCCAATGACATTTCCCGCCCTTGGGCGGAGCGGGAGATAGTTTCAGACTCTTACTGATTAAAAACTTACCCCGTACCTTCATTGCCTTGGTTTCAGGACCCTAGTATGCATTTTTCATCGATATATATGTACATGGCACACTTAAAATCCATGACATGTTTGGGCACGCCATAATCATGGCGGAAAGACTGTGAAGTCCAAGCTATATTTTACGATAAAAAAATACAGTGATATTAATTGGTAAAAGATACAAACGTTGAAAATTACTATAGCGTTAGTACTACATATTAGAGTTTTTTTGCTATCGCTGGTTGAATGTCAGTTTCTATAATTTTCTAATTAAAGGAAAACAATGGTCTGCTTTCAAATAGGATCTTTTTATGTTACATACAAATCTTCTCGGTTCTGTGTATTACTCATCCTGGCGCCTATATTTTTTTAGAAGCCAATAGAAATAAAAAATATCGATCAAACAGTTAAGGCTGTGGCAAAGAAATAAGCATACAATCATACACATACTTCATACTACACACACACAATCATACACATACTCACTACACATTACACTCCTTCTGGGACACTCGTGAAAAATAGATAAGGTTCCATTTTTACACATTTTTTTAGACTGACCCGTTGGTCTAGTAGTGATTGGCTCTAACTGCTATGTCAGAGGTCGTGGTTTCGATACCCGTTGATTTATTGTGATAAGCACGATCATTTGTTTTGTGTCTGGGTATAATTTGTCTATAATATGTACGTATATAGTACGAGTATGTTTATCAGTTGTCTAGCACTCATAGCACCAGTTTTGCTTAGTTTGGGACTAGATGGCATTATGTGAAAGTTGTGGAATATATTATATTATTTTGCCAATCAAAACACCGTTAGAAAGTGCATGTGACAACCCTAGCCACGGCGCGCCCACGTCGATGCGATCTATAACATGGAAGATATAAGAGAATGGACATAGTTGAGAAGGCATTCCATGAAGATTTAAAGGTTGTATGGAAGATACTTAATTCTTCGGTTAATAAACTTGAAACTTTGTACGATTTCTAATTAAAATGAATAAACATTTTAAAACTACCCACAAAATAAAGTGTGTCACCTTTGTGATTGGAACATCTGAATCACTAAAATGTTCCAGAACAGTGATATATAGGTACCATTTGGAACATCGGCTTAAAGATACAAACGGAACATTTAGAGCATCGGCTCAAATGAATCGTGATCAGTCGTGTCATAGTCACACTGCGACAGAGAAAAATTACATGATAATATATGTATAATTTGGAACATTGGGAACAACGGCTCAAAAGATAAAAACACAGACACTGACTGTTATGTATCGTGTTTTCTTATGGCACGTCATATACACCAGTTTTATATAATTGAATTTTGATTTAAGAATAATTTTAAGCAGAAGTTTTTAGTTCAGGTCATTAATTATATTTACATTTAATTTAATTTGAATTTTAAAAAGACTGCAAAATACTTAAAGTAAAGAGTGTTTCCGTATATCTGTGGTATCAGTGCTCCAATTGTTCCAAATAATGCATTTAAAACATTACGTACTGATATTCCAATCTGTCGGAACACTAAATGTTTCGGAACAGTGAGTCGATTCAGTAAAAAGTTACACAGGCCTAGTGTTCAAGTTTATATGAAAACATGGCTTCAGTGAGTCGAAGTAGTGCTGCTGGCTCCAGTGAGTCGGAGAGTTGCTGTGTGATGTAAGCTAAGGTCGTTGATGAAGCTGAGGGTGATGACCAGGTAGGCATGCTGGTGGACAGGATACCCTTTAAAGCCAGCCAGTGGGTGAGCATGAGAAAGTGATGATGACGTCACGAAGTAGTAGTAGCACGAAAGCTACGTTGACGTTCATTGTCGAGGATTTGAAGGTATGCGGAACAGAGAATAAAGTCCCATATACCTCCATTGTAGAGGGTCCTCCCTCTACAATGGAGGTATATGGGACTTTATATCCTCCGGCCAGATTGGTGTTATGTCTGCTGGCCAACTGCCCGATAGACGATTTCGGGCGGTTGTATCTATTCAAATCGTACGAAGAACTTTAATTACGCGATGCAGGATAGTTCTATTGTGACAACATAGATGTCGCTACAAACTGTGTACGTAACGAGCATTGGTAACGAGATTGGCTGATGAAAAATAAATCTGATGTCATGTCTGTGAACGTATATTCGTTTAGCTTCAGATTATTACAGAATTTATATCGGATTAACTCAAGTATTACATTTCATTATGAATGCTAAGCTATGGTGCTGAGTTATGCATGACATGATAAAATGCGGTCTCCCTTGGGTCGCCCACATTGCGCCTAAAGCATCGATGGGGTTTTAATAAGCGCTGATACATAACTAAGGCATTTGTTTGGATGATTATTTGATAAGACAAAGATAAGCAATTAATTGTTTCTTGTGTACCTGCAGGCCTACTAGTGTTGTTCGTGGCGAGTTGGCACGATTTGTCGATTTTAGGGTTCCGTATCACAAAAGGAAATATCAGAACCCTTATAGGACCACTTTGCTGTCCCTTATCTCGAGAACGCGACAGCGTATCGAGTGAAAATTAAAATACTATACTCAGGCCTATGGTCCCTTAAAGCTGTGAAAAAATCAAACAAAAAAAAATATGGCCGTTTATGTCGCAAAAAAAAACGAAAGAGAATCAAAATTCTCATTGACCTAGAACCCTGAAATTTCGCACAAAAAAATGTCTTATAGCACAAATATAAGAATAAATATAATATAATATTATTCCACAACTATCACACAACACCGTCTAGCCCCAAGCTAAGCAGAGCTTGTGTTATGGGTACCAGACAGCTGATAAACATACTTATATATTTCTAAATACATACATATTATAAATAAATAACACCCAGACACAGAACAAATGATCGTGTTCATCACACAAACATTTGTCCTGGGTGGGAATCGAACCCACGACCTCCGGCATAGCAGTCAGGGCCACTAACCACTAGACCAACAGGCCACTCTGAAAACTGTAAAGTAATTAGGTCACAAAATGTTTTTTTCGACTTGGAATTAACATATTTACATAAGTTAGTTTGTACGGAACCCTCTGTGTTCGAGCCCGACTCACACTTCCCCAGTTTTTTAAATAGTTGAGACCGATAACTCGATATATCTAATTGAATAAATTTATCTCCATACCATACTAATATTGTAAAACTGAAAGTTTGTGAGTGTTTGTTTGTGCATATGTTTGTTGTGTAATTTTTCACACTCGGATGACTTAATAATTTAATATTCATGATTTAATAATATGATATTCCATAACTCACACAACGACATCTTTAATATAATAATCTACACCGTTAAATTAAATCAATCAATTTCGTATATGCCTATATTAATTGTAATTTTAGGGAAAAAAGTACTTTATTTTTTAATTTTATCATTACAAATCGATAGTGTTTCATGTACCGAATCGATCCTCCGCGGGATTAAAACGACTAAAATTTAACGGTGTATAATGTATCCCCGTATACATTTATAATAATATAATCTATATATTTTAATTCCAAAATAAGCAGAGCTTGCGCTGTTAGTACTAGAATACTGATAAACATACCTATTTATATATTTTTAAATACATACATATCACTACAAAACAAAGTCGCATCCCGCTGTCTGTCCATAAGGACTTTAAAACTTTTTTAGGTTTTTTTTTTGATAGAATGTTTCAAGAGGAAGGTTTATATTTATAATACATGCATATCACCATTGCATTCGTGCGAAGCTGGGGCGGCTTGCTATTTATAAACAAATTATGACACCATTAAGGCACCGAACAAATGATCGTGCTGATCTCACAAACATTGTCTCTGGTACAGTAGCTAGATCGCTAACCGCTAGACCAACAGGCCATTTGAACACAGGATAAAATTTTGGAACATTTGCTAAACGAATGCCACATCCATCTTAGTCATTCGGTGGTCCTATCAGAACAGGTGTTCTCGCCATAAAGCGACATTCCTGTGGCAAGCTGCTCACTGTAGGCTGCTGGATACCGTAACCATGGGATGGGCCTATTTATCAAAGTAGCTGTATTATATGAGTTTATAGTACAGCTTGTCAATGTGGCTGGGAAGTATGGGTCGTTTAGCGGGATGGGCTGATTATGATGTGAGATAGATAGATAGATAATGCAATTTGCCTTTAACGGTCTTCCTGTCCTATTATAAACTTTAAGACAGTCTATGTAGACGCTTTATTGCACTACGCGATGTCGACTAAGACCGGTCTGAATATCGAGAGGTGTAATAGAACCTTTAGGTGTCTTCAGAGCTAGAGTAAATAGGCTCTTAATAAACTGGTGCAATTCACCATTAATGATTGCGACGATTGCGATCTTACCTGATAGTAAGCAGTGATTGCTTACTATCATGATGGATCCAGTCAAGCACTAGTTTATATATCATTAAAAAAAACTGGTCAAGTGCAAGTCAGACTCGTACAAACTAACTTATGTAAATAGTTCGATTCTCGAATCGAGTCTCGAAGATTTTTCCGAATAGAAAAACGTATCTATTTTTTTTTGTGACGCAACTATAAATTTTCATTTTTGAGATTCATGCCTTGCTTTATGTCAAATTTCAGGGTTCTAGGTCAACGAGAAGTTCACTAGACATTTTAATTCCCTTGGGAGTGTCGGAATATACGTTTTTTGCTACTAAACGGCCGCATCTTTTTTTTCGGTGATTTATTCACAGCTTCAAGGAACCAATATATTGTCAATATAAACCAATCCCATTTTTATTTTGCTAAAAATTCATAATCCGTTAATTCATAATGACCGATCATTGGTCAGTCAGTGGTCTCGTAATAGAATTGTGGTACGAGCTGTCTTGTAACGAATTAAAAGCAATGACTGCAAAATGACGTTCTAATGGTACTGATCTGAATGCTGCAGAACCTGTTTAAAATTATAGCAGATATATATAGCGTATACGCCAGACATTCATTTATCATTATGTACGAGATTACAATTCTATGCCATTTCTTATTATGAAGTATGAGTGATTGATCATTGGAAAGTCTTAATGACGTCATTGTGATTAGATTACCAAATTTGTCAAAATCAACAATTATGACAGACCATTCTGACACTGTTGTAAGAGCAGACTTGAGACCCTGAATAATTGTTTTAATTTCGACACCTCCACGCGTTCCCGATATCATCATCATCATCAGATGATGCTCCTGCCCTTATCCCGTTTTATTTGGGGTCGGCGCAACACGTTTTTTATACGATATAAAGTAAATAAACTTTATATCAATATTGAACATAATAACAGCTAAGTTATCAATGCCTAATTAATTATACGTTTACTTATTTTCGTGCAGAAATCCAGCCAGTGACACTTAGTGTAGTAGCCAATGTTTGAACCGAGTCAATCGAATGTGTCGTCAAATTAATAATAAACCTTCTTATCAACTTTGTAAATCCCAATCTCAATCGTCACTTAGGCGCGTTGCAAACAAATGACAGATTAATACCATCGACGCCCACTTGTTATAGTTAGGAACTTGTAAAACCAGACAGGTTGACATTTGTGTGGGATGACCAACGGAGTTAGGCTTGTTAATGATAAGGTTGTCTGACTGACCTAGTCATAACAGGATGGAAACAATAATGATAATAATTGCTACGCCACTTCGTACTAGCAACCGTTTTTTGGGGCCCATTTATTGAGCGTGCAAGTCACCCCCTGCCTTTTATCGATGGTTATATAACATTGTTCAGGCAGGGACTGTCTTAACATAGTTTCAGGTTACCAGTCCACTTAAACCTCCAAAAACTATAGCCCTATTGTCTTTGTTGTCCATAATGTCACAATAGCTTTCACCAACCGGGGTTTTCCTTGGATGCACTAGCATTACACGTGCAGGGACAATCGTCTGTTAGCATTACGTTCAATTAAATTGTTAAAAGGGCCTCTGCGAGTTTATTTTAAAAAAAAGCCCTGCGAGTTGGCTTCAGCCCCTCGTACGCCTCCCAAAGACCCAGAAGCTTAGGGTCCTGAGATATATAAACAGATGAAAATAATATTAATAACTAAAACTCACTCCTATGGTCCTTCTTTGCCTTCGTTCCAGGGCTCCGGAGTTTACTTGCGCACAACCCGTGGTGAAACAGATCATAGGTTTTTTTTTTTTGGTTTTGCTTATATTGTCAATATGAGAGAAAGTTTGTATGTATGTGTTTAAGGGTGTTGGCATATTCTACATGAATATGCCAACACCCTGGGCTACGCCTGCATGGTAGTAAAAAAATAACTCAAGGGAACATACTCCTGAAATAAAAAAATATCCTATATCCTAGTCCAGGACATAGTTTACCCATGTACCAAGTTTCATCGAACTTCGTAAGTAAAAAAAAAAACATACACACACACACTCAAAAACTTTCGGCTTTATAATATTCTGTAACAATAGCAAAACTCTAGTAGGGTAACATCATTAGAACATCTTCACTGATAGTTTTTATCAAGATAATCCCACATCAAAATAATCTAAAGATACTTGTAACTAGAGCATGTCAAAAATACACCGACCCAGTTCACATCGGTTGACCGACATCACTGATAAGTGTGATTATGATTACACCTGACACTTTCCTTATCACGCGCAGGTGGGCGTGTAATGATAAGAAAATTGTTGGCAATAATAATATGATTGGACCTTTTTGGTTGAGTTCTTGTAAGGAAAATAAGCAGTTAATTTTCCATGGAAGAAGATGATAATTTTCGTTGACTTTCGAATTTCTTTTCAGGGAAAACGCGCAGTGATCCACGCGCGCCTCAAGGAGAGTCAGCAAAACCGAAGTGGCCCAGCAGGGTCGAAGCCTACTGGGGCGATGGGTTGTACGAAAGAGAACACCGGGGCCCTAGAACGATGGCAAAGAAGGAATATAGGAGTGAGTTTTAGTCTGTAAAAGTCTAACACGCCATTCCGCTCCACCCTAGAGCAGGAGAAGATATTGGATGCTACCCCAACAAAAAAAAAATCCGTACACTATTGTCACGTCTATTATTACTACTGCTAATTCTAGTTTTCACGAATTGAGAATCCTGAAAGCTAGAATTAACGGTTACAACCACCAGGAAAACGGTTCCAATGGATTAAAACCTGCAACTTAATATGAATTGCGAAAAAAAAAAAACAAGTTGCAGTCTGATAGGCATATAAAGTACAATGACTATGCTACTCCAGGAGACAGGATGAATTGCGTTACTTCAGCGCCTCAATGAGCGGTAAGCAAAATGGATGGACCCCACCAGAGAAGATACATAGCTGCTAGGGTTGAGGGACTCTACAAAAGTGTTACGGCAGCCTTGAAATGCAAAGATCAACTGCAGGTACATAGGTAGGTTTTAGTAATAATCCCACACTCCCCCTCGCCCCGCTCAGGGCAGGAAAATATATTTGATGAGAGCAGTGGTGTCCCAGCAGTGGGAACATTAAAAGGCTGATGATGATGATGATAATTGCACACCTCCAAACAAAAAAAGAATAAGTAAGAAAAATGTCAAATACAAAGCATAATAAACTTCATAATGTTCCCACTTCTGAGAGTCAGGCCTACTCTCTATGATAGGAGGAAATAGGTCCTAATGAGCTATGCAAATCCAGTGCGGATTGTTTAAAAAAAAATGTATTGTAGTTTAATAAAATTATCGTGAAAAGTTTGGCGTTTGTCATGCGAGAACTGAACAGTTTTTTGCAGTCGCACCTTGTTATGTAAGAAGACTTTTGGCCTTACTAACATACAACATAGTTTTAAATCATATTTTCACTGTCTCTTAAGATACAGGTCTCCTGGTTTTAGAGAGAGGGTTCTTAATTTTTAATAAAAAATAATTAAACAGATCTTGTAAAGTAAAAAAACTCTTATAAAATAATTTAATATAGTTACTTATTTTAGTCGCTAAGATATTCTCGATATGGGTACTGTTTCAGGTAAAAACAAAATCATTAAGAATAATAAGAAATAATAATATAATATATTACACAACTATCACATAACGCTGTCTAGTCCCAAGTTTGTGATAGAGCTTGTGTTATGAGTACTAAACAACTGATTGATAAACATACTTATATATTTCTAAATACATACATATTATAGATAAATTACACCCAGACACAGAACAAATGATCGTGCTCATCTCACAACTAAGAGATAACTAAGAGGCATGACTCGGTCACTGAACTTTGAATATTATCAATCGCTTCAAATAAATCTATTATCAGTAACAAAAAATGATGCGTGAGAAACTTTTTATCTAACTGTTGATATCACTTATGAAATTTGTGGTGTTTTCCTTTTATCCAAAGATATTTTGGCAAATTAGTTAAATAGTAAGTAATTTACAATAACAATAAACTTTGACTTAAATTTGTCTGTCCTGTTGGCCTAGTGGTTAGTGGTCCTGACTGCTATGCCGGAGGTCGTGGGTCCGATTCCCACCCAGGACAAATGTTTTTGTGATGAGCACCATCATTTGTTCTGTGTCTGGGTGTAATTTACCAATAATATCCACGTATTTAGAAATACATAAGTATGTTTATCAGTTGTCTAGTACCCATAACACATGCTCGCTTAGCTTGGGACTAGACGACGTTGTGTGATAGTTGTTAATTAATTATATTATATACTCCAACAACATAACTCTGCTGGCACAGTCGGGTAAAAGTATAAAAGTAAGCAACTTCGTATCGGTGTATATTGTAAGGTTTTACCCACAAGATAATAATAAAAAAAAAGAAATTTAAAAATACATTTCAAGTGACCGTTAAGAAATCTGTTTTAGCAACATAAAACATTATGATTTGCGCACTTTATTTAGTAAAAGTAAAAATAATATTTTATTCGTTCGTTTTGTACTATTAAAAGATATGAATGTTGATTGTAATCTCGTATTTATTCAAATGAACAACTTTTCAACGTATTCAGTGAAAGTTTACGTTTTGTGTGTGCTCCTTTCATTTATATTTAAAACTATTAAAACAAGGAGCTTAGAGAAATTTATTTAAAAAATAAAATAAAAAAAGGAGCTATGAGAATGACTTTTTTTTGGTGTTGGGTAAAATCATCCAATGACATCTCCCGCCCTTGGTCGGAGCGGGAGTGTCAGAATCTTACTGACTAAAAACCCACCCCGTTCCTTCGTTGCCTTTCATTCAGAAGCAGACCCTTGGCCCTAGTAGGCTTCGACCCTGTCTGCCTGCAGCTAGCAGTCTGGGCCTCTACGGTTTACTAACAACTCCTTGAGGTGCGCGGGAACAGTCCGCGCCGTCGACGACCTGGGCTTGGTCCGGTTGGTTACCGGACGGTCGGACAGCGAGCTAACCATAGCTCGCCGCCCGAAAGTCCGCGCCCACGTTGGCTGGAAATCAGGATCGGAATCGGAATCCCCGCGGCGGTTAATACCTGAGGGCCTTTGCCTCTCGTGTGCGGAGCTGTGAGAGTGACTCACGTAATTATTTTCTAACATAGACACTTTTGTTTCTGTGTCACCTGTCACGTACCCGTGACACAGATGACATCAAATATCACTACAACTATTCAACTGTAAATGGCGCATTTTACATTCATTCATGTTTTTAATAAGGTTACTGTATGTTAAGTTCTGATTTCGAGACTATTTTTAAAGGTTAATCAGGCGCTCAATTTGGAATGATTGAACTATCAGCATAAATATTTGGCCTACAGATGGGTGTCTTATGTATGTGAGTCATTGATATAGTGAGTTTATGTAAGTGTGAACGCACGCATGGCACAACAACTCCTCAGTCGCTGGGATGGCCCGGTGACCAAGCATTTGTGTAGTCAACAAACTAACTTAACAAGCAATTTTTCAGGATACAATTATGAAAATTGGTACATAGATTCTATGCATAAAAATACTAGACCCGTGTTGCGGGTATCGCGTACAAAAAAATAAGGTTGTATAAAACTTTACAGCGAAATCAAATAAAATAAATCGTTTGTGTAATTTAATACTACGAAACTTCCTAGTAGTGAACTTTAGACATTTTTAAAATACAGATAAAGAATCTTGCACTCATAACACTTCAGACCAGACAAAAAAAAAAAAGAAAAACCTCAGACTTACACAACTTTTACAAAATTCTTTTAAGTCTCTTTGGTTAACGTGTTTTATGCAATAACTCAGCATTAAACGTTTCATCATACGTTTGCACACTTTCTTCAAATTATCACTAGAATCTACACAATACGACTTTATGCCACTTTACATCCAAAAGTTTATTTCAACTGTCTTGATTTTTATCTCAATTTAAAGTAGATCAATGTTTTTATACTTAGTGGCCAGTACAATTGCTTGACCATAGACAAGATATAAGACTTATAAGTAGTTTGACATCCGTGTCATTGACCTTTTACGTTGAAAAAAGTTTGACTAAAAAGTCTGATGGTAAGCTACCTGATTGAATTAGAATTTGAAAAATAAAGAAAGAAAAAATTGGATTAATATATTACCATGGACCTCGCAAGGGGTAAGTGAAGAAACACAGGTGAGTTTTTGTCAGTAAAAGTCTGACACTGCCTCCCGCTGAACGGACATCTTCACGCTCCAGCCGCCGCCGAAGAAAACTCCCCGGGTGTCAGGAGGATTTCTGGCCACCGTGGGTGCGGGTATGCAGACGGTGAGCTATAGGTGACTTGCCGTTTAGTCGTCGGGTCGCTGATCCAATCAAACCCGAATCTATTGCTCGTTCTGTCCACGCGTACCACAAAGAGATGTAAGTAAGCTGAAGGGCCCTAGTAGAGCCGATTTTAACTAGTACATTATTCTGAGGGTTTTCTACATAAAAACAAAGAGGAGAAGTTTTTTGTCAATTTCCCACGTAAATAAATGTTAGTAGGTACTTGATGATTGACGGTCAATACTAGTCGAAAGACTCGCGCGCTCAGGGTTTTGTAAAAACTTGCCTATATAAATAGTTCAATTTCCGAAAAAGTGTCGAAAATTCTTCCGAATCGCAATAAAAGTTTTTTTTGTTACGTTTTTTTACTCTTTTCTGCCAAAATCAATAAATTTTGGTTTCCTCGAGAGTGTCGAAATTTACGTTTTTTGCGACATAAACAACCATTTTTTTTCCGTTAATTTAGAAGTTGGATTTTCCACAGCTTCAAGGGACCGCAGGCCTAAGTATATGGTTTTAATTTCAACTCGATACTTCCACGCGTTCCTGAAATAAAGGGTCCAGACAGACAGACAACAAAATGATGTGATGTGAATGTTTTTTTTTTATGCTAGGTAAAATCATCAGTGGTGGCAGACTCCATGACTAAAAACCTACCCCGTTTCTTTGTTGTTTATCGTGCCGAGGCCGGGTATTCCTTTCGGAAGCTGAGCCATGACCCCAGCCGGCTTCAACCCTGCCTGCCTGTTCCGTTTTTTTCCTTTTCGGGTACGAAACCCTAAAAACCAAAATTATAATTTGGTAGAAATATTTAAATTAAAAAATTGGCTATTCTTGGTGTTGGAGTATAACAAAAACCAATTTATCCTACTTCAGCACTATAGTCTTTCTCTTTCTAACCAATAAATATCATTTTTAATGGACAGAGTCCCTTGTCACCACTTGACTGAAATCCCTAATTTGGTTACTGTTACTGTATCCCACTAGCCTTGCTTAGGAGCACACGTCTCACGTATTATTACTGAAACACACCTTCCATTAGATAAAAAAAAGGATAATAAACAGTTATTATAGAAATCCTTAACACGTAGATCCACAACTACCAAACTTGTTCATACAAAAGTAGACTCTAAACATCGGAATTAAGGCCTATAGTGGCGTGGATGTGAGAGGACACCGGTGTCCACGCTAGGACAGATTAATACGGTCTTTACTTTGGTGTCCACGCAATCCAACCCTTAACCCTAACACTTGGTGGTGTGTAGCATAAATTGATTAATTTTACAGATGAAATCATTGAAGAAAACTTAAAGATCATTGAATATACAAAAGATTTCAAAGTAGGTTATTTACAAAGTCTGTTAACAGTTGCTAAAGGAAAATATTACCCATGTATTTTTGTGGCCATAAGCTTTTACAATAATAAATCAAAAACATAGTTATTTCGTGTGATTTTCTATGTTACTCAACCGCAATAATAGGCAAGACATGGTTCTGCAATCTACTGTTACTACCAATCTGTGTTATTTTGATCCAATGTTTGCATTATTTAAGGTTGTCAGGTTTCAAAACGAGAAAGAATTTTTATATCTAGGAGTTATATTATTTATAGGAATGACATTTTAGTTAATATTAAGTGACAATCTATAAACACCGTTAAATTTTTATCGTTTTAATACTGTGGAGGTTTGATTCGGTACATGAAACACTATCAATTTGTAAAGATAAAATAAAAAAAAGTACTTTTTTTCTAAAACTCGAATTAATATACGCATGAACGAAATTAATTTCTTTAAGTACTCAAGTCTTTCTTTATGACATCTCTTCACACAAAATAAAAAGAAGAAAATGAGAGAGGTTTGTGAGAAGTTGAAAGGGTATCATTTATCTTGAAAAACCTTTCCAAACTCCTCCTCCCTTTCCCTTTCAACTTTTAATCACTGCCACTTTCAAACTTCCTCTTATATACTTATATCTCTCTGTGTCCATTCTCGTCACTCCACATATCCTATTGCTTAATATTGCAGTACTTATACTGCAATATAAGCTAGAATTGTTACATTTTTATTTATCACTAGTGACCCACCTCAGCTTCGCACGGGTGCAATGGTGATATTAAATATACTATGCAAGTATTTATTTTCATATAAACCTTCCTCTTGAATCACTCTATCTATTAAAAAAAAACCACATCAAAATCCGTTGCGTAGTTTTAAAGATCTAAGCATACATAGGGACAGACAGTGGGAAGCGACTTTATACTAATATACAATACATAACCCTCTTTCATGATATATCAATGCGATAGTTTAATCATTCCAAATTGAGAGCCTAATTAACCTTTAAAAATAGTCTCGAAATCAAAACTTAACAAACTGTAACCTTATTAAAAATATCTTTAAATGTTAAATGCGCATAAAGTTGAATTGTTGTATTGACATTTGATATCATCTATGTCATTGATATGTGACAGGTGACACAGAAATAAAAGGGTCTATGTTACAAAATAGTGGTGTTAGATTTCCAGTATGTACTTTTTTTTGGTGGGGAAAAATCATCCAATGATATCTCCCGCCCTTGGCCGGAGAGGGAGATAGTGTCAGACTTTTACCGACTAAAAAACCAACCCCGTTCCTTCGTTGCCTTCGTTCCAGGGCCCTGGTGTTCACTATCACATTATCCATGGCCCCAGTAAGCTTGGACCTTGCTGGGCCCCACACAGTTTGCTGACAACTCCTTGAGGCGCGCGGGAACAGCATGCGCCGTCGACGACTTGGGCTTGGTCCGGACGGTTACCGGACCGTCCGACAGCGAGCTACCCATTGCTCACCGTCCGCAAGCCCGCGCCTACGGTGGCTGGAAATCAGGATCGGAATCCCGGCAGCGGTTGGGGCGTCAGCGCCGTTGCCTCTTGCGGTCGGCCTTTTTTTTTGGTAGGTAAAATCATCCAATGACAAATCCCGCCCTTGGGGCCTCCTCCTTTGCTAGCATTACTGCTTCGCAGAAGGAGGCCATCGCATGCCACTCCTCCTCAGTCCGGACCATGGCTTATACCAAGGCCCAGTGCGAGAGATCGCCGCCGCCGATATCGCCCCTCCAGATGTGATGATCATAATCATCATCATTTCAGCTGAGAGACGGTCACTGTTGGGCATAAGCCTCCCTAAGTATCACCACAATAAATGGTCCTGGGTATCGCGCATCAATAAGATTCCTACAAACCTCGCCAGGTCAACGGTCCACCTTGTGGGAGATTTTCCAACTCTGCATCTTGCAATGTGCTACGACGACAGCGTCACCGGCCCGCACTGAAAACCAGCGCCGTAGACTCGTCGCATTTTGCGGGTGGTCACGGCATTAAGCTGAGCACTCGGCCGTTTTGCACGGACTTGGCGCATATTTCTCACAAAGTGTACCTTCTAATTTGTTTTTTTCATACTTTCTTCTTTCAGCGGACCGGTCGTTGTGGTAAAACTTGCGACAGTATTGAATTTAAATTCGGCTGAATATATGATGAACGCTTGCTCTAGCTATTGACGTCATAGTTAAATATTACATAAGTAGCTAAATATCAACAAATCATTTAATAATAATATGTAATATAATATTACACAACACCGTCTAGTCCCAATCTAAGCAGAGCTTGTGTTATGGGTAATAGACCACTGATAAACATACTTATATATTACTAAATACATAAATATTATTGATAAATTACACCCAGACACAGAACAAATGATCGTGCTTATCACACAAACATTTGTCCTGGGTGGGAATTGAACCCACGACCTCCACTAGACCAAAAGGCCAGTCAAAATTTTATATTTATTTAGAAATACCAAATATTTGGCATGTTCTTAAGATGTTTTCCTGTATTTGGTAAAACAAACAATCCCACATATTTTCGGTTTATTTACTTCGACTTCCTGCCTTTCAGGGAGCGGGTAAATCATCAAATAATTTATTTCGCTTTGGATGGAGCGAATCAGAGTGAGACAGAGTGTCAGATTTTTATTGATTAAAAACCAACCTTTTAAAAGAGTTGAGTTATATACTATCTTCTGAAAGTGCCTTTGCTCGCTTAAGTAGAAAATGATACCAAAGACCAAAATATCCTAAGTGCTATTCCAAGACCATCTTACCCGTGTGCCAAACTTCATCTAAATCTGTTAAGCCGTTTAATTTTGAAGGAGTATCAAATATACGCCTACATATAGATACATACTTTCGTATTTATAATACAGTGGAATATCAATCTAAGAACCTCGGTTAATCTTGTCTCGACAGCCCTAATTCACTTTGAATATCTAAACCGCAGCATCCAATAGTTTTGATCATAAAACAGTTGGAAACCTGTTCATTCCACAAACCTACTTTAAACTGTTCACTAAGAGTTAGAAATATTCCACATTATACATATATTTGGTGAAAGTAATTCATTAATATTGGTAGAATCTCATTTGTTTGATCATCTGAGAAAGTTATCTAAGATAATGATGTTACTGATATTAAAGTTTGTGTTACAGGGGTTTTTTTAAAGTAGGTAAAGTCATCCAATGACAAATCCCGCCCTTGGGTGGAACGGGAGATAGTATCAGACTCTTACTGACTAAAAATGACTACCCCGTTCCTTCGTTGCCTATCATACCGGGGCCGAGCCTTCCTTTCAGAAGCCAACCTTTGACCCCGGTAGGCTTCGACCCTGCCTGCCTGTAGCTAGTAGGCTGGGCCTCTACGGTTCGCTGATAGCTCCTTGAGGTGCGCGGGAACAGTACGCGCCGTCGACGGCTTGGGCTCAGTCCGGTCAATTACCGGGCTGTCGGACAGCAAGCTACCCATTGCTCGCCGTCTGCAAGCCCGCGCCTACAGTAGCCGGAGTGTTAGAGAGGGGTTTGCGTTTTGGGAACACATTCATTGTGCATAAATCTAAGCAGTGGAATTCTCTGACTGATTTTTTGTATCCTGATACTAACTACCAATAAATACTCGTATTTAAGTCATGAATGAAAGATTATTTTCTACGCAAGCGTGCTTCATCATCGACCACATCATCGCTTACTATCAGATTGTGGTCAAACGTGAGCCTAACAACAAACAAAAGGTTATCTGAAAACAGATAATCAAATATTTAAAAATGTTGAGCATCCGATATTTGATGATTTGCATAAAAAACATAGCAAAGCCGAATCAATAAAAAGATTTTTATGATTCGGCTTTATATACGGATATTATAATCAGTGTTATCATAGTATAAAACCTACAGTCACTGATAGACAAGGACAGAAATAAGAGCCCGCGCTCTCGTGCCGCAATTAGGAAATAGCCTGATTTCAGCGGTCCATGTGCTAGAGGCGAGTCACCTATCTTCCTCTGTTTTGATTTAATCTAAAGGGTGAGTGATGTTCTAAATAAAATTATTGGTACTTGCCCGGTTTCGAACACTCAAGCTCTTGTATGAGAGGCGCTTTGACTACTGGGCCATCACAACCGTGTTCAAAAGAACAAACATTTTAAAAATTATTTGAGATCTACGATATTGTTTGAAAGATTGACTGCAACCCTGGAACGCAAAGGCCAGCTGAAAGAATACAACACATACTCCTCTTCTTAACATTTCCTCTTGTTTCACCCAGAGCGGAAAAGATTATTTAATATTTTTTCAGCCTCAACAAAAATAAACTTCACAAACGGGATGAAAAACAACTATTTAGAAAGGAAGTAGGTAAGCAACTAAAACACAGGTTAATCATTTGACTACTTACCCAAAATCCTAAATTCTTCAACTAACATCACCATACCTTACTACCCACCATACCATACAACCTTACCATAATTATTAACCCTAATACTATTTACTCGTCAACTCCATAGCTTTTTCCAAAAACAAAATACACACAACATTCTCTCACACATCTCTACAAATGATTTATCTAATCGCAATCGATAGATCGATTAGTCGCAACGCCAACAACCAGTTGCGACCGCGATCACGATCAGTCGCGACTCGCAGGAAGCGTTCACTACCGTGTAATCAATTCTTCCTATGCTGTGTGTAAGAACAAGCAAGCGCGCGTATGTAATTAGATTACACGCGTGAAGTTTCAAGTAAATATTATGCAGTAGTGCAACTTTAGTCAATGTTTGGAAATTTTAGTGTTTTGTTTATAAATTTGTTGTGTTTTACGGTTTTTAATCAAATATTTAAGAAATGTTATTCGACTTCATTCTGTTGCATGGAAAGGAATACTTATAAAGTATAATGAGCTATACAATGTTTTTACTACTGGAACTCAGGCCACCTTTTTAAGAACCAATTGGTCAATCTAACACGCAGGGCCAGTGCTGATTTGTGGATGTCACATGTCTTCCAATTTTGGATTTTAGAACAGGCCAGTTTCCGGACAATGTTTTCTTTTACCGTTTTAAGGGTAGTGGCAATGAAATAAATTGTACAAAGTAATTCACCAAGGTTTGAACCCACAACACAACCTAAAACTTGTAAGTTCGGGACGTTAGCACCACCAATGCTCCCAACAAACTTGGGAATGAAGTGATTTTTTCTTAAGCAAACTTAAAACTGTATGTTTTTTGGTCTGGACTGGAACAGTTTGGCTGCTGCAGTCTTCCCGTCCGATTACAATTTAAGTGTTTTAGAGGCTAAAGTGAATAGGCTCTTAATAAACTGCTGCTTACTAGTAGTTTATATCAATAAAAAAAAAAAAAACTTGTATTCAATTAATTAGTTAAGGTAAGGAAATAAACTATTTTTACCATCAAGACGCTAAGAAGAAGAAGTGTGTAGTTTTGTACTGAAAGGTGAAAGTAATAAAGAAGTAAAGTGAAGTCTGTAATGGCAGCTAATGACGGAGAATTGAGGTACCAAGTAAGTTTAAGAGCAAACGAGAATATTATCTTGTAAAAAATTTCATAACAATTTGTTTTAAGTTCCGGGTCAAAGGATACGGTACGTTAGGACCACTCCCAAATCCGGAAATGATGAAAGTAAATGCCAACAAATTATTCTTAAAAAAATAAAGCCTTTTACATCACAACTTTAACAAATATTTTATTAAGGATAGGTTTCATCGCAGGTACTCATATCTCTTTACATATTGACTTTAAATCATTATTAAGTAGGTAGACATTTACTATTACACAACAAGAAATGTAAACATAAATATCCATAATCATAGTAATTTATACCTTAAGTTAATGACGTAAAGACTCATAACGCGTGCTCATTATACATACATATTATGCAACTGCTAAGTTTGACAGCAAGAGTCGCGGTTGTCAATTGTTTAGTAATCGATGTCCGATTCATATAATAAAGTCTCTACAGGGTTACTGGTAACTCGACATATTCCTTACAGGTCATAGTAGGATTAAAATGCAACAAACTAAGCCATCAAATGTTTTACCGATATTCAGTAGTTTTTGAGTTAGTAAGATTTTAAGATTTTTTATGCTAAATCTCAGATTAAATAATTTGAAGCCAATTTAAAAATAAAAGCTATTAACGTCGCTGTAGCACTTATAAAGGCACAGTACAGCACAAGAGTATCGCGAGCGTCAGGCGTAGTATTTTTTTTTTTTGCACTAGACAACATTTTGTATGGAGTATTAGCAAAAGTTACAAAAAATTATATCTTCGACTCGAGATATTTGCCAAAGTTTTAGTAATTTTTGGACTTTTGATTACTAAGAACGATCTGCTATAGCATCTGTTATGATATGACTTAAATTTCAGTATAGTATATATAGTCGCGCTTCAAATAGTTTTCAAATAATTTAATCATAAAAATAAAATTTAAAAATCTTATTATCTGTAGAACATTGGGTGGAGTCATTTGTTGCACTCACGACTTCGGTCTGAGCGCGCGCCACTATGGCGGCTATGAGCGGTGTCGACCAATCGCCTACCGAATTACCGATACGGCCCCGCTCACCGAGCCGCTCGCCGCTAAGATCGTAGTCGTGAATTCGCTTAGTCCTGCCATTACGTCCTACAAAGAATACGTCGAGTTACCAGTAACCCTGTATATTTATTGACTGACCTCTTGATCTAGTGGTTAGTGGCCCTGACTGCTATGCCGGAGGTCGTGGGTTCGATTCCCACCCAGGACAAATGTTTGTGTGATGAACACAATCATTTGTTCTGTGTCTGGGTGTTATTTATCTATAATATTTATGTATTTAGAAATATATAATTATGTATATCAGCTGTCTGGTACCCATAACACAAGCTCTGCTTAGCTTGGGACTAGACGGTGTTGTGTGATAGTTGTAGATTATATTATATATTATATTAATATATTATTTATTTAATTATATGCAAATTGCAAATCGTTGTAAAAGTGCTATTACCAATCAGCGTTTGGGTATATAATTTGATTGTTAAATTATATGAAATGGTTAGAGTTAATTTACGAATTATTAGTTATGATAACGATTTATTTTGATTTTTAATAAAGATGAGAGTCTACTAGCCAATTTTCTTTTTTTTTAAACAATATTTAAATATCTAAATTTTGATGTGAAACTAAAATGGATATTTGTTTTTTACGTTTTGATTCTATATTGATTTACTGCTTCTCAATTTGACAATGGCCACCAACTAGCTTTACAGTGTATTGTAAAAAAGAACGAGCTGTCTCGCTTATCGTAATTAGGTATGCCGAGCTAAAATTATTGCATTAAAACTATCAATGTTTCTGCTATGGTCTATTTGTAGAACTAGAGGATTAAGTGCCGCTTCATTGCGTGGATATCACTTTCTATGTGAGATGTTAGTAATTTATAAATACGTGGGTGTGTTTAGAATGGCATTGAACATTATAATAATTATAAGCGTTAAACTAAAAGACTTCGTTAGAAATACTATACTGCTTTACAAAACACAGATCGTTGACATAGCTCAGAAGGCTGTCCAGCTTAAATAGGACGGGGCTGGAATATCTATCATTTGCCAATAGAACGGTTTTTTTTTGGTAGGTAAAATCATTCAATGACAAATCCCGCCCTTGGGTGGGGCGGGAGATAGTCTCAAACTCTTACTGACTAAAAACCTACCCTGTTCCATTCATTGCCTTTGTCCCAGGGCCCTTGGTGACATTTTCACATAACCTTTGGCCCCAGTAGGATTCGGCCCTGCTGGGCCTCTACAGTTTGCTGATAACTCCTTGAGGCGCGCGGGAACAGTGCGCGCCGTAGACGACTTGAGCTCGGACCGGTCTTGGGCCCAGAAAACACTAAAATGGTGCCCTGAAATTATTAGACTGAGTCGCGGCAGACGACGAACGAGACAGCGAGACGAGTTAGATGTCTTTTTGATTTAGCAAGAAGTGACTCAGAGTCGGCGAACAATTGATGTAATGGAGGGAGGTCAGGTACAAGAAAGGTATAATAATCAATTAGAAGCCGCTGATAGCGGCAAAGCTGTATTTGAATGTGATTATTTTTTGTCATATGCTACTTAAGAAACATCGTATTTTTTGAAATATTTTATTTAGCAAAAATTTTGTATTAAGCAAACATAGATTTTATTTTGGATTTTTTTTTAGGTTACATGTATAATTTTTTTTAAAACTAAAATGTAAACCGTAAAATATAACCAAACAAAAAGGCAGAACAAAGTAAAGAAATGAAACAAGTCTCTCAGACCAAAACGATCACCAAGAACGCAGCAGACCGGAGCATACTAGAGAACGTGAAACCATTCTACAGAACATGCAAATACAAGTAGGTAATACTATTTTTGTTCAGCATCGAAAGTCCGCTCGAAAAGTCAAGGCTGCTGGACAAAGACACTATCAAGGAATGCAAGCTGATGTGTGATTAAATCAGGATGTTTATTTTTTATTATTAACTGGCTACATGCTGCATATGGTTGAGGTAACTTGATTGACTGGTGGCGCCATTGTCCGGTGCTGGCTGGGAAGAAATATAATGACTATGTATTCAACTTGGCAATTATTGCTGATAGCTCTTGGAATCTTAACAGTAGGTACATAGGTGAAAGCTTCACGCATCGGACTGAATTTGAATGAAATTAAGCACATGGGTAGACTATATCCTTGAATAGAACATACTTTTACAACTCTGGAGTGTTTTTTTTTTTATATAATTTTCTATTTTTACTGGCAGAAGCTAGTTAAAACTATCAATTCTGAAAAAGGAAAGCTTATTATTTTAATGGTTAATAATGATTGAACGAAACTTATGATAGATTGTGTGAAAACACATATTGAGGTGAATTTTTGGGTGGTTGTAAGAATAATTGCGTGCAAGAGCAGACGTGCTGCTTCGACTCAAAAATAAGTAGGGATAATGACAGAAGGATGATAGGTGATGCAGATTAACAATCGCATGACTCTATCAGAGGTGGATGGCAAGCAAACACGTATTGCTTGTTAATTTTCATAACATCTTTGCGCCTACAAGATAGTGCAAGCACCAATAAGTTTATTAACAAGTATCCTTATAAAACCCCAATCAACCTTATACGAGTAATACTCCCTTTGTTAGGAACCATAAGTGGCCAGTGTGTCTTAATAGAAAACTTTTTCCTTCAACGTTTTGAGAGAAGTGGTGATGAAATAAATTACACCAAATAATGCACCTGATCTGATTTTGAACTCAGAAGTCGGAGCCGCTGCTACTGGGTCGCCATTGGTGATGGTCATCACATCAGCAATTATCTTTACTTCCAAATGATTATGAAAATGTGTCGTCATGAATTTCAAATGACCGATTGTACGCTTTAACAAACAAAATCAGCATCTAGTTCTATGTTTTTAGCTTGACAGTACGGAAGCAAATTTCTTAAAGAATGCGGAAACGAAACCATTGAAGTTACTAACAGTAGTTACTTAGAGACCAGTAAGTACATGAATGTAGTAAAAAAAATACAAGTGTAACTATTGATTTGCATTAAAACCTAGCTTCAATGAAGAATCATTCATCTTATGGCGCAAATGACATTAAATTGTCAATAGAGATCTAGGTCTAAACAATCGCAAACCGATTCTATTACAGCGTCCAGATATCCTTCGTCATCATCATCACTTCAGCCGAAATACGTCTGCTGTTGGACACAGGCCAACCCCAAGTGTCGCCTCAACAAACGGTCCAATTCGTCTCGCACAAGACTTTTCGCCCCAATGTAAGCGACCACGTTTCTAAGCTGGCGTTGCCATTACTGGCAACACGCACTGGAAATGGACTTTTGTCCTGAGATATTATTTATTATATTTTTATCTGTTTGAAAATCTTTGGTTTTATTTTTGTTATCTGTAGGAACAATATTATGGTAATGTGTTTAATGAGATATATGGTTGTAAAATGTGTGTGCGTGAAATCAATCAAAATTTTCTTTAAATCATAGGACCAATTTTTCTGGTTTCTGTATTAATTTAAAAATTTATAATTACGTTAATATAAAATCTATTCTTCGATCGATCCATCGTCACGATATTAATTTGCAACACAAAGACTGCAAACCAGCTTAACTATCTTAAATAAAAATACAGTTAATGTGCTGTGATTTGGACATTTCAATGTAAGTAACATTGAAAAGTTCAAATTATAGCACATTATGCCTAAGTAATAATACATCCTATCTAATTGATATAACCTTAACAAAATCATGGATGCAATCATCACTGAACAGTTAAAACAAATAGTTAATATGAACTAGTTTAATGAAGCGAGCAGTGAATGTAAGCAAAGCCAAGGCTAAAAATTATAGCACACGGAAGGCGTATGAGGAAGTTTCTTATATGAATGTTTGTATGTGTGGTCTACTGTTTCGAATTGTAGGTATATTGTTTTAAGGTCGGATCTAAACCGAATCTGTAATGTGTTGTTATTAATTATTTATATACGGTGTTAATTATAGTATGTTAATATATTTAAATAATAAGCTGGTGCCTCTAACGTACTACTATAGGTACCAGCTTAATCTGATTCAAGGACAGAGTATTTAGCATGCACTTATCAGTTTAAACAAAATATTAAAAAAAAAAACAAGTAATATTTTTTTTTTTAATCTTTGGTTCTATGTATATGTAACCTACATTAACAGAACAACTGGTCTTTTCTAAAACCGTAAAAAAAAATTCAATGCAATTTTAAATAATTAACTATTCTAGAAATTCATAATGAACTTAATCATAAGAATAACACAAAAGCTCAGCTGTCAAAAATTATGTTTCTGATTTTTGGCAGCTTTTGTGTTGTGTGTCACAGAATTTGACAAAATGAGTAATTGAATTACTACCAAGAAATGCTATTAGATAGTGGCATTGTCCAGTTAGCTAATGTCTAGTCTAGAACTTTAGATTATAGAGGTCAAATCTAGGTCGCAAATGGCACGGATAATTTGCACTGTTCTATGAATGAATGGTTCACGTGGTGCAATTTGCGTTTGTGAGTCGGTGCCGGTAAAAGTTGGACCCCAATTACTAATGTCCAAGTGGCTATAATTATTCGAACAAACTTCATGAAATACTGTCTTGTCATATAAGGAAATGTGCTTTTATCTTTAGCACAATTTCACCAGATACCAGTTGAATGCTCTTGAGTCAAGTGAGAAAAGAGCCAAGAGGATTTTCAGCTATGATATCCTTAGCCGAAGCTTCAGAGCCTCTACAGATTTTCTAACGGGAAAGAAGAATTGCATAGTATAATCCCTTCAAACCTGTGACATCATTTTACTGACCACTAGACGTACGGCGATGTACCGCTGGTACATAGATGACATGCCATCAAATTATGCACTAAATTTACTCGTATTGCGAACACATTCATTATGCATAGAACTAAGGAGTAGCATTCCCTGCCATAGTCTGATAGCTACAACTTGGGATCTTCAAGCGGCAGGTTACTTCAAGGCTTTATCGTTGACCACATTATCGTTTACCATCAGGTGAGATAAAAGTCAAGCATGAGCAAAAAAAATTAAACATAGGATGAATTTTTAATACAAAGCGAATTAGCTGGTCACGATGACGAGTTTTTGAGGAAGATACAAAAGTAGGGAAATTAAAAACAAACGTGATGTCTGATATTAATAAGTTTGTGTCAACCAAATATGTATCGGACCAAAAATTATGAGATTCAGGAGTTGGTTGATGTCAATATTCTACTGTTTTTAAGGCAAGACAACATATATTGGGTAGTAAGCGATAATCAATGGAGGAGAATTATTCCATATTCCAAAAATGAATTCATCCTGATAATGACTCAAAGAAAATCTAACATGCAAAATCATAATACAAAAGCCAAATATTGGAACTTCTATAAACCAAATCTACAGTCAAGCATTTTTAAGAAAATGCCTAAACGTCCACTGGATATTGATGTGGCCATTCCAAGAAAAGTAAATAAACTAGCATAAAATATGCCGCTTGTGGCTAACCACTATCAATTGCGGCGATACCTACATTTTGTTATTGCAATTTCATCAATCAGATGAAATGTAATCTAACCACCGCCAACGTTTACCTGACATAGACACCTAATACAAATTACCTATTCAAACACAATTCATGTTAATTTTGTAGAATTTTTTACTTTTTGTACTGTATAAATTTATACAAGATATGGCAATATTAATGTGTCCTAAATTTCTCTGATAAAGGTCTCTCTTTTCATCTTTTATTTATGATCTTTTTATTGTGAAACCAGAAATAAAAAAATAATAAGCTGAGGTTAACAAAGCAAGTCAGTTGCCTTTCCGCTTGAATAATTTCAACGATAGTTACCGATGCACTATTAAGATTATCAAGTGTTTTTATTTTTCTTTATTTTCACGGTATCATTAGTTTGTCTTGCTGATAAAAGGCGAAGCAAATGTGGAATTGAAATAATTGATTATTAAGTTTTTGTAGAATTTTCTACTCATAAAAAATTTAAGTAACTGTAGTAAGCTTATTTATTTTCAAAAAGCTGCTTGTTTATTATCATAATTTCCATAAACTTCCTATAGATCGAAATCTTACTGAACAGTGCCATTTACATACACATCATCTAATAACAATCGACCTTAACTAACAATAGCTCTAGTTATCGCCATAAACAATTTTTCCTAGCTTTCTAGCGGTTCAATAGAATCGCGTAGAAAACTAGAAGTCACACTTCCGACACACTTAAAGCCCGACGTGAGACCTCGGCTATAGGAAACGACAATTTTATTTAATTAAAGCGGAAGATGAGACGCGCAATAATAGCCGTGGAAATCTGTTGAGAAGATAACTTGATACAGATTTGCAGGAAAAACGATAGGGACTACTAATTCGTGAAAAAGAGTTATTTCTATCGAGTTCTTTGCACCGGAGATCATTAAAGATCATTAAAACATGGATCAGACGGTTGCATTCCAGCTCCTCAACAGGGGTGGTCTAGCTAGTTTGAATCCGTGTAGACAGCATTGTAATCTATGACCTTCAACGTCCTTAGTTGAAGTGAGCTAAAACCCACCAGTGTTTGTTCGTTGGCCGCTGGGGCTCTTTAGACCAATCTCGCAACATGTGCAGTCGTTGGCTACGGACCCTATTAATCATGCTAACTCATATTGCATCCTTACGAAAGAATTTGGAGGCCTTTTCCAGAGCCTCTTATCCTGAAATACAGTTACAATCAAATCCAAGCGATAAGGTTTGTCCAAACTACTCATATTTTAATAGTCCTATCGAAATTTTACCTTCAATCACGTTATGATTTCGACAATCATATCGTTCATATTGTCTTTGTCTAAAGCCAAGCTAAAGCTAAATGTATGCCAAGTTTAAGCCTTTGCTGTATGTGTCAAAAATTGACAACCTACTGAATGATTATAAAGAACGAGTGATTTCGAAAATTTCATTTGAAACAAGGTTCATTTATTCTGAGATTTCTTGTTCAAATACCCTTTATTGATAGTGAAACTAAAGATTTCATCGGGAATACGGTAAAAAAACAAGAAAATTTAGTTTACAAATTTGCAAAACAACACTATGTAAGCCAAACTGGCGGCTAAGCAGTTTAAAACTTGTAAAGGTTATCGAATGATCATTAGTAAATCACTTCAAATCAAGACCATCAATTTTAACGTTAAATTCAAACCAAAAAGCTCAATTGTTTACAAATTAGGTATGAACTATCAAAACACGTTTTCCAGCAATTACATCACACGATGTATTTACAATGACAATTGTTGTCGTACAAAAGCCTTTGGACCAAGACACAGTAACGTCCGTTCATAATTCTCAATGGCTATTAAACCTGCCGATTGTTTATCCATTTTGTTCCTTCACCCTTCTATTGTTCACGACAATCTACCATGAAGGCTCAATACCGAACATTTTCACGAACGCCGTTTAATATAAGAATTTTAATACACTAGTATACGTGCTTGCATGTAATACTTTCGAATACATTTAGTTATGACCTCTAAAATCAGTACGTGTATAACGAGGCAGTGACATAAACCGACGGAGCTAAAATTAAAAGTAAGACAATCACAAAAAAATTACCTTTGTCGTGTTCTGCATTTGCAAAAACGTCGCTATGCCCGCCCGTACACGGTTCTTCACGCCTCTTATTGTTCCTTTGGAACTTTTTATCGTCGATGGCATTTCGTTTTTGTAATCCTTTACACCGGCAAAGTATTCCAGTTCAGACACTTCACACTCACTTTTAGCACCAACACTAACACTTTTCACATCATCAAACTGTTTTTCATTCAGATGGAAATCATAAAATTTGTCCGTATCAAAGTAATGACTGCTGTAGAACATTTGTTCTTGTTTCATCTTGTCCTGTTGCTTTCGCTCCTCGTAAGTGCTCTCGCTAATCAGTGGCGTTTTGGAGCATAAGTTTGCGGGTAGCGACTCCGTCGTGTTCTTGCACTCGCTATTAAACTGAGAAACTAAACGGAACGATGTGAGTTGAGCGCTTTCTTTTGAAATATTAGCATCCTCATTAATATTCTGGTTCGCTTCCTCGTGTAGCTCGGGCTTCGCCTCGCTTTCAGTTTCGACCGTATTTAGTTTCGCTGAACGGTCTCTTATGTCTTGTAGCAGGCCCAGCGGTAGAAAGCTACTGTCTTTATTGTTCGCTTTGGCGAACGTCTCCGGCGCGTCGGTTGATTCCGCACTCTGTTTCTTTTCTTTTTTACTATATTCGCTATGACTTTCATCGGCGTGCACGCTTACGTTCAGCTCGCTACTATTCAAAGAATCGCACGATATATTTGAGTCGTTGTCTTCAAAATCCACTTCGCTTTGGCTGCTCCCGTTTCTCGAACTGATTAGCGTTACAGATACGGCTTTCTTTAGTGAACTAGTTTTTGAGGTCTTCTTTTTAGGTAGAGGAGGAGGAGTGCCGTCAAGGTCACTGCAGGTGCCGGAATCCAGGGTATCACTAGGGGAGCACTGACCGCTTGACATTACCATATTTGTCATAGAATTCACGAATGAATTGCAAAAGATGTAAGGGGCTTTGTCGGTCTTTAGATGATCTTCGTTTTCTAGAATTTTCGGTCTGTTTTCATCAACATTTAATCTGACTAAGCTGTTGTTTTTCTTGCACACGTCGTTACTCTTGAAAGTTTCGAAGACGACGTCACTCTTGAGGTGTACACTGGATATTTTTGGTGCTTTCGGTTTGTCTGCGTCGGTGTTTATTCTGATAGTGACCACGTGTGGACCGTTGAGTGCGTCCGTGCTAGGCGTACTCGCGGGTCGATCTGACTGGGTCGACGCAACGAATACCGTTGCAGATGGTGTCTTAGAATTAAGGACGAGTGAGTGCATCGAACTTAGCGAGTCCATCCGCACGTCGGTAGCGGTGAATCCGTTTGTGTTCATAGTGGCTTCGTCACTAGTTATCTGTGTATAAGTTGTCGATCCTCTTTGCTTCACCTTTGGGGGTAAAGGTGGGATGTATTCGACACTGGGGCGAGGCGTTACTTCTTCCATCATTGTGGTTGCTAATAAACTCGCATAATTAACGGTGCTTCCCGTTCGCAATGCTGGTCAGGTCCGTTCAATGAGTGTTGGATGAATAAGGCATAATGGTTCCGGTGACCGTTCGTGACTGGGTCAATAATCCGCTCAGATGCCCTGTTTTTCTTGCTCGTTGTTTATTTACACCTGTAAAGAGGAGAATTTGTATGTTAGTATACTGTTAAAATGCAATAGACTGCACACGGAAAATAATCATGGAGTTATTGCTTGCGTAAGGTTACATACAAAACGTTTAAATGGTCTTACAAATATTCAATGCATTTCAAAGTAAGTTACATTTATGTACCAACAAATTCCTTTTACATAAACACGCGTGCAACTGTGTTTCTAATAACAAAGTTATAGCACCAATAACCTACAAAACGTCACACCCTTGAAATATCGTGATATTTTAAATTCAAGCAATGTTTTCACACGAAAGTATGAGCAAACGGACCTACTAACGCAATGTTTACTACAATCAAATTCTGACTAAGACGTTTTTCAATAAATTTGACGCAACACCTTACATAAGATACCCATAGCAAATGTGGAGTAATTTATACTAACGTGTGATAAAATTATTCCAAAAAGTCAACGTGTCTTTTCTATAATATGTTTCTCATCATCATTATGCCTTATTAGTCACGTATTAAGGTTGATTTCAGCAAATAATTTACGGTTCTTAGTAGCAGATCATTTTGGTTTTGTAACAGGAAATTGAGCAGTAATAAATTTTCTAATAAGGTAGCTCCCACGAATGAGGCTGAATATTTATACTTTCGTAATACATATCAATGGCGAATGATTTTCCACATATGTAATCAGGGAATTGAATGTTATGAACATCTTGTTAATTGAGGAAAAGCATTTAATATTACGGCATCGGAATGTAAATTATAAATTTACAACCTGTGAATTAAATGATTCTTGATTTAGCGCGAAATTATAATAAAAAAAGATTAGAATAGAATAAATTTTATTGTACCTCTTCTTTTCAAATCGATGGTAAACTCGCTGACTGTTTGGGCCCAGTAGGTGGCTACGAAAACTGCAGCATCGATGGCACTCATTAAATCCTCAATAGTGCAGGTTTATGGGCACTCAGGGCACTCCAACATGTGGCTCATGTTTTGAACAAGGGCATCGAACTCACATTGAGTATCCGATGGGTCTCTAAAACCCCATTCCACCAAGTTGTATTTACAGCGGCCTACCTGGGTTTTTATTTTTATCTACCTGGGTGCGCAACCGATTTGAATCCGAATGAACACTGCAATAGTACCCCAAAACACATCTTTTACATATACTTAAGCGATAAGATCGCTATTGTAGTCATATAGGGTACGTATACTGGTGGTTTCATCGCTGACATAGACCTATCTACCAAAAAATACTTTTTTAATTAAAAAGTTATCTCACCCTAGGAATTACTCCCGTATCGTGGGCACCCACAAACATGTAAACTCACATGCAAAAGACCCCAGATCCGGAACTGGACCGGATCTGTAGCCATACAAATAATGGCTATAAAAAAGGCGGTAGTTGACGGTGTGCTGCTAAAAACTAAGTACACACTTTTTTTTTAATTAAGATATATTCAGTTATATATCGAGCCATGTCTAAATCTTTGTTTATCTATGTCAAGAGATAAAAAAAAATGTAAATCATTTTGCAAGTTCAGAAATCAACTTATTTCGATAAGTAAGTAAATTTTACTAAGATTTGTAGTAAAAAGTTTAATTTCAAAAACGGTGTCAGTAAAGAAATGGATAATTAGTGTGAATTCAGACTTACTTACTTTTATATTTATTACAAAATTGTTTAGTAATTTGAGAACAAAAATAGAGGGTAATTTTCAGACAGACGATGAGCAATAAACATCGATTATTTACAGATAGATCATCGAAACACTTCCATTTATCGTTTTGCAAACAAAGAATAGCTAAATAATAATAATAATAATAATTTATTTAATAAACAGACAACACAGATCTATTATGTTAGTAGATTTTCTTATCCTATGTTAGTACTTAACTATAAATCGAGACAATGTACGTAATATAAGTGCCCTCTTAAGCGGGCTATCTTGCCTTCCGGCCACAACACGTAGAATGCTGTTGGGACTGCCACGGAGTCTGTTCAGCAGTGAAGCCGCTTTCTTTCGAAGCACAGCGCAAAAACTGTCAGTGCGAGCCTCAACAAACATTGTTGACGCGCTACAGAACCGAGGCAGACGCAACAGCGCCCTAAATGCATTATTGTACTGGATCCGCAGAGCATTGTAGGACTTTAAATACTATTCGTCATACCACATTAACCGTGACACTTCTTTCTTTCGTAATCTTTTTTTATTCAAAGACAAAAGATATAATTTAAATGTTCCCAGGCGGGTGGGGGTGTCATGCTAATATAAATGTCATGTTGAGGGGATTATTTTTGGGTCCCTTCAAAATAGTTGAGCTGAATTGTGTTAGCTCATGAGTCATGTTCGAGAACGGGCGCCATCAGTTAGGACTGTAGTGCTAACACGAGCTCTTGACGCGATACATTTTACCACCATAACAGAACTGGTAAAGGGATGGAGCTTTGTAGTTATTGGGTGTATATTTCCATGACTCTTTCTTACTCAAACGACTGACATTTTAACTCGTGATGGTAAGTCTTCTGGTCATCTCTAAATTGCCTTGGTTTATTTTAACTATTTGTTACTTTGAAATGTTTTAATGGTTTTTTTTATAGTTGTATCTATTATTATTAACATTAACAAGTAAGCATAATTTTGTTACTATTTATTGATTTAAAAGAGTTTCCGTGGAGTTTCTTGCTCGTGCTTCTCCGTAGAGATCTTTGCTTTGAAACGTGCAAATAGCTTTATCTTTTTTGTAATGATGGAACTTGATAACATCTAGGTGCCTAATTTAAATATAAAATGGCTTAATTTAAATTCAAGTACTTACTGTGTAAATATTATTTTTTCATTCAGAAATAGTCGTTGATTCAGAGAAAGTTGGACATAATTGGCTCGAGTCAATCATAATAGAAAACATTACAGTCATCAGGTTTATGACGACAGTAAAATTTTATGGATTGGTTTTCCTTTTGTAGAGAACCTTAGGCCTTAGAAGGCATGCGGATACGATTATCGCTTTGTATTTAGCTTGAATGAAGGTACGATGAAAGACAATATGTATGTAAAAGTACAAACTAATAAAAGTACTTTATTAAAGTAAAATAAAAAATATGATTTGGTAACTATTAGCAGAATTGACACAAAAACGCGCCTTTGGAATTCTCTTCCACACACATTGAGGGCTAGACCTTCGCAGGAGGTTTTCAGGGGAAGAATTAAGGAACATTTCCTATCAACATGACCCGTAAATATTATGTTTATATATAGTTTTTACACTTATATCTATTTAGTATATTTCTAGTTTTAAGTTAGATTTAATAATTTATTTGATTAAGTTTTGTTGTGCATGATTGTATAGTTGTCCTCATCATTTATCATTTATTGTTTGATAAAATTGTATGTACAATAAAGAATAAAGAAAAACCTCCATCTCCTTTATTTTCGAACACGGTGGCCAATCCCAACGAAAATTAACCTTTGGTTAATTTTGAGCGCAAGCATTTGCCTAAGTACAATGGCATTATTTTTTTTTACTCTCATAGTCCGATGAACCGGCCACGCAACACTGGGTAGCAAAAACGACGGATTTACGTGCTCTCAAAGGCATAAGGGTGTCACACCACTAACTTCTTAACACCGGGATGCAAATAAGTGCTTTCTAATAGAAATATTTTATAAAACTACTAATCCACCGTATTTAAGTCACTGAGTCGATTTCTGAAAGAGTTACCTCTGAGGACGTGAAGGGTAACTGAAAAACATAGGTGTGCCTAGTTTTAGTTAATAAAAATCTGACACGAAGAGCGAGAGAAGTCATGAGATGAAATCTCAGTCAGTAAGAGTCTGACGGTATCTCCTGCTCCTCCAAGGGCGGGAGATGTCATTGGATGATTTTACCCACCATAAAAAACTTTATTTATGAAAGAAACCTCTTTTCTCAACCTTCAACAAACTCATTGTTAAAGCCTCACAAACGCATACCTTGACCTTGCATTTACAATGTCTACATTCTAAAGAAAGAATCAAAAGTCAGTGCACTTTAAAAAACACTCTGTATACAAACCACGCAGACGTCTTCACGTATGCAAATGATACCGTAAATCTAGACAAGTGATAACCAGATCAAGTGATAGATTTGCATGTACTCGTCTAGAATCGATTATGGTGGGTTGATGATTGATTTCGATCTGTATTCGATTAATCCAGGATATTGAGAATCGAATGACTCAGATTTATATCGGACTGATTCTTGAAGTAATCCTTTCTCATTCTTTGGCATTCTTCTATTATACTGTAGATATTTGTTTTAGTGAAATACTACTTTTTTAAGTTATTATGCATACAAGGTGACTGGTAATTAGTGAACGATACTTAAACACGTGATTGTAATCATGATAGCAAACAACTTTTACTATGAGACCAAACCTAAAATCGCGAAAAAAAATTTGCTGGTCGGTATATTTGTGTTCGCCTAACTGGTCAAAATGTACTGAACTTGACAATTTTTTTTCGCGATTTCAGGTTTGGTCCCATAGTCCAAAGTTGTTTGTTATCATGAATACAATCACGTGTTTAAGTATCGTTAACTAATTACCAGTCACCTTATATATTCGCATATACCTACTTTCTTATTTGTTAATAAGCAATGATGTGGTCGACGCCGTCAGAGTACGCTCACCTAGAAGTAATCTATTCACTCTGGTTTCGAACCTAGATCCTCAGGGTGAAGCTATCAGGAACTACAGACTTCAGAAGAGAATTCCACTCCATAGCTGTACAATGTACAGATAATGAATGTATACTCAAACCGATTTGTGCGTATAAGTGTAATGTCAATGGTGATGATAATTAGTAAAATTTAGATCTTAAAATTAGGTTTTGAATCAACTTTTGATTTTATTTTCTATTGTTTTTGAATTACCAAGTTGCCAAAAACACTATTTTTTATTATTATGTTCTTTATTGTACACTAAAGAAAAAAAAATACCGGACAAAAATTCACAAAAATAAATACCAATATTTTGTTATATTTGTAAACTATAAACTACACTCCACTTCTCATTAGAACTCAATAATGTAAAAATGATTCTCTTTGATTCCAATTCTCTACTCGAATTTATTGCTCCAATTACCTGACATCTCAATTATCATCACGGCTATTGCAAAACAACACAAACCATCAGCAAACACAATAACAACAAAAAATACTTTCGCTTTGTACAAATATCGGTACGAATTAGGTTTTCTAATGATTTTTTATGCTGTTGTACGATTTGTTTTGGCATTTAATGTGAATAGCGATGGAGACCGGAGGCTATTGCTATTAGATTTTTAATTGTAATAAACTAGCGCTTGACTGCGATCCCGCCTGATGCTAATCTGCCATGCAATCGTTGATAGTGAGGCGCATTAGTTTGTTAAAAGCTTTTTCTCTCTAGCCTTGAAGACACCTAAATTATAATCAGACGGGAATACCATAGCAGACAAATTGTTTCAGTCCTTCGATGTATGCGGAATAACCGACATGGTGAAACGCTTAGTCCAGACGAAGATTTCAACAACATAAAGGTGATGGATACTCGCTGTACCTTGGGTTCTCTGATGGTACAAAGTTTTAGTAGTAACTATTTCAGAAACCGTCTTTTTATTATTTTACCCAATTTCAAGATATTTTTTGTGTATTTTCTTCCTCATTCGTGTTCATAAGCAACAGTGAACGCACGAGCTGTCTATATGTCCAATCTGATAAATTCAATGACGTATATTAATGAATAAAAGTAAAACAAAGAACAATTATAATTTTCCACTCACTTAACTCGTAATTTTAATTTGATGTTAGCATGCATTTTGGTCGTTAGTTATAACAGATACTGGTTTTCGTTTATGTAATAATCACTTATTATTAAATAGGTATTTTGGGGAATACATAATGCCTGGAATACACATGTTACGTAATAGTATTAACAATTATTATTCTAACAGAATCTACTTAGTAACTCGCAATAAACACACAGCAAACAAACATGTTTTTCAAGAACCATAATCTGTGTTTTCTGATATCTACAACCTAGGGGTTTTTAAGTCAAGAGTGAATAAGTTACTGTTAGGCAAGTGTGGTCCATCGTCGACCACAACGTCGCTTACCTTCAGGTGAGATAGTGTACAAACACAAAGCTATTCATAACAAAGGAGAAACCAAGCCAAATTCCTTTGATAACAAAAAGGTAAAAATTATTAGTTCATATAGGACAGAACGATATAGTGGAACTCTATCGTCCTACCCTACTTCTAATTTACTTAAAGTCAGCGCACCTGCTCAACCACGCTGTCATTCACTCCAATTTCAACTAAATCAAGTGACAAACAAAATCTCTATCAAATTCAATGCCCATCACGTTACGTAGTAGATCACTGTTCCGGATTGTGACCACAGTTGATGATAAATCATTGAATAGTGAAATTGTATTGTTTTAGTTTTGACGAACGAAATTGCTATTAAGTAAGATGTTACGATCTATGTGTCGTGATGATTTCAAGAGCGAAATGAATTTCATGTAATGATGTTTGTATTTAAGGCAAATTGAGAATCCATTGAGCCTTGGATAGCTTGGTAGACATTTGACAGTCTTTACGGGTAGTTAAAAGCCAGAAATCAGACAGCCTTGTCGAGGCATATTCTGTTTTTCAAATATTAGGAAGACCATATGCGGAGGTGTCGCCGCTGTGTGGACCGCCCGGAGGACACGGTAGAGGTGTGCCCCACTGGGGAAAAGCATCGCCGTGTCCTTGAGGAGGCGATCGGCGGCGGCGATCTCTCGCGCTGGGCCTTGGTACAAGCCATGGTCCAGAGCGAGGAGGAGTGGCAGGTGGTCGCCTCCTTCTGCAAAGCAGTACCTAATGCTAGTAAAGGAGGAGACCGACCCCGGGGCCCTGGAACAAAGGCAAAGAAGGAACAGGGTAGATTTTTAGTCAGTAAGAGTCTGACACTATCTCCCGCCCGCCCAAGGGCGGAATTTGTCATTAGAGGATTTTACCTACCATAAAAATAGGATGATCATGTCAGGTCAGACATACTGGTACTCACCTGCATCTGGTTTGACTGAAAGCCCACTATTAATTAGAATGGTTTTTTCGTTTTAGGTGAGAAATTATCCAGTCACTTCAGTATCAGACTTTTATCAACTACTTGCTGACAATTTTTTGAGTGTTACCGGACGGCTGAACGACGAGTTACCTATTTCTCGTCGTCCACAAACCCGGGCTTACTATGACTTAGCTAAGAAGAATCATTATTAAAATATGTCATTAAAAGTCAATATGGTAATTTTATTTTAATATTATCAATCCACAATGAACCCCAGGACCCTAGAAAGAATACAACGAAGGAACATTGGAGTGGCTTGTAGTCAGTAAAAGTCTGACATGCCCTCACGCTCCGCCCTATAGCAAGAGAAGAAACTACAAATGATCTGTTTGTCAATTTTGAAAGCAAATTCGTAAAACGGTTTCAATTTTAATAAAATTGAAAAAAATCTCTGATCGGAAAGTAAATTAAATGAAATATCACAATTTTTTTTTTTAATTGTGTTTTTCATCGAATAAAATTATGTATATTTTTAAACATGTTTTAAACACTAATAAGATTAAAAATAAATAATCCAAATAATAAATTAATGAATTCTAAATCGATTCAGTTCCTAATCGAGATGACGTAATCGATACATAATCCAATGCTATATTATACGATTATTACGTAAATATACAATAAAATATCGTCTTTGATTAAAGAAAAGTGAAAGTAATTAATAACTTCCGTTTTTTATGATTAAACCATAAACAGGTTGTTAGCACCAGATCTAAAACATTTATAAAAAATAATAACTCATTGGATATTTCGTATTACATCTTGTTGAAAATTACTATAATTTACGAATGAGTATAATCAGTATCATAATGGTTCCACAGCTGGAATGCAGGCCTCTACACTATGGAAGGGGATGGTACGTAATTCTTCACGCGGGCCCAGGGGTTTATATAGGGTGACTGGTAATTAGTAAACGATACTTAAACACGTGATTGTAGTCCCGATAACAAACAACTTTTACTATGGGAACAAACCTGAATTAGCGAAAAAAAAATCTACTGGTACATTTGTGTTCGCCTAACTGGTCAAAATGTATTGAACTTGGCTGATTTTTTTCGCGATTTCAGATTTGGTCCCATAGTAAAAGTTGTTTGTTATCATAACTACAATCACGTATTTAGGTATCGTTTCTAATTACCAGTCATCCTATATACCACATCTCAGTCTTCAAATGTTTCAAAGCTGCAAGATGAAAGTTTTTTTTAAGTGGAAAGATCATCCAATTACATCTCTCGCTTTTAGGCGGAGCGTGAGGGTGTGTCAGACTTTTACTGACTAAAAACCCACTCTTGTTTCTTCTTTGACTTCGTTTCAGGGGCCCCAGGGCAGGGGTTCACTTTCACACAACCTGTGACCCCAACTTCGCAACTGCTCTTTGCTGACATCTCCGTAAAGCGCGCGTGTACAGGACGTACCGGCGACGACTTGCGAGCTACTCATTGCTCGACGTCCGCAAGCATGCGCATGTTTGAAAGAGTTACTGTAGCATTGAAACATAAAAGGCAACTGAAAAAATAGAGGTGGTTTTTAGTCTGTAAAAACCTAGCACTCTTTTGCTACCCCAGAGAGAGAGAAGTCATAAGATGATTTATCACCTTTTTAAAAAAATATTATTAGTAACATATTTTTTAATTATCAATCGAGTTCCTAATCATCTCGAACTCCACATTATAGAAAATTAAATAGATAATTGAACGTCGCTTTGAAATCAAAAATTAATATTTATCACATAAATATAAGTAGGTTTCCCTATCTGACTATTCATATTACATAAATTATGACATGGCTCATCATCACTGCATGAATGCAAGAGGAAGGCGGTCATCAGAGAGGAGTGGCGGCGTTTTGTGAAGCTTGCCACCAACACCTGAAGTGATGACCACGACCACTCTGTCAAGAGTGATACCGACTAAGAAGAAGAAATTACGACATGAAAATGTCTCACCTGAATCCAAAAATTTAAAAAATATATATAACTATGATTTTTTATTAGAAGAAGTAAAGTGACAGCTATAACAATGGTTGTTTGACAGTTGGGCATTGTTATTTGACAGTTGGGCATTGTCCACTGCTGTCACTTTACTTCATCTAATAAAAAATCATAGTTATAGGTACGTATATCATCATTTGAGGTCGACACAACACGTTATTTTCTTCCATTTTTAAAGCTTATCCTTTCATCAATGAGTAAAAAAATAAGTTTTTTTTTTTAACTTGACGTTTGCTATTGTACATCTGATAGCGCTGTGTAGATACATCTACACCAATCGCGCAAAGCAAGTCGAAATTCAAATAGAGAATTGAGGCATGACTTGTCATTTTTTTTTTCAGGTTTTAATATGTTTTAATAATTTACAAAAAGAAACAGACCCGGTGCTATATTAACTTGGTTTAGTACCAGTTTAGTCTTTCTTTTCTAAGAACTGTGCTTTTAACTTTCTATAGTATACGGTAAAAGAAGTAAAACGGGTGTGGATGTGTGACGAATGGACATAAACAAAACAAACGTCATTCTCTGTTATTTACATTCTAAAGTAATTTTTGCTTGGAAAACAAAGGAGCGAACTATTCAACCTCTGACTGAATAAAAATTAATTTAATATTATTTCAGCTTGAAAAGCTTGACTGACTATTCTAGCGGTTAGTGGCCCTGTGTGCTATGTCGGAGATCGTGGGTTCAATTCCCACAAAAGACAAATGTTTGTGGGATGATGCATTTGTTCTGTGTCCGAATGTAATTTATCTATAATATATATGTCTTTAGAAATATTATAAGCTCTGCTTAGCTTGGGACTAGACGACGTTGTGTGATAGTTGTGGAAATATTACATTATTATTATTATTAATCAAAGATTGCATCACTGCTTACCATCAGGTGGGATCGCAGTCAAGCACTAGTTTATATAATAAAAAAAAAATCTCTAAATCTCCAAACCACCACAACTTTGATAGGTACATTTATTATTATTTATAAAAAAATCGGTAAGCGACCAGCTAATATTTTAGTCCTTACCTTATTACCAGTTGCCAACAGTACTACTTATGGACAATCAAATTCTTCTTGCGTAACTTTAAACATCGGTTGTTGACAAAATATGGCACTTCGTACTTTCACTGTCGGCCAACTGTCCGCGATACGACTGGGCGGTGGAAGTAAGGGTCAGTTCACACTGATACACGATGCTACAAGACGATGCATAAAGATATCACTTTTTAGCAATGTTTATATGTAGTGATGTTCTTAGTATCTTAAAGCTGTGGGGCACACAGTCTGTGTCACGATAGAGGTCAATGATAATGACAGAACTAACTTTTGTTAGAGTTAAGGCGTCTATTCCCTTGAAGATCTGGCCGGAATTAAATGCACACATACTCATATTGCACCTAAGCGGCCGTACGAGTATCTGTGCATTTAATCCCGTCCAGCTGCGCCTGGATAGAGCCCCACTGATCAATAATTCCATTTTCTTTGCGAAATATTGATTGATTTACATAAATTGATGTACATTCTGAAGATCACTTGATTCTAAAGATCAAAGCCGTTTGAAAGGTGTAGGGGAACCCAGCAAAAAAATTCATGTTGCTATTTTTTTTTTTTGCCAAAGTATTAGTTTCAGGAGAAATCATAATGTTAATAATGTTGTACATGAAGCTGAAATAAACATATACTTTTTTCAAACCTATTGACCAAGCTGATAGCGAGAAGTAGGCTTTAGAAAATCACTGTTTTATATCATACTTGGGAGTTAAGGCCTTAAGCATTTAGTCTCACAATTACTATCGCTGAGTCTGCAAGTCAAGAATGAGATGAGGTAGTTCAACTTTAACTTGTATTTCTTAAGCTAACAGCTTAAAGCGACTACTGACAAAACATCACAGTGTGGCGTTGCTTCTCGAGCTACGAGGTGCAGCTAATTTGACTTATTTTGTTGAAAGGTAGTCTTCTTCGCGTTATAAATAACGTTTTATGGTATATCGCTAATTTGATACAGCTTCGTCGCATCGCAGCTCTTTTTGTGTGACCTAGCCCTAACTGGCAAACAAGTGGAATTTGATAGGCTAGAGTTATGTGCCGTTCCAACGGCAATGGCTGATTCTGTTATGAATGCAGTGGAAATGAGGTGGAAAAAGTGTGGCATTTAAATAAGAAACAGTAGTTTTGCAACGGCAAGATTTTAGAGTTTTTTTAGTACGTTGGCAAGCCGAACCTGGTTAAATTATTTGTAGGCTATTTAAAAATAATGATTCTGGAAGATAAAAAGCATATTAAGCTTGGTACGTGAGGTTGTTAGCATGTGGGAAGTTGAAGCGGTAGTCGTGACGGCCAATGGCTTAATAAACAAGCTTCGACCAACATTTGAGGAAGCTCTCGTCGGGCAGTTGGATCAATATGGCAGTTGGGTTAGATACAGAAGGCTATATATATCCTGGGCACGTCGCGTATTAAGATTCAGTTGAAAACCAGCGTCAGGCAACTACCACTGACTATCATGTAGTTGTCTGGCATTTATGCTGAACTGGACCTATTTGGCGTCGCCGTGAGGCACACATTGTGTCTGTATTTTTTTTCTTCTTGTTTTTTTTTTCTCTTAAGTTTTATAAATTTGGTTTTACAGTGTGTGTCTATGCGTGCCAAATAAAATATTTTTCGTTCTTTCTTTATTAGAATAGTCCTTACTCAGGAACCCTGATCTCCAGTAGATTGCATCATAGCTATTCCCGATAACGAATGATAATTATTTTTTTTAATTTACTTTAATTTACTACTTTTCTGTCACATGTCTAACGAGCTGTGGGCCCGTAAAAGACAAGTTTGGTGCCCGGACATGACCACACGCCGCGGCAGACCAAGAAGAAGATGGCGAGGAGACTTGGAGAATCGGAATAAGAAAGAGAAGAACCGTGATCGCTAGACAGAATGAAGGGTGGCCTTCGCCCAGCAGTGGGATAATACGGACTTGCTTTTATAATAATAATTTTATTTTAAATTATATGTAAATAATAATGATAAAAATCATTGTCCCAGTTTATTCAAGACCAGCCGTTAATGCAATATTCTTCTCATAATTTCTATCCGCTGTTATCTCCTTCTTTACCGTATAATTTTCATACTTACATCTACAAACTTTCATCTTCATCTGCCCTTTTTTATAACGATTAATCTGATTAAATTTTAGTAGATACTTTGGTCTATTTTTTCAGACTAAAAACTACTTATGATCTTTTAGTTACCCTTTCTATTGCGGTCAAGGTAACTCTTTCTTACAATCCTACGGCCCATATGGTCGTAAAATATTTTTAGTTGTGAAGAATTCCAACTGCAGTTGAGTTTCTACCAATGTTTTGCAAATCAATACATTTGGAAAACCCAGGTTTTTACATGTTTTTGTCTACTTAAAGTAATTCTTAAGAACTCACAACATACGAAGGCAATAAAGAAACATAATGTTCGTTATTCGCCAGTGAAAATGGCAAATTTGCGTACAATAGTATTTTTTAAACATAACACATAATGTTACAAAGTAGTCGTTGTGGAAGGTACTTGCACTTTCTATATGATTGCAGTGAGTTCGTCTCGGTTTTCCAGCCCAAGAAATCATATTTCAGAAATTGTAGTTACAAAAAGTAGTGAAAGTATAGGTATTTTCTACAGTAGGTATTCCTTTATTGTTCGGAGTATCTGACTTGTTACTTGCAGTCTTTACTTTCCTTTTCTTACTACTCCCGTGGCCCTTGTGGGCCGTGGCTCGTGGGAAAAAATGCTCGGCCCTCGTGGTAGAAAACTTAAGAACGAAAATACACACGCACTGTATTAAGCTGTTTTCTATCTGGAAAATGATTTTCGTAATGGCAAAGTAATGGTCATTTTTTATAGTAATATTTATTCAATACTAGCTTTTGGCTGTGGCTTCGCTCCCATCAACTGCCTACTCTACCCTACCTTAACGGGGTAGGTTTTTAGTCAGTAAGAGTCTGACACTACTTCCCGCTCCACCCAAGGGCGGGATTTGTCATTGGATGGTTTTACCTACCATAAAAAACCCTACCATACCCTACCCTATTCTACCCTACTCTACCCTAGGTACTAAATTTGATAAGCTCCTTACAAAATGTCGGACGTATACGTAATTAGTTCAATTGTAAGTAAAGACTTAATACACTATAACTCCCACTTATGATTAAACTAATGTGTACACTAAACTTTCTTGACAACACATTAGTGGACACGCTACATCTCATCACATCTCATTTTGCATAATATATAGCATGTTTTATTTGAAGTATGTGGCCATTATCCACAATGACCGGTTGTCACGGCATACATCGATGTGCGTGAATACTGAATATTTTATACGACCCATCGGTTGCGAAGGAAAATTAAGTTATTTTTAATGGATATGTAAAAACATGATTTTTAGGGTTCCGTACCCAAAGGATAAAAACGGGACTAAGACTTCACTGTCTGTCCGTCTGTTTGTCACCAGGTTGTATCTCGAGGACCGTAATAGATAGATTGTTGAAATTTACACAAATTATGTATTGTGGTTGCTATAACAACAAAATATGGCGAACCAAGTCAATATACTAATTATTATTATCATTAAAAAAATGGTACAGTGGATAATTTTTAATGTTCTTAGTACTTATTTGTAATATCAGCTGTTACTTATGCTAAAATTTTAGTTATTATGTTCCCCATTTATTTACCTACGACTAACATTAAAAATGATAATTAATATTTTTTGCATGTATGTCTAAATATTTTTATAGTTTATCCTTATTACAAAACACAGATTTCCAGGTCTACTGATCATTAAGCGTTATTATCTTAGCCATGATGACTTAAATATTTGAAATAAATCGACTAAAATGACCAATTTACGGTCAAACGGACAGCGCATCCGGCGATTGAGGAATATTTTAGTAATTATTACGTATGTCATATGTCGTAATCATTAATGACATTAAAAAACCACTCGTAGTAATTGGAAATGTGTAAAAAATAACACGCATATTTAAAAGTAAAGTAGACGTGAGTTTTTACCAAGTAAAATTCTTTTTTTCTTTAACTTAAATGTTTAATTTTTTCACAATTTCAAGGGACCGCAGACTTGAGTATATGGTTTCAATTTCAACTCGATACCTCCACGCGTTCCCGAGATAAAGGGTCTTACAGACAGACAGATGTACAATAAAATGATCCTATAAGGATTCCGTTTGTTCCTTTTGAGGTACGGAATCTTAAAAATGAGGTGCTTGTGTCGTTATAACCCTTACAAACCACCTATTAAATCCTTTCATAGAAATATTCTGTCACTTAGACCATTCATAGTGTAAAAACAAGTTTTCAATGAAAACATTTTTTTCAAAGCAAGCTTTTATAATTAATACTCATCAGCACCACTCCAAAAAGTTCAAACACGATGTGGTTATCTTATTGCGCTTATTACCGAGTTTCTATGGCCATCTTCGAGTTCCATCATCAAACTCTGGTTACCATCTAGCACCTAAATACTCGTCAATACAAATCAAACGAGCCGAAACTCGAAGGGGTTGTGTCGTTTACAACTGAGTTCCACCTTCCAGCTGCACCATCAGATCAGCTCCATGTTATCATAATATTGCATTGTCACGCGATTTACACATGCCTACAAAATTTCAGGTCAACTGGTAACCGAGAAGTGGGTCAAATTTAATTTGATCACAAACAAACATCGGTCAGGTGAAACTGAAACTAAATAAAAGCTTGAAAAAAGCATTTAGAGTACTCTTTGCGACAGCGCAGTCGCGACTACAAGATATATAAATAACAGGTAATTTTCTTACAGTAATATTAACCGTTCCTAACCCGTTTACGTGTAAAAATAACTAGCAGTGTAGCTTTTATCACTTTGATATAAAATATTAACACAGTTTTATTATTAAAACCAGTCAGATAACGCTATGTGAAGTACTTGCTGTCCCTAGCGGTTTCATCCGTGTCTTTGGTTACTATTCCACTCTCGTGATGTTATACGGCCTAGCCTTCCTCGATGAAGCGTCTATTACACAACTCGATATTCCGCACAAGTTACACAGACTGCCTTAAAGATTAATTCCGAGTAAGACAGTCTGACCCTTATTACACTAAGCAACGTCCACAAAACCGGTCTGAATACCGATTGGTGTTATAGATCCTTAAATGATAAATGATATTTATTTTGCAATTAGGTTTTAAAAATACTTTTACAAGTCATTTTTTTTCAGTCAATTTAAATTAGATGAGGCCGGTGTTTCCTAGCTGACTACCCTGAGAAGAAACACCGAAACAAACTCAGGGTCACATGAGGACCATACAGATTTGTCTGATAACTGGGTTATCCAACATTGATTTTTTTTCAATTCGAAGCAATCAAACAAACTAGCTCTTCACTTTTATAATATATTTGTTAGTATTTTTATGCCTTGACAGTCCAATTAAAGAGAGAGAATATGACTAACGTAGATGATTACTAAGTGGATTAGAACTTAGTAATCAAACATGTTAGTCATATATTTTTTTATGCAAAATCCATTGTAAAAAAAAAAATTACGTGTAAAAGTTTTTTAAAACCTGCTTGCAAAATACATGGCATCATTTAGCATTGCTTTTTGGCTACCCTCAATTTTTAAGATCACTTATATTCATAATAATTATACATATCATTATAACATGATCTTATTGTTTTTAAACAGTTCCAATACACAAAATATTTAAAAAAAAAAAACTATTACGTTACTTAATCCCTTGGAACTTTAATAAAACATGAAAAAATATTGTCAAGCCTCTTTGGCTGGTCATAATTGAAAAATTGCATCAGATAACTGGGTTCGATCACGAAAACATTTAGTGCATACCAATTATAAAAAAATGGTTCAGCTCTGATTCAATAATAGACTGGAAGTAGGGCATGACATACCTCAGTTTTGTCATTTTTTAATTATGTTATTTTGAATTACAGCAATTTTATTATATTGAAAATATGATTATCTTACTTAATTTCTCTAGTTGACTATAACTTTTTTATAGAGTCTCAAAAATGGAAAAGTAATAATAAGTAATAAAAAGGCCCAGAGTCTACCAGCGATGGACTAAACTAAGGATGATTTGGTATTTTAGACCACATAAAGAACAGTATTGTAGGTAACACAGCCCCTAAATTGAAGCGGAACTGGGAAGGCCATAACTAATGTTTACCACAAAATAACTGGGCAAAATTTGTCACAAATTTTGTCTCAAAAATCAGGAACTGGCAACGCGGTGAGACGAACTTGATTTGTACCTAAAAAGGGGGATTCAGATTATTAAAGACAGAAAAACGTGGAAAGAAAGGAGAGAGAGTCAAGAGGCAGCACTAAAGCTTTAGCAGAAATTGTGGGCTAATAAATACAACATGTAATAAGAGAGCCCAATCAGGCCAATTGTATGTCAACCGTAATAGTAATTGTAAAAATTAAAAAAATGTCAAATACTTAAGAGTTTTGAAACCCTTTGTCATTGCTAAAATTCTAAGTTAGTAGTTGAAAATAAACACCTGAAGAATTTTGGAATAAGCAAACACTGAAATGACTGTACTCATTAAGGAACTTTTAGGCAATTATGCTCCATTATCGACCACATCATCACTTCCCATCAGGTGTGATAGTCTTCAAACGCAAGCATATCAACAATATGCAAAAAAAAAATCGTTAGAAAACAATGTTTTGTAAGATACACAAAAGAACAGAAATTCTTAATAATTGTCACAAGCAACATCTTACACTTCCGCACAATGTACTGTTAACATTGAATAATTCAATATTTCCCACTTCGTTCATTGTTCTAACACCTAAAACCGACACAAGTTCAATTCCACAGCACAACAATAGTCTATTTCCATGTTTTTCCAACGTATACAACGAAATGGTTTGAAGAAAGTTGTTAATGAAAAGGAAAAATGTGATAATAAGAATTTTACTTTTTATGAGACCTTTTCCTGCTCCCATTGATTTGATGAAACAATAATCATTACTAGAAATATGTCGTGAATTTATGCCGCGTTCGGTTTCTTTTCAACTGTTTGTCTAGAACCACAAGCTCTGCTTAGTTTGGGACTAGATGGCGTTGTGTGAAATTTGTGGAATATTATTAATTTTTAAATTGTGACAAAAAAAATATTCGTAAGGTGTGTCAGTAAGGATCTCATCATCATTCCACCTGAAAGACGTTTATTACTGGACCTTCAAATCACCGGTCTACCTTGTAAGAAAACTTCCGACTCTGCGTACTAAGGATTTACCAATAATAATGGATTTCTGATATCTGCTTCATTAATATGAGCTTATTGACGAGGCTCATCTAGGTCAAAGTCTGTCAAGGCAGAGAAATTATTCTAAAAAGTCAATATGGCCCTGGATCGTAAAAGACAAAAGAAAGAATACGAGTAGATTTGATTAAATAAAAAGTAATTAAATAATACACAAAACTGCTCATAACTGATACTCCCTCCATTCACCCAACAGTAAGGGAAGTTATTTGATGATTTTCCACCCTCAAAACAAGCTATAGATAAGTTGATAACGACTCTGTCAGCAATAACAATTGTCAAATGGTCAAAAGGTAACAGTTTGATTACTTGATTACGTGTCATTTGGATAGGACTTGGTAATCCCATACACTTAGACCTTTTAGACAATATTTATTGTTAATTTGCTAATAGAATTCATATTGTCTTGAATATGCGGACAAATTTTATCCATTTCATAACCAAGCATTGGGAAATAACAACAAAAGATAATAGTGATATTGACTTTTAATGAATATTATGCCTACTTAGTGTGTACAAGTAGTTGTTCCATGTGTCTTGTGTGTGTGAGTTACAGATTTATGTGCAGGAGCATCCACGATACAGGAGTAAACTTAGTAAAAAGTGTAAATATTTATTGTAAATTCTGTGCTCTTAATTGAGTCCGGTTCTTCTACATGCTACGAAGAAAAGTAAAATAAGACAGCGACGTTTTCAAAATCTGAAAAGATAAAGAAAACAAGTAAACCAAGACTGAATGTAACATTTCATACGACTAATTTGATATTCAAGAACAATATATATATGGGATTAATACTGTTATGTTCCTGTCTTCCTTCTTTCCTACGCTTGGAGTACCAACGCCTGCTTACAGCTTACACACAAAGCTATGACACTGTCGCCGAAGCTGCAATGTCATACCGTCGTGTCGTTGCAGCTTCGTCGACAGAGTTTGAGTAGATGAAGCTACGTATCCATTGACAGTAACTGTAGGTCTAAACGCAACATTTTCTCACTCTTCCATTCTATCCTATTAACTGTCAAGCTTTACCTGTATAATAGGTAAATCTGGAACAGCCCTTACCGTAGCCATAGTAGTAACCCCAACATTAACAACACCCAAAGCCTTCACTCGTATAGGTTCCTGAACATTGTGTAGGAATATGCAAACGATTTTTCTATTCCTTGTATCCATATATTGCCACGGTAAACCGTAAACAGCATCATGCAGTTTTTCACTCTGGAAATATATTCCGGATTTTATATAGCAATTTTACTGTGAGAATTTTGGTACTATATTGATTTGAAATAGAAAGGGTTTTTTTTATTTATTCTATGTACCGTTTCGGTTTGGAGTAATCTTGGCTTACCGTACTTCCTATCAACTCAATTATTACTGACACCATAATCAGCTGTTGAAAAATTACTAAAGTTAATGGTAAGTATCGCATCAAAGCTCTTGTGGTCTGTAAAAAAAACATCGAAATTATATTATTTTATATATTGCTTATTTATAGTGTTTTTGTTAACGGTACACCACAGATTACCTCCTGTATTATTTTAAGTCCGTACTAACCATACTAAGGTTGTTCGAAAGATATCGCTATCAGCGATAAGACCGCCATTGTACCCATAGATTAAGATTGATGTAAAAATTGTGAAATTTTTATTTGGTGTACAATAAACTTATATTCTATTCTAATCAGTTGAGCGGACAGTAATAAAGGTTTGTTTATAAATAATCTTATTGCAAATGAAGTATAGAAATATTAGGAACTCAATCATAATGACTAAGTTTTTTTTTTAATTAATAAAAAAAATTCAAACTGACCATTTGCGAACATTCAAGGAGTAATAAACACCCACTGACTTGATAAAACGTGTACGTAACCAATAAAATCGGTCCGAAGGCTTCTGACATTTCATTGGTGCAACTGTAAAGAGAATACTTTTTGCTAAAGGCATAAGTAAAAAATATTTTTGGCGAAAAAATTAAATGCAGTAGCCAATTCATCATCATTTCAGCCGAAAGAAGAAAGAAGTGCATTGTTGGAAATTATGTCTTCCCTAAGGGTGTTTTTATTATCATGAGGATTTCGTCACGCATGCAGATTTGCTCCGCATGCCTATGTCATTTTCATACAAGTATTCGTTGTAATGCGAGGGGAATAAGCAGGCGGGACGCATGCGGGACGGGGCAATTCCGCATGCGTGATGAAATCCACATGATAATAAAAACACCCTAATTGTCTCCACAACGGCTGGTCTTGTACGTCTCGTAAACATCGGATTTCCGCTACTCTTACCAGGTCTTCAGTCCACTTTGTGGGAGGTCTTTCAACGCTACGTCTTCTTGTACGCGGTCGCTACCCCAGAACCTTTCGATGCCATTGACTATCTGATCTGCGAGTAATGTTCAATGCCCGCTGGCAATTTTTCAGCCTGTTATTACTGGTTCATTGGTAATGTGGTCAAACATAGTTTTGTGATTAAGTGCCTTATTAGTATTTTCTAGTTCTTACTTGATAAGCTCATTTTAGGTTAAGCTGAACGTGACTTACTTCTTAATAAACCGGTGATAATCTATACATTTCTTTAATTTTTCATTCATTTGTTTCGATTCTTCTTTGGAATACATTTCTGCATTTACAATTGCGTTGCTATCGTTCTCTGATGAAATAATTTTATTAGCTGGCAACGGAAAACTTTCTAGATCATGTAGCAATATTTTGAAATGTCCCCAGATATTGAAAATTATCACTGATAAAAACATATCCAGCATACAGAAAGATACTGAGCAAAAATATGACATGATCCTAAAAAAGAAAGATAAAATAATCATAACAATGACCTTAATAACTCAGATGATGACTATGACTATGACTTTTTTTTAAGGTGGGAAATCATCCAATAGCTTCTCCCGCGGTGCGCAAGGGCGTTTCAAGCTTGTACTGACACTAACCCACTTCTATAATCCTTTTTTGCCTTGAGTTCTATGATCCTGGGCTCCCCTTTCGAAGGCCAACATATGGCCTCAGTAGGCTATGGTCCTGCTGAGCCCTAACGTTTTGCTGACAGCTTTTTGAAGCGCGCGTGGAACATTAAGTGCTGTTAACGACTCGGGCTCGATCCGGATGGTTACCGAATGGCTGGACGGCAAGCTACCCTTTGCTCGTCGTCCGCAAGCCTACGCACACTGTGGACCCATAAACTTGAATTATCTTCGAGCTCATAGGTTTACGCAGTTGTTATTTTTTTGTACATTCATAAAAATCCACACTAAAATGGAAAAAATCTAGCTCCTGTATATTTGTATTGAACTTAAAAAAGTAAAACTTACCAACTATAAATCCAACCAATCACATACCCATCGAAGTGTGTATAAGTTTTAAAGAATGGTATAGAAAGATACAAGGCGTGGTCGTACGTAGAGTTATAAAGAATTCTAGTTTTGTACTTCCCTGCGGAGTAGTTGTTCCACATAGGAGTACAATTAAACAAGATTATGCCAGCAAACATCTGGACTGTCATACACATGGTAAAGACGTGGGAGATGAAATGCACTTTTCTGTATGTCTGTAAAAATGTAAAATGTATCAATAAATTATTATTATCTCTTTATTCACTTATGCCTACATGTATAAATTATATTTTTCAATAAAAATTACAAAAAAATGCATACCACCGGTTCCGGGCCCAAGCTGCCAGCAGTCAGAACTCCAGAGACTTTTCTCTAGAGTCCTGACCGGCCGGTAGCTTGGACCCTCTTAACAACACAAGGCGTGTCCAGACGAATCTATCTCGCGAGCCAAGTCATTGTAAAAGTTGTTTATTTATTTTTCTCGACTTTCGCGAGATTTTCGTCATGCGCAACGGATATGTCGATAATTATTATTATTAATACTAAGCCCATTTAATTTTTTTTATAAGTTTTCAAAAACAAAATGGTGTACGAAATTCTGTGAAGAAAATGCTAGTGACTGACCAAACTATGGTATAGTACATTAAAATTTTTACCTCCATTGCATAGTCAGATGTATCCTTAAAGAAGAGAAGATGTATTTTAGTCAAAAATGTAGAGGCCAAGTTTCTGTATTTTGTACTCTGAGGAAGTGTGAATAAAATTCTCACCTGCAGACAAAATATGAATTCATACAGTGAGTGTTCTAGATAAAGTGACGTTTTCACTGGGCTGTTGGTCTAGCGGTTAGTGATCCTGCCTGCTGAGTTTGTGAGTTCAATTTCCACCCAAGACAAAGATAATTCCTAGCGTGTTCCATGCTATATATTTGATTAATGAGATAAAATCGATGATATAGTTTTTCTAGTTTGTGCCCCAAAAGTGTTTTTAATATCGTGCTGATTTTATAATGCATGCGGATTTGCTCCACATGTGTGACCTCCGCAAATGTCCTTTTCACACAAGTATTTATTGCAATGCGTGCAATACGCATGCGGACCAAATCAGCATGCGTGATGTCCACATGACATTAAAAACACCCCTAATTATACAGTATTTTTATAAAAGTAATATCAACCTTAAGATTCCTTAGTAATATCAACCTCAAGACTACCTAAATTCTCAGTACAAAAATCATTCTTAATTCTGTAATTAAATGTGATACGAGAGTTCCATGTAACAGTGAAGTCAGAAAAAGTTTGATGAAAAAATACTTACGAAAGCAACATACCCCATAAGTGAACAAATAATCATATGTCCGAGCTCAAAAAAACTTTTGTCCAAATTTTGTATCAAATATTTTAGACCAGCGTAAAAACAAAATTGATTTAATGTTATTTGTATAATACTACGTAAATTCTTGTATTTCGGATTATCCTCCCCGATCTCATACCCAGGCCATTCATTTGCGAGATTTAAATGATGGCGCAGGATTTTCATGTATCGAAATTCGGTAACATTTTTAGCGTTACATCTAAAAAACACAACAAAAAAAAAATATAATTAAATTGCTTTACAATAGCTTACTAAGATTGAGTGATTATTCAGTACTTACACAAGCGATTCATCATCAAGTAACTTTTTTTTTACTCTTTGCATTTTCTAACGCAATAAATAATCTATTTTTACCCGACTGCGCCAGAAGGAGGGTTATGTTTGTATTAATTTTCAGTCTATCGTCTATCTGTTGCAACGATGTCTGAATAAGACATAGATAATTGGAAATTAAAAGGGTTGTCTTGAACCCTTTTATAATAAGCTTTTTTAAGTTCATTTTAATTCATTTCAATGGGTACGTAATTATTATAAGTGGGTAATTAGAGCTTTTGCCTCTTCATCGTAATGATTAAATGTAGAAGGTTTTTCAAACTTCAATAAAAAATAATTAATTTTATTAATTCTACAATATCTATATACATAGTTTCTATGAAGAAGTCAAGGTTCTACGGAAAAAAGTTCCTTTTATTTTTGAGTCATATTTTTAGTTTTAATTTTTTAAGCTTGTACTGCCTGCACAACATGAGTCTAATATAAGTATGTTATTTACACAACATTAATAACACTTTTTTAACTATTTTTTCCAAAATATACACTGTTAAATTTTGATCGTTTTAATCCCGTGGAGGGTCGATCCGGTACATTAAACACTATCGATTTGTAAAGATAAAATAAAAAAATAATACTTTTTTACTGTAAATTTTTGTTTTAGTTACGTCAAAAAAAATTTATTTGCGATTCGTAAAAATCTTCGAAACTCAATTCGGAAATTGAACTGTTTTTATACGTAAGTTTGTATGGAACCCTCAATGTGCGAGTTCGACTCACTCTTGCCCGGTTCTTTGTTTCAATTCAATCTAGTAGTTCCTGGGATCAGCACATTCAAGCAAACAAAATGGGTGCTTGTATATTTAAGTTTGTTACTTCTTCACGTTTCAATAGCTGATCGGATTTAGATGAAACTTAGCACACGGGTGGACCATATTCCAGAATACGAGTAGAACATGGGATACTTTTTACCCATGAACTACGTTTCCGAAATCTCATAACAGAGTCATGAAAAATCATAAAGTTAAAAGCTATGTTAACAGATTGTCCGCACAGATACATGGTCACCGGGCAATCCGGGTGACTGAGGAGTAGTGTCGCTCTTGCACCCCGCTGTGAGCTGGTTTCTATGTCGGAGGTGTCCCACTTGTGACCTTCTTTAATTATTTTTGAAAAAAAAATGAACATGTTGTAAAAATTATTTAAGCCCCTAGTTTCTTCACGGTATTTTCTTCACAGATATACACACAATCTGTCAGCGCTGGGGAGTTTCAAACAACCATAATTTACATAGTAATTGCATGACAAGTTAAATACATACACTTGATTATTCTGTGACTAATAAGTAAGATGTCGTGTCTGTATAAGGCTTAAGCCACATAGCATAGCATAGCCTAGGCCTCCTATTTAGGTGAGGGAATGGGCCATAATACACTACGCGGGACCGGTATGGGTTGGTGAATGTCACGTCTTCGAATTTTTGGTTATAGGATATGCCGGTTTCCTTACGATGTTTTCCTTCACCATTTTGAGAGCAGTGGTGATGAAGTAAATTACACAAAGCCTGGCCGTAAGAAAGGGCCATTACCACTCGACCACCACTGTTCTTACTCGGCCATCACTGCTATTAGCCACATAGGTGAAGCCTAACTAGGTATTTAGAATAATGCTGCCTGCTACATGGCATCTAGAGACCTTACAACAAAATTGTAAAGCGATCCGTTTGACAACCAATGGTTGGAGCTAGATAGACTGTATTGTATAGCTCCCTGTCTCTCGTTTGTACGCCTATTATTTTAACACGTCTTGGTGAGGTTCCTGTAAAACTCAAAAAACTCAAAAGCATTTATTTCAAATAAACCATTTACAGGCACTTTTGAAAGGTCAAGGTGTCAGTCTGTCAGAAAAAAAAATGATGCTAATTGCACATTCCAAAGCGTAGATCTCTATGGAGAAGAATGTGCAAGAAACTCCATGGACACTCTTTTCAATCATTTTATGTATAACAAATATCTCTGTTACATGTTTCTTGTCGCTGCTATTATGTGAGAACAATGTCAATAAAATAAAGTAAAGACAAAAAAAGGAATTCTAAATAAAGATATTAAAATAAACCACTGGCAGCTAAGAGATGACCAGTCTCAACTGACAGCGCCCGTTCACGGACATGACGCGCATATCAGCACCACTCAGCTCAACCATTTTGAAGGGAACCGAATGATCCAACACACGCGCCACCATCAGTGAGACATTTGAGTGAGCATGACAAACTCTCAACCACCATGCTCATTTATGTCAAACAAGTCCAATATCCAAAAACCGTAAATTACTCCATGGTACTCACATTTACAAACTTTGAAAATAAATGCTTCTACATTATACAATAATAATTTAATATTAAATAAAAAGATAAAAAAGTATTTTCCAAACTAATCAATTTGTACGCCCTGCTGGTAGTGGAGCTGGACCAGCATTAACCCAAGCATTTTTATCTTGAATATAATCATCCAAGCTATAATATGCCCGTGTACATAGTGTGCGTTTAATACAAGATTTAAATTTTGTTTCATTGAGTTCTAATATGTGAGGAGGTATTTTATTGTAACATTTTAAACAGTACCCCATGAAAGAAGACGCTACTTTAGCCAGTCTGAAACCTGGTTGAACTAAAAGGTCCCTATTCCTTGTAACATAACAACCGTGGCAACCCAACGCCAGTTTTAATATATAATATAATATTCCATAACGTCGTCTAGTCTCCAGCCAAGCAGAGCTTTTGTTATGAGTACTAGACAACTGAAAAACGTACTTATATATTTCTAAATACATACATATTATAGATAAATTACACCCAGACACAGAACAAATGATCGTACTCATCACACAAACATTTGCACACCTGGGTTTGAATCGTACCACGACCTCCTGCATAGCAGTCAGGGCCACTAACCACTAGACCAACAGGCCTGTCAAATTTTCTATTGCAATACTCTTTTTTTTTAAGTGGAAAACAATCCAATGACTTCTTCTGCTTTAAAGTGGAGTAGTGCTTGTTAGACTTTTGCTGTTTAAAACCGCACCGTATTCCTTCATGTTGCCTTTTGCTTTGGGACTATGAGTATATCCATTTCAGAACTAATCCGAAGTCCCTAGCAGGCATCGGCCCTGCTGGGCTCCTAAAGTTTGCTGATATGTTTTTGAGGCGTGCACGGAACACTACCCGCCGTCAACGATTCGGATTTAGTCCTTATAGGATAAGTGGGTGTAGACCTATTGCTTTTCGTCCGTAAGCCCGCGGAAGTAGCATGGGTGAGTTTTAGTCCGTAAAAGTATCTGACGCTCTTTTGCGCTTATACAAGATATTGTGTAAATTTGTAGTAAAGATCACATTACACTACTCAAAGTACTCACAGAGCGTAGGTCTTGCTTGACTAGCTTTGGCCTGAGTAACAGGTTATGTTATAAGTCTATGTTTTGCACCGTAATGACACATTACCCCCCTTCGACGCGCTCGGGTTGACAACCTCGTTTACATATGCGTGTTTATCAATTGAGATCCGTATAACAGTTTTGGTTTTGATTGGCTCTCACTTGACCACTTTCTGACCTGATGTAGGCGATGATACTTGTATGATAGATGTTATTGCACGTTTGCGTGGAAGTAAACTTTTCAGTTTGACTTAAAGTCTTGGTTGTAGGAGTAGTTATAAGAAAACTGACTCCGGCAGGGAATTTCACTGCAGACCATCGGGCCCTGGAATCGGTCTTAGGTCAGATCATACCACAAAATGTAATAATATTTCATACTGCCTGACTTATGATCGATCCTGCACCTAAATTGCCATTATTAGTACTTCCTCAACAGTAATCATTATACAGCGCATTTAAAAAGGAACTGCATATTACATTTTGTGATTTTAAAAATAACGACTATTTAAATTGGCAGTTGTAAAAAAGTGTTATGTTAAAAAAGCAAATGTTATATAAATACATTTTTGGCGTCATTCAATACTTTTTTTCTTCGTCCCATTTGAGCAGGCTAAGGTAAAACAATACCGCCTTGTCTTCAGTAATAAAATTATCATTTTTGAGTTTTTGCAGTATTTAGCAACAAATGTATCCAGTCAACCTTCTCGATAAACTTCGCTGGGATAGTTAAGAGTTCAATAAAATTCTCAGCTCTATTTTACCGAGATCGCGCCTATGTATTTCAATGATTCCACATATTGTCCAGTTGCGCACACACTTGAGATACAAATGAAGCAATTCCACTAAAAACTCCTCATTCATTACATTTTACCAATGTTGACATAACAAATAGTATAATGTACCGATATATAAAATTTGCTCACTTAACCTTGTAAGTAGAGTGCAAAATCGAACTAACACTTCACTTACACATAATTATTATTAGATTGACAACTATATTATTATTATTAATTCGTATACCAGTCACGTAATAGTACAATATAATTAAACATCTGTTTGCAGGAATTTCAAGGTTTTAATACTTTTGTAGGTGTAAAACCAAAGCGGGAGCTAAGTGACTATCAATGATGTTCAAGTTCTTGACATTTATATTGAAATCCATGAAAATGGGAGTTTAATATAAATTGCAATAGTTTGGTAATAGTTATGGTTAATGTTATTGGTTTATGAGCTTTATATAGAAATTGTTAGAATTATATCAATATTTAATAGGCTTTTAACGTAAGACCTTGTGGCTCTAGAGATATTTTTTTGCGTATATTTTTTTTATATCGTTTTATTATACAGTTACACATCCTATCTTACACGTTTGTATAGTTAATTTAAACTTTTGTAAACATTTTTTTTAGATGTATTACTAGATGACCTGGCAAAGGTCATATAAATTGACACAGAAAAAAATGAGGATTTTTTTTTTTAAATATCCTACAGTCTGTTCTGAGACCTATCAAAAAAGATAGGTAAACAAAAAATTCACAAACATCGATGAAGCCCTTTTGGATGAGTTTGATAAAAAACACTGTCATAAGATTTTCATAATATATTTCCAAATAACTGTCCATTGCAACAAACAGATACCAATCATAATTTCAATTAAATATTAGGATTGCAAAAAAAAAAAAATGTTAATCAAACCAATTAATGTGATTATTTTTTGTTTCTAAATACACACCCGTACTCAATTACTATGGCAAAGTTGCATTTTAATTAACAAATGGTCAAGGTTTTTAGACAGGTGCAAATACTTAAGTTTTTTCCTTAGTAATTAATCTAACCCTACGATGGTAATTATACACTTGACTGTTAATTTTATATTGAACTAGCTCCTGCCAGTGGCTTCGCCTGCGTGAAATTAAAAAATATAATATTATAGATATTTCTCAATTTGCAATAGAAAATTTGACTGGCCTGTTGGTTTAGTGGTTAGTGACCCTGACTGCTATGCCGGAGGCCATGGGTTCGATTCCCACCCAGGACATATATTTGTGTGATGAGCACGATCATTTGTTCTGTGTCTGGGTGTAATTTATCTATAATATATATGTATTTAGAAATATATAAGTATGTTTATCAGTTGTCTAGCACCCATAACACAAGCTCTGCTTAGTTTGGGACTAGACGACGTTGTGATAGTTGTGGAATATTATAGGTAGCCTATGTCACTCAGTGATAGAGTAGTATTTTACTAAAGATTCAAGTCTCTATAACACAATAACTACAAAACTAAATATTTACATCTTCGTAAATTCCATTTTAATTCATTATTCCCCGAGAGGACGCCGGCGTCCGCACACCTATTGTCTTTCTATTGTGTCTCTAATTACGGTATTCAACAGGTTAAAACTAGAATTAATAAGTGGATAAAGCACTCGTATGAAGCGACTGAAAATCTTCTTTCGCATCCTTCTTTAGCGCTAATAATGTAAGAATAGAATTAGTAAGTCTAAGATTCAACTTGTAATAGACTTGCAGTTGGGTAAAAATATGCATTGATGTTTTGTTTTTCATTTAGGAAGAATCGATGACTTTCCAAAATACTGACATTCCTTGCTTAGTTTAGGGTTCAAATGTTGAGACCACTTTGACTAAATAATATAATAAAGTATAGACTAAAATATACAACAATTTTAGTATTATATTCACAGATATTTACTGTACCTACCTCCTTGTATAACTCGAGATTGTTTATCTCTTGTGAGTATTATTATTGTAGAATATTTTTTAAATCGTTCCAGTCATTTTTGAGATTATTTATTACAATAAAAAAATCCAAAATAAAAATCTTTCCTCTTTATTATTAGTATAAATACGAGCATAATTGGTTTCATGAAACCAACTAGTCTTAAAAATGCCTCTCATTTATTGAAGGAAGGAAATTCTGAAATGAATGCCTAAGTTTATTGAACTGTTTTATTTTCGATTTTCGGCGCCAAAGAGGTTTGAAAACTATTGAAATATCATGTGTTATTAGTAACTAATGGGCATTAGTATTTCAATACTTGTAGCACTCTCAACGATAGGTTTAGAAACGAACACATACGTGGAAGGTTTAAGATCCGGTCAATTCTCACTTGGATGTCTGTAATTAGCAATGACTTAAAGAAAGCCCAAGTTAATGTCTCGACGACCCAGGACCAAAATTTCTGGCGAAAAATGTCGAGGAGAGCCGACCCCAATAGACAAGGGATAAGGCTAGGCAAAGAGAGAGTATGGGCATTAGTATTTCATAGAAAAACTTACAAAACTTAATAAAACATTTCTGTCGAAAACTAATTACTTCCTCGTTAAACCATGATAGACAGTTTTCTTGAAATCAATAAAAGAAATTGTAAATTCATTTTACAAAGTACTTAATTGCCACTATAAATCATTCTTTCGAAGTAGTAACTGCACTAATTACAAATAATTGCTCAATGAAACTTACAGAAAGAAAATTATAAAATAACTTTCTGAGAGCTTTTCCTATTCAATATCATTACGATGGTCCTATAGGATGGCCCTATAAGAGAAGAACAAACTAAAATTAACAATGAAAAGAATTAAAAAAATACTCCTGGAAGATGAGGCGGTCACGTGAGTTGACATTATCTAAGTACAAAACAATAATTATAAGTAAAAGTATTGGTTATTTTTGTTAAATTATATTATGTTCTAGTAGTTGGCCTCCTCCTCTTCCTACATCCCATTTTCTCTGTTATAAAATAACAAATATTTATAATATTTTTTAAATTTTTTTGTTTCTCTAAAACGTAAGTCGCTAAAATATAGCTCAAAAAGCTGCCTAACTTAAACGGCACTGGGCAGGACTAACGAGTTGTAGGCCCGTAAAATAAAGGATTTTTGTCCCGACACAGTGACGTAGGACCACGATAGACCACGAGAGATGATGGGACGACCTCGATGTCTTTCTTAAGAATTGGAATGAGAAAGCGAGGAACCGTGATCGTTGCAAAGAATGGAGGGAGGCTTTTGCCCAGCACCATAACGACTACCTATAATAATATGTATAATAATAAATTTTATTTCTAGAGGGAAGTACAAAAACGCATCGGATTTTCAATACATGAAAACTTTGAGTTTCAACTTAAAGGTCCTCAATGCATGGCCGGGAAAGAAAATCGAAGGGAACCGATCAAAATACAGGATACTAATAAATTTTGGCATATTTCTGATAAATATATTTTTCTTATGCAGTAGCATGCATTATATGAAGATTAATTGGGGAAAACTGAGTTTTTACGAACTAGGACACATGTATATCGTTTTACTTATGTGTATAGTTGTATTGGTGCGTATATTTTTAAATTATCATCATCATTTCAGCTGAAAAACATCCACTGTCGGATATAGCTCGCATCCATCGGATTCCTGCGATTCTCACAAGATCATCGGTCCACCTTGTAGGAGACCTTCCAACGCTGCGTCTTCCGATACGTAGTCGTCACTCCAGAACCTTTCGTCACTATCGACTATCCATTCTGCGAGCAATGTGCTCTTAATGCCACTTAAGTTTCGCGATTCTTCGGGCTTTGTCGGTAACCTTCTCCTGCGGATGTCTTCGTTTCTGATGTGTGATCACAAGGAAACTCCGAGAATAAGCCTTTCCATTGCCCTTTGGGTGACTTTAAGTCTTTTGATGAGGCTCATTGTGAGCGACTACGTTTCATAGACTTTCTTCTTGAGAGCTGTGGTATATTAAACGAGAAGATGCCGCGCAGCTTCCCGAACGCCACCCAGCCGAGTCACAGTCGGCGATTAACCTATTTTTTGAAGTTAGACCAACCTAACTGGACAGTCTGGACCAATATATTTTAAAATATATTATATAGACGTAAGAATCGTAGGAGTAACAAGCATAGGCAGACACAAATGTTTGCCATTATAGGCAAAAAATTGTGTCTTTGTTAGTTACTCCTTCACGCTCAAACGGTTGAACAGACTTAGATGAGATCTGGTACATATTATTATATAGATCATGTCTTGGAATAGCACATCGAATACTCTTCATCCCAGAAATGTTTTCCCTGGGTATAATTTTCTAATTCACGAGGGTGAAGCCGCTGTCATAAGCAGATATATTCACAATAATTTTGATATATTTTATTTATATTGTGTGTATAAAAATTTATGTAGTAGCGATAAGAATGTTTAGATAGTTATGTGAGGATAATAAAATTAGTTAGTGCTGTCAGTGACAGAAAAGTTAAAAGGAATCTGTTTGTCCCTATACTACTACGATGGTGGGCATAAATATTGAGGAGATGATAAGTATTCATCTCATCTGATATGAGACTAAAATATATGTAAATATTGAATGATAGTGAGATGACGATGGAGGAACAGAAGGATGAATATTGTGTAAAGAGTTACACAAAAAAGAAACGTCGATGACACAAAGGACTGTAGGAATTACTGATTGATCAGCTGTAATAGATGGATGATTATTTAATGCTGTATAGTCATACTAATTTTGTGAGTTATTGTGTTGTCTTCAGTCAAGAATATTTATCACGCTGCCTCAATCTGCTAAATATATGAAAGTGGGAGAATTATTTTTGACTAAAATGCACCTGATTTACTTTAAAGATGTATCTGAATATGCAATGAAGGTAAGAAGTGTTTAAACAATATTTTGATATTTAAAATTATTTTTTTAATTCTGTACTTTTTAGGACGTACAGTTTTGAAAATATTTTTAATCTTATAATGTATATACCAAAAATAATAATTGAGAACTTTCATTGTTTTTTTTACAGACATACAGAAAAATTAATAACATATCCCAACTTTATACTCTGTTTCTAACAGTACAGATGTTTGTCGGAATGACTTTGTTTAATGTTATTCCAATGTGGACCAATTATTCTTCAGGGAAATTTAAGGAGAGAATTCTTCATAACTCAACGTATGAACATTCTTTGTACTTGTCAATACCTCTACTAAAAATATATACGCACTTCGATGCATACGTTTTTGCATGTCTTTTATATTGGTAAGTGCAATTGCAGGTTCTTTAAAAATAATTTGACGAGTTATTTTTTCCAACTATGTTAGGATCAACTTGCTGTTCAACTGGATGTAGATTTTCAGTACATGACGAGCTGATCTACATTTATCCTTCTCAATCTATTAACAGAGTAACACTAAATTTCTTGGATAAGCTGAGGCCAGATTGGGTAGGCTTCCAACTACCGTAACGACTGTTAAAGATTTAGAAATGACAGCCTTTAAGCAGCAGTGTAATAAAAATAATTAAATATAAAAGTAACTTTTTAAATACAATAATATAATTTTCTGTGTTTCAATTTATAACATTTAATTTTCTTATTGCACAATTGGTTGTGTGCACTTACAAAGACTGTCATAGATTTTTTTTACGCAATCGTTAATTGTTGTTCTTAGTTTACATTAATGACAAATTACTTAGTATAACTTGGTTATGGTCTCTGATACCGTCCGTGACACCTAAGGTTAACTTATATTGACATGTGCGACTGTACGTCACAAGCACATGTAACATCCATCAACCCACACTGGGCCTTCGTGATGGATGACCCATTATTTATCCTAGACAGAAGACCTGATTCCTAGAAGCTGAAAAAACAATACCAATATTTATTTTTTGCTTCAGCTTTATTTCATATACATGTTCAATATCCTTCTGTATGTTGGATCTGCTACTATCGCTTATGGTTTTCAATCTCTGGGGACATTTCAAAATACTACTTCATGATCTAAAAACTTTTCCATTGCCGTCTAATGAAGTGGTCTCATCAATGGACGCCAGCGTATCTGCAAAAATGTATTCCAAAGAAGAATTAAAAGTAATTTTTCAAACGTTGAGACAGTGTATTGATTATCATCGGCTTATTTCTGAGTAAGTTAGAACTTACTTTAGCTTAACAATGACAAATTTGACCATTTTTTTTTTTATAATGTGATGAATCCAATTTATAATTTCGTGTGTCAGAACTACTTTGTCTTCAAATGAAAGTAATATATTATTATCTCGCTTCAGAAACTTAATTTAAAATATTTTAATAAAGAAATTTTTTATTTCAGTTTCACTGACAATATATCAGAAGCTTTTGGACCGATGTTGTTCGTGTATTACGTGTTTCATCAAGTGAGCGGGTGTTTACTACTTCTTGAATGTTCGCAAATGGTCAGTACTAACATATTTTTGTCAAAATTCATGAATTGTAACCCTACACATTAAATTAAAAAAAAAAAACAGTGCCTTTTTAGAAAACAATGATCGTATGTTCAGTAAAGGGCACCTTTCAGGATGTTTTTAATATCTTGCATCATGGGGGATTGCTGCGCACGCGTAGCCCCCGCAAATTTCCTTTTCATACAAGTATTTATTGTAATGCATAGAATACGCACGCAGGACGTGGGGCACGATATCGAGTAGCAGTCGCATGCGTGATGAATTCCGCACAATATTAAAAACACCCTTAATTGTCAAATAATGTAATGCCCTTTGCGATAAGACAGTCCATTATGCACTTGTTTTTGTAAATGTTTGTCCTGTGCTCACATAAAAAAAGAGAAATAACTTTCTGTTATACTTTTTTTTCGTTTATATGTGTGAATGATACTCAAATAAATTTTATTATTACAGTTAGTAAGATATTTTTTGTATAATATGGTAATTATATGATTCATTACTTCTGACTTTAACATCGTCTATTCTTACAGACTGCGGAAGCCTTGATGCGATATTTACCTTTGTCAGTTATATTGTTTCAACAGTTAATTCAGCTGTCAGTTATATTCGAGTTGATTGGAAGTACGGTAAGAAATGGTTTTGATTCACAACAAAATAAAAATTATACAGTACTGTCTACTAAACATTTTTAATATATGCTTTTTTTGATCTCAGAGTGAAAAACTAAAGGATGCCGTTTACGGCGTACCGTGGCAATACATGGATACAAAGAATAGAAAAATCGTTGCCATATTCTTGTATTACGTTCAGGAACCAATACATGTGAAGGCACTGGGGGTTATCAATGTTGGAGTTACTACTATGGCTACGGTAAGATTCTAAACCAAATCCGCAATGTACAGTATCTCAAGGAGTTGTCAGCAAACTGTAGGGGCCCAGTAGGATTGAGGCCTAGTCTGGGGCTCTGGGGAGGTATGAAAATGCATACCAGTACCTCTACCATGAGTTTTATGCAATAGTATTCGTCGCTACTCGATATCGACGCCGTAAATATTTTGTATGGCAAATTTTGGTTCTGCAAGTGACCGCTAGAGGCGCTGCAAAATTTGCATTACAAAATATTTACGGCGTCGATATCGAGTAGCGACGAATACTATTGCTTAAAACTCATGGTAGAGATACAGGGCCCTGTAACTAAAGCAGGGAAAGAACAAGGTAGGTTTTCAGTCAGTAAGAGTTTGACACTATTTCCCGCTCAGCTCAAAGGCGGGATTTGTCACTGGATGATTTTATCTACCAAACAACAAATGTAGAGTGTGGAGATGTCATAAGGACTAGGAATGCTAATAATTTTATGTTCAGCTCTAACTATGGAACCCAAGAAATCGCGAAGAAATCAACTGAGTTATACATTTATATCCGCACTAGGTCCTGTAAGCGGTTTCACTCGCGTGAAAGTGGGTTTCTCGATTCAAAATTTGGAGCTTCGTTTTATCCTCATAGGGATTTTTGTTTTTACATTTTGGTAAATCCGCTCTTAGCGCTCGTCTATGTCATAAAAGGAAACTTTGTACAAAATGTTATGTTTCTAGTTCCAAAGGTTTCAGCTGTCACACGCGTTGATATGTCAGTTAGTCAGTATCTCCTTTTGTATATATAGATGACTTGCCGAAAAGTACTGAATACCAACCTACACTGCCCGCGAGGCCTGGGTCCCAGCAGTGGAAACATAAAAAAGGCTGATGCTGATGATGATGATTCTGTCGTCTCCACATTGTATACAAAAACTACTTTTATTTAATTTTTAGTTCTCTCTTTTTTTCAGATTTTGAAAACGTCGCTGTCTTATTTTACAGTACTTCGCAGTATGTAATGCTGTAGAGAGCACGTTCAAAAATAAATTGTACTTCGTCTAGCTTTTTTGCTTCAAAATAATTAAGCCTGCTTTAATTGCTTTGAACAACTTGTTTTTGTAGCAAATAAAAATTAAAAAAATCTGTTTCCGTTTTGTTTAATTTAACAAAAATTCAAACCGGTCATTGACAAATTATGCAAATATGTCGAAAGATGACAACTGTTAAACATAGGCCTCCTAACGTCGCCATAATGACCGGTCCTGGGCGTTTCGGATCTAATGGATTCCCCCACACCAGGTCATAGGTCCACCTTGTGGGAAGCCTTCCAACGCTTCGTCTTCCTGTGCACTGTCGCCATTTTAGGGCGTTTCTAATAGCCATCTGTTCTGCAAGCAATGTGCCCTGCTCACTGCCTTTTAACTTTGTCGATTCTTTGGGTCATATTGGTAAACTCGGCGTAACCTGCGGATATCTTCATTCCTGATTCGATCAGGCAAGAAAATTTCAAGCAAAGTCCTTTCCATTGACTTTGGCCCGACTTTAAACCTTTTAATAAGGCCCATTGATAGTAACCACGTTTTGGAGCAATATTATATGCCATAACTCCGTGCGTCTAGTACTAAAGTAAGATTACAATACACATTCTAAAAAAAACTCGCATAAATAATTCTTTAACTATCATTAAACATCAAAAGCATCTTCTATAAAACCACAAACGTACAATTATTCAGATGTTCATTTAATTACAATACATGTAATACAAAGCACATTATTAGTATTATGATATTCTAATGGTTTTGGCCTTTGATATTACCGATCCCGACATTTAGTTGGGTCTCAAAAGTCACGCTGTCAAGGCCATTGTGATGCGCACGCGACGAGTACAATCAACCACACGTGCAACTAAAAGTTTTTTATAGTAACGTCTTCATTTCGTAGGTTTAAGAGGTTTTTGGTTTTTTAAGTTTTAAATATTACGTGTAGTTGACTGTACGCACATTGTTGCGTGAAGGTGCCACATTTTTTGAACCTCTTGATTAACTGGCAGCCTTGTATGAAAAAGTTAGCAAAATTAGTGTTGTGTCCATTTGAATTTAATTTGCGTGTGAGAAAATATTTAATGGTTACATCTCACATTGATGAAGAAATGTTTTATTTATAAAAGTTTCCGCACACTAGGAGTTCCTCCTGTATCGTAAGTGAGTTCATAAATATTTTTTTTTTTTTTTTTTGTGGTAGGTAAAATCATCCAATGACGAATCCCGCCCTTGCGTGGGGCGGGAAACAGTGTCAGACTTTTACTGACTAAAAACCTACCTTTCCATTCCTTGCCTTTATCCTGGGGCCTTTGGTGACAGTCTCACATAACCTTTGGCCCCAGTAGGCTTCGGCCCTGCTGGACCCCTACAGTTTGCTGACAACTCCTTGAGGCGCGCGGGAACGGTGCGCGCCGTAGACGACCTGAGCTCGGACCGATCTGTTACCGGACGGACGGACAGCGAGCTACCCATTGCCCACCGTCCGCGAGCCCGCGCCTACGGTGGCCGGAAATTGGGATCGGAAACCCGGCGGCGGCGGCGGCGTGTCCGCCTTTGCCTAAGGCGGTCAGCCTCCTCCTTTACTAGCATTACTGCTTCGCAGAAGGAGGCGACCGCCTGCCACTCCTCCTCGCTCCGGAGCATGGCTTGAACCAAGCCCCGGCGCGAGAGATCGCCGCCGATCGCCCCCACGAGGACACGGCGCTGCTCTTCCCAAGCGGGGCACACCTCGACTGTGTGCTCCACCGTGTCCACCGGGCGGTCCGCACAGTGGCGACACCCGGGCGTCGTCTCCGCACGAATCTTGTACAGGTACGGACTGAACTTGCCGTGCTCGGTCAGCACCTGCGCCAAACGGAAGGTGACGACGCCGTGGGGCCTTTCCAGCCACGCCTCAAAGAGGGGCCTTACCGCCTCGATTGTGGCGTGCCCAGCACGAGTTCATAAATATGGAAATTCGATCACATATACAAGACATCTCGTTATAATTATTATTGCTGTAAAATAAAGAATTTCTGATATATCAAAATCTACTCGTGAAATATTTACACCTTTTAGGTGTATTGCCATCTCTTTCATACGTTGAAACTACCTGAGTATCACTTTTTGTTATGATTATACACTCGGGTACCGATTCCAATCCTGAACCCTTACGATAAGTGACCAATTCTCATGTTAGACATTCATTGATAGATTACTGAATATTTGTATGGCTTTCTTGGACGTTGAAGAAGCATTGGATGGTTTGCTAGTGGTTCGATCGTGTACACTTTGTTAGAAATAAGAAATAGTAATGGATGTCATTAGCTTTAGACATGTTCATCGTTATTTGAACCTGTCACGGATATGGCTTAAAAGCACTTTGAAAGGTTTTTTCAAATGGTAAGGAATGTTCTTTTGTCACTGATTTCTGGTTGAAAATGTTATTTTTTTTATGTCATCATCATCTTTACTACCTAAAAAGGAACCCTTTTTTGTGTATTTTCCTTTATTTGACGACTAAATAAAAATGTATTTTGAGTATTTATTGTTTTATTTTTATAATTTCAAAGTTCATTGAAAATCCTTCAAAGATATATAAATATCAGCCGGAAAAAATGGCTAAACGTACTTTTCAACGTTTGGAAGAAACTCGCTGTGTTAATGATTTATTATTATCTATCCATGGATCGACCTCAGCAAACATAGCATAACTTTGAATTTCAACCCACGCACCTGTTTTTATTAAATCATGAGATTCTTGAAAAAGTCGATCTACAAAGAAATCTGTTTTGCATTCATCAAATATATGCTTTAATCTTGAGATTACAGTTGTTCATGTTGTTGGCTTGGATACTAAGTCCTTTAAGCCATGTCTTCGTATGAATAGTAAATTTGCTTACCATCAAAATATGGATATACACATCGTAATGTGTTTGGAGTAATTGACAGCAAATGTATCAAGGTATCAAGTCTATCTTCTCGGCAAACTTCATTGAGCTAATCAAAACTATAATTAAATTCTCAGCTCCATTTTACCCGATCGCACCTGTTTTTATGATTCTACTTATTGTCCAGTTACTCAAGACACTTCAGATACAAAACTACACCAATTTAACATTACAATATCCACTAGAAATCAACTTGAGAAAAATTAAAACAGTCACTGAACTGCACTTGAAGAAATCCTTGAGATTATTATGTTACTCGTAACGTAGCATATAGATTAAAAATAGCCGAGCACAACAATACCAAACTAAGCAAATACATTAGTTCATAATGTCATTGAGGTCAACTCCTATTCATTTTAACCTGACCTAGGATTCTTAGACCTCTATTGACTAATATGCCTCTAATTACTCGTATCTCCCCAACAATTAAAAAATTCCCCGTATCGTCATGTTTACCTTCAAACCAGTCTCTGAGACTTTCGAACCGATCTGAATCTCCATTAAAATATAACTACCGTGACTTGTTTCCATATTAAGTGTTCTACAAGTTTCCATCTTGATTTATATGCCTGTGTTTTCTATGTACTGGGATCGATGCGTTGATCGTTAGATATCACGTAATAGAAAATATCATGGTGTCATGTTTTATGGGATGTTGAATACGCTAGTTTTTGTTGAGTCTTTTGTATGAGACATGTGGCTAGAGTGCTGTTTTTTAAATGTTCTGCACGCGTTGCATGACCACTTAAATATCTATGAAGACAAAATGACAATATTTTATTTTTAAATGAATGTATAGCAACAAACAAGAAGAAGGAAACAGAATAGGTTAAAAGTAACCTACGAAAGGAGAGTTGAAAAAAGTGATATAGACAGTGTGCGCAAGAGAAGTAGAAAAAAATCTACACAATAAATAACTAAGAAATATCTACATCAATTTTTTTAATTTTTGACGTTGCACTGAACAATGTTTAAACATTTTTGAAGTATAATTAACATTGTAAATCTTATAAATTCTTAAAAAAAAAAAAAACAATATGGAAGCATTAGTACAGCTTTTGTATATAATTAAGTGAGCAATGACGATTTTCAAAGTAGTTTCGATGTTTAAGATCAATTACGTGATAATATATGTAGTTTGGTAGCGCATATTAATACTGTAACTATGATAATTATCATTAAGTTTAGGCTACTTTATATCCTTACAAATAATTTTCTACGATGGCATTTTGCATGCTGCCTAAAAGAAGGACCAGTAGTATCGCAAGTAAAGCAAGTGGCGCCGTGGCTTAGTTGGTTAAAGCGCCTGTCTAGTAAACAGGAGATCACGAGTTCGAATCTCGTCGGGGCCTATGCAAGATCGTGCATTAAATTAATTTTGGTTCATTGTTATTTTTGTATAACTGTCATATTCTGTCAATAGGTTTTAGAAAAAGCAAGAAAAATAGAGGCATGGTGGTTAAATTCTATGTTTTGAACCATTTGAATTCGCAAAAACGTTGTTGGATTCGAGTTTTAAATGGTTCGAGTTTAGTAGATAGCCTCACTTTTTATTTTCTTTTTTCTTTTTATTGCAATGCAATGCATGTAGGCTGGTCTTTGAAACTTGGCCTACAAAGATATGTGATAAGAGGTATTGGACAAGCCATCATTTATTATTATCATTACTTATCAAGCAGATTCTTTACCAATAATTGTATCTCAAAAATGGTTCATTACTCATTTTGTATGTATACTTGGAAAATAAATTATTTTATATCTTATTATTTTATAAAATTGTGTTCAAAAAATTTTCATCATTAAACTTGTATTAAATAATATTTATTTTTCAAATAAGTAAAAAAAAAAGCACTTTTACACTTTAATTTTTTTTTCGTCACCTTAAACTAGATGAGGCCGGTGTTTCCTAGCTGTATATAAACGTAACAATTAATCAATATGCCAATACGTCATATGGTAAGTTATTTTTATAATCTGAATATCTTACAATAGGAATATTCTTCCAGTTAATTGCCGTATCATTATGAATTCACAGAAACTTGTTGCAAGTGACAAAAAAAAAAAACTGTTAAATAAATAAAAATCAATAGAAACACAAGTCTGTTACTGTCTTATACATGCATACATATTTATATCCTTAATGGGTTTTTTCCATTCGGTCTCTGAATAACCTTTGGATCTAAAAAAAAAAAAAAAAAAAAAACCTTTGGATCTCAAGTTCTTTTTTTTTGCGGTTTGGAAATGTCAAAATGTTGCGCTGAAGTCGTGGTGTGAATTTGTTTATGTTTTTAAGATTTTTTGGAGCAAGGGAATTCATATATTATGGACAGCTGAATTTTTTATCTGCTTATACAAAACTAAATTGAGAAATACTCATAATATCTTTTTAACATTATTAAGTTTGTTAAACAATTGTTGCTAACTTCTTTTTGTAAATAATATAAACTAGTGCTTGACTGTGAATCCACCTGATAGTAAGCAACGATGCAAATGGATGATGGTGAATCGCATTCATTTTATTAAGAGCCTATTCACGGGAAACGGGAAGACCGCTGCAGGCAAACTGTTCCAAGCCTTCGATGCACGGTATAAACGATGAAGTGAAACACTTAGACCGCACTGAAGAGGTGTCACCAACATAAGGCTGGACACTCGCCGTACGACGGGTTGTTCGATGGTAAAAAGGTGACGGCGGAATCAAGTCATGTAATTCCTGCGCATACTCGCGCAAACTATACAGAGTCTTTTTGTCTACATATTTATAAGTACCGCATTCACAACTTTCTCGTGGTTTTTAGATTATTTAAATATTCCTAAATCTCTTGTATATACCTCCAACAACTTGCTTCTAAAATGTAACTTTTATTATCCTCGAAATTATGCGTAACTAATTCTCCAAATCAATGAAAAACACATCAATTAATAACAAACTAATATGTTTTTAAAAATACTCGTCATAGATCAACCAGTTCACTTCATAACGAGTTGGCTGTGCCTCGAAAGCGTCCATTGACGGCTCTAACATGCCACTCACGCACAGGCTTTCATCAACACATTCACACATAAATATGTCAATGTCTATGTTTATGTGTGTGTGTGAGAGGAGAGGGGTGTGTGTCATTCTATGAGGTGTCAGATGGAAGCGCAGGGGCTGATATATTGGTTACATAATTGTAGATTGAACTCTTTAATTGATCAGTATTGTGATATGATTGAGTATACTCGTATATACTTATAGGTTATGTATGGTAATTATAAGTGCATTTATTTGTGCCTTTGTTATATGACAGCCATCTATCTTGCAAGATAGATAAAACAGATAAAAGATAGCTATATAATATAGTCAGTAGATCTATATGCAACTGTCACCGCAGACTTGTAAGGTCATTCGAGGTGGTAATAAATAACAGGAGTATTAAAAATTTATTGACACTTACTTTTAAAATGATTGTTAATAAGGATAAAGTTTTGATGATGATAATGATTAAGATGAAGAAAGAACATATTGTTTTATTTTTTTATTATGTTGAGTTTCGACTTTTTTTTGTATCTTATGTTTGGTCATCTTTATCGTAAGTTTTATTAATAGACTCTTCAATTATTAACTATATGCAAATTAATAAAATGATTTTTTAATAAATTTTATTTTTATAAAACGAGAAGGTATTTTTCTATTAGGTAATGTGTACACAGGCATGAAAAGTTAATTATTATTCACAAAATAGGTACTTAAATTTGTGAAATCACAGACTGCGTAATTGCTTACGTAAAGCACAACAGAAGTGGTCGCATACTGAAAGGTTAAATAAATCTCAGGAAAGCATTTTCAAAAAAAAAACAAAAAATAATGATAAAGGGACTGTATTTGTATCTACTCTAAAAAATTCAACACAACAATTCCAGGCCTAGTGTATACGCCCCTAAGCAATGAATAAGCTCAAAAGTTTTTGGGAATGAATCAGCGGCGAACGATCCGGGTTCAACTTCAAATGCATTAGTAACAATATTATGAAACTCAGTTAGTTTGAAGCCTATATTTAGAGATGAGGAAAAAGGCTTTTTGATTGATAGCTAAAAAGTTCTCGAGCCTTTCGTAATTTATTACTAAAACTTTAGTGACATCATCGTTCATTCATTTGAGGTATTGCACTTAGGTATAAAGTTAGTCCATTTGCCATGTGGTTTCCGTTTTGACTAGGCCGTCTTGCGTAGTCAAAATTGCTCTTGCATGACGCAAGATATGACTGAGATACTAATATCTACCTATATGATGAATTAACACCGGAATTTAAGGTAGATATCTTGTATGCTTGTATGAGTCTTGAAGATGTTTAAGATTATCTGTGATTTGTCCGCGCATTAAACAAGAGACAAAAATTTTTATTTGTCAATATTTGTTAGGCTGAGCAAAAAAAAAACTGGCAATTAGAATATATAGTCCTGAAGAGAGTTATTGCTATTGAAATTCTCGACATCTTAGTAAGAGCGGCAATAGCTTACAAATAGTATTTTAGTTAATGTGATCCGGCTCGAAGGACCATAAATAAATTTTGGAATATCTAAGAAGATCTGTATGATGAACAGAAAAAAAACCGATTCCACAAAATATGATTGTCATCAACGAAAACAGTTTATTAATAGTCAAATTAACCAGTATTGAAATAAGTATTTATTGCATAACTAACAGCTTTCTTACTTGACACTTAAGAACTGTTATAAATTCCATATTCAGCCGTTGGACATTTGAATTTAAAATAATAAAAAGTCTAGCTAATAAATAAAAGAAGCTCCCTTTACTTGTAGTTTTTACTTCCCGTGTGAGTAACAGACCGGAAATACTGGCTACCTGCGCTTGAGCATAACAACTAACCATTTCAAATGTTAGGAGTAAAAAAAAGGAAGACGACTCACATTTCTTAGGATCATGGTGGCAGTTGGTAGTCTTTGTGTTGTTCATGATTTTTTGTTGTGGTTTTATATTGTAACACAATACTTATGCATTTCTACGGTGTTCGCTACTGAGTTTTGAATCGGATTGGATCGGGTAGATTCTAAAGAGGAGACTATGAATTATATATAAAATGTAGTAATATTTTTATATTTTATAATGTTATTTTTTCTATTGTAATATTTAAAAATGTAATTAATATGTTAAAAAGATAATAAACGGAATAAATAATACGATACGCAACTTTCACACAACGCTATCTATTTCTATGATTTAAACTTAAGATTCTAAAGAAGAGACTATAAAATGTAATAATAATAATATTTTCAAACGTTTTTTTTTATTATTTTAATATTTAAAAATGTAATTAATATGTTAAAAGGTATTAAATGGAATAATAATATAATATTCTACAACTTTCACACAACAATAACTAGTACTATGATCCATAAAAAAACCTTTATGACTTATAATCGGAATATTATATATCACCTGGTGCTAGATGAACTGATTACGTCATAAAAGCGGCTGTATCATTAACTAGATGATGTTTTACTCCAAAAGAGGGTAAGTAATTAAACATAATATGTAGTTGCAAAAATCTCTCAAACTACTCTCGTAAAAAGATGCTGGCATAAAAAGTTGTAGAAAAATTCCTATAGTTGAAAAAATCTATAAGGTTACAAGCTATTGTTGATCGGGTAACATTAATAACACCTTTGTGAGTTGTTCACCTGTAGCTGATGGCATTATAATGAGGATCCGTTCAACTTTCAATACACTTATTGCTTTTTACCCTCTTCATTTAAAATTATTTTTTCATAATAAACCTGTAAAGGACTAGGGGAGCCAACCTAAAATAATGGGATAAAACTAGGCAAAGATCTCTCTTTAATTAAGAGAAGATTAAAAAAGATAAGATTCCTCTACAAAATTTAACTTTCCTTCTTTCTATTTCGATTAATCTTTTAACTTGCAAAAAAGATGGAAGTAGTGCTGGCACAGTGCTTTACTTTATGTCATTCATTTCATCACCAACGTCCTCGAAACGGTGAAGGAAAAAATTGTGAAGAAACCGGCATGTCTTAGAATAAAGAAATTCTAAGACATGTGACATCCAACAATTTGCCAGTGACCGTGTGGTTGATAACGGTCTATTCTCTTACCGAAAGAGTTAGTCTGAATATTAAAAAGATAATTTATGTTTGTACTATCAAGTAAGGCAATATATAGCCTACACCGCGGGTTCTAAAAGTATGATAATGTCCATTTAAGGTTTCTGGTAAAAGAAGCTTCGATGTTCATAATATAGATAGAAGATTAATTGACTAATAATAAACAAATGAAAGAAGATTGATTGACAAATAAGTTGTCAAATAAGTATAAAAAAGGAATTAAATGAAATAATTTATAAAAAATAATGTATTTAATTACGCTTCTATTAACTATACAATAAACTGCATAAAAGCGTTTTATTGCAGCTGTGTCCATCACAATACTTAGTGTTATGTTCTAAAGGACAATGGGCTAATTGGTACACCCCTCCAATAGCAATAAGATATATATCGTTAGATAGGTCTTTTTAACTGGAACAACATTTACTATGACAGCTTTGTTGAAATGTTTGTCCGTTCTGAGTTTTAGGTTAAAAACAAAAGTTAGGTTAGGTTAGGTACTAATTGGTACACCCCACCAATAGCAAAGACATATATGTCGTTGGATAGGTCTTTTTAACTGGAACAACATTTACTATGACAGCTTTGTTGAAATGTTTGTCCGTTCTGAGTTTTAGGTTAAAAACAAAGGTTAGGTTAGGTTAGGTACTAATTGGTACAACCCACCAATAGCAAAGACATGTATGTCGTTGGATAGGACTTTTTAACTGGAACAAGATTTACTATGACAGCTTTGTTGAAATGTTTGTCCGTTCTGAGTTTTAGGTTAAAAACAAAGGTTAGGTTAGGTTAGGTACTAATTGGTACCACCCACCAATAGAAAAGACATGTATGTCGTTGGATAGGTCTTTTTTAACTGGAACAACATTTACTATGACAGCTTTGTTGAAATGTTTGTCCGTTCTGAGTTTTAGGTTAAAAACAAAAGTTAGGTTAGGTTAGGTACTAATTGGTACAACCCACCAATAGCAAAGACATGTATGTCGTTGGATAGGACTTTTTAACTGGAACAAGATTTACTATGACAGCTTTGTTGAAATGTTTGTCCGTTCTGAGTTTTAGGTTAAAAACAAAGGTTAGGTTAAGTTAGGTACTAATTGGTACAACCCACCAATAGCAAAGACATGTATGTCGTTGGATAGGTCTTTTTAACTGGAACAACATTTACTATGACAGCTTTGTTGAAATGTTTGTCCGTTCTGAGTTTTAGGTTAAAAACAAAGGTTAGGTTAGGTTAGGTACTAATTGGTACCACCCACCAATAGAAAAGACATGTATGTCGTTGGATAGGTCTTTTTTAACTGGAACATGGATATTACATGAACATGGATATACATGGATATTTTTTAACTGGATATGTCAAAGGCATTTGATTATGTAGATCATCAAACACTTTTGAATAAACTTGAAAAATATGGGGTAAGAGGAAATGCATATAATCTTATCAAATCATATTTAGCAAACCGATTTCAAGTAACACAAATAACAAGAATAACAAATAATACAAGGTTAGAAAAAACATATATGTCTGATCCTAAGATTGTGCAGTTTGGAGTGCCCCAGGGAAGTATCCTTGGACCTCTTTTATTTATTATCTACATCAACGATCTCCCGAAATCCACAGACCATGAATTATTACTATTTGCTGATGACAGCACAGCTATTTTTACAAATGACGATCAAGAAGACTATGAAACTAACATAAACAAATCCCTAGAAGATATAATAACCTGGTTAAATGTAAATAATCTTAAAATAAATATCGACAAGACTTGTTACATGACATTCACAAATAAAAACGCAAAGTCATTAAAAGTTCACATTAACTATAAGGGTGAGACATTAAAAGAAGTTAATAGCACAAAATTTCTTGGTATTCATATTGACTCTGGACTTAGCTGGAAAATGCAAGTGGATCACGTTTGCAAAAAACTATACCAGTCTTCCTATGCCCTTTACATGCTAAAAAAAGTGGTGAACGAAAATGCATTGCTCAGTGCTTACCATGCGTATGTAGGTTCCATACTCAAATATGGCATTCTTATTTGGGGAAATTCTGCAAACAGAGAATATGCATTTAAGGCTCAGAAGAAATGTGTAAGAAGTATATGTGGACTTAAACCGACTGATTCGTGTAGAGAAGTGTTTACTAAGCTAAATATTTTAACTCTCCCTTCACTGTATATTTATGAGGCAGCAGTAATGATAAAACGCGATATTAGTCATTATGAAACGCTAAGAAGTGCCCGACATAAAAATGAATTGAGTGTAATCAAATGTAGAACAGTTAAATATAAATCGAGTATTTTTGGAATAGGTGTAAAAATATATAATAAATTACCAATTTCTATAAAAACCATATCAAACTTAAATATTTTTAAAATAAAACTTAAAGAATTTTTAATAAGTAAAACATACTACTCGATAAATGACTTTTTAAATGACAAACATATTAACGGATGAAATAATAATGTAAATTGTATTTTTGTGACTATGAAATTTGATTTTGACTATGCAGACTAATTTTATGAATAATAATGAACACAATGACATGAGTAATAATTTTGTTGTAATTTTGTGATGTGTTAATATTAATGAAAATAATCCATTTTAATTTATATGACCAAAGTATTGTACACCTTATGGGTATGTTGCAGCGACTCTAATTCAATTGTATTATAAGATCCAAACTACCTGTGACAAACAATAAATAAATTTGATTGATTGATTGATTGATTGACAACATTTACTATGACAGCTTTGTTGAAATGTTTGTCCGTTCTGAGTTTTAGGTTAAAAACAAAAGTTAGGTTAGGTTAGGTACTAATTGGTACAACCCACCAATAGCAAAGACATGTATGTCGTTGGATAGGACTTTTTAACTGGAACAAGATTTACTATGACAGCTTTGTTGAAATGTTTGTCCGTTCTGAGTTTTAGGTTAAAAACAAAGGTTAGGTTAAGTTAGGTACTAATTGGTACAACCCACCAATAGCAAAGACATGTATGTCGTTGGATAGGTCTTTTTAACTGGAACAACATTTACTATGACAGCTTTGTTGAAATGTTTGTCCGTTCTGAGTTTTAGGTGAAAAACAAAGGTTAGGTTAGGTTAGGTACTAATTGGTACAACCCACCAATAGCAAAGACATGTATGTCGTTGGATAGGTCTTTTTAACTGGAACAAGATTTACTATGACAGCTTTGTTGAAATGTTTGTCCGTTCTGAGTTTTAGGTTAAAAACAAAAGTTAGGTTAGGTTAGATGCTAATTGGTACACAAAACTCAGAACGGACAAACCTTTCAACAAACCTGTCATAGTAAATGTTGTTCCAGTTAAAAAGACCTATCCAACGACATATATGTCTTTGCTATTGGTGAGGTGTACCAATTTTTTTTTATATTATTGATAGGTTCGCGCTTGACCGTTTTCTCACCTGATGGAAAGCGACGATACGGTCGACGAAGGATTGTGCTTACCTAGAAGAAACCTATTTACTCTTAACTTAAAGATTCCCGGGTTGTAGCCATCAGGAAACACAGACTCTGGCCGTACGTCTGGTAGTCCGATGATGGAACGGGCTAGGCGGAATTAGGCTATGGAATTCCGACGCACACTCCCCGAAATGTAGCCGGTAGAAAACCGACAGGCTAGCAACTCGGCATCGATGCTCAAGACTTTGAAGCCTCGACTCGACGAGTGCATCATTGCTAATGATCCTCTTGGCTCGCCTCTCAATAGTCTCAATCGCATCAAGCTGGTATCGGGCAGATCCATCCCAAAGATGAGAGCAGTACTCCATACACGATCGAACTTGCGCTTGATAAAGTTTGAGCAGCTGATCCGGCGTGAAGTACCGTCTGACCTTTGCGAGGATTCCTAGCTTTTTTGCAGCCAGTTGAGCCTTTGATTCGATGTATGGCCCAAAGTTGAGAGTAGATGTCAACGTTACACCAAGAAGATCAAGATGGTCGGATATCGGCACGGTTACACCCCGGAAAGTTGGAGCAGGGCTCAATTGACTCCTTTTAGCGGAAAATAGACACGCCTGGGTTTGAGCAGCGTTGAACGTGACCAAATTGGCATCGCCCCATTCCGAGACAACCTCCAAGGACAAATTCAACCGGTCAACCAGCCTCTCGAAGAGATCGGATCTGGGACCCACTAGCTCGTTTAATACCTTGTTTTTAACATCTAACCTAACCTAACCTTTGTTTTTCACCTAAAACTCAGAACGGACCAACCTTTCAACGAAGCTGTCATATTAAATGTTGTTCCTGTTAAAAAGACCTATCCATCGACATATAGGTCTTTGCTATTGGTTGCGTATACCAATTACCTTGTTTTTAACATCTAACCTAACCTAACCTTTGTTTTTCACCTAAAACTCAGAACGGACCAACCTTTCAACAAACCTGTCAGAGTAAATGTTGTTCCAGTTAAAAAGACCTATCCAATGACATATATGTCTTTCCTATTGGTTGGTTGTACCAATTAGTACCTAACCTAACCTAACTTTTGTTTTTAACCTAAAACTCAGAACGGACAAACATTTCAACAAAGCTGTCATAGTAAATGTTGTTCCAGTTAAAAAGACCTATCTAACGATATATATCTCATTGCTATTGGAGGGGTGTACCAGCTTCCATACATTTTTGCCCATTGTCCTTTATATTTACACCACCTAATTCAGAGGTTTTTTTAAACATTAATTTAGAATGTGCTTAGTGAAAAAGTGAACAAAATGTAATAATATTTCTACTGAATCCAATTATTCTGATGAATTAGAGCGAGGTCGGAAGAATATGAGTAAAGAAAGTATTTTATTAATTGTGTTTGTTTAGTGAAATATTTATAATTACATCGTAAAATTTAAAAGCTACATAAACATAATGGTAGCTCACAAATTGGAGCCCGTAAAAATAAACCATCGGTTTCTGAATAAAGAATCTGAAGATAAAAACTGTTCAAATTCTACTTGGGTGGTGGTGGCGGTGGTGTTGGCTGTGGTCGTGGTGGAACTTCGAATACTTCATTCAGAAAATAGAGATAAAATATTTATTTTTTACAATCAATTTTTTCAAACCTATAGTCATTACTCTAATGATGATGAAAATAAATATAGAAATGTCTGTTGTATTGTTCTGATAAGCTTTTCCTAAATCCTTTCTTTTATTTACACCAAAATGTAACTACCTTATTACTATACTTTAAAACTCATCATTAATTAAAAAAATAACTACCTCATAGTTAAAACAAGGACTCCAAATTTAGGTCCGAGTGCTCATACACTATTTAAAGATTTATCCAAATGCCCAGTTATGCCATTACGCGTTACGCCAGAGAATGCCGTACAACATTGCCACGTTGAACGGCAATCCCTGGCTTGATCGGCGGCATGGCCATCCTGTCAATCTATTGATCTCATTTCTTGTCGACAGTGATACGGAGGAATTTGATGTTATAATTTAAGATATAAGTGAATAGTAGTGCTATTATCTTCGTCAATTTTTCATTCATACCAAAGTCTATGTGAATCTTTGCAACGCTTAAATATTTTTGTAATTATTTCACCAGCATGCAATCGAATAGGTGGGTTATAAAACTTAAAAGTATTGCTTGCTGTATAAGGCTGTATAACTTACTTCCCAATAAAAAGCAAAATTCAACCATTTCTAAACACACGTACCAAAATCAATTAATCTAAATGTCAAATGACCTACATGTAATTAAGTTATCCATTGCGTGTTATACCCAAACGATTTGATACGTCTCGCATAACACCTGTGTCGGACTTTCACCTCAAAAATCAAGTTTGGTACGAAACAAGAAATCTGTTATACAACTCACTTGGGCGTAAAGAAGCTGATTATTCATCTCAACATTCTTTTGATGTTGGTGGTTTTGGGAATTGAAAACAAAACCAAAATCAATTATTAATTATCAAATCTAATTAGAAGCGCTAATTAGAAGATGATATTACAAAAACGTGTGAAAGTGGAAGTAGTATATTATGAAATAAATATTGAATAAAAAATCAACAAAAGATATTTTAAATTTTTATAAAAGAATATTCAAGAAATTTCAAAAAGAAATCTTATTGTTTCTTGTAAAAGTGAAGTACGGTAAAAATATCTTGACCACTCCAAACTTCGAACAATGGGCTGCGCAATCCTTTAAGTCAAATGCGTGTTGCATATTTTTTAGAGTATGCGCACTAGTTTGGAACGCCAACTTCAGAATGGTCAACACATATTTTGACCGTACTGTACCCAATATTGAGATTAGTTCGCTTTTATACATACTTTGTCTTTTATCAATGACTTTGAGTTTTATATGTACCACTGCTTACCTGCAAAAGAGAGAATAACAATTATTATGAATCAATCATAAATTAAGCTTTTTGAATTTTGATATCAAATAGAAAATTCTACAAATGATGACAATAAGTTGTATAAAGAAAAACATTTTGTTGCTAGAATTATTTTTTTCATATAATATTAAAATGTCATTAACCTTATTGAATCCTAACAGTATTTGTTAAGGTTAAGTTTAAACCTATAAGTATGTTTTAATATGATAGCAGATTTTTTGTGATAATATAATGTTTTATTATTTGTTAAAATAGGAGAATGAGAATGGACAATGTGAAAAGTCACCATTTTGATTCTAAGCTTTAAATAAAAACAGATGATGCAAAACTTGAATAGCCATTGCACAAATCGCAAAAGGGCATCCAACTTACGAATAAATCTACATTAGGCGATCTAGATACAAGAACTGTCCAACTAATAATAAGTTCGCCGGTTTGTCTGATCACCCGTCACTATAACTCACGAACTGGCAAGGCCAATCATAATCCAAATCGTGATTAGTTACTTCAAAATATTTTGAATGCAAAAAACGTAATACGACTAGCATATAGCATAGCAATCAAATATTGTAGCAAACACATTGGAGGAGTTATTTCAAAATATTTAAATGAGAATCGATAAAAATAGTAATGAAATATGTTGAGAAAATACTGCATAAACTATAATTTTAACGACTGTTAGTCTCTTAGTACATTTAGTAATCCTGGAATCACTAACAAACCAAGTTGATGGAAGAAATTTTGCTCTAACAAATATTAGCAACAGTTATGAATGTTATAGGAATGCTGAATCATTTCTTTGGTATTCTCTAACTTTAATCTAAACAAAGAGCTAATATACAAGCTAACTCATAAAAAATATTCAAGTAGACAACATTTGGTAGAAACCAAAGAAAAGAAACATCATATTCTTTATTGGCTCTTTCCTTAAATCATTATAAAACCACTTGAGTCATTCATATTTCATCAGAAATGCCGCCTAAATTTTCACAAGTAATTCGCAAGAACCAATAAAGAAGAAAGCTGACGGCACCATATTCGACATTAAATAACCATTGAGTGAATGGATCAGATAATCATTCGGTCAGCCAGGTCATTCACTCGCCTTCTGTTAACGTGGACCATCTGCGTTGTTGAATTATGAGAATGGTTTAAGAGAGTGAACTTGATAAGTTTGATGATGACTTTGACTGAGTAATCGACCCATGATGTAATAAAATAAACCTATAAATCCTATAGACTAAGAAATGTTAGGGCTTTTAACATAGAAACGTTCGATCAGCACTAATAATTGTTAGAAAGTCAAAATGTAGGGGATTGACATAATGATGTCATAATATTTCTTTCTTCTATTCCCCGATTAACAACTATCCAAAAAGACTTAATGCTGAATTTACTTCTCTTTGATGAAAGTAATAATTATCTAAGAGCAATAAATTAGTTACAGCAGTCTATAGGAAAACCCCCGGTTTCACAAGTAATGCACTTATAGGGGCTTCAAATAATAATAATATGTTTGTAGGTCGCTATGCAAATAAAAAATATTTATTAACTCTAACAATATTGCAGGTAGTCATTAATGGGTAACCTTACAAGAACTATGATGATAAATAAAATCAAATATTAGAGATTCAGATTTTTTGCAACTAAGTTCATTAATTGTATGAGGTTTCAGTCAAATGTACGAGTCACTTTTATCAGCTTGTATTATAAATTTTGATATTGCTTTCTACTGATATTAATCTAAACGTGTATTAATATCCGTTTCGGATTCAGAAAAAAAGTAGATCAAAAGCACATCAAACGGTGCAGCATGATGACTCAGAGGAGGATTTTCTATTATTTAGTTAGCAAAAAACATCATTCTCGTGTTTACACCCACTTTTGCAATTCATTGAAATCTAAAAATATATTTTTACAAAGAGTTCTAGCAAGATTTAGCATATCCTAATAAAAATGTACATAGCTTATATACCTTTCGTTTGCATAGTATTTGCGTTCATTAAATTATTCATTACATACTAAGTGAGTATTAGCTTGAGAACCCCTAGAGTCCAAATCATACAGTTCAATCAACAATAAAAAAAAAAACAGTAATTTAAAAAACTAAAAAACCCGACTGCTTTTCTGAGCATTCATGAAAAAGCCCTAAAACAAGAAAATCTGGCAGTCGGGACCCATTCTAGAATTGAGAGCACATACCTATATTACATTGCAGATTACTCCAATCTATTGACTAGACGGCTGACTTTCTAGAATGGGTCCCGACTGCCAGATTTTCTTGTTTTAGGGCTTTTTCATGAATGCTCAGAAAAGCAGTCGGGTTTTTTAGTTTTTTAAATTACTGTTTTTTTTTTTTTTTTAGTTTTTTTTTATTACGATATCACTTTCAAAGTAATTACGAATCTAAAGACACCTCTCAAACTAAAATCCATCGAGCCGTTCAGGTCGCAGAGCGTGCCAAACATTTGAATTTGGCGCTACAAATCCGCCATTTTGTTTTTTTTATATTTTGATATACCCAGTGTCACTCAACGACACCTCTCAAGCTAAAATCCATCGAGCCGTTCAGGCTGCAGAGCGTGCCAAACAATTATACATACATACATACATACATACATACATACTTACATACATACATAGATACATACATACTCTCGAAAAACAACCCTCCTTCTGGCGCAGTCGGGTAAAAATAAAAAGTATCACTTTCAGTATAGTTATTATTTGAGCTGTTGTCAAATTAACATCAACTATGAAAATAGCTCTCAATTATCGATAAATGAATATACCCAAACACGGACTCACTTAATACCTGCCACAGTAATTATTTCCTTCCTCACCAAAATGGCAGTTCGCTAACCTTGGATACGGTCAACTTTGCTAAAATTGTGACCAATTTTTGCCTTAATTCCTTGACAAAAACTCTTCCGTGGCTAATAAGGAAATTATGGTGACAAAAACCGTGTTTAGTACACAAGCCACGAACAAATGGGACTGTCAAGCACTTTCACTAAAGAATGAATAGTAAAAATATTTCGTTCGCCGATGCGTAACGCTGCTTGGTGGTCGGACTGACCAATAAAAATGTAAATTAGCGGAAGTTTTTTGTAGTAACATTGACAAGAAATTCTTCGTCAGTCAGCTGTTTGTTGCTCTAGGTTGGCAGTCTCTACATAGTTGATGACCGATTATAGTTGCTAAGATATTAATGTTGCAAGGTAGCAGAATATTTGTCCTTAGATATTTTAACAAGACAATTTAATTCTTATAAACGGTAAAAGCAATTATGTAGCTAAATTTAAATAAATTACTCGATAAAAATAACGCCGTTTCTATAAACATTTTAAGAAAATCAATTATTTTACAAGATATTATGATCACAAATATCTCTCAGAATCAAGGAAGTTTTTAACAGCTAGTAATTTAGAGATCGGTGAATATCGTCATTTTCGCTATCAATATGGAGGTTGGCCAGCCCAGATTGTAGTTGGTAGCAATATGTATGTATGTATCTTTGTTGCCTCGTGTCCTTTATAGGGCAGATAAAGCGTGCCTATTGCAAGTTGTGCAGTTATTGAATTCTTTGATTGACTATTCAAGTTCACTTTGTATATTTTAAATTTCCAGCTCGTCAGCTTCTACATAGTGAATGTTGTATCTTAAGTTTAATATATAATTCGATACACAGCGTTTCTTTTGATCTTATTTTTTGAAGTTTTTATAGAATCCTAGATTTTAAATGGACGTGATTAGCCGCATTTAGATTGGTGCTATATGCTATTTTATCACTCTGTTTTCACCTCCTTCTACTTGACTTTCTATCTTAAAAATTGTTATTTTAAGAATCTAGTATATCATTGTAAAGATTTAATAGATTTGAAAATAGTTCACCTGATTGGTTTATCTTTTTGTATCGCTTTGTGTACCAGAGAACTCAACGAACATTATACCCACATTTAGATCAATCTAGTCTCCTGAATACCAAATCTGTAGATACAAAGTGTAGCTCACAGACAAACTGCTAGTCACGTTAGATCGTTAAATGGCATTGAACTTTCGATGTGTCGAAAAAATCTGACTCCACATTCATTGCTAATATCTGAACTCTCTTTTTTATTTCAAATTATTATTGCCAGTTTCTGTCGGTCATTTTGAAAATATTTATCTTCAATATTTCATATTAATTTAATGTCAATTGTGAAATCATTATGCGATTCGTTTTCATTATCATTCATCAGCTCTGAATTTTGCTAAGCTTAAAAAAAATGTTTGATTGCATTATTTAAATTATATATTTCTCATTATCCTTTTAAATGACTACAAGTGCCAGACATAATCTCTCTGAAACATTGCCATCAATACGATGCCTAATTCTATTGAGTTCCTATTACCTCCACTAGGTCGTCGGTCCATGGGGCCCTGGAACCAAGGCAAAGGAGGAACGGAGTAGCTCCCGCTCCACCCAAGGGTGGGGGATGTCATCGGATGATTTTACCTACTTAAAAAAAAACCGTTCATGGCCATCATATATATTTTTAACATTTACATACTAATAAATTACAAAAAAAAACCTTTCCCTACGTTCATACAATATGCCCTGTAATTTTTTATTACACGGCTTATTTATTTAAGTATCTAACTATTTTACTTTCCAATTTGGATATATTTTCAGATTTATTTTAAGTTGTATATTTCACATTTTTTCATAAAAACGCCAACACTTACTTTGAGCTTTCCATAAAGACACTTGCAATTTTAGTCATTGATGGTGTTAATGGTTATAATTTTATTTGTGGCAAAGACGCACGTCCGAGTTTTTCTTTTTCTTTTTAGAGATCTGAAATCATCAAAAAGTTTCTCCCGCTCCTAGACATCATCGAAAAATTTGTCCGAAATTCCACATCGCTGTTAGTGGGAAAAGTTCACTAAACACTGGCAAGTTATTTAAATATTAGCACCTGCTAATTTGGCCAAATTTTGCTGTGTATATTGATTTACTGTCATTCTTATATTTCATTTGACATATTAAAAGCCTGACCTTGGTTGAATATATTACTGAGCGAGTAGTCATTGTTACAAATGGTTAAGTAAAGAAATTGATGACTTAGCATTTCTCTTGCATGTTTTGAAGATGTGGTGCCGTATCGTTTTTATGCCAGTAACTGTATTATGACCGGGTTTTAAGTTCAAGTTTTGGAAACACGATTCGTTTGGTGCGTATTAGTAAGTCAGTGAGCTTATTATGATCAGATTTCTATAATATTGTGTTTAGAAACGGAAATTGTTTTTACATGCGTAAGCAAAGCATAAAAATGTTTACGCAGTTAGATGTTACTGATGCTTGCTGCAAATAGCAGCAATTCTTTTCCTGAATGCATTCATATAATAATATATTTATCACTCGCGTCGTGTTACTACGCTAAAAATTAAATATATTTTGTTTACCTGTTATTTGGAAAAAATAATTAATCTTCTTTTTTTAATAATGCATTGTTTCAATGAAAATTAAAAACCATCTGCAAATTTATTAATGCCTTTCTAATAAAACCGGTTTGGGGCACATCTGTTGAAAGGTTTCAAAGTATAACGTACATACGTGGAATTTTGTTTATTGTATTTTCTATATGTACTTGTAGGTATACATAGATAGATGGATACCTTCGCATTCCAATCTTGAACTCTTCTCATAATCCGGGTCACAAACAGAAAAAAAAAATCAAATCATTATCTATCATCATTCTTCAAAATGAAACCCAGTAGCCTTTCCATTCCCTTTCCTTTCTATCCCAAACCTATAGTTCAACTTTCAGCCACCGGATCCCATACAAACAATGAGTTTAGCGCCATTGTTACAACCCATAGCCACCGGCCATGAGGCGGCTCCCGGTCGTTCAACCCACAGGACTTTAGTCCTGCCACCGAATCAGTACCGGTTTTCACATCAATAAGTAATTATGGAGGAAAAGAACGTGATTCTGGACGAACGACGTGGGAGTGTTATTAATGGTTTTTACTTTGTTGGTAATCAGGGTTATTATAGTGAAGATGGTCATTATTTTTAGGATAGTGACCGTACCGAAGATAGACGTCTGTTACTATAGTGAAATTACTATAATATTGTAATGTGGAAATTTTGTAATTTTTTTTTAAGTTACCAATTTATGCATGTTTCTTGCTGGTTCTTTTCCATAGGAAACGAACAATTGGAACCGTGCAATAGCTTCTGCAGTTTTTTAAGTATCCATGTAGGCACCTGGTAAATCTAAGCCTGCAAAATCTAAAATTTACCTATAAGTTTTGCCAAGGTAATAAAGTCGTCGAAATAAAATGGCTTGGATGGATTATTTTTCTTTCTTTTTTCTCCTAACGCATCCAAGTGAGCATACTTCCTGTCAAATAAAATATCACAAGTATTTTAAATACGAATCAAAGCTATTAGATAAGTTTCAATAAAAAACTGGGTTAAATAATCGCTCAAGCAAATGGTTTCGTTTCAAAATGAATTATTACGCGCAACCATAATGCGTAAATGGCAGTTGTTGGAATTACATAACAGCATAATTGAAATTTTCTAATACAGAAATGTAAATAATTTCGTGAGATAATTTAGACTTTTAATGAATTATAATAAGCAGATTGTTTCACTTGTTAAGTTAATAAATGTTTTGATTGAGATATTGTATGTGGCCATGACTCATCTGTTCTCCATAGGTAAGGACAATTTATAAATACATCATAGCTCGAGAGGACGCCGGTGTCCTCTCACATCCACGCCACTATAGGCCTTAATTCCGATGTTTAGAGTCTACTTTTGTACGAACAAGTTTGGTAGTTGTGGATCTACATGACAACAATGTCCCACAATGTTTATTATCTAAAAATGGCTACATAAGCGGGTAGTAGTACAAATTCCTAAACAGTAGGTCAAGTTCATCCACATAGTACGCGTATACTACTAAAGAACAACTCCCACGCTATAAGAAATTCAGATAAAATGCGAGAAAGGACATAAAAACATTCTTAGAAACAATAAACCTAGAAACGGAACAAACAATACATTCTATTATAGCCCCAATAACAGGTGTGGCAGTTTCTCATCTTATCGTTGCCTAACCTGCCACCAACTTTGGAAAACACGACAATGGCAAAGGGCGCGGTCAAAATCGAAAAAATTTAACAATCGTATACCCACTCAACTGTAAAGACAGAAATTCTGTATAGACCACACCATTGTTATTTCAAACGTTTTCCGTGTTTCATAACGGGTCCAATTAGAATAAAAGGCATGCAAATTAAATATTAAAAGTAAAACTAAAAAAGCCAGAGATCATTAGCTATGGACAAGACGTAATAGTTTTGCAAACATGAATAGAATTGGTTCACCGGATCAAATGCGAGGAATTTTTGCAACTGCCACATTGTTTGATAATTTCAATTAAATTAGACATAGTGAAAGTAGTGTGAAACTTGACGGTTGTAGAATAGGTAATAGTTATTGTAAGGTCACTTTAAATAACAAGTTCTCAGATCGGTGAAGAAAAATATTGGGAGAAAATTGGCATGTCCGAAACTTAATAATTGGAAGACATTCATTTGTGGCATTCATCAATCCACACTGGGCGTGCGTAGTGAATGAATGCCTGTTGAGAGAAAATTATAAGGCCGATTAAGCGTGCTACGATATAGACTAAACAAGTTTACTATAGATAATTTTGGGAAGAATTTCAACGCCATTCACAAAATAATCCTTGAAGAGATTTTGTTATTTAATATGCAGGACCAAGAATCAATAACACGGAATGTAGTCTGGGAAACCAGACAATATTTCAACCTGACTATAATATATTATTCAGCAGAAACCAGTCTAGAAATATTCGCAAGTCCAACAAAAGACAGTGAACGAATAGCTCCACAAAGGCAGGTGATGGCGATTATACCTCAAGGCGACGTACGCAATCAAGAACAATTTATTAAAGGTATCGGACCATCTTACTCCTGAGCTCCTGACTCCATATAAGGTTTGGTAAGGAATCCGAAAATAAAAGCAAGCCGAGTTAAAAGATTCACCCCACCGCTCTTCGAGGCAGTCGTTCCGGGAATCAAGAATGAGACTGGACATGGCGGGTGATTTCGACAAAAAATAAGATAAATTATTTTGTTTTGAATATACTATTTAAAAAGTGATTGGAAAACAAAAAATATGGTGAATTGTTGTAATTATTAGATCGCAATATCACCATAAGTTATTAGCAAGTTTCATTTAAATGAACGTTACGAGTTAGTTAAATCACAACAAGTTATCGAACTATATTAAAAAAAAGCCTCAACTAGAGCATCTACTTCATTTACATACTTATCTCCTGAATCATTTAACAGAACATCTACTTCATTGTAATTTATTATATCGATGTCAACGCACAAATCATTCTTCAATTCACTAACAATCTTGACTTTTGCAATTACGTTTGGTTCTGTCTTGCTTGACTGATTTAAATACTAGTTATGATGCGATAAGTCTTCCAAGTTCCTCTTCCGTGTCTATAAAAGGTATCCTTTGCATACTAAGTGATTAGCGGCCAATGAGCTCACTTCTAATGTGAGGATGAAAGAAAGGCATAAAAACGAATGCATATAGCATTGGAGAGAAATGTCACTTCCTAAGTCGTAGAATGCTGAGAAAGATTTCTCTCTTTAGACCTTTTAGACAATAGTCTAATAACCTTCCTACCTCCACAAGGCAAGATACATCCGCTAGAATACCTTTTGTCTGATTAATTGTTAGTTGTAGATCTTTAAAAAATTCTACGTTTGGCAGATACCTGTTTTATGGTCCCTCACAATCCTGTCAGGGTTAAATATTCAACCCATTAGTTAGGGATCCAATTATCACATTGGCATCTTCGAGCCCAGTATATTTATGCATCGTTGGCGTCAGACTAAAAGTTATTGCTTTTCGGAACCAGTTTGCGGTTACGCTCACGTTTTGCGCTAAAGGGCTCACAAGAGGACATTATCAAGGACAAGGTTTGCTGAAACCGAGGACTTGTTTGAAATTTCTGGATTATTCTGTGAGAAAGCAGATTTTAATGGAACGAAATGCAGTTGTAATTGAAATTTTTGTAAGCTGAGGCAGTATTAATGAATTCTACGTTTATTTCGTTTTCTTTATAGAATTTATTTTTATTTATAATCATTCGAAACGATATTTCAACATACCTTGTTTTCAGAATATATTTAAACATGAATCGCATACGATATGCGATGATCGAATCCTGACCTTTAGATTCTGGTTGTAATAGCTTATTTTACAACATTGACCTCCTGCCACCGGACCAACTCCGTGATTTCCAATGCAAATCACGCAAATTCTACGTGTCTATGTTCATCTAGTGGTTGATCATGATTATTGGTTACTCAAAAACATACGTCGTCTATGTCTCTACTACGAAAAAGAGACGTAATATCAAGAATTGTCAAAAGATAAAAAATCAATTAAGCCAAAATGTGTTATAATTAAGACTTTTTGACAATTTTCATAAGCTAATGTCACTTTGTACTTGCTCGTTGGAGTTGTGGGTTCGTTCGTAATATATTAATATCAACAAACCAATCAATTCCCAACACGTTAGTCATTTGTCTATCTGTTTTATTTACTGCAGTAACAGTTATGTTCAAAACTTTCATTATTTTATGAAACTGTTTGTTTTATTATTGAAATAGATATGAAACGTTTTAGCTATCTTTATCTAAGTACGTAGATAATTAAAAAAAAAATAATTAAAAAATTATCACAAAAGACAAAGTAACCTAACAGGTTTTAAATATTTTGTAATTTCAACCGTTCCATGCAAGTATTTCAAACCAATTCTTTAAGTTATAATAATTTTGGATAAAAACAATTTTGACTAACGTCAAAACTGTTGTCAATTTACAAAAAAAAAAATGAATTTTGCTACTGAACAAAATTAGTACGGGAGAACCAACTTTTTGTGGGAATTGATTCCTATGGGGTGGAAAAATATCTAAAATTTGACCATATGCTTCCATTGCAGCCTGTATATTGTCAACTATGTATTTATTAAATAAGTTTCTATATATACAAAGTGCCATAGTTATTAGCAAGTCTGTTACTGCGGCTAAAAGTGTTGATGAACTCAGCTTTTGTTTGTGCGCGCACGCAGCGCTGTATCCGCAATCGTTTTATTTATTTTAAACTCTGAATGTTAATCAGATTCTCATGTGGTTTGCTTTTGTCAATTACAGTAATGCAAACGTAATGAGTTTTGATTATGAGGCTTGGTAATGATGTTTTGTAAATTTCATTGACCTTTGGGAATTCCAAGAGAAGTTTTATAACTGGAATCCACTGGACAAGGCTGATGACTAAACGAAATCACATTTAAACATGAAGTAACCAAGAAATTACTTTCCATGTGTGGGTAGCATTTACATAAATGTCTATTTAACCGTTATGTTTGAATTTCTTCTGTGCATATTAATAGGAATTTATTTCCAAGTAATTCCTTTAATTTGACTTAACCATATAAAATTGACAATAACAGCTTGTTTTTCATTGATTTTAATCGAAGGTTATTATCCTTTACTATGAAGACTGAATTAAATGAAGTGAAGTGCAGAAAAATTCCTTCGAAAAAATTTAGAATGTAAGAATTTGTTTGGTAAGCTTCGAGTCAGTTAATTGTGAAATATTGAATCCAGCGTTTAATTTACAACTCCAACTGTATTGCAGTTAATGACGTCTAAGACGATTTTCTCAACAGAAGATGGTATGTTGTAGATATCATTTTAAATCTAGATGAGATCTGATCTCGCATTAGCCTAGATTTTATCACTACAAAGTAATGACCAGTGCTTTCTTGTAATCTGTTTCTTGTGGTATAAAATATTAGTCAGCAAAAACTTGTCATTTTCCTTCGTGATTTGAAGTTATTTTGTTTCAGGTTATCGCTTGAATGACCAGTGGTAGCGCAATGGTAACGGACCCAACTTTCAAGTTACAGGTCGTTGCTGCGTAATTTATTTTTATGAACAGTTATGGAAAATATCGTGAGGAAACGGCATATCCTAGAACAAAAAACTCAAAAGCCTGTTGTATATGCAATAGTTCTTCCAGTGGTTACAGTCTATTCTTTTTTTTGCGAAGAGAAGGTCTGAGTTGCTGCAGTGTGAATATTATAAGGCATCAATATACTTAAATGTTACAATGTTCGAGAAAGTCAAATGTAGTTGTGTTATTAAAATATAGTTGAGCTAAATTTTAGATAAGTAGGAGTATATATCTAAAGATAAAGATTAAAGTGTAAGTTGGATCTTGAGCCATATTATAAGGCATCAATATACTTAAATGTTACAATGTTCGAGAAAGTCAAATGTAGTTGTGTTATTAAAATATAGTTGAGCTAAATTTTAGATAAGTATATATCTAAAGATAAAGATTAAAGTGTAAGTTGGATCTTGAGCCATATGACGCAAAAAAAGTCAGCAACAGACAATGTATCATATTCTTCATTCTATCTTGTGTAATGATAATGCAACTTGAGAGTTGTTTAGAAAAGGTGAGGTGAGGGAGTGGTCAAGCGTGAGCTTATCAATAAAAGATAGTATTAACAACTAGAACGAAAAACAAACCAAAACTGCTATCTGCAAATTAAAAATTTAGTGCAACTGCTGTTGTTTTAACAGAACCTACCAAACGTACATACCTACCAACTAATCTCTTGTTTCACTTGACGGTATCACGATCAGTGTACATAAGAAAGCTTTTTCCACACGTTATATTCTTATATATCTTATATACATGTGTTTATTCTGAAACTTCTCCGAAACAGCTTTACCAATTTTTATAGAATCGATCCCTAACATCACAATTTAGTCTTTTATTAAACCAAACGATAAAAATAAAATGACTAAAAAATTAAAGTGATGATTATGTTGTAAAGAATGAGCTGCCTTACTGCAAGAAGTCTATGTACCGCTACTGCGCCTAAAGTTTAATTAAATAAGATTATTATAATATATTAATACGAGTACATCGAGGCAAAGGCCCAGCTGGCTGCTAAAAATTTGGGGATCTTAGCGAAGCTTCACGCCGGAACAGCTGTTCAACCTGTATAAAGCGCAAGTTCGATAGTTTATGGAGTACTTCAGCTCTCGTCTTTAGGATGGATCAACCAAAGACCTACTTGATGCACATTAGTCGATTGAGAAGTGAGCTAAGAAGATCATCAGTAATGATGCACTTGTTAAGTCGAAACTACAAAGTCTGTTGAGTTGTTAGCCTGTCGGTTTTCTATCGTTTAACATTTCGGGAAATGTGCATTGGGATTGCACGATTTAATTCCGCCAAGTCCTTTCCATCATCGGACCACTAAACGTACGGCGATGCGCCACCGGTACATGGTTTTTTTTTTTTTTTGTTAACCTAGGTAAAATCATCCAATGACAAATCCCGCCCTTGGGTGGGGCGGGAAATAGTGTCAGACTTTTACTGACTAAAAACTACCTTTCCGTTCCTTGCTTTTGTCCCGGGGGCTGTGGTGACATTCTCACATAACCTTTGGCCCCAGTAGGCTTCGGCCCTGCTGGACCCCTACAGTTTGCTGACAACTCCTTGAGGCGCGCGGGAACAGTGCGCGCCGTAGACGACCTGAGCTCGGACCGGTCTGTTACCGGACGGACGGACAGCGAGCTACCCATTGCCCACCGTCCGCGAGCCCGCGCCTACGGTGGCCGGAAATCGGGATCGGAAACCCGGCGGCGGCGGCGGCGTGTGCGCCTTTGCCTAATGCGGTCGGCCTCCTCCTTTGCTAGCATTACTGCTTCGCAAAAGGAGGCGACCGCCTGCCACTCCTGGCTCTCCATGGCTTGAACCAAGCCCCGGCGCGAGAGATCGCCGCCGATCGCCCCCACGAGGACACGGCGATGCTCTTCCCAAGCGGGGCACACCTCCACTGTGTGCTCCACCGTGTCCACCGGGCGGTCCGCACAGTGGCGACACCCGGGCGTCGTCTCCGCACGAATCTTGTACAGGTACGGACCGAACTTGCCGTGTTCGGTCAGCACCTGCGCCAAACGGAAGGTGACGACGCCGTGGGGCCTTTCCAGCCACGCCTCAAAGAGGGGCCTTACCGCCTCGATCGTGGCGTGCCCAGCACGGGGTTGCGACAGTCGCTCTCGCCATTTCACCATGAGATCCCGCCGGAGCTCTGTCCGCCATGCCGCGACTTGTCGCGGCAGCGGAGTTTCGCCCCGACGTTGCATCTCCACGCGTAAGTCATGCATGTGTGCAAGGACTGTTGCCTCCAAATCCCACGGTGGTAGGCCAGCAAGGAGGCTCGCCGCTTCACAGGACACCGTACGGTATCCGCGGATCATCCGGATGGCCATGACCCTCTGGCAGGCGGTTAGCCGGGCCGCCACTCGCTTTCGTAGCGATGGCGCCCACACCGGCGCACCGTAAAGGGCCATGGACCGAACGATGCCTGCGTAGAGCCTCCGGCAGGAGGCGTCTGGACCCCCTAGGTTCGGCAGGAGCCGCTTGAGAGCAGCCCCAGTCCTCCAGATTCAATCTGGGAGCCAGACGTCGGAAATGCTCCTTGAAGTTTCACTGGCTGTCGAGGACGAGTCCCGTTAATTGGGAGCCCGGAGGTGGCGCGCTCCGAGGGCCGTGAAAACACATGGCCTCGGACTTGTGCAATGGCACCTCGAATCCCAACTGCTCTATCCTCTCCACGACTGTCGCAACCCCGCGCGTCGCTAGTTCGACCGCCGCCTGGTACGACCGTCCCCGCGCCAGGACCAGCGTGTCGTCTGCGTAACAGACGACGCTGAACCGGTACATGGTGGAAATCCCACCCATACGTACAAAGCGTTTTGAGAACACATTTATTATGCGTACAAATAAGGAGTGTAAATCCCTGCCGGAGTATGTGCTTCCTGTTAACTATAATTTAGGGATCTTTAAGTCAAGAGTGAATAGGTTACTTCTAGGTTACCATGCTCCATCGTGGGCCACATCATCGCTTACAGATGAGACAGTGGTCAAACGCCAAAGCATATGTAATTTAAAAAAAAAGTCGCTATTACCTACCTACTTTCTATGCGTGCGAGTTGATATGACAGGACAGTATGTAGACTAGGCTTTGTGCGTGACTCGGTCTATAAGCAAATTATGTGTTTATTTAAGTCTGTATGCGACTATGCGTGTCTGTGTGATTGTAAAATTGATTATGTGACACGGAATAATTTAAGTATAGTCAATTGTGCATTCATTTCTTTGTGTGTGTTTCTCAATCCATTTTTTTTTTGAGCTTTTCAATTTTAGCAGAATAGTCATAGTTATCACGAAGGTAGCTCTCTGGAGGCTGTCTGGGTACACCGCATGACTTTTCGCCACTTATGTCTGCTGATATTCATCCTGAAAAACTCATTCAACAGGTCGCCGACAGTCGCTTTGATCTGGTCTATCCATCGCATCGGAGTGTGTATGTGCGTGTCAAAATATTATTATTATGAAACTTATTTATAAAATTCCGTAAAAATTACAACGCAAAAGATTACAAAATTATCATGACGTTTGCATTGTTACATGTTGTTTTGATATCAAGCTCACTTACAACGTATTGATCAAAAACTCTTACGTAAAGAATTTGCACTAAGAAACTCGGTAACAAATCCAACAAGCCAATAAAGCAAGGCAATAAACCAATCTAATACACTTATTTCTTTTATTGCTAATCTGCGATCATTTCCGTATGAGTTTCTCCAAGAAAATGCTCGAGTACCGACTATGTGAGCGATTAGGTTGTAATGTGTCGATACGATGCGTCGCATCGCCGCCAAAGAGTAAGCCGAACGCCTCATTGGTCACTGATAGAGGTGACATTCTTTGGAACTTGCCACACAAACCTCGCGTGTGGGTGTCGCCATATTAGTGTCTAAAGATATTGCAACAATTGAGTATCATCCCGTATTAGTATATTTTTTATACAAAAATAACATCGAAATAGTTATTAAATGAACCAAAAAATAGCATGTCAAGTGCTGTGAGGATGACTGAGGACGTGGTGGGAACATACGTAACCTAATGCTTCTGACGTCACATTTCAATGTGTCCATCCTTATTCTATTACTTGAGAGTTTTCTCTTCCGCAAGATTTGAACAGATTTGAAGAATTTTTTATTCAATTTTTAATAAAGTAAATATAAATAAAGATTATATTTAAAACAGCCAAAAACTGTGTTAATTTCTGAAAGCTCATTTGAATGTTGATTATTTGAAATGGCATCTCTATTTGCTGTGTCATCTCTACTCTGTGGTCGATACTACCAACTCTTGCGCAGTTATGGCAGTTACCCATACTATGTTAGCAGTTACGATGACAGATGATGTTGGAGGCGAAAATGGCATCTTTAAAGAATGGTTTATAGCCTGCATTGATGTTAGAAATGACGATGTAAAAATAGTGAAAACTACTGTAACAAGTTAACATGCTACGAGGAAAATGTATGAGATTAGTGTCTGGTTTTAGATTTTCTGAATAGATTTCTGAAATTAAAAGTAAAAATATGTCCTACCATTTTCAGAACTCATTCACTTGATAATTTCCCGTGTAAAACAGTATTCAATACGTACATTTTTTTTAAATCTTTGGTTAGCAAGAGATTTAAAGAGATACTATAGAGCAGACATCAGAAGAAATGTCTGAAAACCTGTCATCCTATGTCATCTAGCTTTCAATAGTAAACATGCGAATTAAAATTTTTATTTATGTGTCTTTACGCTATTTTCTAGAACTATCTGCGAAAATTATTGGATACTAATTAATCTCTGTAATTAATTAGAATTCAATACGAAAAATATTTACGAAAATAAACTAAAGTTAGGTTCAGTCATGTGACATCCACCAACCCGCATTGGGCCCGCGTGGTGGATTACGGCCCATTCCCGGTCTTAGAGAGGATGCCTGTGTCCCAGCAGTGGAAACATTAAAAGGCTGGTGATGATGATGAGGTTCAGTCGTCCAAACTAGATTGAGACACTTACTACCTAGGTAACAAGTCTCGGATTACGATTTTGTTCGCTATGTCCTGTCTATTGGTAGTATATAATTTAATGTCTTTGTTGGTTAGCCCATTCCGTCTCTTTCCTGAACAAAGGCCACCTTCCACTCCTTAATTTTTTTGCGAACCCACGGTTCCTATCCCAGTAATAGGTACCTCGTCATCCGACCGTCCGGTAACCGTCCGGACCGGGCCCAAGTCGTCAACGGTGTGTATTGTTCCACGCGCGCCTCAAGGATATGTCAGCAAACCGTAGGGGCCGAGCAGGGTCGAAGCCTAATAGGGCCCTGGAACGAAGGTAAAGAAGGAACCGCAGTGGGTTTTTAGTCGGTAAAAGTCTGTTACTATCGCTTGCTCCGCTCAAGGGCGGGAGATGTCATTGGATGATTTTTCCACATAAAAAAAATACTGGCAAAATCATTTCGTCCCGCCATCTCTATCGTTGTACGCTGCGGCACCGCCTCACTGTCTCAGGACACCTACTGTGTGCTACTTTCGTCCATAAAAAACATACAAAGATATAAACAAAGTCGTCTTGTTTACCATTTGCTTGACAGAGACATATTAATTGATTTCCTAATGAGTATTAATACATCTAACTACACGATAACATGCAACCACGCAAAAACTAAATATGCACGGTTCGGTGTGAAATATAGCAAATATAAGAGAAATACACAGTCTCATGTTTTAAACATGAACGAAATTAAATTACAGATGTGTTGAAATATCAAAGGTAATATATGGACATTTTGTATTGAGTGGAAAAAATAATATATTGCGTCATTAGTAAGTTTCTTCGCTAATTAAAAATAGATTTAATCACGAGGACGAGTTAATTTCATTTTATGAATTTATAAATTAAATAGCAAATTAAGAAGGACATTGATTTGCTTCTTCATAACTGCCATTTCGATGTAATTAGGTATAATCTATTAGACTATGTTAATTTATTATTAACTAGCTCTTGCGGGGGCCGCTCCCGCTCTACCCTATTCTACGCTACTGTACCCTACTCAACCTTATACCAATAAATGAGCAGGTTTTGGTTTTTTTTTTAGCTATGTCCTTCTCCTTGTTCTAAGCTACCATCCCAGGAATTTCCAGCCAAATCGGTTCTGCCGTTTTTGAGTTATAAATAATGTAACTAACATGACTTTCTTTCATATACGAGCATATTGATATCGTATCGTATTCTCTAAAGTTTTTAATATTATAACAGTTGGGTAATAATACTGCAGCTCAACACAACCGAAGCACGAGCTCTTAATGCGATCCATTTGACGACCTAAACTAATCTGTTAAAGGGATGGCTTAAGAAGCTATACAGGGTGTATCGGACATCGGCGCACAAACGAATACCATGGACCCAGTACATGATTTTGGACCCCACAGTTGGAATTTTTCGTAAGCTTTATCGTAATAAAAAAAAAATCTGTACATTTTTTGATTTTAACTAGATAAAACCGTTATTGCTACTTTTTTTTCACTAAAAATGTCATAGGGGTTGATAAAATGGTTATTGTGATACTAATCTAATAATTAAAAAGTTTTTTTTTTCATTAAAAATTGCATCGGAGTTGATTAGAATAACGATTATTACACAGTTTAAATTAAAGTAGAAATTATTATTTTTTTAATAGGGAAAAAGCCGAAGAAAAATTTGGGGTCCAGAATCATGGACTGGATCCATGGGTTTGTTTTGTGCATCGATGTCTTACTCACCCTTTGTAGGGTGTATGTATAGCTCAATCTAACTCGCTCGCACACTTGACTTTCTAACACGTAATGCTATGGTCCCTGGACTTTAAGGGCCGGTTGTAGTCGGTTTTATTTTTTTTATAAACAAAAAAAACAATAACATTCAAAACTTTTGTTTTTGCGAAATGCTTTTAAATAATAAGCTTTATTTATTTTTTGTAACTTTAAAATATTTCCGTGACGTAATCTCGGAAAAACGAAACACGTTTGAAATCGTAAATTAGGGTCAGATTCGCGATTTTTTTTCATGTTGTCATTTTTGCCAAGCGCTTGGTCATATAGTCAGTTTTAATAAAATAAATTTTCATGGTGTTCTCTTCTATATTTGTTGATTTCCAGAGGTTTAAAAAAGTTCAAAATGAGTAGAACCTGGCCTTAACTTTTACATGTGAATGAAATAAAACAATTCAGTAAGACATTTTGCCATTTTAATTTACATAATTAAACACGCAGTTACTTTATTTCCAATACTTACAAAATATTTCTATAAGAGTGTGTTTCATAAAAGGATATAAAAAAATAAACTGGTACAAGTGGCATTTAGAACTAATTTAAATAGTCATGTTATTAATATTCTTGTTAATTTGAATATCTGTAACTTGTATTGCTTGAGGAGTTATCGTTTAGAAGAATCACGGATTCACACTAATAGTATAAAAGCCAATGTGTGTATGCAAGTGTATATGTGTGCATTTGTTGCTTGATGAAACAGCTGAATGGATTGCGATGACATCTGGCATACAGGTAGACTATAACCTGGTATAGGACCGATAAGACCGCCTTTGTACCCATAGATTTAAGTTCCTGTAAATTGTTACTACATATTTTGGTGTACAATAAAGTTTATTGTATTGTATTGTATTGTATTGTATAGGAAAAGCAACATAATTTTAGCCGAAGGACGTCCGTTGTTGAACCTATGTTCAACAACGAACAGTCCTATGCGTCTCACATAAATCGGATTCCCGATTCATGGGTTACCTCGTGTTTGACTTGTCTCTAATTTATCAATATAATTTTATCATTTTGTCGGAAAAAGTTATGTGAACTGCAATTATTACCTGGTACATTGACTAGTCAATAAAATAACAATTACCGATAAAAGTCGACAGAAGAAATCGAATAGGCAGTGGAATTCATAAAAAAGAACCAACTGGAATGTGCTCATTACTCATCAACTAAAACACAAAAGAGAAAGAATTTATACCAAGTAACAAAAACAAACAAAACACTATAGACGTAAGAGCAAAATGAAAACATTTCTCTAATTCAACGAAGTGAGCAATTAAATCAATTACATAATAAATTAACTGCTACATTACATAAACACTGATAACACTACAATTGAATGCAGTAAGCTATTCGTATACAGGCTGATTTACTGAGATGACTCAGCCTTAGTATGAAAAGTCTGAAACTAAAAAGAATTTTAGAAAATATTGATTCGAAGAATCGGCGATTTTTGATTGAAAAAAAATACTGTTTAAAAAGCAACCACGTACAGGAATGATGACCTGGTCAAGGGAATCCGATGGGAGTGAGATGCACAGGACCGTCCATTATGGTGACACCTGAGGGAAGCCTATGTCCTACAGTGAACCATTTTTCGGCTGAAATTATGATGATGATGTTTTACAAATGAATAGTGATATAAAATCTATACAAGTCCGTCTCTTTTTAACACCGGAATTGTGGTGATGTACTTAAAACGTCATGGGTCCTTCAATCATGCCTCGAAGAGATGTCAACATAAGTGACGGGGCCTGTCAAGGCCAATACCCGTGTCCAGAGCGGGAGGATTTTTTAGATAAAACCCAACGTCAAAAAAGGGGTCCCTAATAAATAAATAGCTACACTAGCATAGCCTACTTTTGTCTCAAAAAATTTGGATCTTTGTGGTTCTTATGAGATGTAGGTTTTGTGAGGCACGGCTTCGGAATCTCGATTTTTTTTTCAATTTAACTGAAATATTGATCACGTTCCAAAACTATTTTTTATCATGTAGTTTAAAATTTTCATTGTTAACACCTCTACAGTTTTTATTAAGCGTTTCGCCTCGTCGTTTATACCGCGTACATCGAAGGACTGGAACAATTTGCCTGCCATCATCTTCCCGTCCGATAATAATGTAGGTGCCTTCAAGGCTAGAGTGAATAGGCTCATAATAAACTATTGCGCATCACCATCAAAGATTGCATCACTACTTACTATCAGGTGGGCTCTGGGAAGGTATGAAAATGCATAACAGGGCCCTGGAACCAAGGCAGGGAAGGAATAGGGTAGGTTTTTAGTCAGTAAGAGTTTGACACTATTCCCGCTCCGCCCAAGGGCGGGATTTGTCATTGGATGATTTTAACTACCATAAAAAAAAACTTACTATCAGGTGGGATCACAGTCAAGCACTAGGTTACATCATTAAAAAAAATAGACATTGATTTCTGGCATCTAACACGACCAATCACTGACCCGTCTCAATGAATCCACCTGTATATGTAGGAAAGAAAGTGTCCACCTTTGAATGGGACAAGTCACAATAGACCTTTCATCGAAGACGTTACGTCATGGCGATAAAAGAAACGAAGTATTCCGTCTCGTTGGACAGTTGGACAATATTAAAGGAAATAAGACTTTTTTGAATTTTGCCATTTTATTGTATTGGTGAATGAAGTTGACATCGTTGCTTCGATATTGGTTTATATGTCTATGACATTTAAACAAACTTTTTTTTTTACTGTTCGTTCAACCGATTTTGATTCTTATTGCGTTGGTAGCACGATAAATGGCGGCTGCAGTAAATAGTTGGTATTGTATCCACTTTTTTGCTTTTAATGCCATCCTTATGCCTACGGAATAGAAGTCAAAATCGGTTGAACGGAGAGTAAACAAGGTTTTTTTAAATATCTTATTAAAGATACCAACTCGTTTATTGACAATAATACGTTCTATATATATTGAAATAGATTATTTACAGAAATGAAAGTTGACAAGTACCGTATAAATACAGGCAAATTGAATAGACGTAAATACGTTTCGAGTTTAACTTACTGTAGTTTCGTAAAAATATTGAGGCAAAATTCTTTTATCGAAATTTCGTGTCAGTGTTTCGAGAAAATGGCATTCAATGATACAGCAAACCAGGTATCATTTTAAAATGATACCAAAAATTTAAGAATAAATTTAAATAAAAAGTAAGCGATGATGTGATCGACGATGGAGCACGCTTGCCTAGAAGTAATCCATTCACTCTTGACTTAAAGACCCCTAGTAGGTTGTAGTTGTGGATCAGGAAACACTGACCCGGCAGAGAATTCCACTCCTTAACCGTAAGCACTATAAATGTGTTCTCAAAACATTTTGTACGTAAGGGTGAATGTCCACGCATACGTACTAATATTGTAGACCATGATGCTAGTAATATAGTGAGTATTATGATTAATTAGTTCTTACTAATTAAAAAAAAAACTCATGGTTACTCCTTCCATCCCAAAAAAAAAATAAAAAGAAAAAAAAAATACAATAAGTACATAAATGTAAATGTATCCAGCTAGTTTAAATATCACCTGCTAGTTCATACATAAATAAATTAATGGACGTAAGTGTGTCTTTCATTACGAGTATATTAACTGAAACCTCTAGATGATTCTATATTAAACCAGATGTCATAAATGTAACGAAACTTATTAATTTACATAAATATAATTAACACTTTAATGAACATAAAATGTCAATTATTTTTAAGTCTTTAGTACAAGGCCTTTTTAAAGCACGTCGCACACTAAAAACTAAGCTCAGTTAGGTCGTATAGATTTTTTGGTTAACAGGCAAAATTATCTAATAACTTGTCTTGTTTTGGGTGGATCGAGAAGAATTATCGTCAGACTTTTTTATCTAAATCATTCAACAAAATCTCCCGTTTTTGGTGAAGCGAGAGAGCGTATTAGACTTTTACTGACCAAAATCCACCTTGTTAGTTAGTTACCGTGGCTCTGGAATGAATAAAGGACATATGAAATGGGTTTTAGTCAGTACACTCCTTCTTGCTCTCGCCTAGAGCGAAAGAAGACATTTGATGATTTGATTTCCCACCTCAAAAATAAAATCATAGGCCTTCCCTTTCTCGGAAGGGGCTACAAAGCTGTGTACATTATACGGCTAGGCAATGGTTCCAACCTTTAGCTCACGGCGCTTTCGAATTAGCTGCAAAGTGCCGCGTGGCACGTTCCGGCTAATTTGAAGGCGCCCTTAGATACATTTTTAGAGAGTTAAGAAATATCTAGCCATAGTTTATTACGATTAGAATCACGGGGTGACATCCGATCACCGAGAGCTAAGTTAATACTAGCTTGCATCGCTTAGCTCTTGGTCTGCTACTAGCTTAATGAGTTGCTTAACGAAGATGTGCCAATACATACTTTTGTTTTGTCAACTAATATTAAAAGAGCACAGAATAATAAATATTTTTACACTTGTTAGAATGTCAGCGGTACGTTAAAGTGGGTTGTGCAAATGCGACCTTTGTTTTGAAAGCGATACGGTATGTTGATCAGATCAAAGTGATAGGTGTGTGACAGGGTCGTTTGAGCTCGAGTTTGTCACTTTTAACAGAGGTAATGAATTACCTTGTTCGTAATTATTTATACGTATTTAAAACTGAAAAAAATGACGTCGAAAACCTCATCCACATCGCGGCAACACACTTATATTATTGGCAAGGGACTTGGTTGAAATTGGCCCACAGGTAGACTTAGCTTTAAAATAGCATATAGGATCCATGTTTCCTGAGAGTATGTTCTCTTAGGATTATTTTTCTGCTTTGCCGCTTGTAGGACCTAGTAATAGTTTTCAAGAGAAAATGTATATAGTTTTTTTAGTAGATCAAGTAGGTACTTTTGTTTTCTCTCGAAAGTAAGATTGATTCTCAAAATATTTGTATGACCTACAGAAAGTTCCGGGTCTAACTGTGCAACCTACAGAAGAAATTCTAATGAAGAAACGTCAATTTTATAATAATCAGCTTACCATTACGTTACTGCCAATTTTTTGTGGATAATGACAGTAACAGTCAATTCAACATAAAACATTGCCATTCAACGTGGCAATGCTGCCAGTGTTTTAGGCACGTGTCTTATCTGGGTGACAGTGATGTGGAAAAGTTTGTGTATTTTGTTTTTGTATATAGGGTGACTGGTAATTAGTGAACGATACTTAAACACGTGATTGTAGTCATAATAACAAAAAACTTTTACTATGGGACCAAACCTGAAATCGCGAAAAAATCAGCCAAGTTCAGTAAATTTTGATCAGTTAGGCTAACATAAAAGTACTGGACAACAGATTTTTTTTCACGATTTCATTTTTGGTTTTGGTATTGTTCACTAATTACCAGTCACCCTATATAGTGTGACTGGTAATTAGCGACAGATACTTAAACACGTGATTGTAGTAAACTACGATAATAAACAACTTTTACTATAAGACTCTGTATGAAAATCTGCTTTTCAGTATATTTATGTTCACCTAGCTGGTCAAAATGTACTGAACTAGCTTATTTGCCGGAGAGTTTGTTTGGTCCCCGCACCCAGCAACAACCCACTGCACTGGCTCCTAATGCCCGTTATGACCTGTATTGTACTTAGTATCGATGTTCACCTTGTGACTATTTTGGGAAAAAATATAACATAATGTAAAAATGATTGGAATCGATTCAGTTACTGATTTTGAACAAAGTATATTCAGGTTTCGCATTATCATCATATATATTAGATCAAAGTTTTAATCAATTCAAACAATGCATACAAACTCGATGCTAATTTATCATACCTCATTACCCCAATCCTTCAATTAAACACAACTTCATTAAATCAACTTGGCTCACATACTAGCACCTATGCACCTGCTTACTCTCATTGTATCTGGGTTAGTAGTAGCATAGTTACTGGAACATATCCAACGTGTACTGATGGCCTTAAGGATAAGTTGGCAGAAAAGTAATTACAATGTTATTTTGTAGTTATAATTATAGTAACTGAATCAGTAACTGTAATAAACACAGAGTCTACTACAACAATGATAACACTTGCATAAAAAAAAACAGTATAAAAAAATAGTAAAGGTGATATTAGAAATATACCAGCTTACCTAGAAGTAACCTATTCAATCTTGCCAGAAGAGAGAGAGGAAGTACAGACTCTGGAGAAGAAATTCCACTCTTTAGGTATACGCACAATTAATGTAAAGTATTATTAAGGGTCAACGCTGCGTTAAGCAGGCGCAGGTGCATCCGCGGTCCCATACAAAAGTGCTCTGTCTGGGCTCGTCGCGCTGGCAGCCGCGCCCCACACCTCTTTTGCTACGTAATAATACATTAAAGTTCTCCATCGATACGATTACATGCACACTGTTAAAGTTGATCTAGTGACACTACGCAGGTAATAATTCGGTTTCCACTACGGAAACCGCCGCGCACGCCACACGCGCAGCGCATACCTAGTCACCCGACGGGTGCCCGCACGGGCGTCTGCGCGTGCTCCCGCTTATCGCAGCGTTGGCCGTTAAGTCATACTTTGCCCTTAGATTATTTCTTTCCAGTACATGATGGCCTATTCGACGTTTTCCGTCACCATCAGATAGTAGTGATGGAAACATACACAAAGGAAAGCACCTGCTTGTAACTAACTAACTTACGTTTTGCAACTTGCATTAAAATAATCACCTTTAATTCTGCGATAGGTACTGACTGAAGACGGTGATAATTTCAAAATGTTGCCGAAGATATGCATTTGAATGTATACAAGGTGTAGTTGAAACCTTCGCCTTTGTCTATGATTGTAAACATTGTTTACGGATTTTAATTTTAGTTTACATCTTTTTGTGGTAATAGTTCAGCAAGCGAGGTCTCTATCAGAATTAAAATCCAATATGAATATACGACGTTATAGACTGAATGTCTAACGATGGTTTCCTATTGTAAATTATTATTATTACATTAATATCATAAAAGCGAAAGTTTGTGTTTATTTTTATTACTTCTTCTCACTCGACTGGCTGAAAATTTGGTTCACGGATATATAATGTCCTAAATAAAGGACATTACAGGAGTGTGTAATGTCCTAATTTTAGAACATTAGAGTAGTTTATAATGTCCTTTTTTCAGGACATCAATCACTGTGTCGTAAGCCTAACATAAAAAATCGTTGCACAGTATCCATTAGTCATAAAAATATGCTGTTTAGTCGAATAAATAGTAAAAGTAACTTTAATTTAATATCGATATTGTAACTATTTTTCAGCAAGGCATAAAATGCAATAAGAACCATATTCCATCGTAAAAAAGTAATTGTGTTCGTCCAAAAAGGTCAATACGCTTTTAAAGAGATTGTCAATGCAGTTTCAAAACTGCATACGACAATAACTGTCAAATATAATTTATTGCGAGGTTGCGTGATAAAAGTGACCAAGCTCCTTGCCTATAATATTAAACTGACTTTTATTGCAAGAAGAGGCAAAGAAAATTTATATATCTTGATTATGATTTAAAAAGTTTACTAATAATAATGAGACAGAAAGTATATGCAAATTAGGTTCATGTTTTATTTTTAAAAAACGTTGGATAGGTGCCATTGCGCTTGTTTCGGCCAGATCAACCTTTGAAGTTTTTGGGTAGAATCGGCTACTTTCCATTTAATTTCGACCGTCATGATGGTTCAACTTGCGCTCTGAGGTGTATACCTAGGTATAGGGAGGATGCATGCAATGCGCTATTTATGCAAAAAAAAAATGACTCTGCAACAAACTAAGTTGCTCGTTAGTGCCTACCCTTATTTGAAATCACCAGATAAAACGCGGAAAATAAGTTGAACCAAGATGGCTGTCGTTGCTATGATTAATCGTTGTCCTCCACTTCGACTGAGACCCGAAAATCTGTTACTAAGCATTGAAGGTCGACCGCCATTTTGGTTCAATTTAAATGCCGTGTATTGTGACATACTCCATTGTGTAAAAAATAGAAAACAAACCACGCAACTTTGCAGTGACAGGTGTTCAGTTTATTTATTTCCTAGATAATAAAAAATCATTGTCTATGCTCAATGTTTACTACTCTGTTGATAAGTAATAATAAACAATAATAGTAAAAATAAAAATAATTGTCAACAACTTTCTTCATTCTCATACTATGAAAATCTCCTGACATTCTTTCGTATCATTATTCACTACATAGTATAAAACAAAGTCGCTTCCTGCTGTCTGTCCCTATGTATGCTTAGATTTTTAAAACTACACAACGGATTATAATACGGTTTTTATATTAAACAGAGTGAGTCAAGAGGAAGGTTTATATGCATAATACAACATACAAATTTTAATATCATCATTGCACCCGTGCCAAGCTAGGGCGGATCGCTAGTGTCTAATAAAGTCATTACTAAAATAAAACTAGCTGCTGCCAGCAGTCAGAAACCATCAAAAACCCTGGACTCGAAATTCGCACATCCATGATCAGTGTCATAACAGTCCCAAACCTACAGTCACTGATAGACAAGGACAGAGATGAGAGCCGGCGCTGTCGTGCGAGAGAAATCGCGCCAGCTGCCATTAGGCGACGGGCCTGATTTCAGCGGTCCGTGCGCTAGAAACGAGTCACCCATCTTCTGTTGTTTTAATTTAATCTAAGGATTTTAGTCTGCCACGTCCTCCCGCTTCACCCTAGAACGGGAGAAGTCATAAGATGGTTTCCTACCCCCAAATCTGTTTGTACGTTAGACCGTGAAGAAATAAGAAAGATGCAAACATACATAGAAACTATCGCCTTTGTAATATTAGTATGTATTTACAAAACTAGCTTCTGCCAGTGGATTTTCTCGCGTGAAAGTCGGTTTAACCCCTTGGGGGTGGAGTTTCCTAAAATCCGTTCTTAGCGGACGTCTACACCCTATAAGGTACCTGCCAAATTTTCAGTTTCTGAGATTTCGTGTTTAATCAGTGAGTGGTTTTCGTTTTTTATATATAGGGTGATTGATAATTAGTAAACGATACTTAAACACGTGATTGTAGTCATGATAACAAACAACTTTTATTATGGGACCAAACCTGAAATCGCGAAAAAAAAATCTGCTGGTCAGTACGTTTATGTTCGCCTAACTGGCCAAAATGTAGGTACTGAACTTGGCTGTTTGTTTTTTTTTTTGAGGTACACCATGGAAAAGGTTGTCTGTTTTTAAAAAGTCACTATAAGCTACAACTGTATTTTTATGTGGAAACAATAAGGGTATAATATGTATATTTTATCTAAAATCAATATTTGGATTCATATACATATTTACACGAATTTTGAACTAAGCCAAACGTTAAGTTACAAATAAGTTATATACCAACTGTGAATCCCCAAGAGGACACCGGTGTCCGCACACCTATTATCATTCTATTGTGTCTCTAATTACGGTATTCAAAAGGTTAAAATAAATACTTTGACCTTAGGATCGTCAATCATCCTCCAGTTGTTCTGCACAGGTTAATGTTCGCAATTAGTGATGCGCAACAAACACCGCTCAGTTTTTTATTAGCCAGTGATGTGAACCTCTTGCTGCGTCTCATGAGGTCATTGCGATTTGTAGGTATTTAAATATCACGTTTTACCGCGTCTGGTGATCTCAGCAATCATATATTTAAACAGACATTTGTATGTACAAGTTTAAATCCGTTAAATAAATATTCTTTGTTGGAAATTAGAATAAACACCTGTATATAAAAATGTGGGTATTTTGATATTCAACTCATTATTGTGAGTACACAAGAAAATTGCAACCATGACAGTGAATTGTCGTAACAATTTCAAAACGTAGCTATCTCGAAATCGTACGTACATAAACAAGCAACAACCGTGTGAATGAAGATAAGAGTCATCCACACAAAAAATGGACGAATGATACAATTAACAGCAAAATGATATCTTAAATATCTTACCAGAAAACGTGAGAAAACATCCGACCTTCTGGCATAGAACAATCAGGCTTTATTCATATACACTGTCTTCGAATGTCACAAGCACAGGTCACGATAACGGAACACACCGTACATGCAAAAAGTGGACGCGAAAAGAAATCAAACGATCGAACGCGATTGGCCAGTCGGTTAGAACGTTCGAATCCGAAATTCAAATTAGCCAATGGGAGGAGATCGCGCATGCGTGCAGTATCGACGAACGCTTGACGCGGACTGAGGCAGTTTCTCAAATGAGTGGTGGTTGACGAGCCTTCTCCATTCACACTGTCTCGTTAATTGTTTGTGATGTCTTCGATTTTGAACCTTAATTTCCTAGTTGGTAGGTTTAACTTTCCAAATGCCATTTTGGCGGTTAAACCCATTTGTATGGAAGAGAAATACATTGCCACCTCAGTCGCCTTCATATGCGCAGGAGTACACTTTTTTGCAATATGTCGTTTAATTTTCTTTATAATTTTTAAATTATTTATATAATATAGAAGAAGATGAATAAAACGCTGAGTAATTTTAAAAACTATTACATAATGGATAAAAAACGTGTAATTATTCAAAATAAGAATATTACGTAAAACTTAGCATAGTATTTAAAAAATATGAGTAAAGAAAGTTTTTGTGTTTTATTCCAATATTATGCAATACAAAAAAAAAAAAACACAACTAATATTTTTGTTCTAGTAACTCGCGTTGATGTCTTTATAATAAACAACTAGTCAGCTAAAACCTTGTCAAGGTAACCCACTCATTAAGACCATATTTATTTCATTTTAAACCTTACGTTCATCAGGATTAGGTCTCATTTTCAATACACCTAAGGACCCACTAAGCTATAAACAATGGTCACATTTCTCGTAGTAAGGAATTTTCATAAAACTTAAAAATAATTAATGTGTGAATGATGTGCATTTCATAATAATTATTTAACTTATTATATGTTGTTAAAACTCGCAGTAAAATAGCACGATTATGACTTTTATTAATGTTTATTACGACAATGACAATGTCGAAGACAATTGGGTACGATTCTTTTTTTGTTTTATTTTGAAATCAAACAAGGAAACTCCTAGTATAGACTTTAAGCCTTCTAATGAGGCCCATTACAAGCGACCACATTTCGAAGCCATGTGTCTTCAATGGCAACACGCACGAGGGTTATGCTCGGAGTTTCTTTGCGTGATCGAATCAGAAATTAATATATATATATATATATATATATATATTATCTGCAGGAGAACCAAGGTTCCCGACATAGCACGAAGAATCACAAAACAATTACACACACAATTTGTCTACTGCGATCTTTCCATCAGATTATAGTTGGGGTGTCTTTAAGCTTAGAGTGCATAGGCTCTAAGGGCTGATTTCATCATTCAATATAAAACTTAGTTCAACTAAACTGAGCTCAGCGTAATCTAGTTTAAAGACCCGTGCCGTAAACGTGGGCGACAACAAAAGAATTGAAACTGAGTTTAGCGTAAACTAGGTTCAAGTCATCGCGGTGAAATGCAAAATGAAGCTATAATCTCGATTAGGCGCTCAAACTGCGTTTTGTTTGAACGAATCGCGATTAGTTTATTGGTGAATTTGGCTCTTAATCTGTCCTAGCTCAGAGGACACCGGTGTCCTCTCACATCCACGCCACTATAGGCCTTAATTCCGATGTTTAAAGTCTACTTTTGTATGAACAAGTTGGGTAGTTGTGGATCGAAGTGTTAAATAAACTAACGCGCCTCACCATCTACGAAAAAAAAAGAACTAAAGGGGCAATGGGCAGAGCACACAGAACAGATGGCCGTTGGAGTCGAAAGGTTCTTGAGTATCGACCACGTACCGGAAGACGCAGCGTTGGAAAGCCTCCTACAAGGTGGACCGATGACCTGGTAAAGGTTGCGGGAATCCGATGGATGCGAGACGCACAGGACCTTTTCTTGTGGCGACATTTAAGTTTATATGTCTAATAGTGGCAAAAGATTGCCAAAAGATTGGCTGAAATGATGAAGTTTCGAAATCAAAAGCGTCATAAGACCAGACCCTTTTAGCAGGCAATCCATGGTTGGGCCCCTACGGTTTTGTTAACATCTCTTTGAGGCGCATGGAACATTACGCGCCCTCGATGACTCGGGCTCGTTCCGGTCGGTTACCGGACGGCCGGACGGAGAGCTACCCATTGCTCGTCGTCCGCAAGCCCACGCCTACCATAGCTGATAGTCAGGTTCGAGGTTTCGGTGGCTGGCGCGTGAGGATATCCGTTATCTTCGCTAGCATTAGGCACTATTTCTCAGGAGGCGATTGCCACCCATTCCCCTTCGCTTTGGATAATGGCCTGTAGCGAAAAGGAATTGGCAGCTGTCATCTTCTTCTATGAATGGGGTACGACCTAGAATTAAAATATTTTGTGACTTCATATTGTATTTTCGTATGTACCAAATAACTTCTTTTTCTTTCGTAATTTTACTTCCGTACCTTCTCATACAGAAACTCATCCTAGGATAATAAATCTAGGCTTTTTTGAAAGTTACTGTGGTCTTGGAACGCTAAGGGGAACTGAAAGACACAGATAGGTTTTAGTCGATAAAAGTCTAACATTTCTTCTCTCTCTCTACCCAGAGCAGTAGTATCTATCCGATGATTTCTCACCAGACAAAGTTAATAAGTCTGACTAACTGACTGGCTCGTTGGTCTAGTGGTTACTCATAACACAAGCTCTACTAATCTTGGTACTAGACTGCATTGTGTGATAGTTGTGGAATAAAAAAAGAATAAAAAAGTGGGAAATGACTTTTTCCGCTACAACTACAACCACACTTGTGTCCTTCAGTTGTCACGCAGTCACCTTTGCGTTCTAGGATCAACGGTTTCCTTCTTAGGAAAGCCCGAGCCCGAGCGGGTATCGGTCTTGCTGGGCCCTTTTGGATTACTGACATCTCTTTGAAGAGCGTGTGGAACAGCTATCGACGACTTGGGCTAGGAAACTTGTAGATCAGTAATGAAAGCTTTTTCAAAAAAGAACAGTTACTATTTTCATAAAGAAATACGGTGAAAAACGGTGAAGGAGAACATCGTGAGGAAACCGGCATATCCTAGAAGCAAAAATTCGAAGACATGTGACATCCACCCACCCACACTAGGCACGCGTGGTGGATTACGGCCCATTCCATCTCCTAGAGAGGAGGCCTGAGTCCCAGCAGTGAGAACATTGTAAGGCTGATGCTATGCAATGCAATGCAGAAAAACAAATGAGGCTTCATTTTTATCTTCTTTTTTATCCCATCGACCGGAGATTGTGGCCAGCACTCTTGTGCCAACGGCCTTCACGGCCCAGCCGCCGCGGGGATTCCGATTCCGATCCTGATTTCCAGCCAACGTAGGCGCGGGCTTGCGGACGGCGAGCTATGGGTAGCTCGCTGTCCGACCGTCCGGTAACCATCCGGACCAAGCCCAGGTCGTCAACGGCGCGCACTGTTCCCGCGCGCCTCAAGGAGTTGTCAGCAAACTGTAGAGACCCAGCCTGCTAGCTGCAGGCAGGCCGGGTCGAAGCCTACTGGGGCCAAGGGTTTGCTTCCGAAAGGAAAGCCCGGCCCTGGTATCTAAGGCCACGAAGGAACGGGGTGGGTTTTTAGTCAGTAAGAGTCTGACACTATCTCCCACTCCGCCCAAGGGCGGGAGATGTCATTGGATGATTATACCCACCACCAGAAAAAAAAAGCACTCTTGTGCCAAATGAAGTTGATCTCCTTGTAACATTAAATAAATCTATATACCGTATGTACCTATTAGGTACTTATAATACAATGACATTTAACTAATTCGTTTAAATACATATTTTTTCTAATACCAAGTTAATCTTCGTCCTCGTTAGACACGAGTATCTTGTACAGTTTAAATAAATTACAGTTTTTATGGCCAATCAATCCATATTATTAATTACATGGCTTTGCCAAGATAATATATCTACCTGTATGTATTTATTTCTTGTTCTATGTTATGTTTCGCAATATTTATTTTCATTTGACATCAGAATATTATTTCATTGTTCAATCAACATATCTTACTAAACATTAAAACAGAACAAACAAGCAACAACATGACTGAATATGTAATATTTATCATCATAATACTAGTTTTTACAAGTAGCTTTGTCGGTGTGAAAACCGAAAATCTTGCCAAGGTGGAGTACTTACTTTTTAGGATTCCGTATCTCAAAAAGAAAAAAAAAACGGAACCCTTATGAGATCACTTTGTAGTCAATCTGTCTTTCTGTAAAAGACACTTATTCATTGAATCGCGTGGAGGTATCTAGTTGAAATTAAAACCATTAATCAACCTTGTAAGTTAGCGACAAAAAAACGTAAGGCCGTTTATGTCGCAAAAAACATACGTTTCAACACTTACGAATCAACATTCATAGGGTACTTCCCGTTGTAAGTATAGGAAAACCTGAAAATTGTAAAGTAGTTAAGTCACAAAAAAATGCGATTCGTAAAAATCTTCGTAACTCAATTCGGTAATTGAACTGTTTTCATAGGTAAGTTTGTAGAGAACCCTCAGTGCTCGAGTCCGGCTCGCATTTGTTTTATTTTGAGTTACTATGAGCGAGATCGAGTATTAGACTTTTACTGCATTGCATTGCATTGCATCAGCCTTATAATGTGCCCACTGCTAGGACTCAGGCCTCCTCTCTAGGAGAGTGAATGGGAGGGAATGGCTTTTACTGACTATACCTTATCCATGATCTTTTAGTTGCATTTGGTGTTTCTTCCCACCGAATCTAAAACATCTCTCTCCTAAAATAATCGTATCTAATGAGGACGTGCGTCGTGCGGGAAGTAAGAATCCCGTGGCACTTCTGTCATCACTTCTGTTTCAGTTTTATCTCCACTACTGTGGCGAGCAAAATGCCAAGGTGACATCTTACCTGGATAAAAATATTCTATCCCTAATTCAGGGTATAGTATACCTTACTTATACTCTAAACCCGTTAGGCGGTCAAAACGTGTTTAATTAATAAACAGCAAAACATCTAGACTTTCACATCTATTATAATATTTGAAAAGTAGTATAGCACAGTTTTTTAATAACATTGTGACTAGTATTTGAATAATTATTGAAACAATAATGTTTGTTTGCGTGGACTCAGCCGTCATTGTAGTGATATTCGTGTCAATGAATGATCTAATATTTACCAGCCTCAACCAACAATTTTGGACACTTTCTTAGGTTTGATCAAGGGCATGATTCCTCTCTCTAGACTTCTGACCATTACTAGAACTATTTTTTGTTTATTGTGTTTTAAGAAATATTTATATTAATTTATACAAATCATTCATAAAATATAAAAAGATACCTATCATGAATAATCGAATAATAATATTTGTTTATATCTTTGGGAACTTAGGGCACCCAGACATGGAAATATTAGGTTTGAAAGGGATGAAAAGGGTTAAGATGAATGAACAAAGCTTTCAAACGTATATTACTGCGGAAACTTTTTACCAGATGTGTTCCATCATTTGCAGGTGGGTTCAATAAAATTCAGACACACCCTCTTGCTCCACCTTAGTGCGAAAAAAGTCATTCGATGAACACCCACCTCAAAAAACCCTCGTCATCCCCTTTATGTTAGGGTTTATCATACGACAATTCATAACACTCTTATGCATTGAATCAGGTACTTAAATCAAGTGACTCACACAACATATCCATTTACAAAACATAAATATAAACACTATTTAAAAAACTAGATTCCATTTCCATTCATTAAATGTTCATTCTGACCTAGTAAGGTGCACTACCGTTTTCAGTCATGAGCCATCTTGTTACATATTCAAAGTCACTACAGATATGGTAAAAATATTTGAGCTACTTTATTCAATAAAGAATTATAGGCTATTTTAGTTCTAAGATAGCCTGCACTTTATAAGGAAAATGGTTCTAGTTTCAACAATGCCTACTTAAAGATGGTTTACATTGACCAGGGCCTCAAGTCTGCTATTACAATAGTGTCAGAATCGTCTATCATTGATTTCATCATGGTTGATTTTGACAAGTTTGAAAATCTACTAATATAATGGTGACACTATGATTTTCCAACAGTCAATCACTGACACATATTGAAAGAAATTGTAATCTCGCACATAATGACAAATGAATTTCTGACTTATAAGGTAATCAGATAAAATTTTGATTAGTGACTTAGGTACCATTAGATTTATCTGAATACAACAAAGTCATTCTACCACCATTCTTTTACGAGACCAATACGCAACCAATGATCGACCATTATGATTTAGCAGATCAATAAGAACTTTTACCAAAATGACAATAGGATTGTGTTGGAATGTCAAATTTACAAAAATAGCAGACTTGAGCCCGGTCATGCTCTTTTGGAGACAGATACGCTTTCATACAATGTTGGGCCTGGGTAGTAAAGAAATGAAAGTGATGTCAGTTAGTAGCTAATATATTTTCAACCATTTGCTGAAAATTCTGCGGAATTTATCAGTCAGAGAGAAGAGTTATCAGAGATTTAGTAAAAGTGAGGTTATGTAAGATATTAAGTTTTGATTGACAGTATTTATTTATTATTGAGAGTTTTGCAGAATGAAAAAATATTAAACAACCCATCATTCATATATTTAGGGTAAGGTTGTATTTTTATTGAGGTGGAAAATTATCAAAAGACTTCTCCAGCTCTAGGGTAGAGGAGGAGGCCGACCGCATCAGGCAACGGCACACACACTGCCGCCACCGCTGGGATTCTGAACCCAATTTCCGGCCACCGTTAGCGCAGGCTTGAGGACGGCGAGCAATGGGTAGCTCGCTGTCTTTCCGTCCGGTAACAGTCTGAACCGAGGACAAGTCGTTGATGGCGCGTACTGATCTCGCGCGCCTCAAGGAGTTGTCAGCAAACTGTAGGGGCCCAGCAGAGCCTTGGGGAAGTACGAAAATGCATACCAGGGCCCCAGAACTAAGGCAATGAAGGAACGGGGTAGGTTTTTAGTCAGTAAGAGTTTGACGCTATCTCCTGCTCCGCCCAAGGGCGGGAGATGTCTTTGGATGATTTTACCTACCACAAAGAAAAAGCTCTAGAATAGAGAAAAGTGGCGAGTCAGACATACTTTCTAAAACCACGTCTCTGTCCTTCACTTACACTTATTTCTGGAACCGTTTTCAGAAACTACCCGCTACCCCAGCGGACATCGGGCTTGTTGGGCTTCTACGGTTTTGCTAACATCTCTATGAGGCGCGCGTGTGAAATACTACGGTCGTCGGCGTCTCGGACTCGGTCTGGACGGTTAGTAGACGGCCGGAAAGCGAATTACCCATTACTCATCATCCTCCTGGCTGGTAGTCGGGGTCAGGGTCTCAGTGGCTGGGGTGTGAGAGTCTCTATTTCCTCAGGCTGCCGCAGTCTCCTTCGCTATTATTACTGCTGCGCAGAAGGAGGCGACCACTGCTTGTCCCCTCTGTCCTGTTTTTCGGGTGGTCCGCACAATGATGACCCGGGCGTTTCTTCCATCTGAATTTGGTACAGGTACCTCTCGAATTTACCATATCTGGGGAGGACCTATGGCACGTGGAAAGTTCGACGTCGTGACGCCTCTCCAGCCATTCCTCAAAGAAGGGACTTACCACCATGATTATCGCGTTCCCAAATGGCAATGGTAAAGCAAAGGGTCATATTTAATTTATAATAAAACAGTTTACATACAATTTTTTTTTTTTCATAAACACCATGCAAACCAAGAATTTCCGTTTCGAGGCATAATCAACAATTGAATAAAATTATAAATTCTCGATTCACGAGTTGCATGAAGTAGTGATTCGTGATGCAAGAGAACGACCACAGTGGAGACCAATACAACTGTGGCCGGTTTGTATTGTTTCATCAACAGACGACCTTTGAGCAAAGTCCCAGTTAGGTTGATAAATGTAGTCACTATCGATTACCTGAAACATGGGAATAATAGTTTATTCAAAAAATAATTTAGTAAAATGTAAATAATATCAATGTTCTCTAAAAATATATTTTTATTTGTTAATATCGTGGAGAAAGAAAACGGTGCATCGTAGTAGATGCTGGTTAATAAAAAAATGTGGGGTGATTATACATACAGGTTGTGGCGCCATTAAGAGAAATCACTGACAATATCATTTCAACATACATAGGTCGTCGACATAGTGCATTTCAGCATTTAATCTGGAGTGCTTAGATGGTGTGTAGAAAATACTCTACACTCTAGATGCAGTTCAATAACAACAATTATATTTCAACTTCAACTTTTCATTAACGGCCTTTATGGAAAACAGGAATTTTAAAATAGCTTTTTATTAGTGACGTTTCTATATTATGTCAGTATATCTCATCGACATAAAAACTCTATGCCGTTTAGCTGCAACCTCTTCCGTCCTATGCCGTGACGGAAGAGGTTGCTACTACTAGTCATTATGCCGCAAGTAACCGAAGAATACGAGACGAGTGACTAGGCATGTGTTCGATATATAAAAACGAATTTAAAAGTCAATTTCAAACACACTTTTATCGTTTTCTCGGTCTAGAAAATCAGATTTATAAAACCGGCCTAGCCAAGCTAAACGATATAAACAACCAAACTAATCACAATCGACGAATAATAGCACTGGATACGTAGATGTAGCTGGAGCTGAGAAAGGTCAAATGAATTTTGTGTATAGCCAAACTCAAACTGACCAATGCGTAAAAATTCGCTTTTTCTCTTTATATAAACGCGGAATAAAAAAGACAGTGCGAATCGCACAATTTAGATTTTTATAAAAATCTATTGCACATTGAAATAAGCAAACAATATCATCTTATTTTTAGTGCTTAAGAATATTTACGAGAATACTGCTATATTTTATTTTATGGTTTATTGTTAGGCTAGGCGTTACTAAAACCGAATATCTAAAAACAGAAAGTCTATTTTGAAGTCTGATATCGGATTAATATTCGTATGTACTCAAAGCCAAAAATGCCCATGTCTACGACTAATCATACATAGAGTAGAAAAGTAGAAAGGAGTAGAATATAAGTCTTGTCAACAAAAATTAAAAAAAATACATTATACAATCGATAAATAGTTTATTCCAAGGAGTTAGTCCTTGGAATAAACTATTTTTCGATTGTATACCTAACCTAAAATAGGTTACTCATGACTAAAACTTATTTTTTAGATATCTCATTTTTCTCACTTGAACTAGGGCTAGATTTTTTCTATTTTGAAATAGAATTATGTAACTAGTTTTTAAAAGCATATCTTAATCATTTACATTTTTGGCCCAGAAGTCCCACTCTCCTTTGAGTACTGTTCAAACAATCTCTTTGAATATTTTAGAAATTTGACTGGCTTATGATTAGTGGCCCTGACTGCTATGCCGATTTCCACCCAAGACAAATGTTTGTGTGATGAGTGCGATCATTTGTTCTGTGTCCGGGCGTAATTAATCTATAATTCGTAAGTATTTAAAAATAAACAAGTATGTTTATCAGTTGTCTGGTACGCATATTACAAGCTCTGCGTGGTTTGGGACTAGTCGTAGATAGCGTTGTGTGATATTTGTAAAAAGAAAAATTGCATACTAATAATCTCTCTCATTACCATCAGCTGAGATAGTGGTCAAACGTAAGCCTTAGATCATAAAAAAAGAAGACAAATACTAATTTACATTGAAAAGCAGAAAAGCCTAAACAGCTTGCTGATTTGAAGTAAATTATAATGATAAATTAACTTTAAATATCCCTATCCTAACTTGCTTTAGTTTTTAGTGCTTATTATAAGCTGGTTGCAGAGTAAATCTTAATCTGCAATATCTTGGAAAATTCTATAACAGTTCTAGAAAATGTTGAACAACGTAAGAATGATAGTCGAACTATTAAAACAAGAGTGCCATTTTATTATTATTGTTTGAGGTGTGTAAATTGCGCAGTTCGAATCCAGTGTGATGGTAGCTATTGAAATATTTAATAAAAAAAAATATGATTGTATAAATACATTGATTGTATAATTACATTGTAGCAGAGCAGTGGTGACTGAGTGGTAAAGGCCCCGACTTACGAGTTGTAAGACGCGGTTTCAAACCCAGCCCGGTGCATTATTTTGTGTAATTTATTTCATCACCACTGCTTTCAAAACGGTGAAGGAAAAATCGTGAGCAAACCGGCATGTTCTAGAACCAAAACTTCGAAGACATGTGACATTCACCAACCCGCAATGGGCCCGCGTGGTTGATTATGACCCATTCAGTCTCCTAGAGACGAGGAATAAATATAACATGGAGTAAAAAGTATTGAAATCGATTTAGTTACTGATCCTGAACAAACTATATTCTGGTTTCGCATATACTAAAAATAATTGTTGTACATGACTGTGTTAGTTATTAAGTCAATATAAGATTTTGTGATTTTAAAAAACCACCGTGAATGCAATGCTTTTAACTGATTTTTTCTTACAACACAACACAACAACTGTTCTCTGGACATGTAATCTGGGTTGTTTTATAAACAATTTTATTGATGTGTCTTATCAATAAAAAATAATAATAAAGTCTTACTAATATTTTTAATAATATGTTAAAACGACGACGTCTTCTCTCTTTGAGCCAAGTCTTTTTCTAACCTAACGGCCATAATACAATTTTGAACTAATTTGGTTGTTAACGAATACAATGACATAATTTTGTGAACATGTTTTTTATTCCAATAAGTTATTCTTATATTATTATATTCTCTGCCACACATTCCACCGTTTCTTTGGATATGTAGACCAAACTTTAGAAACCAACCTAGACTAAAATTAATAATTATATTCTATATATTATAGTCTAAACTAAGCATATCCCAAACAAAAATAATATCAGAATATCAATAATTTGAAATGCGTGAACTCAAGAAAAGGGCCAAACAACAGGTACCAGTCCACGACCAGTTATTGGCCAAGTTTCTGAAATGTGATCGTGAATACAGTTAAGCAAATCGACGCGTTTCGAGGTTTGCCGGACCAAAACTTAGGTATATGAGAATGCTGGCGAATTAAATTCTAGTCTAGAAAACGTGGTCGATATATTAATTGATCTACTATATTGCTTTCTTTTTTGCGTATGCATAAAATTTTGGTTTTTAAATTTGACATACTTTCCAAAAATTTTGAAATCTAGAATCTATGCTGATTTGTTGAATATCTCATCAATAGAGTACGTTTAGTCAAGTAAGAGCCATTTTGAGTGTCGGTGCTACCACTTAAGCATTCAATGTCGATCGTAGTCTCTGGCTAGTTATACTGCATGACAATATATCACAAAAAATATATTTAGTTAACATAATGAAATTGCTGACGAAACTGAGAATCATTCCATATAACAAGAAAATTCAAAAAGGATCCCTAAATTTAAGAAGATTACAAAAACTGGTTTCGTTGATCGTCAAGTACGAACCATCGTATGGCGGAGGTCGCCAAACAACATTCCGCATCAATGATTATTTTTAGGCATTCGCTCATATCAGCCTAACAGATAATGTGGCTGTGGTTGCAGAAAAAAACATGGAATACCTTAGGCAGGTTGATGTGTGAATAGAATGAGATAATTTTGTGTTGGGTAATGAATTTTGTTAATCATAGATGCTGTGTAGAGTTTTTTTTTATGGTAGGTAAAATCATCCAATGACAAATCTCGCCCTCGGGTGGGGCGGGAAATAGTGTCAGACTCTTACTGACTAAAAACCTACCCTGTTCCATTCCTTGCCTTTATCCCAGGACACTTGGTGACATTTTTACATAACCTTTGGCCCCAGTAGGCTTCGGCCTTTTAATGTTTTAATGTTCTTGAGGAGCAAGGCCCGCTGCCGTGGCTATTATTTTTAATAGCCGCGGCGATTATTTTTAAATATTATACGAAAATACTCTGTACGTTATTTGAGTTCCAAGATTAGATTAAAAATAGCAATAATCTAATTAAAATTATTTGGATTATTATTACACTATGACTATACTTCAATTCCTATAGGATAGTGCAGTTGACAGATGGAGAATTCAAACAGTGAATCTATCTATAGTTTTGCTTTCATCTTAAAGATGCATATTTGTATTCTGCTGACATCTTACCCATGCTATGTAAAATAGACCTTAAAGGTTTAAACTATCCGCTTGAGCAGAGTATCGCCGTGTTCTCGTGGGAGCGATAGGCGGCAGCGATCTCTCGCACCGGGCCTTGGTACAGGCCATGGTCCGAAGCGAGGAAGAGTAACAGGCAGTCGCCTCCTTCTGCGAAGCAGTAATGCTAGCAAAGGAGGAGGTCGCACGCGTGAATCAACGCAATGCCAAGCCGCTGCCGGGATTCCCAATCCGATTTTCGGCCACCATAAGCGCGGGCCTGCGAGCAATGGGTAGCTCGCCGTCCGACCGTCCGGTAACTGTCCGGACCACGTTCGGTCAACGTGTGCCTCAAGGAGTGGTCAGCAAACTGTAGGAGCCCAGCAGGGTCGAAGCCTATTGAGGCTAAGGGTCTGCTTCTGAAAGGAAGATTCGGCGAATAAAAAAAACAGGTTTAAACTAAAGAACATTACCTGTTGTTCGAAGTCCATGCATTGGGCCATCATCGATAAACAACAGTTATATTTGTACCACATAATATTTACTAAAATGCCTCCAGCTTACATCGGTCGTTGAACCCAAAAAATAAATAGTTGCGTGCTGAAAAATACATAACACGATCAGACACCAAACCGTAAAACCGTTATCTTAACTGTGTGCCGCTTATGTCATAGAATACCATGTCGGTTCTAATAGAAAAATGTATTGATATAATCAGCGTCATAAATTGGAGCATCACTTTTTTTTCTTGATCACACTATCACACGATTTTAAAATTTTATATAGTTTATAAGTAAAATTAATGTGTAATTGTTCGTGGAACTATCATATAATTATATAAATCGTCAGGATTATCGTTTTCCTCGCTATAGATTTAGTAAAACGCGAGTTTTCGATGCCAACCGGTTGTCACCGGTAACTTTGAAACGAACAGCTGACGTTTGTTTGATCTACGGATTTTCTTGGGGAGTATTATTTTCATTTTTATTTCATATTTTATAATAGCACACTCGTCAAATTAAGTTCAAACACAATCTTACAAGTTTTATCTTTTCATTTTAGTCACTTATCACTTGGCGTTGTGTCGAGATAACTTTGTTTACATTGTAGAAAACTAAACATAACATTAATTCATGATTAATTTAATCTTATCCCTATAATATTAAACTGGTTAACAACGCTTGTGGTTTTGATTTTGCATTATTATGTTGGTCATTATATGATAAAAAGTTATTAAACCAGACTTTCACATTATAATCAACTTACCCACATTAACTTAAAGTAATTTATAAGGCAATAAACAGCAAAAAAAAAACAATAATATTATTAGGTTTTCAAGCCTGTACAGCAGTCTACCTCATTTCTTTGCTGAACTGCACTTTCTTGTTCTTATTTTTTCCCCCATCTATTTCCAACTTTCTTTATTTTGTCATCTTTTGATTCTCACCGTACTCACCTTCTTTCTTTTTCTATTTACAGTAACTTAATCTGAAACCATGCCTGTGATGACCCGTAAGGCAACAGCTCATGATATGGAGCTTAAATTGAAAAATGCCCTCCAAGAACTTCAAGAATCTAAACTGCATTGTCAACAAATATTGCAGGAGAACGAGGAGAGTGAGAGGGAAATAGAGAAAATAGTATTCCAAAATACAAGCCTTAAACGTGAGTTAGTAGAGCTTAGTCAGCAATATCAAGATGTTGTTGATGAACGCGACCAACTGCGAGTGATCACGGACGGGTTTACTACATGTAGTAATTTGTATGAGGAGGCTTTGGGTAAGGTTAGGGATCTAGAGGATGAGTTAGATCATGTTAATTGTCACATTTTTAAATTGCAGAAGGAAAATGAATGTACTCAGACCGAGAAAACTAACCGTTTATATGATGACTTAGTAAATTCAAATTGCAAACCTCATTCCTTAGTAACAATAGATCTTACTGAAGATTCTTTAATAAAACGGCGAGTTTGTATGTATGTGTATATTTGTTGCTTCATCACGCTTGGACGTCTGAACGGATTTCGTGTAGACCATGTCCTATACTTTTTATCCTGCGAGCATGTTCCCTTGGATTATCCCAAGGGAAAAGAAGAGAACAGATTCGTGGGTTTTCTACTACTGCGTGGGTGAAATCGCTGGTAGCACCTATTCTATATCTATATATATAAAAGAAAGTCGTGTTAGTTACACTATTTATAACTCAAGAACGGCTGAACCGCAATTGAAACCGATTTGGCTGAAAAATGGTGGGAAGGTAGCTTAGAATCAGGAGAAGGACATAGGATATTTCTTATTCCATTAAGTAAAAAAAAATCCGTCTCATTGATAGGGTAGAGTAGGATAGAGTAGGGTAGAGTAGGGTAGAGTTGGGTAGAGCGGGAGCGAAGCCGCGGGCAAAAACTAGTATAATATAAAAGCGAAATATCACTCACTAATTAATCCCAAAATCTCAGAAACTATAATACCTACAATCTTAAAATTTGGCGGGTAGATTCCTTATAGGGTGTAGACATCTGCTAAAAACGGATTTCACGAAACTCCACCCTTAAAGGGGTAAAACGGGGCTTAGAAGTTTTTATGGAGAAACCGACTTTCACGTGGGCGCAGCCACTGGCAGAAGCTTGTATAATATAAAATGAAGTTCATTTCTGCATCTGTCTGTTTTTTCGTTCTTCTTCTTCAACAACAACATGGATTTTGACGTGGTTTTTTTTAATAATTAAATTGCAGCAGAGTGAAGCCGGGATCACCGGGGGCTTCATAAATGAAGATAGCAGGAGAACCAAGGTTGCCGACATAGCACGAAGAATTGCCAAACTTAAGTGGCAGTGGGCTAGGCACATTGCTCGCTGAACAGATGGCCGTTGGGGCCGAAAGTTTCTGGAGTGGCGACCGCGTACCGGAAGACGCAGTGTTGGAAGGCTTCCTACAAGGTGGACCAATGACCTAGTAAGGGTGGATGCGATACGCACAGAACTGTTCATTGTGACCCTCGCAATTAATGCATTTTTGCATTCGCTGAAACCATTGTACAAAGCAGTTGGACCAGTCTTTAGGGACCATTTTAATGGCGTTATGGAACGCATTCTCCACCGATTTAATAACTACATTACAAAAAGTGTGGACGAAAACAAAAAAACACATATTAGCTATAAACTATTTTTTATTTTTAATAATTTTGACATGGATATTTATCACAATAGTAGAAATAATATTACATATTACAACACCGTTAGTATCTATAATGTAGAAACGATTTTACTAAAACATTCAATAAATATTAAAGCTTCAACAAAATACAGAGTGACTAGATTACAATAAACATTTGAATAAACAACAAAACGTACAAATAAATCAACATTAGTAAATAGTGTAGAATATAGTTCATTTTTTTATTCAAATAAATTAGTACACTTTAGTACCTATACATTAGGCCTTTCACATACATATATGGTTTTCAAGGAGTTGTCAGCAAACTGTAGGGGCCCAGTAGGGCTGGAGCCTACTGGGGCCAAGGGTTAGGTGAAAATGAACCCCGGGCCCTGGATCGAAGGCAATGAATGGAACAGGGTAGGTAGGTTTTTAGTCAGTATCTCCCGCCCCACCCAAGGGTAGGATTTGTCATTTGATGATTTTACCTACCACAAAAAAAAAACACATATATGGCTAAAAGGAAGAAATAAAATTACTGAGATTCTTGAATTATCTTAGAAATATCTTTTTGTATAGCTTTGTTACTTTGGCAAAAGCTATAAATGCTTCTTCTATTGATAAATTACATTTACTCGATATAAGATTTTTGTTTGAATCAAGTTGAAGTAACAAATGACTTGTATAGTCAAAACTACAAAACAATTAAAAAAATTAAAATAATAAATAATACAAGTCGACAAAGTTTATTATAGCGACCAAGATGAAATTCGCCCGAGCTTTGTTGGTCAAGTGTTACAATGACTTTCCATGTATATCAAACGACTTTTTCCAATACATTTACAGTGAAATAAATAATCGGGATTTGACGCGCGACACTTTGGCAGGGATGAACCTGCACACTTTTCCGCAGTAGTGCGAAAAATAATAAAATGCGTGCCTAAAAGCGGTAGGGATATGAGCGGGTTTTTAAGTAAGTGTACTGAAAAAGTATTAAATATATCGACAGTTGACACTTAGTCTTGGAAGAATACCAGTAACAAGAGATTACAATTCACAACTATAGAATTACGGAAATAAAAACATAAAGCTCGTCTAGTTTTAAGTAGGTTTTTAATCACAATAGACATCTCTAATGAAGAGACAGTATTATTAGTTTCTAACAAGTATGGAACACAACTACCAATAGACGTAACACCAATTGATATTCCATTAATCAGAACGTCGTTATTTTTACTCTGGCATAATATAACAGTCGAACTTGAGTTTCTAGTGCGAGTTTGTTTAACGTATTTGACGTTTGGCGCTCCAATTGGCCCGTTCCAAGCTCTTAACCAATCAGAGAGCCAAATGCGGTAAAAGCTTTGACGTAAACATTACTCGCACTAGGCATTCTTGTGGCAAATAATACCGCTTTCGAATGTGGTGCACGCTTGCTGTATAAGCATCGTACGTCATCATCATGCATATTATCCTTATGACATGCATCCTTCACTTCAGTTTCCTACCATGAGTTTTAAGCAATAGTATTCGTCGCTACTCGATATCGACGCCGTAAATATTTTGTATGGCAAATTTAGCAGCGCCTCTAGCGGTCACTTGCAGAACCAAGTGAATTTTGCAGCGCCTCTAGCGGTCACTTGCAGAACCAAGTGACCAAGTGACCGCTAGAGGCGCTGCAAAATTTGCCATACAAAATATTTACGGCGTCGATATCGAGTAGCGACGAATACTATTGCTTAAAACTCATGGTAGAGGTACTGTTCTAGTCTTTACTCAGGGTATCGTAAAACAAATATATCCACCAAAATATAGTGGTGCAGTAGTAATAATGTTTACATACAAGCAACATTCATTTAAATAGTGTAGGTACTAAATCAGATTCACTATAATATGTCCTAATATAAAACTGAAATTATTTTACATACTTGTAATTTCAGAATTATGTTCCAAGACTTTTTGTTTTATATTTCTCTAACATTTAGTACTTCGATTTATGTTTTAGGTCGTAGTTCCTTTTTATGAATAGTTTGATTTAGATCTTCTTTTTGGTCAAGAACCAAGTCTGCATGGGCTCTGCCTTGCCTTTCATGGAGACATGACCACGGTAGGTTAATTCGAATCGTTCATCGTAGTTGTCTTCACGCATCAGGTAACTGAAAGAAAATATAAGATTTAATGGAATACTATTAGCGGCATAATTGAAATAAAATTGGAAACTCATATTGGTGATTTTTGGTCTGCTGCATGAGCATTTCTTTGTAACTACATCGATCTATTACTAAGAAAGTGTGGCACTGTTGTTGATCTAGCAAAGTTTTGCGTTTGAGTTTAGGATTTATGCCCAGCTCGTTGTTTATTACTTTTTAATTATATAAGATTTATATTTAATGTAGCTCATAAGATATAATATAATATTCTAAAACTATCACACAACGCCGTCTAGTCCCAAGATAAGCAGAGCTTGTGTTATGAGTACTAGACAACTGATAAACATACTTGTATATTTCTAAATACATACATATTATAGATAAATTACACCCAGACACAGAACAAATGATTGTACTCATCACACAAACATTTGTCTTGGGTGAAAATCGAACCCACGACCTCCGTCATAGAAGTCAAGTCAGGAGCACTAACCACTAGACCAATAGGACAGTCAATATAATAATAGATAAAAATATTCTATAGGTGGTTTAATATATCATCATTATCATAATCATTTAAACCGAAAAACGTTTACTGCTGGGCATAGACCTTCCTCAAGTGCCGCTACATCGACGACGACATCGTGTACGTCACACATCCAGGGAACTCCCGCGACCTTTACCGGGTCATCGGTCCACTTTGCGGGAGGCCTTTCAACACTGCGACTTCTTCTAGTACGTCAAAATCTTTGGCCCCATTGACCATCTATTCTGCGGGCAATGTACCTAACCTACTGGTGCTTTAGTTTAGCAATTGGTTGACCTGCAGATATCTTTACGTTTGATTCGATCAGCATAGTTCTCTCCATTTTCCACTCTATATTGTGCAGAGCTAGACAACATTGTTTTTATTATATGCGGAACTTGAATATAGTTTGTTCATAATCAGTTCATAGATTCCAATAATGTCTACACCATGTTATATTTATTCCCAAAAATATTTAAAGAAAGTCACAAGTTGGATACCAACGAAATAAGTACAAAAAGGTCATGGCAGGCCATTGCGGGCATTAGGTGCCAGCGCACAGCTGGGTGCGGGAGTAATATTATTATAACCACTTAGTTGCCCGGATGGCCCGGTGACCATGTGTTTTTGTGAACAAACAAGTAGCAAAACAAGCTTATAACTTAGTGATTTTTCACGATATAGTTAGTTAGATGTGTTTTAATAAACCGATCCAATTTCGTTATTTCCACATCTCTTTTTTGCTTAGCTTTATTGGAAATAGATCAAGCGGAGAGGAGAGGAGATGTCTCATTTTTCTATAGAATGTGCAGCGAGCGAGCAAGTGATGTGGCAGAGCGGAGAATTGTCTAGTCGGGCGGTGCACGCATTCTCGCACCCCAAACCCCGCCTTCTTCCCGCACCTTTTCTCTTACAGCTCACATCTCTGCTACACAAAGCTCACGTCTCCTCTCCACTACACTTCTCTCCGCTTTGGTGGAAATAACCTGCCAACTTCACGACACATCTCCTCTCGTCTCCTCTCCTCTCTCTTGCTTTAGTGGAAACCAGGCCTCGTTCAGAATACGAGTTTTGGGTTTCGCAAATCCTAAACATAAGGTTGTATAGACAGCAAAAAACATCGACTTCCTAATGTTTCGTGACTATCGCACCTATAAAATAGGAAAGTACTAAAGAGTAAGGCTTCCCAACATAGGTTAAGAGGATTATACTGCACTTGCAAGTTTTCTTTGTAAAACCGAGGGGTGAAAACTGATTTCATGGCTATTGCCTCGCCAACTGTGGTGGCAGACAGTTTCTCTTTTGAACTTACTTAAGACAAGAGTGATTAAATTCATAATATAGAGAGAAGTTTTTACAATATAGGGCAAAGTTTTAATACTGGTCCCAATAAAATTTAAAATTAAATCAAAAGTCAAAATGATGTCTCTCAAATTGTAACAAAAATATATTTTGTAACGTTTGTGTTATTTTATGTCTTGTTTTTGTTTGAAAAAATCTTGTGTCAACAATGGATACGTTCATGGAATATTATTTTGAAGGAGTGTTCAGTAATATGGATCGCGACTGCCTAAACGAAAGATACAAAAGGCGGGAACTAGTCGAATACTTCAATACTGTCATCGCTGGTTGTGCTAGAGGTTATAATTTTATTATTATATATTCTTTGACCGTTGGATGTATTTTTTTCATTTTTAATATCTTATTAGAGTCCTTACATTTCCATGTATTGATTTCTAAATTGTTGTTATACCCATCCTTACGTATTTTATAAGTCTAGCCCAATTATTATTATTATTTGATCTGTGAATTCGTGTTTGCTGATAAGTGAATATTACTGATTATATTTTATATGATCTAGATGCAGAAGTTCATTGAATTACTTGTTCACATAATTCAACCTCATAGAAATTATGTTTACTACATTGTAGTTTAGTACTACGGAAGAAGATTCATTCAAAACCACTTTCCATTGCAGATCATATTTAGAATTATAAATACATCAGCTCAATATTAGTAGTTACTACAATAATGTATTACTAGCATAGATATATTTTCACTCATGATTAAGTATCTTGTTCTTTAACAATTACCACACAGCCTTGGAGATTCACTGGGAAACGTTCTCAGTCAAACATAAATAGTATTTCCAGTTAAATATTATAGTCTGAGTTTATTACCCATTAGTATAAGCTTTCTCTTTATCAGTTTATTTCAATTTAATAATAAAGTTTCAGTGAAATGATATGGTCTTGATAAAATATATAATACACCTTTAAATTTTGGTCATTTTAATCCCGTGGAGGGTCGATCCGGTATATGACACACTGCCGATTTGTAAACATAAAATTAAAAAAAGTACTTTTTGTTTAAATTCGAATTAATTTACGCATGTACGAAATTAATTTCTTTAAGCAAACGTCAGCTGAGCGAGTCAAATGACCTGTAGGGAGTTAGTACGTAACGACAACTACCTACAAGATCATTGACTCGTTTACTTAAAGAAATAAATTTAGAAAGGCTCTAATGATATTTTTCTTTACAGGCCAGAATCATTCAGACAATACATCATGCAAGAATTTCGTGATGTCTGCCTTGAGGTACCACAACAACTGCAAAAAAGAAAACGGAGATGTGTGTCGGATGGGGAAGTACCATAACCTATTATATGTGGCCATGAAACTAGCTTTTGATTGGAGCTTACAGGATAATGAAGTGATGGCCGCGTTGTTGGACGAGATCTATTCTTGTGAGAAGACCTTTGAGAGGATATTTTTGGGTATGATCGAGATTTGTTTGTTTATTTTATGAACTATGAAACTTACTAAATGAAGTTTAAATATGTGTCCAAAGAAAAATTCGCTTTAAAAATTCTGATTTATATCTATCTTTTAGTCGTCCAAATAGGGACAACCACCAACTACAACACACTACAGACTGGCATCTCTCATAAAAGTGACTTGTGTTTCTACTATAGTAATATTACAATTAATACACAGTCTGAGTATGCTTATTTCTATCATAAACTGTAAATAATAAATTCAAGGACAGAGAAAAAAAAACTTATTAAATATTTTTAACGTTTTCCAGGAGCAATATTCGGTACATCAGCACCATACTTTTTAGCTGGTTGGAAATCAGATTTCATGGATAAAGAAGAAAACGTACACGCTCTAGTCTTCTACCTAGACCATGCTACTAATGCTAACCTTGAATATAAAGAGAATGGAAAGTCTTATCGTTTTATAGACGTACCTTTGGAAAGCTGTGGTCATGCATCTCCAGTAAGAGTGGTCATACAGATGGGGGCATCAGAAATGCTGATGATACTATTAAGATTTGGAGCCAGAATAACTTTAGATACGGCTTCTACAAACCCGTTAGAATCCATTTTGGATCGTCTCAATGAATACAATAGAAAGTATCCATATGAATTGGTATCTTGCCTAAAGCTAGCTATGAGAGCTGTACCAAGGATATCTTTATCAGTAAATAAGACACAGTTTAAGGAACTAGAATTACCTGAAGACTATAACTATCAAAGGAAACTGATGCTGGAGAAATATGGAGATATTCTTGCCGATCATTTAGTGCCTTCTTCAAGATGTGGCTTGAAACCAGTGGAGCTAAAACATTTGTCTAGATGTGCGATCAGGCAAAAACTTTGGCAGAATTTTGAACTTCCGTTTGGGATTCAAAAGTTACCTATTCCGTTGACTTTGCAACGATATTTAGATCTGTGTGATGATTAAATTCTTGTGTATTTTATACTTATTGAGTTTTATTTTCCATAGACGTTTGTTTTCTTTAAAATACTATTATATTAATAAATCCAGTGTAACCTGTAATCAACTTCAGTCCATTTTCTACTGTACTTTGTTCTACTAATTATTCATCTCTTTCTCTGCCTGATGTTATCTTATTAATTATATTTTTTTTTAATTTGATATAAACTAGTTCTTGACTTCGATTATTCCTCATGGCATGGTTCTTCTCACATTTTCCTTCACCTCCAGATGTGTCTGTCCGTCCCAGGTCGGCGAGACATCTAAGTGACTACGTTGTTTATAATCCATAGTACATCCGATACCGACTGGTCTTTTTGGTTGGCATTACTACAAAAAATACCAAATATTTACCCATAAGTATCTTCACTGACGTTGATGGTGCCAGGCACACCAGTGGTCTCGCAACGGCTGGTTAAGTTGACCGTGTTCCCGAAGAGACAGTACCGAGGCATGCGGTGACCGATCACCCCAGTGACTACCTCGCCAGTGTGGATGCCGATAGTGATACCCTGAATAAAAAAGATGCAGGTTCATGATACTTAATAAACAGCAATAAGGCTTGAAAAAAAGGAAACTTAAGATCTGAATTTCTATTCATCCTAGAATCACCCTCTCCCGGTGATGATGAGATTTATAATAATAAAAGTGACTTATCATAAATAAATAGAAAAAACAGCTGGTCCTGCCGACAGGGCGTTGATAAAATAATAAAATTGATAGGTATGTTCTAGTCATTTGTTGTTAATTTTAATAAAATATCTGGGTATACTAATTTTGATAGCAAATACTTTCATAGAGTGGAATGGATGAATATCCATTAAGTAAATAAGTATTATATTAATGACTTCTACAGTAATGTCAGTTGAAACTAAATTGCAAATTAAAATATGTACTTTAACAATAATGAATAAGAATACTTACAACAGGTTCTCCATCAACAGTGACAGTTTGTGACAGATCCATCATCTCTAGAGCAAGGAGAGAGATGTGCTTGGCATGTCCCACCTCGTACTCGGGCAAACCAGAAACCGCCATATACTTGTCTCCAACTGTCTCCACCTGAAATTAAGAGACAAATGGGATGAAAGGTCCTTGTGATTTTATTTTTCTGTGCGTGTCGAAAGTGATACAAATTGAATACTCAACTCAATTTTTAAATTTTCGTATAAAGTGGTTTTTAGTATAAAACTAACAAAAAAAAAAAGTTTATACGCTTCACTTCCTGATGATGTAACTTTGACCATAATTCTTGGCTTAAGTATATCGAAGGTAACCAGATCCTAATGCCTACCCCTGATAGGATTTTAAATAAAACCGTGTCATTTGAATATAATTATAAATCTTGCGCTTGCGTTACAGTCCGGTCAAAACAAATATTTTAATTTACAACATTAATTTCAAATAATGGTGGGTTAGGTGGAACATATTAGTATTTAAATTATTATACACCTCTATTTTTTAATTACGGTAAATACTTAAAGGGCTTATTAGAAAAGCTCTTGTTATTATTTAAGCAAAGTCTCAATGCATAATATTTATAAACAGCAAAGTTATGAGCGTTTGTATATACCCCAAAATCTCACTCAATTTCTGGAAACATTGTACACGTTATTGTTTATGAATGAAAGAATGTCAATAAAAATGGAAAAACACTGCGCTTAGTATTTTCTAGTAGTAATTGTTATGAATAATGATTAAATTATGAATTTACCAATAATGTCAATTTTTCGTGGACAATTTTAGGATTTAGTTTTTTGTACTTTTGACTACACAAATATGATCAGTAACGGTTACTGATTGAGCCCCACTTTTTTGTGCACTAATTAAAAAATAGGGGTGTAGTAGTAGTAGTAGTAGTAGTAAGCTTATATGTCAAACTGCTGGGCGAAGATCTTTTTCTCACTTTTCCACACACGTCTGTCCTCGGCCTTTGCGAGACAGTCCCTCCGATAGTTGTCAAGTTCTCCACCTTTGCCTTGGTCTGCAGCAAACTTTATTGTAAAACCGCCAATGTTTTCTGGTCTTTAATAACCAGATTGTTGATATCAAACTTCCCATTCTTCGTAAATGGCTACTTCATTTATAGTATTTTGTATCTACAAAATACCTAATTATATCACCTTATAAACATTTGGATTCCTCTTTGGATCAGTCAACACATCGAACGCTGTATACAAATCGTTGAGCATCCGCACGATCTTCATGGCGCCCTTGTGGTCGGTGTGGCGGGCGCAATAGTTGGCAAACCCGACGATGCCGCTGAAGAGGAGCGTGACAGTGTCATAGCGACGGGCGGGGACCGGACGCTGATGACGGAGCTCGGTAGCGACGCTGATTGGTAGGACTGAGTAGAGGAGCCTGGAAACAAGTTGTAATGGAATGAAAGCAAAATGTCATTTACATTTTAAAATCGTGATATATTCGTGATTATGAGAATTCGAATTTATTCGTGATAATGTATTATGAGATGAAAATATTATTCGTGTATTAAGAAAAACTGTTCAATGAAAACAAGATGATGACGGTGGTTCTTCCATTCCAATTCATAAGAATGCCTCGAGTGCTATCTATGAAAAAGTGCAAGCATAGATGGGAATTACAAGAAATAAAACATTTCTCTTCTATCTGTAGCAGTAGGAAACGTGTGAAGTTAGCCGCGTAAGCAAAATCATACGAGTGATATTAAGTGCTCGAGTACGGAGACGCGGCGAGTTGCGCGGCGCGTTGGGCGGTCCGTCGTACATTGCCAATTACGTTTGTGTTTGCGCGAGATATTATTTGCATCGTAAAAGTGTTTCCTTTAAATCTCTAAATTAGATCTTTTTTTATTTGGCTTATTATTTTATCTGATACTGAATAATATAGAGAAAATTATAACAACGCTGAAAATAACCAACCTTTAAACAATTTGCTAATATTGCCTATTTATTCACATCACGGCAGTTTACTATTACATACCACACTTTGGCAAAATATTTTCTTTATAAAACAATTGGGCCCCCAGAAAAACCTGAAAGTCTGCGCTTTCACGGAGTAGCGCGTTTTGCGCTTCCGGGAGCTGGTCTCCTGTAGCTTGCCGTGAACGTCCGTGCACGGCAAGCTACAGTATACCTATACTGTAGCTTGCCGTGCTTGGAAGTGCCTCCAGTTTCTGCATCGAACTACTCTGTTCCGAGACTTCAAAACCATTGAATCTCAACAAATACATGCCCGTCAGTTTCTCAGAGTTCAGCTCCCGGAAGAACTGCTGCAGTTAGTCAATGAGCACTTTCAGGTTCTCTATCAGTTTGCAGTCTGTTTAAATTGTTACCTACTCAACCTCAACCTTAAACCAAAACACTTAAACCTTTACTAATACATGTCAGTTTTCTCTGAAAATAAGTCCAACTTCTGGAAGGTCTTCTGTAGCTTTTCAGTGCAACACTTTTAGGTTCTATTTTGGCTTGTAGTCTGCTAAAAACTTAATACAAAACAATTGAATCTCCTCGAATACCTGTCCGTCTTCTGTTTCTCAGAGTCCAGCTCTCGGAAGGTTTGCTGCAGCTTGTCCGTGAGCACCTCCAGGTTCTGAGTTAGTTTGTAGTCAGCTTCGAACTGTTCTGACATCAGGACTAGGTCACGAGTTGCGTCATGGAGTGGGATGTCTGAGATGCAGAGGCCGCGGCTGTTGGGTTGGAAGAAAGTTTAGTTTGGTTATACACTCTTGAAAATTGAAGTGGTTTTATGACTGACAACAAAACTTGATAACTTTAAAGTCCTGTAGATGTTGCCTTCTAGAGTGTCGTGATGGTCAATTAGTTAAGACTGCTCATTCATACTTATTATTACTTACTTATTACTTATTTCACAACTATCACACGACGCCTAGTCCCAAGCTAAGCAGAGCATGAGTTATGAGTAATAGACAACTGATAAACATACATACATATTTTTAAATACATAGATATTATAGATAAATTACACCCAGACACAGAACAAATGATCGTGCTCGTCACACAAACATTTGCCCGGGGTGGGAATCGAAACCACGACCTCTGGCTTAGCAGTCATGGCCACTAACCACTAGACCAACAGGTCAGTCAAGGCATAGATCAAGGCATAAGGTTGTGAATGTGAATTTTACAATTCATAGATGTACTTTTTTGAGTCCATCTAGGACATTACTTACATCCCGTGCCTCTGAAAGCATGTAAAGCCGCTGGCCCCGGCTGTTATTTGTATATCTTAATAGTTATTACAGGTACTCAAAAGCCAGGAAGTCTTACCATCTGAGGAGAATGGTGTTACCCAGTAACTGGGTTTTGAAGGTCTGATAGAGAATCGTTCCATGTAAAACATATATTCAGCCGCATAGTTGAGAAAAGGCTAAGGAGATTATGAGGTGTCACCTTTTCAAAATAGCAATAGGCAAATTTTCATACTGAATTTAAACATGTTTAATACATGAATTTAACATAATATGAACTAATTACCGTGTCAAGTCATCCAAGTTAGTGACACTAGGGTAGCACTGGAACACCACCACGTCTGTCTCAGGAATGTACAGCATTTGACCCTGAAATATAAAAAAATATACTCACTCATCACGATCGGAAGTTTCATCTATAAGTCTATTAAACTCTCATCTTACCTTAAGACGTAAAGAAGCAATATCCTCGTCAGGAGCTGTGACAGTCATTTCCTCTGGTTTGGTCTTCAGCACGTACACAGTGTTGATGTGAGCTAATACGTTCGCGAATGTCATCTCCAAGTGGGGACGCACCTGTAATTGTATTAAGTACATTGTTAGCAACTAGTCCCGAATTATTCTAGACAAGCGCTTCTTTTTTTTAAGGTGGGAAATCATCCAATGACGGTTACCGGACGGCCGGACGAGGAGTTACCCATTGCTCGCATCTGCAAGCACACACTTACGGTGGCTGGAAATCAGGGTCCGGCGTGAGGACCGTTCCCTCAAGCAAGCAGCCGCCTCCTTCTATAGCATTACTGCTTCGCAGAAGGAGGCAACCATCTGCCATTTTTCCTTGCGGACCATGGCCTGTACCAGGGCCAGGCGCGAAATGTCGTCGCCGCCGAACGCCCCCACGAAGACCGCCGATGCTCTGCCCAAACGGGGCACACTTCTACCGTATGCTTCACCGTGTCCTGCGGGTGGTCCACACAATGATGACACCCGGGCATTTCTTCCGTATGAATCTGGTGCAGGACACCCGAGCTTACCATATCTGGTGAGGAACTGCGTCAAGCTTCTCAAAGAGGGGACTTACCACCATAATTATTGCGCGCCCAAAACTAAATAGTTTGACTCTGATGTCATGAACCAACCAAATATAGTTAAAATGGTGCACTAGCTCCTGACGCACTATACGTGCCTATATACGTCTGAGTAATAAAAATATTTTTAATGTTTAACTGATAATTGAAAATAACATTTGATATCAGGTTATGCTATGTGCGTGTGTGTTGTGTATGTCATCCGGCTACGTGAAATAAAACTTTTTGATTTTTGTAGTTTAAACTAATATCAAGTAATAATTATAATAGATGTATAATAGGGAGTACTTAGCATAGTCAAGTGAAAACATTATGCAAAAATTTCATCACTATAACTTTAGATTAAATCAAAACTGCGGAAGATAGGTGACTCGCGTCTAACGCGAAATTGTGCCTCTGAGGCACGATTTCACATCGGCCACGACGATCACACACATTTGGCTGCTAACGCTATTTCGCTCACTCAACAGCACCGGCTCTTATCTCTGTCCTTGTCTATCAGTGCCTATAGGTTTACGATGTGTGTGTTTCGAGTCCAGGTTTTCTGATAGTGATGTTTGCGCGTAACTTATCTTCCCTTATAGTATCAATGACTATAACGCTAAAAAAATTAAGTTCACACTAAAGGAGTTTGAAACCTAACTAACAAAATAATGCTTTCATTTCATTAGTGACGAGTCAGACGCTTAGCTATAAGAGCAAAAGAAATACACTATTTACATGGTCGCCCTTATAGGACGCCTATAGGGCATGAGGATTTGTGTATTGCTATAACAATTTAACGTATCATACCGTGTCCAGCACATCAGTAATCTTGCAACCTTGCCTGGTGACCCTGGGCATCAGACGCGACACAGTACGACCAGCTTGCACGATGTTCAGCTCCCGGTCAAACATCAGATGAAAAGGAAACACGCGGCAGAAAGTTGCTGGGCTTACTTTGGGCTCTGGAATATATTAGATATGATGTTAATTTGGAAACGAAATAAATCAGTGACATTGTTTCTGGAAAACAGAAAATAAAAGACTAGGTATAGCAAATTGCCATGGTTTGAAAAATATATTATTACTATTATGGGGCCATTCAAGTGTAAGGTGCGGTGTTGATGGTAAATGAAACCAACGAATGCCAAAGTAATACTGCTCTATATTTAATAAGATGGTGCATATAAATGGTTACAAAAGGTGCATAGATTATGATAATATAGATCTTAAACTACCCTCACATCACCGCACTAATAGAAAAAAAAAAAAAACATTATTATGGTTTTTTTTTTTTTTTTTGTTACTAACATTATGATTATTATACATAGTATGGTTTTGTTCGATTTTTATGAACAATATCCTTTTTTCCAAATTGATTAATTATTTCTACGTTTGGTGGTATATCTTTTACAACTTTAAAAGGGCCTGAATATAAGTTATCAAGTTTCTTACAAGTTGTATCATTTCTAATTAAGATTAAATCATTTTCTTTGTAGTTTACAGGATTAACATTTTTATCATATACTATTTTCCTGTTTGACTTACTTTTTAATAGATTTTCTCTTGCCTCTTTTTGTGAAAGTTGCAATCGGTATTTTAATTCATGAGGATAGCTGTCGTAATTATATAATGGATCTAAATCTGTCGTAAGATTGCTAGGAAGAGAACATTTCTTACCAAAAACTAACTCGTATGGGGTGAATCCTGTTTCTGTATGTACGCCTGTATTATAGGAAAAACACCAAAAAGGAATCCACTTACTCCACATCTCTGGATGGTTCTCTGTCTGGATACGCAGAAAAGCATTTAAATGCTTATGGGTGTTTTCCAATGCTCCTATAGATTGGTGGTGATACGCTGTAGAATTAAGTTGTTTTATATTTAATAATTTACATACCTGTTGAAATATTTCTGAAAGAAACTCCTTTCCTCTGTCTGTCGCTATTTCTTTCGGCACACCGTATCTGAGAATAAAGTTGTTGACAAAAACTCTTGCAACTTCTTCTGATTTTTTAGAAATTAAGGGATAGCCTTCTACATACTTAGTGAGTTCGCATTGTAATGTTAGAACATATGTAAAATTTTCATTGTCTGTTTCAAGTGGACCAACTAAATCTAAAAATACTTTTTCAAATGCAGTATTAGCTGTACTAGTAATCACCATAGGTTCCTTCTTTGGTATTGAATATTTTTGCCTCTGACATTTGTCACATCGCTTTACAAATTCCCGAACATCAGTATCAATAGCAGGCCAATAATAATATTTCTTTATGTTATTGGACATTCGTCTCATACCAGCATGGCCACTACTGGGTAAGAGATGAAAGTCATTTAAAATTATTTTTTTATCATCCTTATTTTCTATCCTTTTTACATCATTTAAAATACATATGCGTGGTCCGGACCTCGTTTTATTATTTTTTATTGACGTTAATAACTTTTTTATAAAGATTTCGTTATCCTTGTTTTTTAATATATATATTTCTTTTAATTTTAATTTATTGCAAAATTCATCTAACTCTCTCACAAACTCGTCTCGCGTCATTTGCGATTGAGAACTTAGGAATTTCACGTAAATTGTACATTTACTTTCTACATAACACAATATTTTATTTTCTTTAGAAATAACCCCCATTTTCTTTAAGATTCCTAATTCCTTAGCATGAATAAATTTTAACTCGACTGATTCTTTTGGTTTGATATGAGTGTTTACGACTTTTGGTTGATCAGGCCTCAAGTCTGAAACATCCATATCCACCGTTGAGAATGGTTTATTTATTTTTCTCGCTTGTGCTCTTGTCATAACGTTCACTAAACTTTCATGCATTTCTTTCAAATCTTTTAAAGTAATTCTAGACAGTGCATCTGCAGCTGCATTGTTAGAACCTTTTATGTATTGTACTTCAAAGTTATATTCCTCTAAAGTCATTCTAAATTTCATTAATCTACTTGATGGGTCTTTCATGTTGAACAAATATACTAAGGGCTTATGGTCCGTTAATATTAAAAATGGTCGACCATACAAATATGGACGAAAGTATTTCACAGCCCATACAATTGCAAGTAACTCTTTTTCTATGACTGGATAGTTCTTTTCGGCTTTATTTAAACTCCTGCTAGCGTAAGCTACTGGTCTTCCATTATTATTTGACAAAATGGCTCCTATCGCATTATTTGACGCGTCAGTTTGAACTATAAAACAATTTTGTTCTGAAAAGTCTGGATACTGTAACACTGGTGGACGTATTAAACTTTGTTTTAATGTTTCGAATGCCTGTTGACATCCCTCACTCCACTCGAATGGTACACCTTTTTTAGTTAATGTATTTAATGGATGAGCAATTTCGGCAAATTTTGGTATAAATTTTCTGTAATAATTAGTGAATGCTACGAACCTTTTTACATCTTCTGTGCTTGCTGGACATGGGTAATTTTGAACTACAGTTATTTTTGCTGGGTCTGGCAATATACCTTCACTTGAAATAACGTGTCCTAAGTACAAAATCTGTTTTCTAAGAAAATCACACTTAGTGGGATTTAATTTTAAGTTGACGGTCCGTAATCTTTCAAAAATATCTTGTAAATTTTTATTATGACTGTCTAAGTTTCGACCAAACACAATTAAATCATCTAAATAAATCAAACATTTTTCATAATTAAGACCAGCCATTGCTATTGTGATCATTCTCGAAAATGAACTGGGACTGGTTTTCAATCCCATAGGCATACGTGTCATCTGGTACTGTCCCGAATGAAAAGCTGTGTATTTTCTGCTATTTTCCTCTAATTTAACGTTATAATAGCCTTGGTGCAAATCTAGATGTGTAAAATAGATGCTACCCGATAGTGATTCTAAAATTTCTGTGATATCCGGTAATGGATATTTATCGTCCTCTATACAATTATTAAGTTTTCGATAATCGACTACGAGTCGCCATTTATTTTCTCCAGTTGAATCCGATTTTTTCGGTACTAATAATATTGGACTGGACCAGTCGCTTTTACTAGGCTCTATAATACCTTCCTCTAGCATTTTATCAATCTGACGTTTTATTTCACTTTTATGTGAATATGGTAAACGGTATTGTTTTGAAAATACTGGGGTTGTGTTTGGCTTTACGGATATAGTATGACTGTATACGTTTGTAGTATTTAATTTGTCTTTGGGGAGGTAAAATATATCTGAATATTTTGCGCAAATATTTTCTATGGTTTTTTGTTCTTCATTGTTTAAATGTTGTAATTTTAATTGAGAAAATAAGGTTTTTACCCTATCTGCGTTATTTTGCGTTTTTCCATAATTACAGATGTCATATTCCTTAAGTTTTTTAATGTCGGGTTTTATTTCCGTTAGTGAAACGTCTTCTTCTTTAACGTTTAATATTTTAATTGGTATTAATCCATGTTTAGGAGTACCTATAGAGCTCGCTAAAAACACGCCAGGTGTTAATTCTTTTGAAGATACTACACAATCCTCATTAAAGTTAGTTTGTACGAAGTGTATTGATTCACTTCTAGCGGGTATATTTATAGTATCGGTATATTTATTCACTAGTGGAAAACAAACAGTTGTCCTATCAGTAGATAAGGTTAAAGTATTTTTACTGAAATTTAACTCAGCCTTATATTTATTTAAAAAATCACGACCTAAAATTCCACTTCCCTTTATGGGTAAGTTATGAAATACATAGAACTTCTGACTTATTGTTTCTCCATTTAAATTTAATTGTAAATATAAGTATCCTATTGCTTGAACTCTGCCACCTAAACCGTTTATGGCTACGTGCTCGTTATGGATTGGAATGCCGCATTCAAGAGCATGTTTATATGTGCACGCTGACACCGATGCACCAGAATCTACTAGAAAATAATGTTTCTTAATATGACGGTTATTTAATGACGAAGACAAAGAAATATAACAATTACTATCACTCGCTAAAATACATTTATCATTGTTAGTCACGAAAAAACTGGTTGGATGTTAACCCTGTGTCTGTGTCCGAATTGTTAAGAACATTGACCTCACGAGCTTTAGGTATCCCTTGATTTCTAGTATTAGAATGATGAAAGTTACCTCTTTGCCATTTGTGACTGCCAGTTCCTCCTCGAGCCGGCTGTCCTCGTGAAGTAGAGCGGTATCGCTGCTGCTGCCCGCGCACTTGGCCTCTGTATGCGTAGTAGTTTCTACCTCCACCACGTTGGCTTCTATAATTATTTGATCGGCTTCTGTTATTATAGAAATTATTATAGGGCCGCTTATACATACCCATAATTTCTCCTTGAAGTGTTGTTGACGAGGCCTCTTCGTCTTGAGCTGCTTGGATAGCGTCCTTCAATGAGCTGTAATTTCTTGCCGAAATAATCGTACTTAGTCTCCGATTTCGCAAACCATCGGCAAATTGTTTGATCGCTATGTTTTCATTAATCGGTTTTAATATATTATAATTGTGTTCGTTGTCGTTGGCTTGCGTAATCGTTAGATCCACAAATAATTCCGTTATTTCTTTACCGTAGTCGGCAATTGTTAACTCATTTTGTTTCATTCTTAATAACTTATTTTGTATAGCCGTTGCAGCTTTCTTGGACAATAGCACTTTTTTCATGTCCTCAATTAAGTCATTAACGGTATCATACTTTGTATTTAACTTTATTTTAGCGTCTTGTGAAAGTCTACTTTTTAACACGAAATTAATTAAATTTTGTTTACAAGCGTTTTCTTTCAGTAGAGAGTTATAATATTCAATGTTATCAATTAACTGTTTTATACTAGTTTCCTCATTCGTCATAATCGGTAAGAGTGTTAAAGCAGTTTTCAAATCAAATGAATTCATGTTTGACGACGTCTCTAATCTATCACTTTCACACAACAATAAAATATCCTCACGTAAATCTATAAATTGACTACAATAATTTTCTATTAATATAATATCTTGGGCACTATAATGTTTTTTCTTAACATTTTCTTTAAAATTAATCAACCAAGTTTCATACTGGTCATAAATTGCATCTACCTCATTTAATTTATATTGTAATACTCTTTCTGTTCTTCTTTTCGGTCCTTACTTTATTAAGTAAACTCTTATCTTTTTTAGATCATTATATAATTTTAATATAGTATTCATACCTTATTACCACCATACCGTAGAGGGATTACTTATTATTCTTGTAATAAATCATTAAACATTAGTATAAGTATTAAACACCGCACGCAATTAACACCAAAGTCCAAAGTTCAATGAGCGCTTAGTCATTATTTGGTAAGAGATGAACGTATTGGAATGTGAACACGATTAATTGGTATAGGTATGTATATTTTTCACGGTTTTTTTTTTTTTATTATTTTTAAACACTTGAAACGCACTTTTTTATAAGATTTTATTTTTTACTCACTCTTCACATATTTTTTTTTTTTATCACTTTTTTTACACTATTTCTTCATCGTTTGCTTTTGAAGTTGGTTCCGTGGTCCCCAACCGCATGCGTCGACGGAAAAGAGATCTTCTCATAGTCGTCCTATTTATCTCGTTGGTGATCCATTTTTTATGGCACCGTTTATACTGCCGATACATGATGCTCAATACGCCGAGTAGAAGTATAAGCAGGACGCAGGTCAGAATTATGTTCGATGTGGACATATGGAAACGAAGCTCGTCTATTGTAGCCTGGTTACTACCAGCCGCGTTTTGGACGATCACGGTCTCTTCCTTAGACTGCTGCTTGCCCATTTTCGTGGTTGATTAGAACACTTGGGCTGACGTCTAGTCCGTGGGCACTATGGATCACTATTCGTCTCATTTTTACTAAAATTCAGTCCAAGTCACACCGAACGTCTCAAGTTCGCGTAGCGCGTGTGGATCGCTTTGGCAGGGTCGCCATGTAAGGTGCGGTGTTGATGGTAAATGAAACCAACGAATGCCAAAGTAATACTGCTCTATATTTAATAAGATGGTGCATATAAATGGTTACAAAAGGTGCATAGATTATGATAATATAGATCTTAAACTACCCTCACACAAGTATTACGTAAGCACTACAGGGAGGTGGGGAGGATTTTGTTTTGCTTATTTTTGATGACATGGGGACGGGGTGGTTTGGATGATGATTACGTCAGCAGTATATTTTGTTAGTTTTTTAAGATATATCGAAGGTTCAAAATCACACGAAAGCAACCAAAATCTAATGTCACATTTGACTGGCTTGTTAGTCTAGTGGTTAGAGGCCCCGACTGCTATGCTGGAGGTCGTGGGTTCGAATCCCACCCAGGACAAATGTTTGTGTGATAAGCACGATCATTTGTTCTGTGTCTGGGTGTAATTTATTTATAATATGTATGTATCCACTAGACCAATAGGCCAGTCAAGTCAAATCAAGTTGGTAGTACGGTGGTTTCAAATTGCATGGTGTTTGTACAATAACATCCTTACCAAGAGACAAAGTTTCGATTTCAGCCATTTCTGGGGCACACACTCGTCCAGAAGTTGACGTCTCAGTGATGAGAAACTGCACGTGGTCACATTCTTCTTTGGTCTTCAAAATCTCCACTTTCACTTCCGTGTCATGGAGCTTGCTCGCTACAGTCTGTGAAAAGAAATTCTTTCAGTCAAAAATCTATGTATTTCTTTTTCTCCCATACCATCGACAGGAGATTGTGGCACTCTTGTGCATTCGCCAGCGTCAAGTTGTTTAGATGTTTATTTTGGACGGGGTTTGAAAAGGAAGGTAGGGAAACATATTACGCGAAAAGTAACAGAATTTGAAACAACATGGATACAGGATCAGGAATGTGAAAAAACTCTATTATATATTTAGTTATTAAAAATATTACATAAACAAAAATCTATTAAAATACTAATAAATATTTATACATTTTACTGACGGATATTGTTGTCATAAATATAATCAGAAAGAACACTATACATGGAGGGGGTTAAAAGAAAAAATAAGAGTTTTAAATCTATGTTACTTTAAATGACTTTCGTCTCTGAATCTTGTTTAGGGAATGATCAATGGTCCAAATTCAAATTTCCATTTTTTTCAGCCAGTATCAAATTGTATGTTGTTTGAAATATGATTGGTGGGTGTCATACGTATTAATTTACAGAATTATGATCAACCAAACCTAACCTAGGAATTTCACAAACCTCTCAGTTGTTCCTACCCTATTGAATATATATATATATGACGGCGATGATGCAACAGCCCGGTCTCCCGATATCCCGTTATATATATATATATATATAACTATTTCATGAAAAAGGTCAAATGAGTAAAATGAACTGAGATGGTTATTATTTAGTGATGGTTTTGAATTCCGCTATAAACTTTTGTGATATATTGAATATATTTTTGTATCGCGCTATTTTTATTTTATACTCAAAAAATACTGCAGTTAATTAGACCCTCTTTAGGTTTATTTATGCACACAGGTAACTCTAGTTTTATAAATAAACCAAATTAGCGTGTGATCTCGCTTAAGCGAAAATGTACTCACACACATATCTACCTTTTAACTAACTTAACTAACTAAACTTTACTAACCTTCACAATACCAATGACGATATGCTCCAACCCAGGTCTGTCGGAATAGTAGTGCAGCACCAGAGCACCGTCTTCAGGCCGTTCAGTGCATCGGAATGAAGGGGATCGCATACCCGGGTATAAGGTACCCAAGTGGTCGTGGAGACCGTCCAAGTTCTAAAAAAAAAATTATAAGGACATTGGAAAGTCGTAATAGAGAACTGTTTTATATTATAATTGTTTATTTTTGGAACTGAGCAGTCGTGACTTAAAATGATAAAAACACTACAAGCTGGAACTCACTAATGAACTTAAATGAGTCTTTTATTACAATATAAGCTTCTTTAATTCGTATTTCTATGCAAAAATCGCAGAATTATTATTGTTTTAAATCTTCATTAAAAATATCACAAAACAGCTGAGATGTAGGCTTCAACAACACAGGAGATACAGCAGCGCCTCACGCGGATTCTAGCGTAAACTTTTATTGACGAGTGCTCATCACCAGCATCGTTATTAAAATATATTAAAGTAAAGTATAATTTAAAAAGCACTGATGAATGCTATAATTTATATTTTTCAAATAATGACGGTATGCCGTTAAAGATAGACCTTCTAGTAGTAGTTTGAAATCTTCCTCATAGATGGCGGTATTATCAATTGTTTTGATGTTTTAACCTGTCAAACTTGACTGTATTGATCTTTGTTTATTTATTAAACAAAGTCCATTAGATTGTGAACTTCAAAGCTCATAGTAATAAAGTTTAAAATCAAAGAACCTGCAAGAAGTCTCGTGGTGTAGCTCCCAAGACTTGCAAAATCTTATCATATCCGGAATCTTGGCAGAATTCGAAGAATGTTTTCCCAAACAGCTCAAGAATTGCATCAGCTGGAATTTCTGCAATAAAAAAAAAACCGCTCATGTTAAAAAAAAAACTATGAATGCAAAATCCTTCTTCATGAAGCATTTTAACACAACAAAATCGAAACATAACATCACAAATTCATACTACATACACCCTGATACAGCCTTACTCTCTACACCCGCACTACATACACATTCACCTTACACTCAGATTTAGGTTAGGATTAGTAATATAATACATAAATAACTAAGAATATGGAACTATTCCTGTTCTTATGCGCCTCAGTTTCAAACTAATGCAGCTATCATTACAACATTATTTTTAATAAATGCGAAATCTGAATATAGTTTGTTCAGAATCAGTAACTGAATCGATTCCAATATTTTTTATACCATGTCATATTTTTTCCTAAAAATATTTAAAAATGGTCACAAGTTGGATACCTCTCCGACACTAAGTACAACACAAGTAATGGCAGGTTATAGCGGGCAGCCAGTGCACAGCTGGCTGCGGGAGCAAAATATCCCCTCAGTTGCTCAGATACCCCAGTGACCATGTATTTGTGCGTACAACCAAGTAACATAGCAAGCTTATAACTTTGTGATTTTTCATGATACAGTTGCGAAATTTTGAACATAGATTCTTTACATAACAATATTAGACACGTGTTTCAGGTTTAGCATATAGGTACTAAAAATAAGGTTGTATCCCGCCTCAGCGAGGAAATGACAAAAAGCCAAAAAAAAAAAAATACATTTACAAACACTCACATTTATTTTTAGTTTAGGTATTAACTACTACATTGTGATAGGTATGTATAATAGGATAATCTCTACATTATAACAAATAATACTTAGGTATAATTAATAAAAGTTGAATATAACGTTGCTGGAACAACGGAAGGGAGGCCTTTGCCCTGCAATGGGACACAACGGGCTCATAATAATAAAAATATAACGTTGCTAAGTTTCTAGTTTTCAACCTAAGGTTTTAACAATATGACGTGAAAAGAAAATGGCGCGTGCAAAGGAAATTAAAAAAGTACACCAAGGAGGTTCCGAGTCTGAGTTCATAAAAAAATAAAAAAAGTTGTATGATAAATTTGGCACCATGTAAGAAGTAAATAGGTTTAATGATGTTTTGAATTCACAAACTTATACTATGATTTTTTATTAGATGAAGTAAAGTGACAGCTATAACAATGGTTGTTTGACAGTTGGGCATTGTACACTGCTGTCACTTTACTTCCTCTAATAAAAAATCATAGTATAGTACACACCATGGTCTAAATTCAATTTTCTTTATCCTCTAGCGGATAAAAACAACTTTTGCACTCAGATATCGCAGAGTAAAAATACTCTTTCCAAGAATAGAATAGAATAAACCGAGATGGGGGGATGAAAAATATATTATTAGTATAATTATATATTATAAGTATAGACTTTTTTACTTACGCAGTACTTCAACGGCGGCAGTAATCAGGTGGTAAGTGATCTCGTCTTCGTAGATCTGTCGCACAAGGAAGCTTCCTTCCATTGCTACATCTGCCTTTTTCCTGTAAAACAGAATATTTTTTTTGTTACAAATCCAGTACTTTTACGTGTAGTTCTATTTCATGTACTAATAAACCTACCTGACTACTATCTCTTCTCGAAAATCGGCAATACACATACTTTCTTAGAGTGGCATAGCACAATCAGCCTACTGCTGAGACTCAGGCCTTTCTTTTTCGGTATGTAAAAATCATCCAATAACATCCCACACCCAAGCGGAGCGGCAGATAGTGTCAGACTCTTACTGACTCAAAAACCCACGCCCTTCCTTCTTTGTCTTTCATACCGAGGCCGGCCTTCTTTTCTGAAGCCGACCCTTGGCCCTAGTAGGCTTCGACTTTGCCTGCCTGCTAGCAGGCTGGGCCTCTACGGTTTGCTGATAGCTCCTTGAGGCGCGTGGGAACAGTACGCGCCGTCGACGAATTGGGCTTGGTCTGGTCGGTTACCGGCCAGTCGGACAGCGAGCTACCCATTGCTCGCCGTCCGCAACCCCGCGTGTACTCAAACATCCTCTTTAGGAGAGAAATGGACCGTAACATACTGGTTTCCTTCACCATTTTGAGTCATAATAGTCGCTATTAAGACTATCTCATTAATATAAAAACATTTTCAACTTACTTGATAGTCTCCCATGTTTCTTCATCAAAAGTTTTTGTGACAAGCAACTCGAGGGCGTAGTTTACAAACCCGTACTGAAAATGGACAACAGTATACAAATTATTATTATGTATTCACTGCAAAGACTAAAGGTTCGTTTAGACTACACTTTATACGATACACTCAGTGTATACATCGAGTGTCTTTTTATGAACACGCGTGTGCAATTAGAATACTCGTGTTCATACAGAGACACTCGATGAGACTGAGTATAAGGTACGAGTATAAAGTGTCGTGGTCTATTATGGCCGTGAACTTAGCAGATCATTTTCCAGCAGAGCATGAAATAATTAGAGTTCTACTCGCATGCAGCATAGTTCTGGAGTTCCTGATACTTTTTAGGAAAAGTTCTGCTGTTTTTCCTGGAAAAATGTCAAATGAAAATATGATCTGCTAACTTCCGGTAGCAGATCATTTTTTCCAAAAGCGAAATTTTAATAGTGCTTTAGGTGCACAAAGGCGAGTTCTATAGTTCCTAAATACTTTTAGTAATAGTTCTGTCCATTAGAGTACCTAAAAAAAAAAAAAACATATTGAACTGATATCAGAAATAACCAAATAATGTTCATAAAACTGACGATAATTATGCAATTCGACTATTTTCACAAATAATTCTATATATGATCTAAAGGTCAGATGATAGTCGAACAAAAAAACTTCAAACTATAACGGTAATCGATTTAAAGTATCAGCAGAGCATGGTTGAGAATGTAGATTAGAAATAAGCGAATATTTTCGGGTAAACAAGTTAAAAAAAATCATAATAAAATTTTCGAAGTAACCTGGACTGAAAACTCCACGGTTTCTCATACAACTGTAGCACGTGTATATGATGTAGTGAGCACCAGATCGGAAACTCCGACAAAAGGATTAGAACAGCATACTTAAAGATGTAGAATTATTAAAATCACAAACATTTTCAGTTTTCAAGATGAAAAAATTCATGAGAAGGTTTTGGAAGAACACTGAACTGAAAACTCCTCGGTTTCTTAAAACACTGTATCAGGCCTAAATAACCTAGTCAGAAACAGGTCCAGAACTCCCACACAACTATTAGCAGAACATACCTAAAAATGTAGATTACCAAAAATCATGATTATTTTCAGTACTGAAGTTAAAAAATCATAACAAAAATTTTAGAACAACCTGGACTGAGAACTGCTCAATTCCACATACTCCTGTACCAGTTCTAAATTGCCTAATAAGAATCAGATCCAGAACTCTGACACAACTATTGGCAGAGCATACTTAAAGATGTAGATTAGGAAAACTCATGAATATTTTCAGTGCTAAAGATTAAAAAATTCATAAGAAACTTCTGGAAGACTACTGAACTAGGAACTCCGCGATTTCTTATACAACAGTATCAAACCTATACGGGAAAATGATAACGAGATCCAGAACTTCCATACAAGTATTAGCAGAGCATACCTAAAGATGTAGATTACCAAAAATCATGAATATTTTCAGTATTGAAGTTAAAAAATCTTGAGAAATTTTTTAAGAGCGAGCTGGACTAGAACTCCTCAGTTCCTCATACACCTGTATCAGGTCTATGTAACCTAGCAAAAATCAGATCCAGAACTCCCACACAACTATTAGCAGAGCATACCTAAAGATGAAGATTACCAAAACTCATGAATATTTTCAGTATTGAAGTTAAAAAATCTTAAGAAATATTTTAGAACGACCTGGACTGAGAACTCCTCAGTTCCTCATACACCTGTATCAGGTCTATGTAATCTAGCAAGAATCAGATCCAGAACTCCCACACAACTATTAGCAGAGTATACCTAAAAATGTAGATTACCAAAAATCATGAATATTTTGAGTACTGAAGTTAAAAAATCATAAAAAAAATTTTAGAACAACCTGGACTAAGAACTGCTCAATACCACATACTCCTGTACCAGTTCTAAATTGCCTAATAAGAATCAGATCCAGAACTCCGACACAACTATTGGCAGAGCATACTTAAAGATGTAGATTAGGAAAAATCATGAATATTTTCAGTGCTCAAGATTAAAAAATTCATAAGAAACTTCTGGAAGACCACTGAACTGAGAACTCCGCGGTTTCTTATACAACAGTATCAAACGTAAACAGTAAAATGAAAACGAGAACTTGAACTTCCACACACGTATTGGCAGAGCATACCTAAAGATGTAGATTACCGAAAATCATGAATATTTTCAGTATTGAAGTTAAAAAATCTTAAGAAATATTTTAGAACGACCTGGACTGAGAACTTCTCAATTCCTCATACACCTGTATCAGGTCTATGTAACCTAGCAAGAATCAGATCCAGAACTCCCACACAACTATTAGCAGAGCATACCTAAAGATGTAGATTACCAAAACTCATGAATTTTTTCAGTGCTCAAGATTAAAAAATTCATAAGAAACTTCTGGAAGACCACTGAACTGAGAACTCTACGGTTTCTTATACAACAGTATCAATCCTAAACGAGAAAATGAAAAAGAGATCCAGAACTTCCACACAAGTATTGGCAGAGCATACCTCAATATGTAGATTACCAAAAATCATGAATATTTTCAGTGTTGAAGTTAAATAATCTTAAGAAATATTTTAGAACGACCTGGACTGAGAAATCCTCAGTTCCTCATACATCTGTATCAGGTCTATGTAACCTAGCAAGAATCAGATCCAGAACTCTCACACAACTATTGGCAGAGCATACTTAAAGATGTAGGTTAGGAAAAATCATGAATATTTTCAGTGATGAAGTTAAAAAAAACTTAAGAAATTTTTTAGAGCGAGCTGGACTGAGAACTCCTCAGTTCCTCATACACCTGTATCAGGTCTATGTAATCTAGCAAGAATCAGATCCAGAACTCTCACACAACTATTAGCAGAGCATACCTAAATATGTAGATTACCAAAACTCATTAATATTTTTAGTGCTCAAGATTAAAAAAATCATAAGAAACTTCTGGAAGACCACTGAACTGGGAACTCCGCGATTTCCCATACAACAGTATCAACCCTATACGGAAAAATGAAAACGAGATCCAGAACTTCCACACAACTATTAGCAGAGCATACCTAAAGATGTAGATTACCAAAAATCATGAATATTTTCAGTATTGAAGTTAAAAAATCTTAAGAAATATTTTAGAACGACCTGGACTGAGAACTCCTCAGTTCCTCATACACCTGTATCAGGTCTACGTTATCTAGCAAGAATCAGATCCAGTACTCCCACATAACTATTGGCAGAGCATACTTAAAGATGTAGGTTAGGAAAAATCATGAATATTTTTAGTGATAAAGTTAAAAAAAACTTAAGAAATTTTTTAGAGCGAGCTGGACTGAGAACTCCTCAGTTCCTCATACACCTGTATCAGGTCTATGTAACCTAGCAAGAATCAGATCCAGACCTCCCACACAACTATTGGCAGAGCATACTTAAAGATGTAGGTTAGGAAAAATCATGAATATTTTCAGTGCTCAAGATTAAAAAATTCATAAGAAACTTCTGGAAGACCACTGAACTGGGAACTCCGCGATTTCTCATACAACAGTATCAAACCTATACGGAAAAATGAAAAAGAGATCCAGAACTTCCACACAACTATTAGCAGAGCATACCTAAAGATGTAGATTACCAAAAATCATGAATATTTTCAGTATTGAAGTTAAAAAATCATAAGAAATATTTTAGAACGACCTGGACTGAGAACTCCTCAAATCCTCATACACCTGTATCAGGTCTATGTAACCTAGCAAGAATCAGATCCAGAACTCCCACACAACTATTGGCAGAGCATACTTAAAGATGTAGGTTAGCGAAAAATCATGAATATTTTCAGTGATGAAGTTAAAAAAAACTTAAGAAATTTTTTAGAGCGAGCTGTACTGAGTACACCTCAGTTCCTCATACACCTGTATCAGGTCTATGTAACCTAGCAAGAATCAGATCCAGCACTCCCACACAACTATTGGCAGAGCATACTTAAAGATGTAGGTTAGGAAAAATCATGAATATTTTCAGTGATGAAGTTAAAAAAAACTTAAGAAGTTTTTTAGAGCGAGCTGGACTGAGAACTCCTCAGTTCCTCATACACCTGTATCAGGTCTATGTAATCTAGCAAGAATCAGATCCAGAACTCTCACACAACTATTAGCAGAGCATACCTAAATATGTAGATTACCAAAACTCATTAATATTTTTAGTGCTCAAGATTAAAAAAATCATAAGAAACTTCTGGAAGACCACTGAACTGGGAACTTCGCGATTTCTCATACAACAGTATCAACCCTATACGGAAAAATGAAAACGAGATCCAGAACTTCCGCACAACTATTAGCAGAGCATACCTAAAGATGTAGATTACCAAAAATCATGAATATTTTCAGTATTGAAGTTAAAAAATCTTAAGAAATATTTTAGAACGACCTGGACTGAGAACTTCTCAATTCCTCATACACCTGTATCAGGTCTATGTAACCTAGCAAGAATCAGATCCAGAACTCCCACACAACTATTGGCAGAGCATACTTAAAGATATAGGTTAGGAAAAATCATGAATATTTTCAGTGATGAAGTTAAAAAAAACTTAAGAAATTTTTTAGAGCGAGCTGGACTGAGAACTCCTTGGTTCCTCATACAACTGTATCAGATCTATGTAATCTAGCAAGAATCAGATCCAGAACTCCCACACAACTATTAGCAGAGCATACCTAAAGATGTAGATTACCAAAAATCATGAATATTTTCAGTGATGAAGTTAAAAAATCATAAAAAAAAATTTTAGAACGACCTGGACTGAGAACTGCTCAATTCCACATACTCCTGTATCACTTCTAAATTGCCTAATAAGAATCAGATCCAGAACTCCGACACAACTATTGGCAGAGCATACTTAAAAATGTAGATTAGGAAAACTCATGAATATTTTCAGTGCTCAAGATTAAAAAATTCATAAGAAACTTCTGGAAGACCACTGAACTGAGAACTCCGCGGTTTCTTATACAACAGTTTCAAACCTAAACGAAAACATGAAAACGAGATCCAGAACTTCCACACAAGTATTGGCAGAGCATACCTCAAGATGTAGATTACCAAAAATCATGAATATTTTCAGTATTGAAGTTAAAAAATCTTAAGAATTTTTTTAGAGCGAGCTGGACTGAGAACTTCTCAGTTCCTCATACACCTGTATCAGGCCTATGTAATCTAGCAAGAATCAGATCCAGAACTCTCACACAACTATTAGCAGAGCATACCTAAATATGTAGATTACCAAAACTCATGAATATTTTTAGTGCTCAAGATTAAAAAATTCATAAGAAACTTCTGGAAGACCACTGAACTGGGAACTCCGCGATTTCTCATACAACAGTATCAATACTAAACGAGAAAATGAAAATGAGATCCAGAACTTCCACACAAGTATTGGCAGAGCATACCTAAAGATGCAGATTACCAAAAATCATGAATATTTTCAGTATTGAAGTTAAAAAATCATAAGAAATATTTTAGAACGACCTGGACTGAGAACTCCTCAGTTTCTTATACACCTATATCAGGTGTATGTAATCTTTCAAGAATCAGATCCCGAACTCCCACACAACTATTAACAGAGCATACCTAAAGATGTAGATTACCAAAAATCATGAATATTTTCAGTGATGAAGTTAAAAAATCATAAGAAATATTTTAGAACGACCTGGACTGAGAACTCCTCAGTTCCTCATACACCTGTATCAGGTCTATGTAACCTAGCAAGAATCAGATCCAGAACTCCGACACAACTATTGGCAGAGCATACTTAAAGATGTAGGTTAGGAAAAATCATGAATATTTTCAGTGCTCAAGATTAAAAAATTCATAAGAAACTTCTGGAAGACCACTGAACTGAGAACTCCGCGGTTTCTTATACAACAGTATCAAACGTAAACAGTAAAATGAAAACGAGATCCAGAACTTCCACACAAGTATTGGCAGAGCATACCTAAAGATGTAGATTACCAAAAATCATGAATATTTTCAGTATTGAAGTTAAAAAATCTTAAGAAATATTTTAGAACGACCTGGACTGAGAACTTCTCAATTCCTCATACACCTGTATCAGGTCTATGTAACCTAGCAAGAATCAGATCCAGAACTCCCACACAACTATTAGCAGAGCATACCTAAAGATGTAGATTACCAAAACTCATGAATATTTTCAGTGCTCAAGATTAAAAAATTCATAAGAAACTTCTGGAAGACCACTGAACTGAGAACTCTACGGTTTCTTATACAACAGTATCAATCCTAAACGAGAAAATGAAAAAGAGATCCAGAACTTCCACACAAGTATTGGCAGAGCATACCTCAAGATGTAGATTACCAAAAATCATGAATATTTTCAGTGTTGAAGTTAAAAAATCTTAAGAAATATTTTAGAACGACCTGGACTGAGAACTTCTCAACTCCTCATACAACTGTATCAGGTCTATGTAACCTAGCAAGAATCAGATCCAGAACTCCCACACAACTATTAGCAGAGCATACCTAAAGATGTAGATTACCAAAACTCATGAATATTTTCAGTGCTCAAGATTAAAAAATTCATAAGAAACTTCTGGAAGACCACTGAACTGAGAACTCTACGGTTTCTTATACAACAGTATCAATCCTAAACGAGAAAATGAAAAAGAGATCCAGAACTTCCACACAAGTATTGGCAGAGCATACCTCAAGATGTAGATTACCAAAAATCATGAATATTTTCAGTGTTGAAGTTAAAAAATCTTAAGAAATATTTTAGAACGACCTGGACTGAGAACTCCTCAGTTTCTCATACATCTGTATCAGGTCTATGTAACCTAGCAAGAATCAGATCCAGAACTCTCACACAACTATTGGCAGAGCATACTTAAAGATGTAGGTTAGGAAAAATCATGAATATTTTCAGTGATGAAGTTAAAAAAAACTTAAGAAATTTTTTAGAGCGAGCTGGACTGAGAACTCCTCAGTTCCTCATACACCTGTATCAGGTCTATGTAATCTAGCAAGAATCAGATCCACAACTCTCACACAACTATTAGCAGAGCATACCTAAATATGTAGATTACCAAAACTCATTAATATTTTTAGTGCTCAAGATTAAAAAAAACATAAGAAACTTCTGGAAGACCACTGAACTGGGAACTCCACGATTTCCCATACAACAGTATCAACCCTATACGGAAAAATGAAAACGAGATCCAGAACTTCCACACAACTATTAGCAGAGCATACCTAAAGATGTAGATTACCAAAAATCATGAATATTTTCAGTATTGAAGTTAAAAAATCTTAAGAAATATTTTAGAACGACCTGGACTGAGAACTCCTCAAATCCTCATACACCTGTATCAGGTCTATGTAACCTAGCAAGAATCAGATTCAGAACTCCCACACAACTATTGGCAGAGCATACTTAAAGATGTAGATTACCAAAAATCATGAATATTTTCAGTGATGAAGTTAAAAAATCATAAAAAAAAATTTTAGAACGACCTGGACTGAGAACTGCTCAATTCCACATACTCCTGTACCAGTTCTAAATTGCCTAATAAGAATCAGATCCAGAACTCCGAAACAACTATTGGCAGAGCAAACTTAAAAATGTAGATTAGGAAAACTCATGAATATTTTCAGTGCTCAAGATTAAAAAATTCATAAGAAACTTCTGGAAGACCACTGAACTGAGAACTCCGCGGTTTCTTATACAACAGTTTCAAACCTAAACGAAAACATGAAAACGAGATCCAGAACTTCCACACAAGTATTGGCAGAGCATACCTCAAGATGTAGATTACCAAAAATCATGAATATTTTCAGTATTGAAGTTAAAAAATCTTAAGAATTTTTTTAGAGCAAGCTAGACTGAGAACTTCTCAGTTCCCCATACACCTGTATTAGGCCTATGTAATCTAGCAAGAATCAGATCCAGAACTCTCACACAACTATTAGCAGAGCATACCTAAATATGTAGATTACCAAAACTCATGAATATTTTTAGTGCTCAAGATTAAAAAATTCATAAGAAACTTCTGGAAGACCACTGTTCTGGGAACTCCGCGATTTCCCATACAACAGTATCAACCCTAAACGGAAAAATGAAAACGAGATCCAGAACTTCCACACAACTATTAGCAGAGCATACCTAAAGATGTAGATTACCAAAAATCATGAATATTTTCAGTATTGAAGTTAAAAAATCTTAAGAAATATTTTAGAACGACCTGGACTGAGAACTCCTCAGTTCCTCATACACCTGTATCAGGTCTATGTAACCTAGCAAGAATCAGATCCAGAACTCCCACACAACTATTGGCAGAGCATACCTCAAGATGTAGATTACCAAAAATCATGAATATTTTCAGTGTTGAAGTTAAAAAATCTTAAGAAATATTTTAGAACGACCTGGACTGAGAACTTCTCAACTCCTCATACAACTGTATCAGGTCTATGTAACCTAGCAAGAATCAGATCCAGAACTCCCACACAACTATTAGCAGAGCATACCTAAAGATGTAGATTACCAAAACTCATGAATATTTTCAGTGCTCAAGATTAAAAAATTCATAAGAAACTTCTGGAAGACCACTGAACTGAGAACTCTACGGTTTCTTATACAACAGTATCAATCCTAAACGAGAAAATGAAAAAGAGATCCAGAACTTCCACACAAGTATTGGCAGAGCATACCTCAAGATGTAGATTACCAAAAATCATGAATATTTTCAGTGTTGAAGTTAAAAAATCTTAAGAAATATTTTAGAACGACCTGGACTGAGAACTCCTCAGTTTCTCATACATCTGTATCAGGTCTATGTAACCTAGCAAGAATCAGATCCAGAACTCTCACACAACTATTGGCAGAGCATACTTAAAGATGTAGGTTAGGAAAAATCATGAATATTTTCAGTGATGAAGTTAAAAAAAACTTAAGAAATTTTTTAGAGCGAGCTGGACTGAGAACTCCTCAGTTCCTCATACACCTGTATCAGGTCTATGTAATCTAGCAAGAATCAGATCCACAACTCTCACACAACTATTAGCAGAGCATACCTAAATATGTAGATTACCAAAACTCATTAATATTTTTAGTGCTCAAGATTAAAAAAAACATAAGAAACTTCTGGAAGACCACTGAACTGGGAACTCCACGATTTCCCATACAACAGTATCAACCCTATACGGAAAAATGAAAACGAGATCCAGAACTTCCACACAACTATTAGCAGAGCATACCTAAAGATGTAGATTACCAAAAATCATGAATATTTTCAGTATTGAAGTTAAAAAATCTTAAGAAATATTTTAGAACGACCTGGACTGAGAACTCCTCAAATCCTCATACACCTGTATCAGGTCTATGTCACCTAGCAAGAATCAGATTCAGAACTCCCACACAACTATTGGCAGAGCATACTTAAAGATGTAGATTACCAAAAATCATGAATATTTTCAGTGATGAAGTTAAAAAATCATAAAAAAAAATTTTAGAACGACCTGGACTGAGAACTGCTCAATTCCACATACTCCTGTACCAGTTCTAAATTGCCTAATAAGAATCAGATCCAGAACTCCGAAACAACTATTGGCAGAGCAAACTTAAAAATGTAGATTAGGAAAACTCATGAATATTTTCAGTGCTCAAGATTAAAAAATTCATAAGAAACTTCTGGAAGACCACTGAACTGAGAACTCCGCGGTTTCTTATACAACAGTTTCAAACCTAAACGAAAACATGAAAACGAGATCCAGAACTTCCACACAAGTATTGGCAGAGCATACCTCAAGATGTAGATTACCAAAAATCATGAATATTTTCAGTATTGAAGTTAAAAAATCTTAAGAATTTTTTTAGAGCAAGCTAGACTGAGAACTTCTCAGTTCCCCATACACCTGTATTAGGCCTATGTAATCTAGCAAGAATCAGATCCAGAACTCTCACACAACTATTAGCAGAGCATACCTAAATATGTAGATTACCAAAACTCATGAATATTTTTAGTGCTCAAGATTAAAAAATTCATAAGAAACTTCTGGAAGACCACTGTTCTGGGAACTCCGCGATTTCCCATACAACAGTATCAACCCTAAACGGAAAAATGAAAACGAGATCCAGAACTTCCACACAACTATTAGCAGAGCATACCTAAAGATGTAGATTACCAAAAATCATGAATATTTTCAGTATTGAAGTTAAAAAATCTTAAGAAATATTTTAGAACGACCTGGACTGAGAACTCCTCAGTTCCTCATACACCTGTATCAGGTCTATGTAACCTAGCAAGAATCAGATCCAGAACTCCCACACAACTATTGGCAGAGCATACTTAAAGATTTAGGTTAGGAAAAATCATGAATATTTTCAGTGATGAAGTTAAAAAAAACTTAAGAAATTTTTTAGAGCGAGCTGGACTGAGAACTCCTCAGTTCCTCATACAACTGTATCAGATCTATGTAATCTAGCAAGAATCAGATCCAGAACTCCCACACAACTATTAGCAGAGCATACCTAAAGATGTAGATTACCAAAAATCATGAATATTTTCAGTATTGAAGTTAAAAAATCTTAAGAATTTTTTTAGAGCGAGCTGGACTGAGAACTTCTCAGTTCCTCATACAACTGTATCAGATCTATGTAATCTAGCAAGAATCAGATCCAGAACTCCCACACAACTATTAGCAGAGCATACCTAAAGATGTAGATTACCAAAAATCATGAATATTTTCAGTGATGAAGTTAAAAAATCATAAAAAAAAATTTTAGAACGACCTGGACTGAGAACTGCTCAATTCCACATACTCCTGTACCAGTTCTAAATTGCCTAATAAGAATCAGATCCAGAACTCCGAAACAACTATTGGCAGAGCAAACTTAAAAATGTAGATTAGGAAAACTCATGAATATTTTCAGTGCTCAAGATTAAAAAATTCATAAGAAACTTCTGGAAGACCACTGAACTGAGAACTCCGCGGTTTCTTATACAACAGTTTCAAACCTAAACGAAAACATGAAAACGAGATCCAGAACTTCCACACAAGTATTGGCAGAGCATACCTCAAGATGTAGATTACCAAAAATCATGAATATTTTCAGTATTGAAGTTAAAAAATCTTAAGAATTTTTTTAGAGCGAGCTGGACTGAGAACTTCTCAGTTCCTCATACACCTGTATCAGGCCTATGTAATCTAGCAAGAATCAGATCCAGAACTCTCACACAACTATTAGCAGAGCATACCTAAATATGTAGATTACCAAAACTCATGAATATTTTTAGTGCTCAAGATTAAAAAATTCATAAGAAACTTCTGGAAGTCCACTGAACTGGGAACTCCGCGATTTCTCATACAACAGTATCAATACTAAACGAGAAAATGAAAATGAGATCCAGAACTTCCACACAAGTATTGGCAGAGCATACCTAAAGATGCAGATTACCAAAAATCATGAATATTTTCAGTATTGAAGTTAAAAAATCATAAGAAATATTTTAGAACGACCTGGACTGAGAACTCCTCAGTTTCTTATACACCTATATCAGGTGTATGTAATCTTTCAAGAATCAGATCCCGAACTCCCACACAACTATTAACAGAGCATACCTAAAGATGTAGATTACCAAAAATCATGAATATTTTCAGTGATGAAGTTAAAAAATCATAAGAAATATTTTAGAACGACCTGGACTGAGAACTCCTCAGTTCCTCATACACCTGTATCAGGTCTGATCCAGACCTCCCACACAACTATTGGCAGAGCATACTTAAAGATGTAGGTTAGGAAAAATCATGAATATTTTCAGTGCTCAAGATTAAAAAATTCATAAGAAACTTCTGGAAGACCACTGAACTGGGAACTCCGCGATTTCTCATACAACAGTATCAAACCTATACGGAAAAATGAAAAAGAGATCCAGAACTTCCACACAACTATTAGCAGAGCATACCTAAAGATGTAGATTACCAAAAATCATGAATATTTTCAGTGATGAAGTTAAAAAATCATAAGAAATATTTTAGAACGACCTGGACTGAGAACTCCTCAGTTCCTCATACACCTGTATCAGGTCTGATCCAGACCTCCCACACAACTATTGGCAGAGCATACTTAAAGATGTAGGTTAGGAAAAATCATGAATATTTTCAGTGCTCAAGATTAAAAAATTCATAAGAAACTTCTGGAAGACCACTGAACTGGGAACTCCGCGATTTCTCATACAACAGTATCAAACCTATACGGAAAAATGAAAAAGAGATCCAGAACTTCCACACAACTATTAGCAGAGCATACCTAAAGATGTAGATTACCAAAAATCATGAATATTTTCAGTATTGAAGTTAAAAAATCATAAGAAATATTTTAGAACGACCTGGACTGAGAACTCCTCAAATCCTCATACACCTGTATCAGGTCTATGTAACCTAGCAAGAATCAGATCCAGAACTCCCACACAACTATTGGCAGAGCATACTTAAAGATGTAGGTTAGCGAAAAATCATGAATATTTTCAGTGATGAAGTTAAAAAAAACTTAAGAATTTTTTTAGAGCGAGCTGTACTGAGTACACCTCAGTTCCTCATACACCTGTATCAGGTCTATGTAACCTAGCAAGAATCAGATCCAGCACTCCCACACAACTATTGGCAGAGCATACTTAAAGATGTAGGTTAGGAAAAATCATGAATATTTTCAGTGATGAAGTTAAAAAAAACTTAAGAAGTTTTTTAGAGCGAGCTGGACTGAGAACTCCTCAGTTCCTCATACACCTGTATCAGGTCTATGTAATCTAGCAAGAATCAGATCCAGAACTCTCACACAACTATTAGCAGAGCATACCTAAATATGTAGATTACCAAAACTCATTAATATTTTTAGTGCTCAAGATTAAAAAAATCATAAGAAACTTCTGGAAGACCACTGAACTGGGAACTTCGCGATTTCTCATACAACAGTATCAACCCTATACGGAAAAATGAAAACGAGATCCAGAACTTCCGCACAACTATTAGCAGAGCATACCTAAAGATGTAGATTACCAAAAATCATGAATATTTTCAGTATTGAAGTTAAAAAATCTTAAGAAATATTTTAGAACGACCTGGACTGAGAACTTCTCAATTCCTCATACACCTGTATCAGGTCTATGTAACCTAGCAAGAATCAGATCCAGAACTCCCACACAACTATTGGCAGAGCATACTTAAAGATATAGGTTAGGAAAAATCATGAATATTTTCAGTGATGAAGTTAAAAAAAACTTAAGAAATTTTTTAGAGCGAGCTGGACTGAGAACTCCTTGGTTCCTCATACAACTGTATCAGATCTATGTAATCTAGCAAGAATCAGATCCAGAACTCCCACACAACTATTAGCAGAGCATACCTAAAGATGTAGATTACCAAAAATCATGAATATTTTCAGTGATGAAGTTAAAAAATCATAAAAAAAAATTTTAGAACGACCTGGACTGAGAACTGCTCAATTCCACATACTCCTGTATCACTTCTAAATTGCCTAATAAGAATCAGATACAGAACTCCGACACAACTATTGGCAGAGCATACTTAAAAATGTAGATTAGGAAAACTCATGAATATTTTCAGTGCTCAAGATTAAAAAATTCATAAGAAACTTCTGGAAGACCACTGAACTGAGAACTCCGCGGTTTCTTATACAACAGTTTCAAACCTAAACGAAAACATGAAAACGAGATCCAGAACTTCCACACAAGTATTGGCAGAGCATACCTCAAGATGTAGATTACCAAAAATCATGAATATTTTCAGTATTGAAGTTAAAAAATCTTAAGAATTTTTTTAGAGCGAGCTGGACTGAGAACTTCTCAGTTCCTCATACACCTGTATCAGGCCTATGTAATCTAGCAAGAATCAGATCCAGAACTCTCACACAACTATTAGCAGAGCATACCTAAATATGTAGATTACCAAAACTCATGAATATTTTTAGTGCTCAAGATTAAAAAATTCATAAGAAACTTCTGGAAGTCCACTGAACTGGGAACTCCGCGATTTCTCATACAACAGTATCAATACTAAACGAGAAAATGAAAATGAGATCCAGAACTTCCACACAAGTATTGGCAGAGCATACCTAAAGATGCAGATTACCAAAAATCATGAATATTTTCAGTATTGAAGTTAAAAAATCATAAGAAATATTTTAGAACGACCTGGACTGAGAACTCCTCAGTTTCTTATACACCTATATCAGGTGTATGTAATCTTTCAAGAATCAGATCCCGAACTCCCACACAACTATTAACAGAGCATACCTAAAGATGTAGATTACCAAAAATCATGAATATTTTCAGTGATGAAGTTAAAAAATCATAAGAAATATTTTAGAACGACCTGGACTGAGAACTCCTCAGTTCCTCATACACCTGTATCAGGTCTATGTAACCTAGCAAGAATCAGATCCAGAACTCCGACACAACTATTGGCAGAGCATACTTAAAGATGTAGGTTAGGAAAAATCATGAATATTTTCAGTGCTCAAGATTAAAAAATTCATAAGAAACTTCTGGAAGACCACTGAACTGAGAACTCCGCGGTTTCTTATACAACAGTATCAAACGTAAACAGTAAAATGAAAACGAGATCCAGAACTTCCACACAAGTATTGGCAGAGCATACCTAAAGATGTAGATTACCAAAAATCATGAATATTTTCAGTATTGAAGTTAAAAAATCTTAAGAAATATTTTAGAACGACCTGGACTGAGAACTTCTCAATTCCTCATACACCTGTATCAGGTCTATGTAACCTAGCAAGAATACGATCCAGAACTCCCACACAACTATTAGCAGAGCATACCTAAAGATGTAGATTACCAAAACTCATGAATATTTTCAGTGCTCAAGATTAAAAAATTCATAAGAAACTTCGGGAAGACCACTGAACTGAGAACTCCACGGTTTCTTATACAACAGTATATCAACCCTATACGGAAAAATGAAAACGAGATCCAGAACTTCCACACAACTATTAGCAGAGCATACCTAAAGATGTAGATTACCAAAAATCATGAATATTTTCAGTATTGAAGTTAAAAAATCTTAAGAAATATTTTAGAACGACCTGGACTGAGAACTCCTCAAATCCTCATACACCTGTATCAGGTCTATGTAACCTAGCAAGAATCAGATTCAGAACTCCCACACAACTATTGGCAGAGCATACTTAAAAATGTAGATTACCAAAAATCATGAATATTTTCAGTGATGAAGTTAAAAAATCATAAAAAAAAATTTTAGAACGACCTGGACTGAGACCTGCTCAATTCCACATACTCCTGTACCAGTTCTAAATTGCCTAATAAGAATCAGATCCAGAACTCCGAAACAACTATTGGCAGAGCAAACTTAAAAATGTAGATTAGGAAAACTCATGAATATTTTCAGTGCTCAAGATTAAAAAATTCATAAGAAACTTCTGGAAGACCACTGAACTGGGAACTCCGCAGTTTCTTATACAACAGTTTCAAACCTAAACGAAAACATGAAAACGAGATCCAGAACTTCCACACAAGTATTAGCAGAGCATACCTCAAGATGTAGATTACCAAAAATCATGAATATTTTAAGTATTGAAGTTAAAAAATCTTAAGAATTTTTTTAGAGCGAGCTGGACTGAGAACTTCTCAGTTCCCCATACACCTGTATTAGGCCTATGTAATCTAGCAAGAATCAGATCCAGAACTCTCACACAACTATTAGCAGAGCATACCTAAATATGTAGATTACCAAAACTCATGAATATTTTTAGTGCACAAGATTAAAAAATTCATAAGAAACTTCTGGAAGACCACTGTTCTGGGAACTCCGCGATTTCCCATACAACAGTATCAACCCTATACGGAAAAATGAAAACGAGATCCAGAACTTCCACACAACTATTAGCAGAGCATACCTAAAGATGTAGATTACCAAAAATCATGAATATTTTCAGTATTGAAGTTAAAAAATCTTAAGAAATATTTTAGAACGACCTGGACTGAGAACTCCTCAGTTCCTCATACACCTGTATCAGGTCTATGTAACCTAGCAAGAATCAGATCCAGAACTCCCACACAACTATTGGCAGAGCATACTTAAAGATATAGGTTAGGAAAAATCATGAATATTTTCAGTGATGAAGTTAAAAAAAACTTAAGAAATTTTTTAGAGCGAGCTGGACTGAGAACTCCTCAGTTCCTCATACAACTGTATCAGATCTATGTAATCTAGCAAGAATCAGATCCAGAACTCCCACACAACTATTAGCAGAGCATACCTAAAGATGTAGATTACCAAAAATCATGAATATTTTCAGTGATGAAGTTAAAAAATCATGAAAAAAAATTTTAGAACGACCTGGACTGAGACCTGCTCAATTCCACATACTCCTGTACCAGTTCTAAATTGCCTAATAAGAATCAGATCCAGAACTCCGAAACAACTATTGGCAGAGCAAACTTAAAAATGTAGATTAGGAAAACTCATGAATATTTTCAGTGCTCAAGATTAAAAAATTCATAAGAAACTTCTGGAAGACCACTGAACTGAGAACTCCGCGGTTTCTTATACAACAGTTTCAAACCTAAACGAAAACATGAAAACGAGATCCAGAACTTCCACACAAGTATTGGCAGAGCATACCTCAAGATGTAGATTACCAAAAATCATGAATATTTTCAGTATTGAAGTTAAAAAATCTTAAGAATTTTTTTAGAGCGAGCTGGACTGAGAACTTCTCAGTTCCTCATACACCTGTATCAGGTCTATGTAACCTAGCAAGAATCAGATCCAGAACTCTCACACAACTATTAGCAGAGCATACCTAAATATGTAGATTACCAAAACTCATGAATATTTTTAGTGCTCAAGATTAAAAAATTCATAAGAAACTTCTGGAAGACCACTGTTCTGGGAACTCCGCGATTTCCCATACAACAGTATCAACCATATACGGAAAAATGAAAACGAGATCCAGAACTTCCACACAACTATTAGCAGAGCATACCTAAAGATGTAGATTACCAAAAATCATAAATATTTTCAGTATTGAAGTTAAAAAATCTTAAGAAATATTTTAGAACGACCTGGACTGAGAACTCCTCATTTCCTCATACACCTGTATCAGGTCTACGTAATCTAGCAAGAGTCAGATCCAGAACTCCCACATAACTATTGGCAGAGCATACTTAAAGATGTAGGTTAGGAAAAATCATGAATATTTTTAGTGATAAAGTTAAAAAAAACTTAAGAAATTTTTTAGAGCGAGCTGGACTGAGAACTCCTCAGTTCCTCATACACCTGTATCAGGTCTATGTAACCTAGCAAGAATCAGATCCAGACCTCCCACACAACTATTGGCAGAGCATACTTAAAGATGTAGGTTAGGAAAAATCATGAATATTTTCAGTGCTCAAGATTAAAAAATTCATAAGAAACTTCTGGATGACCACTGAACTGGGAACTCCGCGATTTCTCATACAACAGTATCAAACCTATACGGAAAAATGAAAAAGAGATCCAGAACTTCCACACAACTATTAGCAGAGCATACCTAAAGATGTAGATTACCAAAAATCGTGAATATTTTCAGTATTGAAGTTAAAAAATCATAAGAAATATTTTAGAACGACCTGGACTGAGAACTCCTCAAATCCTCATACACCTGTATCAGGTCTATGTAACCTAGCAAGAATCAGATCCAGAACTCCCACACAACTATTGGCAGAGCATACTTAAAGATGTAGGTTAGCGAAAAATCATGAATATTTTCAGTGATGAAGTTAAAAAAAAACTTAAGAAGTTTTTTAGAGCGAGCTGGACTGAGAACTCCTCAGTTCCTCATATACCTGTATCAGGTCTTTGTAATCTAGCAAGAATCAGATCCAGAACTCTCACACAACTATTAGCAGAGCATACCTAAATATGTAGATTACCAAAACTCATTAATATTTTTAGTGCTCAAGATTTAAAAAATCATAAGAAACTTCTGGAAAACCACTGAACTGGGAACTCCGTGATTTCTCATACAACAGTATCAACCCTATACGGAAAAATGAAAACGAGATCCAGAACTTCCACACAACTATTAGCAGAGCATACCTAAATATGTAGATTACCAAAAATCATGAATATTTTCAGTATTGAAGTTAAAAAATCTTAAGAAATATTTTAGAACGACCTGGACTGAGAACTCCTCAGTTCCTCATACACCTGTATCAGGTCTATGTAACCTAGCAAGAATCAGATCCAGAACTCCCACACAACTATTGGCAGAGCATACTTAAAGATATAGGTTAGGAAAAATCATGAATATTTTCAGTGATGAAGTTAAAAAAAACTTAAGAAATTTTTTAGAGCGAGCTGGACTGAGAACTCCTTGGTTCCTCATACAACTGTATCAGATCTATGTAATCTAGCAAGAATCAGATCCAGAACTCCCACACAACTATTAGCAGAGCATACCTAAAGATGTAGATTACCAAAAATCATGAATATTTTCAGTGATGAAGTTAAAAAATCATAAAAAAAAATTTTAGAACGACCTGGACTGAGAACTGCTCAATTCCACATACTCCTGTACCAGTTCTAAATTGCCTAATAAGAATCAGATCCAGAACTCCGAAACAACTATTGGCAGAGCAAACTTAAAAATGTAGATTAGGAAAACTCATGAATATTTTCAGTGCTCAAGATTAAAAAATTCATAAGAAACTTCTGGAAGACCACTGAACTGAGAACTCCGCGGTTTCTTATACAACAGTTTCAAACCTAAACGAAAACATGAAAACGAGATCCAGAACTTCCACACAAGTATTGGCAGAGCATACATAAAGATGTAGATTACCAAAAATCATGAATATTTTCAGTATTGAAGTTAAAAAATCTTAAGAAATTTTTTAGAGCGAGCTGGATTGAGAACTCCTCAGTTCCTCATACACCTGTATCAGGCCTATGTAATCTAGCAAGAATCAGATCCAGAACTCTCACACAACTATTAGCAGAGCATACCTAAATATGTAGATTACCAAAACTCATGAATATTTTTAGTGCTCAAGATTAAAAAATTCATAAGAAACTTCTGGAAGACCACTGAACTGGGAACTCCGCGATTTCTCATACAACAGTATGAATACTAAACGAGAAAATGAAAACGAGATCCAGAACTTCCACACAAGTATTGGCAGAGCATACCTAAAGATGCAGATTACCAAAAATCATGAACATTTTCAGTATTGAAGTTAAAAAATCATAAGAAGTATTTTAGAACGACCTGGACTGAGAACTCCTCAGTTTCTTATACACCTGTATCAGGTGTATGTAATCTTTCAAGAATCAGATCCCGAACTCCCACACAACTATTAGCAGAGCATACCTAAAGATGTAGATTACCAAAAATCATGAATATTTTCAGTGATGAAGTTAAAAAATCATAAAAAAAATTTTAGAACGACCTGGACTTAGAACTGCTCAATTCCACATACTCCTGTACCAGTTCTAAATTGCCTAATAAGAATCAGATCCAGAACTCTGACACAACTATTGGCAGAGCATACTCAAAGATGTAGTTTTTAGGTATGCTCTGCTAATACTTGTATGGAAGTTCTGGATCTCGTTTTCATTTTCCCGTATAGGTTTGATACTGTTGTATCAGAAATCGTGGAGTTCCTAGTTCAGTAGTCTTCCAGAAGTTTCTTATGAATTTTTTAATCTTGAGCACTGACAATATTCATGAGTTTTGGTAATCTACATCTTTAGGTATGCTCTGCTAATAGTTGTGTGGGAGTTCTGGATCTGTTTCTTACTAGGTTATGTAGACCTAGTACAGGAGTATGAGGAATTGAGGAGTTCTCAGTCCAGGTCGTTTTAAAATATTTCTTAAGATTTTTTAACTTCAATACTGAAAATATTCATGATTTTTGGTAATCTACATTTTTGGTATGCTCTGCTAATAGTTGTGTGGGAGTTCGGGATCTGATTCTTGAAAGATTGAATTGAATGAATTTTTTAATCTTGAGCACTGAAAATATTCATGATTTTTCCTAATCTACATCTTTAAGTATGCTCTGCCAATGGTTGTGTCAGAGTTCTGGATCTGATTCTTATAAGGCAATTTAGAACTGGTACAGTAGTATGTGAAATTGAGCAGTTCTCAGTCCAGGTCGTTCTAAAATTTTTTTTATGATTTTTTAACTTCATCACTGAAAATATTCATGATTTTTGGTAATCTACATCTTTAAGTATGCTCTGCCAATAGTTGTGTGGGAGTTCTGGATCTGATTCTTGCTAGGTTACATAGACCTGATACAGGTGTATGAGGAACTTAGGAGTTCTCAGTCCAGGTCGTTCTAAAATATTTCTTATGATTTTTTAACTTCAATACTGAAAATATTCACGATTTTTGGTAATTTACATTTTTAGGTATGCTCTGCTAATAGTTGTGTGGAAGTTCTGGATCTCGTTTTCATTTTTCCGTATAGGTTTGATACTGTTGTATAAGAAATCGCGGCGTTCCCAGTTCAGTGGTCTTCCAGAAGTTTCTTATGAATTTTTTAATCTTGAGCACTGAAAATATTCATGATTTTTGGTAATCTAAATATTTAGGTATGCTCTGCCAATACTTGTGTGGAAGTTCTGGATCTCGTTTTCATTTTTCCGTTTAAGCTTAATACTGTTGTATAAGAAACCGCAGAGTTCTAAGTTCAGTGGTCTTCCAGAAGTTTCTTATGAATTTTTTAATATTGAGCACTGAAAATATTCATGATATTTCCTAATCTACATCTTTAAGTATGCTCTGCCAATAGTTGTGTGGGAGTTCTGGATCTGATTCTTATTAGGCAATTTAGAACTGGTACAGGAGTATGTGGAATTGAGCAGTTCTCAGTCCAGGTTGTTCTAAAATTTTTTTTATGATTTTTTAACTTCAGTACTGAAAATATTCATGATTTTTGGTAATCTACATTTTTAGGTATGCTCTGCTAATAGTTGTGTGGGAGTTCTGGATCTCATTCTTGCTAGATTACATAGACCTCATACAGGTGTATGAGGAACTGAGGAGTTCTCAGTCCAGGTCATTCTAAAATATTTCTTAAGATTTTTTAACTTCAATACTGAAAATATTCATGAGTTTTGGTAATCTTCATCTTTAGGTATGCTCTGCTAATAGTTGTGTGGGAGTTCTGGATCTGATTTTTGCTAGGTTACATAGAACTGATACAGGTGTATGAGGAACTGAGGAGTTCTAGTCCAGCTCGCTCTTAAAAAATTTCTCAAGATTTTTTAACTTCAATACTGAAAATATTCATGATTTTTGGTAATCTACATCTTTAGGTATGCTCTGCTAATAGTTGTGTGAGAGTTCTGGATCTGATTCTTGCTAGATTTCATAGACCTGATACAGGTGTATGAGGAACTGAGGAGTTCTCAGTCCAGCTCGCTCTAAAACATTTCTTAAGTTTTTTTTAACTTCATCACTGAAAATATTCATTATTTTTCCTAACCTACATCTTTAAGTATGCTCTGCCAATAGTTGTGTGAGAGTTCTGGATCTGATTCTTGCTAGGTTACATAGACTTGATACAGATGTATGAGGAACTGAGGAGTTCTCAGTCCAGGTCGTTCTAAAATATTTCTTAAGATTTTTTAACTTCAACACTGAAAATATTCATGATTTTTGGTAATCTACATCTTGAGGTATGCTCTGCCAATACTTGTGTGGAAGTTCTGGATCTCGTTTTCATTTTCTCGTTTAGGATTGATACTGTTGTATAAGAAACCGCGGAGTTCTCAGTTCAGTGGTCTTCCAGAAGTTTCTTATGAATTTTTTAATCTTGAGCACTGAAAATATTCATGAGTTTTCCTAATCTACATTTTTAAGTTTGCTCTGCCAATAGTTGTTTCGGAGTTCTGGATCTGATTCTTATTAGGCAATTTAGAACTGGTACAGGAGTATGTGGAATTGAGCAGTTCTCAGTCCAGGTCGTTCTAAAATTTTTTTTTATGATTTTTTAACTTCATCACTGAAAATATTCATGATTTTTGGTAATCTACATCTTTAGGTATGCTCTGCTAATAGTTGTGTGGGAGTTCTGGATCTGATTCTTGCTAGATTACATAGATCTGATACAGTTGTATGAGGAACCAAGGAGTTCTCAGTCCAGCTCGCTCTAAAAAATTTCTTAAGTTTTTTTTAACTTCATCACTGAAAATATTCATGATTTTTCCTAACCTATATCTTTAAGTATGCTCTGCCAATAGTTGTGTGGGAGTTCTGGATCTGATTCTTGCTAGGTTACATAGACCTGATACAGGTGTATGAGGAACTGAGGAGTTCTCAGTCCAGGTCGTTCTAAAATATTTCTTAAGATTTTTTAACTTCAATACTGAAAATATTCATGATTTTTGGTAATCTACATCTTTAGGTATGCTCTGCTAATAGTTGTGTGGAAGTTCTGGATCTCGTTTTCATTTTTCCGTATAGGGTTGATACTGTTGTATGAGAAATCGCGGAGTTCCCAGTTCAGTGGTTTTCCAGAAGTTTCTTATGATTTTTTTAATCTTGAGCACTAAAAATATTAATGAGTTTTGGTAATCTACATATTTAGGTATGCTCTGCTAATAGTTGTGTGAGAGTTCTGGATCTGATTCTTGCTAGATTACATAGACCTGATACAGGTGTATGAGGAACTGAGGAGTTCTAGTCCAGTTCGCTCTTAAAAAAATTCTCAAGATTTTTTAACTTCAATACTGAAAATATTCATGATTTTTGGTAATCTACATCTTTACGTATGCTCTGCTAATAGTTGTGTGGGAGTTCTGGATCTGTTTCTTGCTAGATTACATAGACCTGATACAGGTGTATGACGAACTGAGGAGTTCTCAGTCCAGGTCGTTCTAAAATATTTCTTAAGATTTTTTAACTTCAATACTGAAAATATTCATGATTTTTGGTAATCTACATCTTTAGGTATGCTCTGCTAATACTTGTATGGAAGTTCTGGATCTCGTTTTCATTTTCTCGTATAGGTTTGATACTGTTGTATAAGAAATCGCGGAGTTCCCAGTTCAGTAGTCTTCCAGAAGTTTCTTATGAATTTTTTAATCTTGAGCACTGAAAATATTCATGAGTTTTGGTAATCTACATCTTTAGGTATGCTCTGCTAATAGTTGTGTGGGAGTTCTGGATCTGTTTCTTACTAGGTTATGTAGACCTAGTACAGGAGTATGAGGAATTGAGGAGTTCTCAGTCCAGGTCGTTTTAAAATATTTCTTAAGATTTTTTAACTTCAATACTGAAAATATTCATGATTTTTGGTAATCTACATCTTTAGTTATGCTCTGCCAATACTTGTGTGGAAGTTCTGGATCTCGTTTTCATTTTTCCCTATAAGCTTAATACTGTTGTATAAGAAACCGCAGAGTTCCCAGTTCAGTGGTCTTCCAGAAGTTTCTTATGAATTTTTTAATCTTGAGCACTGAAAATATTCATGATTTTTCTTAATCTACATATTTAAGTATGCTCTGCCAATAGTTGTGTGGGAGTTCTGGACCTGTTTCTGACTAGGTTATTTAGGCCTGATACAGTGTTTTAAGAAACCGAGGAGTTTTCAGTTCAGTGTTCTTCCAAAACCTTCTTATGAATTTTTTCATCTTGAAAACTGAAAATGTTTGTGATTTTAATAATTCTACATCTTTAAGTATGCTGTTCTAATCCTTTTGTCGGAGTTTCCGATCTGGTGCTCACTACATCATATACACGTGCTACAGTTGTATGAGAAACCGTGGAGTTTTCAGTCCTGGTTACTTCGAAAATTTTATTATGATTTTTTTTAACTTGTTTACCCGAAAATATTCGCTTATTTCTAATCTACATTCTCAACCATGCTCTGCTGATACTTTAAATCGATTACCGTTATAGTTTGAAGTTTTTTTGTTCGACTATCATCTGACCTTTAGATCATATATAGAATTATTTGTGAAAATAGTCGAATTGCATAATTATCGTCAGTTTTATGAACATTATTTGGTTATTTCTGATATCAGTTCAATATGTTTTTTTTTTTTTTAGGTACTCTAATGGACAGAACTATTACTAAAAGTATTTAGGAACTATAGAACTCGCCTTTGTGCACCTAAAGCACTTTTAAAATTTCGCTTTTGGAAAAAATGATCTGCTACCGGAAGTTAGCAGATCATATTTTCATTTGACATTTTTCCAGGAAAAACAGCAGAACTTTTCCTAAAAAGTATCAGGAACTCCAGAACTATGCTGCATGCGAGTAGAACTCTAATTATTTCATGCTCTGCTGGAAAATGATCTGCTAAGTTCACGGCCATTGGTCTATTCGTACCTTTACTAAGATTCAAAATTTTGCTTAGAAACTTACCATGCTTGAAAGATTTATTTATGGCTCTGTAACAAAAGTAATAGAAAAAATTAAATGGTGTATTGAAAAGGTTCTAAATTTATTTAAAAAAAAAATTGTATAAATATTGATGATATATTATCCACCATAAGCCGCATAATTATACAAAATGTAACTGAAATAATGCACAATATTAAACACCCTAAATATAATATTATATTATAGTCATAACTGAAATTTTACTTAAATGCACTTTGGTAGTTTTTTTTTTTTAATTAGTTTATCAAATTAATTCTGGGTAAATAACATGAGCATCGACGCATCACATTGGTAGCGCATCGGTATTGGAATCTACGCACGCATCCAGAAAGGTGATGTGTCGTTAATTAAAAATGACTCGAAGTCTGATTATTAATAGATACAAATATACATTGCTAAACAAATAAACAAAACGCAGAAAAACCAAAAAAAATATACTAATTTGAAAAAAACCATCCCTCCTCTTCACGAGCGGCCCCATCAAGTAAAATAAAAAAAACCCTTTTCTCACAGTAAATTATTACAAAACTAGTTGACCCGGCAAACTTCGTATCGCCTAATGGACGAGATTTTCTAACTAGACATGGGCTAACTATATCCGATAAAAGATCGGATTTGTAGTATATCATTCCAAGTAAAGATCCGCTTAATATATCCATATCCACTTAATACATCCGGGAGTGAAGTAACCCCATAAGGAGCGAGGAAATGTTTGAGTCTGGGATAGAGAGATAATTCCGACTTATAAATAGATCCACGGAATGAGGCATTCCAAATAATTCCAATGTAACTCAAGACGAATAAATCACATATGATGAATTAACACGTAATTATCGCTCAAAAGACGCAAATACTACTGTAAAAGTATAAACAATAACAGAAAACTCTTTGATTTCAAGGGGGAACACTTTACTCTTTATTGTCCCAAAAGCTACTCCATCGCTTTATAGTCGTCTATTACGTTTATTTTCTTACAGCGCTTTCTTGCTTAAATTCATAAACACACCCCGTCACTGCATTCGGTGCCGTTATTCAGTTCGGATTAGGTCGGAGTGGGTCGGAGTTACTCGGATATAGTATATATATTTTTTTATGAAAGGGAAGGAGTGGATATGAGTCCGCTTAAGGATATATATCCGAAGATATAGATGTGTCCGGAGTTATCTATGCCTATTTCTCACCGTTTAAACCTTCCCTGGAGTATCATAAATATTTCAAGATCAAAATCAGTCAAATCGGTCCAGCCGTTCTCGAGTTTTGGCGAGACTAACGAACAGCTATTCATTTTTATATATAAGAAGATATTATGTCTATGCAGATTCATCGGCTCGGCTGGTTTGACAGTTTATTCTATTTGCTTCAAAATGTACTATTTCAATCCCTATAAAAATCACAGTTAACGATCCAAGTACTAACAAGTATAAGAAATTATTAAAAAGAAAATTGAAGGGTTCATACTTAATTATCAGGAGACTCGTTTTCTTAGCGCTATCTCACTCTTTGAAAGAAACAGACCAAAGACCGGTTTTTGTTTAAATTTTCTTCCGTACGCTCGAATGAGAATTTAAAGAATCATTCATTACAATTTTCTTTGATATTTCATGGATGATTGTACTTTGATTCTTCAAAGCAGCAAAGGGTAGTCGTAAATGAGAGATTTCTTTGTTAAATTTAATTTTGCTTCGAAGTTATTGGCAAAGTTGAAGTTCATCTTAATTTATTAATTGGCCTGTATTTTTTTTTTATTTGTGTAACTAGTGCTTGACTGCGATCCCACCTGATGGTAAGCAGTGATGCAATCTTTGATAGTGAGTCGCACTAGTTTATTAAGAGCCTATTCACTCTAGCCTTGAAGACACTAAAATTATAATCGGATGGGAAGACCGCAGCAGGCAAATTGTTCCAGTCCTTCGACGTACGTGGTATGAACGACGAGGCGAAACGCCTGGTCCGGACCGTAGATATTTCAACAACGTAAGGGTGGATACTCGCTGTACGTCGGGTTGTCCGATGGTGGAATTGAGATGGCGGAATCAAGTCATGCAATTCCCGTGCACACTTTCCAAAACGCAACTTATAAAATACCGATAGGCTGGCTACCTTACGCCTGTGCTCATGGCTTGCTGTATTTTCCACATAGGTAAATTTGTAATTGGTAACTCGTGGTCCTAGAATGCAAAAGGCAACTGAATAAACATAGGTGCCGTTTTAGTCAGTAGAAATCTGATACGTCCTCTCGCACTACCCTAGAGCGGGAGAAGCCATTAGATGATATGCATAAAACGGTAGATTTGTAATTAATATAATATTTATCTAAATTTTTCCATTACCTCATTAAGTATCTGTTTCAGTCACATGTAATAGGGTTTTTTTTGGTTAAGAAAATTATCCAATGACATCTCCCGCCCTTGGGTGGAGCGGGAGTTAGTGTCTGACTTTTACTCCTTAAACCCACCCCGTTCCTTCGTTATCTTTCGTACCAGGGCCGAGCCTTCCTTTCAGAAACAGACCCTTGGCCTTGGCCGCAATAGGCTTTGACCCTCCTCATGGGTTATCTTAATCCATCATTAATATGTTAGTTCGTGTGTGTCGATGTAGTAATTACTGGTTATTAAAATGTACAAAGAATTGTAGTTATAAATTCCGCCGCGAAATATGCTTTACTATCGGTGGCTTTACTAAATACGAGTAGATGAAAGAAAAGATCTAAAAGAAAATCTGGTTAGTTCGTAACACTCTGCTTTGAAGGCTCTGCAAAACTACTGATCTATTCGATGTTAGATGGCAGCACCGTCACACTTTCAAACTCTCCTACATATCTATTACACACTAGATGGCGCTGTATTGCGCATGTATTATGGAAAGCAATAAAAATGTTAGAAGATTGTTCTTCTAACATCAAGATACGACACATAAAAAAAAAATGTTATTCTTAAACAGAATTTTTTAATGAAATAATATAAACATAAATTTTAAAGTAAATTTTAATATTTTCTCGATAATACACAAAAAAAGATAATCTGTCATTTGTGTAAAAGTATTTAATGAACACAAAGGACATAAAAACAAAAGAGAAAAAAAGAAATCTCTATTTAATTGATTGAAAAAAAAAAAAACATTAAGAATTAACAACTTCCCACATACGTGAATAAAAACCAAGTTATTTTACTAAAATCGGAACAAAAAAGGCCAACACAGAAAAGTTGTCACAGAAGAGTGTAAAAATCTTACCTTTTTAAATCCGAAAGCTGGAAACAAATTCACAACGTTCACAAAGTCGATTGTATCGAAGCCATATAATTTAAATACGTGATGTTTGTTTTTGTTTTAGGCCGACGAAACACCCTCCCACATAACTGAACGCGCCAAGCGACTGGCGGCAACTGACGTACGACTGTCATTGGCTGAATGACTGACGCGTAATTACATACAAAATTAACAAAATACTTCCGAAAACTTCAAGGTTTAAGTCTGAAATGTATTTAAAAATAAATGATTTTATTTTTGATGATAAAAATAACGTCCAAATTCGTTGTAAGTGTTAGAAAACTGATTTAATATTTAACCTCTAGTGGCATTTTCCAGAACTAAATTAATAACACTATTCGACACTAGATGGCATTAGTAGTAGTAACGCATAAGGGGCTCTGTATCTATGATTTCAAAATATAATTGGATGTATTATTACCATCATTTGCTCGCGGCTGCGCCCACAAAAAAAACTATTAACCTACTATCCTAAGGGAATCGTTTGCAAAGAGAAAATGAAATAGAAAAGGAATGTCCTTGAAATGGTTTAGATGCATGTAGGTCGTACTATTGAATAATGAGTGGCCGTGAAAAGCTAAATATAGAAGGCGTGGAACATCGAATGCTTTATTCCCTTTGTTGGTGGTAATTGTAATGTGTCTGTCTACTAATATGGCTAAGCTCATTTTATTTCAGTAAAAAGGGAATATTTATTATTCTATTATCTAGGTACGTTATTAGAAAGCAGGAGTTGTGGTGACCGACTGGTAATGGCCTTACGAGTTGTAGGTCGCAAGTTTAAACCGAGCCAGGCGCATTATTTTGTGTTATTAATTTCGTCACCACTGCTCTCAAAACGGTGTAGGGATCTTGAAATATCGTGAGGAAACCGTCATGTCCTAGAACCAAAAAACCGGGCAAGTGGGAGTCAGACTCCCGCACTGAGGGTTCCGCCTAAATTTACTTATGAAAACAGTTCTGTGTGTACCTGTGAAAACAGAAGATTTTTCTGTATAGCAATTTTTTTCGTGACGTAACTACAAATTCCTATATTTGTACTATGAGCCCTTGTTTCATGCCAAATTTCAGGATTCTAGGTCAACGGGAAGTACCCTATGAATTTTGATTCCTTTGAGTGTCAAATTATGCGTTTTTTTTTTTGCGATACAAACGACCGAATCTTTTTTTTCCGTTAACTTAGAAGTTTGATTTTTCCACAGCTTCAAGGGACCGCAAACTTATGTGTAGGTATGATTTTAATTTCAACTCGATACCTCCACGCGTTCGCAATATCAAGGGTCTTGACAAACAGACAGAATGACGGACAAAAAAGTGATTCTATAAGGGTTTTTTATGGTGGGTGAAAATCATCCAATGACATCCCCCGATCTTGGGCGGAGCGGGAGATAGTGTCAGTCTCTTACTGACTAAAAAACCCGTCCCGTTTCTTCGTTGCCCTTCATACCGGGGCCGAGCCTTCTTTTCAGAAGCCGACCTTTGGCTCTAGTAGGGTTAAGCCCGGCCTGATCGTATATGGGGCTCCATTTTTTCCTTTTGAGGTGTGTAACCCTAAAAATCGATGACATGTAACATCCACTAACCTGCACTGGGCCCACGTGGTTGATTACCCATTCCCTCCCGTAAAAAGGAGACTTGAGTCTCAGTAGTGGGAACATTATAAGGTTGATTATTTTACGTTATATTTTATTGAGTAGTTGTAATTTTGCTGAAATACAGCACTTACATAAATGGTGCTGCAAGGGCACCTGATAGGGCTTCAGGAATGATTAAAACTGTCTTTCTCTTCTTTCCGAATCGACGGTAAACTCGTTAAACTGGGGCCCAGTAGGTGCCTACAATGGGCACTTAGGGCACTCTAACATGTGGCTCATATTTTGAACAGGAGCACCGCATTCACATAAAGTATTCGACGGGTCTATAAAACCCTATTTCGCCAAGTTGTGTTTGCAGCGGCCTACCTGGGTGCGCTACCGATTTAGTGCGTTCCATTATGCAATGAGAGAGAATGACGATATCCGCTAGTGAACCAAAGTTACCCACAGAACACGAAGTTTCGCCAAACTTAAGTGACAATGGGCAGGGCAAATTGCTCGCAGAATGGACGGCCGTTGGGGACGAAAGGTTCTGGAATGACGACCAAGTACCGAAAGACGTAGCGTTAGAAGGCCTCCTACAAGATGTTTCGATCGACGCTGAGCACGCTTTATTAGAAATTGTAGAAGGAAACACGAAGTCTGATTAGAAGGTGTTCCCTAAACATTTTATTCGTTTGGGTTGGATGTCCATGTCAGCCTATGACAGCTGGAAAGTAAGAGCACCATACCATCGCTTCAGCCATCCCCTCAGCATGCTACTAAGTGCTCGATTACGGAGACGCGGCGCGTCGGGCGGTCCGTCGTACATTGCCATATGTTTATGTTTGCGCGAGCGATGACACGGCCCGTTGCAATGTATGACAAAACGCCCAACGCGCCGCGCAACGCACCGCGTCTCCGTTAACACGGTCTTAGGCACGCCATAGTAGCAGTAAGGCACGCCCTACGCCATAAGCTATCCTAATAAGGCCAGCTACATGTGTTGCTTCACATAGTCTAATTGTCTTATTTACTAACACAAAATTAGCACTCAATTAAGGCCAGCTTAATTCCATAAACTAATAAGTATAAAGTTGGCACCAAAACACCACACGCGAGCCTTGCCCAGTGATTTGACACAACATGTGGGCTTGGCCAGTAATTACACAAATGGATTAATATCACACACCCTTATTTACGAATTAGTTCCGTTGTATGTGTGTAACACTCTGTTATTGTTTTAAGTAGCAGTGGGTGTATGAATATAACCATAGTTTTACTGTTAGCAATTTTTTTTTAGTAGTGCCTTGACTGCGATCCAACTTGAGGATGTTTTAAATATCATCATCATCATCATCATCTCAGCCGAAAGACGTACACTGCTGGACATAGGCCTCCCCCAAGTGTCGCCACAATGAACGGTCCTATGCGTCTTGCAACCCTCAACGGGTCACACACACACACTTTCACTCAGTAGTGTGATAGTGGTAAATAACCAATAATTTCTCCCTCTCTGGGTGGAGCAGACTTTCACTGACTAAAACCACTGGTCTTAGAACGCAAAGGGCAATTGAAGGAGGTTCTTAGAGCTCACCGTCCGGCCGTTCGGTAATCGTCCGGACCGGGCTCAAGTTATCGGCAGCGCGTGGTTTTCTTCGCGCTCCTCAAAAAGATGTCAACAAACCGGAGGGGCCCAGTAAGGCCGATGCCTAAAATGAAGATCAAAAAAAATAAATCTAGAGAGCACTAGCTAGCATTTTCAGTAAACAAATATGAACTTGAAAAAAAAAATTCTTGTCGTAGTTATTAAGAAAATATTATTTAATTTTCTTTGTAATAATAAAAAAAAAAAACAGAATAATTATATTAAGAACAAAAATGAACAGCTTTACTCCCACACCTCAAATAAGATAAAAATCTGAAACCTTTCATTCTAAAAACCTCTGAAAAGGAAATTGTTCTAACTATATAATAATTTTAGTCCAAATTTAGTTCTGCCGTGTTTCTAAGTAAATTTTTTTTTTCGTCTTCCGTTTCCGCTGGGAGATAAATAATAAATAGTAATTAAATTTTTTTTGACCTCTTTTTTTCCACACTAATTACTTTATACAGGGCTTCCCACGACTTTCCCACATAGAAGGAAAGTTCCTTAAATACTGTAGATGGACTTTATCATGGATTCATTATCAGCCTTTTAATGTTCCCACTGCTGGGACACAGGCCTCCTCTCTAAGAGAGGAAATGGGCCATAATCCACCACGCGGGCCCAGTGCGGGTTGGTGAATGTCACATGTCTTCGAATTTTTGGTTTTAGGACATGCCGGTTTCCTCACGATGTTTTCCTTCACCTTTTTGAGAGCAGTGGTGATGAAATAAATTACACAAAGTAATGCGCCTGGCCGGGTTTGAACCCGCGACCTACAACTTGTAAGTAAGGGCCACTACCACTCGGCCACCACTGCTTAAGATGATGAATTACAAGCTTTTATTTAGTTTCACCTGTCCTGATGTTTGTCTGTGATCAAATCTTGCAAATTCAAATTGGTCCACTTCCTGGTTACCGATTTAGCTAAAATTTTGCATGCATGTGTAAATCGCGTGACGATGCAATATTATGATGACATGGAGCTGATTTGATGATGGAGCTGGAAGGCGGATATGGGAACTCGGTCGTAAATGACACAACCCCTTCGAGTTTGAGCTCGTTTAATTAGTATTGACGAGTATTTAGGTGTTAGATGGTAACCAAGGTCTGATGATGGAACTAGAAGATGGCCATAGAAACTCAGTAATAAGCACAATAAGATAACTCTATCGTGTTTGAGCTATTTGGAATGGTCTTGATGAGTGTTAGTGGTTTATATTTAAATAAAGGTATAAAAGCTTGCTGTGAAAAAAATATTTTCATTGAATACTTGTTATAAAAACAATACATTAAAAAATTTAAATATTTTTAATATTTTCTGTCTGAATCGATAATCGAAATCACTAAATGGAACAAAAGAAAACCTATAATTATACTGTATCCCAAGAAAGCATATTCCCGGGGTGGTTGTATCCTATGTCATATTTCTGGACACTATGGAAAACAAAACATGGTAAACATGCACATAAACAATGACCTTGTAGGTAGCTGTCAGTCGTTGCGTATTAACTACCTACAGGTCATTGAACTCGCTCAGCTGACGTTTACTTAAAGAATTAATTTCGTACATGCGTGAATTAATTTAAGTTAGAAAAAAAAGTACTTTATTTTTCATTTTTATCTTTACAAATCAATAGTGTTTCATGCACCGAACCGACCCTCCGCAGGATTAAAACGACCAAAATTTAACGGTGTATAATGTTAGAGTCGATTTCTTTTTTTATTATTTTATTTTTATTCTTTAATCGCCATGTACGACCTTTTGTAGGTATATACGAGTATAGAATATGTACAACTCTGATCCCCATGATACAGACTAACGTCTTGTTTGGGGATCACCGTTAACAGTCATGTGTAATTTATTTGTTGACTGGCCTCTTGGTCTAGTAGTTAGTGGCCCTGACTGCTATGCCGGAGGTCGTGGGTAAGATTCCCACCCAGGACAAATGTTTGTGTGATGAGCACGATCATTTGTTCTGTGTCTGGGTGTAATTTATCTATAATATGTATGTATTCAGAAATATATACGTATGTTTATCAGTTGTCTAGTACCCATAACACAAGCTCTGCTTAGCTTGGGACTAGACGGCGTTGTGTGATAGTATAGCGACATATATGTCGTCACAAATGAAGTTATCCTACATCGCGCAAGTAAGATTCGTGGCGCGATTGGAACATATAGAACAAACCCGAAATCATCTATCTCAAAGACAGACACTTCGTATTAAAATGATAACGATTTTCATAAATATTATAAAAAAAAAATCATCGCCTATTTTTTTTAGGTATGAACATTATCCAATGACATCTCCCACCCTTGGGCGAAGCGGAAGATAGTGTCAGACTATTACTGACTAAAAACCCACTCCTATTAGTTCTTTGCTTTCGACCCATGGCCCCAGGAGGCTTAATTTAATTCTGCTGGGCTCCTAAGGTTTGCTGACATCTTGAGTGAGTGAGTGGGTCCCGTTCGGATGGTTGGATGGCGAGATACCAATTGCTCGCATTCAGCAAGCCCGCGTGAGGGCCGCTACCTTACTACTTCACAGAAGGAGGCGACCGCTTTTCCTCCTCGCGTCATTACCTATTTCGAAAAACATCAATCGAAACAATTGCCGCATGTCGTCACATTGGCGTATCGAGCCACCAAAATTATTCCTACTGTAGAAAAAACTAGCACCTTTTCTTTTTTAAATCACCTAATTACTACTCCGCCATATTCAAGCCACTAGCTTTGAAGAACCCTTTACTTCACAGTGGTTAAAAATAACGATCGCATTACCATACTTTTTGTGCTTTAAGACCCTAACAATATACCTAGCGTGACTACAAAAGCACCGGTTTAACAGTCAATTTCTTCAAATAAGTGGCTTCGTTAATTGAAGCTTTCACGTGCTTTGGCGTCGTTTGAAATATTTTTCTAAGTTTTTAAATATGTGTTAAAATATGAAATATTGTTGCAAATTGGTAGTGTAAAGATGACGAACATGTGTAGTGTGCAAGTAAGTAATGTGCAAGTAAGTAGTGTGCAAGTATGTAATGTGCAAGTAAGTAGTGTGCAAGTAAGTGATAAAGTAGACTGTAGTAGTGTGCAAGTAATCACTTGCACACTACTACAGTCTGATGTGATTAGTAAAATTTGTTTTAATTCAATCATAGATTAGACGCTATTCTGTATCAGACTGCTACGGGAATTTCCGAAAAGGATTCTCAGTGTCACTCTTACAATTAACACGAATCTAAAAATACCTTCTAAGCTAAAAGCGACCATCACTCAAATATCACGCTAATGGTGGCACGTGTTATTGGGTCATTCAGTTTCCCTTCAAAATGGTTGAACTGAGTGTGGCTGAGGCACGCGTCATGCTCGTGAACGGGCGACGTCAGTAGGGACTGGTCATCTCTTTGCCGACAAGGACACTTTGGACCGATATTTTGACAATTCAAAAGTGCCTGTAATTGATCTATTTGCAATAAACTATTCTGATTCTGATTCATCGCTTGAGGCTTTAGGCTTGGGCGTGCCACAGAAATATACAATGCATACTCGAAAAACATAGGTGACTCACCATTGAGCGCAGTTGAGTAAAAACAAATCTGTGTGAGGCCCTAAAGATGCCTATCAATTAAGACACGTGCCTTTTTTACCTAGCGATATATAACGAATAATTTAATAAAAACAAAAACTAAACTAGTACCTAATGATATTCTGTAATGAAAAAAGAAATAAAAAAATCTAGGCAAGTGTGAGATTCCGTACCAACCTACTACAACTACCTCAGAAAACAGTTTCCAAATCGAGTCGATCGGGTTCGAAAAAAGTTCTTTTTTTTTTGTGTCGTAACTACAAATTTTCAGTTTTCAGGTTTTTTTACTTTACTTGTGTCATGTGACCTTACTTCAAGCCAAATTTCAGAATTCTAGGTCAATGGGAATTAACCTATGAGTTTTGATTCCCTTGAGAGTGTAGAAACATACGCATTTTTTGCGACATAAACGGCCGTATCTTTTTTTTTTATTAACTTAGAAGTTTGATATTTGCACACCTTCAAGGGACTGCAGACCTGAGATATGGTTTTAATTTCAAGTCGATACCTCCACGCGTTCCCGAGATAAAGGGTCATGACAGACAAACAGAGAGATGGATTATAATGTGATCCTATATGGTTTCTTTTTTTCCTTTTGAGGTACGGAACCCTAAAAAGAAACAGATAATACATGAGCAGGCAAATATACAGAATTAGAAATATCATGACTAGCATAAAAATAACCGATAGCTAGAACATTGTAGGTTTACATACCTACAAGTCTAGACAGTCTGTATCTTGGGGCACAAGTTTTGCTAGCTTGTTCAAAAGAAAGGGCAACTAAAGAACGTAGGCGGTTTTTGAACCAGATTTTGACACTGTCTCTCACTCCACCCAAAGTGCGGTCAAGTGTTAATCTAACTAGAGTGTATGTCTGTCAATAATTTTGTAATTATATTATGTATATCTATAGGTATACATACGTATTCTAAGCTAACATTAAACTGCTACTTCCGTATGGAACAAATATTTGAATGGCCTACAGATTGCTGTTTCGGGTCTGCGGGTCTTGTGTAAGTGAGATTTTATGTTCGCATCCACAATACAGGAGTAATTCTTAGTATGGGGCAACGTTTTAAAAAACCAATTAAGAAAGTTTGATATTATATTTTTGTTTTTTATATCTGTTTTTTATTTATTGTGCACACTTACCACAAGTCACTTACAACAAGGCAATCTCTACCAGTCAACCTTCATCATCATCATCATCATATCAGCCGAAAGACGTCCACTGCTGGACATAGTTGGCCTTCCCCAAGTGTCGCCACAATGAATGGTCCTATACATCTCGCATCCAACGGATTCCCGCAACTCTTGCCAGGTCATCGGTCCACTTTTTTTTTTCTTTCTAAAAAAACAAGGTCTCCAAAAATCTATCAAATAATTTCTAAACAATGTTTTCTATTTAGTATTTAAAACAGACCTAATACTGTCATATTGAGTCACAAAGTAGACAGTACCAACTATGTAGTAGGTTACCAAACCGACTCCACTTTTTACCCGCAACCCGCATCAAAGTTCTCTGTGAAATTCGATGCGGCTGGCCGCAACGAAACACCGCAGGGAGCTGTATAAAAATCAGGATTTAGAGTGTAGAATACTGCTGAACGAATTTTAGCTAGAAAGATAGATGGACCGCTTTTCAGATACCTAAACTGTGTTCCCAATGGAAATAGTGGAATAGTACAAATTTTAACGCTTGATCTGAATTTTGTTTTGCTAATTTTGATTGTTCTTTACTTGGATTGAAACTTTATGCTATGAGTTATTCGTGAAGAATAAGAATAGAATAAATATACTTCATCATCATCATCATCAGCCTTTTAATGTTCCCACTGCTGGGACTCAGGCCTCCTCTCCAGGAGAGGGAATGGCCCGTAATCCACAACGCGGGCCCAGTGTGGGTTGGTGAATAAATATACTTACTTGGTAAAAAAAAAACAGTAAAAATTATTATAATCTTTGAGAATGATAAAAGTGACAGAATAGTGACATTTTGAAAGTAAAACTTCAAACTTTTGTAGTTACTAATAGTGTTATGACCAATGATTTTTTAATGAATTCATATCGAAGATTCAACAATCCATTCAGTAATAAATAGAGCTCTTAAAGAACGATTTCTTAAAGATCGGTTCCTTGATTAAAACAAGGTACAGATGATCCTACACACACATACACACATACAACACACACATATAACACATATTTTTTATTTATTATTTACCACACAAACTTATATAATAGGTACGTAACTTTTTTAATTACCCTACACCTTACACTGATAACTGGGTAAATAAACCAATTTTCAACCGATCACTCGAATTAAGGTTCAGTTGAAAACCAGCGTCAGGCAACTACCACCTCGTAGTTGTCTGGCATTTATGCTGAACTGGACCTATTGGGCGCAGTCGGGAGACACAATGTTAGTTTTCTTTTAACTTACTTTTTGAATTTTATGTGTCTATAATTATGTATCAGCATTGTGTGTTTCTATGCAATCATTGATGGTGAGGCGCACTAGTTTATTACAGTGCACATAATGTTCAAGCACGGGTGAGTAATCAGAAGTACAACATTCACATATAAAATACCTTATGGAAAATAGGGGTTTTGAATGTTTTTAAATAATAATAATATGGTTGCAACCCGCAGGAAAAGGACCAATCCCGATTTCAAGTTTCTGAGACTGTCTGTTGCGAGAACGGATTTGGTCTGTCGAACCAAATTTGAGTCTGAGCTAATCGAAAAAGTATTTCATCAAGCTATTCCCCTATCGTTATAACTACTTCATGCAAGAATCAACCGTGCTGATTCAAAATCACAACGAGGCGAATGAAGCTTGATGTATCCCAGATAAACCACTCAACTATTATGTGTACTTTGCGTTCTAGAGCTGCGGTAACTCTTTTATGTAATCCCGTAGCGCAAATATCTATGACCCTTAACTCGTAAACGGGCAAGTGCGAGTCGCACTCGTGCACGGAGGGTTCTGTATCATTGACTAGAAAAAATCACTTTTGTTGTTTGAGAGCCCCCCCCCCCCCTAAATATTTATTTTATTTTTATTTTTAATTTGTTATTTATTATTAAATTAAAAACACAATTGAGTATTTTGTGAATATTTTAAGTGCCTACTTGTTGCCATTATTGATATCGAGCAAAAAATTCGCGTTTGTTGTATAGGAGCCCCAATATATATTTACTTTATTATGTTTTTAGTATTTGTGGTTATAGCGGCAATAAAAATACCATCTAGCTATCGCGGTTCTTGACAGACGAACAGACAGCGAAGTCTTAGTAATATGGTCCTGTATTTACCCTTTGGGTACAGAACCCTAGAAAACGTAAACCCTTAAAAATAACTTAAAACCACGGTAGATTACTTACCTCACAAGTAGAAGATATATTACATTCTATTTTACACCCCAATTATTAGAAAACTACAAACACTGGTCTATCTCTAATGAAACGCATTGACAATGTTATTCCACACACACAATGGGCACGCGAAGGAATCGATACGTTCGTCTATTGTTCAAGCTACGATTATAGAACGCTGTGATCATAGAAATGTGGGGGGTGTGTTACAACTGGTGTGGACAGGCAATTTATTTTTGTGTTTTTATATTATAAAAGACTTTAAAGTTATTTTTTTGGAAATAATACACCGTTAAATGTTGGTCGTTTTAATCCCGCCGAGGGTCGATTAGGTACATGAAACACTATCAATTTGTAAAGAGAAAATTAAAAATACAGTACTTTTTTTTTAAACTCGAATTTATTTACGCATGTACGAAATTAATTTCTCGGCTGAGCGAGGCCAATGGCGCTCGGAACCCATGGCCCAAGTGTTTTAACTTTTAACCCCAAACGGCTAAAAAATATAACTTGAGATAAGGCTATTATTTTTATTTATTTATAAATTGTTGTAAAAATTCAATATATTCACTATTAAATTTTGGTCGTTTTAATCCCGTAGAGGATCGATTCGGTACATGAAACACTATCGATTTATAAAGATAAAGTTAAAAAATATTTTTTTTCTAAAATTCGAATTAATATTTCATGTGCCGAATTGACTCTCCATGGGATTAAAACGATCAAAATTTAACAGTGTATTCAATTTAACGTCCGCCCATGTTTTTTTTATTAATCATTTAGGGATTTCATCAGTCGCTATAAAAACTTTGTTCAACTAAGCTGAAGTGAGCGTAATCTAGTTTATACTCGTATCTAGTTTGATCGGTGATGTCAGATGTGGGTTTATGTCAAACCGATTTCAACCGCGTTTACCAAAACGAAGTTATAGTAACTCACTTTACCACTCAATTATTTCACAAAAATTTTACAACATTGTACTCGTACGTCTTTTCGACACCATAAACATTTCTGTTACGCATCTCCATTCTCCGAACCAAGACTTCGATTATTAATAGCATAGCTTCCATCAATCACTTTGTTTGATCGACGTGTATTGTCCATTAACAATCTCGAAGGCCACTGTGTCTATATTTATATAACTAATACAAAGTAACGATGAAAATATAACCTTAGGAAATTTGATGTCCCGCATGACGCAGGTCCTCACCTGATATGGGAAGTTCGGGAGGTTTCCTGCCCCCCTAGCCAAGTTACGATCGTTTCGTTAAGCGTGAACGCTTGGAGTTGGCCACGCCTCCAATTCCTTTTGCTTAGACAACGTGACAGAGCCAACTCCAAGCGTTCACGCTTAAGGCCCGGTTCTACTCATTTTGACCTTTTTTAAACCTATGGAAATCCACAAATATCAAAGAGAACACCATGAAAATTTATTTTATTAAAATTGACTATATGGCCAAAAATGAAAACACGATATAAATTAGTTGGCTCGATAAAAAAAAATCGCGAATCTGACCCTAATTTACGATTTCAAACGTATTTATCTACGAGATTACGTTACGGAACTATTTGAAAGTTACAAAAAAAATAAAGCTTGTTATTTAAAAGCGCTTCGCAAGAACAACAATCCTAAATAGTTGTTGTTTTTTTTTTAATAAAAATAAAACCACTGTTTTGGGGCCACAAAGACGACATAATCCCGAGCGAAGTTCATACAAAAAAAACAGTGACAAGAACTGGCCCTTAACGAAACGATCGTAGCTAGAGGGGCAGTACTGATTCGGGAGGAAAAAACATCCGGATGTCACCATTCTGCCCCGCTTGGGTCGAGCACCGCCGTCACCTCGTAGGAGCGCTCGGCGGCAGTGACCTCTTGCACCTTGAACTAGGGCAAGTCAAAGTCCAGACCAAGAATGTGAGGGAGATTGGGTGGCGGTCACCTCCATTTGCTCGGTCCAGCCATGTGGTAACCGTCCGGTCCGAGCCCAAGTCGTCGACGAAATTCGTCAAATTTTCATTAAATTATATTGAATGACTATTAATTCAATGGCAACATTTCAGTGGGTTAAAGAATATGAAAATTTGTTAAGAGACTGACTTTGGAAAGAAAAACACAAATAACTCCTCCATTGTCGAGTTTTGGCGATAAGGGCCTCCATTTTTATCAAAGGATAAGCTATTATTGAAAACCGATCGTCAACAACAATAGTATTGTAAAAATTATGATAAACACATAATATTTGCATTAAAGGCTTATATTTGCATTATTATATCATAACTCGACAAATCTAAGTTAATTAAAACAAATCGATATGTTAAGCAGCGGGTTATTCTTTTGGCTAACACGGTAATGAACAGTAAACAAGTATGCCCAACATTTGACTTGTCCATTCCTACAGAAACAGTCAAGATACTGACTATAGCACGATAAAAACAGTAAACCACACAGCATTTAATCCAGATTACAATCAAACTACGGCCAATAAAAACTAAAGTTTACACCAAAACACGATGTTCTCGATTTATTTAATGGGACAAGATAAATACGTGAACATTAGTATCGAGCCTCACCCTTATCGCGCTACACGCAACCACAAAAGAAAAATAGGTACAGAAGTTAACCTACATACAAAGTGCGCTCGAGCAACGCACACATAGACACCGCTCACGGACACGATATCTCGGACCGGCTGGAACTAGTGCTAGAGCGAGTGCTACCCGCTTGAAACACGCGTCTATAATCTTTTTTGTGCAAAAATGGAGCAACAAAAAAGGCATTATATCTGTAATTGAGAGCAGTAGTGGCCGAGTGGTAACGGCCCTGACTTACGAATTGTAGGTCACGGGTTCAAAACCCAGCCAGACGCATTTCTTTGTGTAATTTATTTCATCATGCTCTCAAAACGGTAAAGGAAAACATCTTGAAAAAATTGGCATATCTTAGTACCAAAAATTTGAAGATATATGACGTCCCCCAACCCGTACTGGCACCCGCGTGGTGGATTTCGGCCCATTCCCTCTCCTAGAGAGGAGGCCTGAGCAGTGGGAACATTATAAGGCTGATGCTATGCTTTCTTATCTGTTCAGGACCGATCATTATGGCAACACTTGGGGAGGCTTATTTCCAACATTGGACGTCTTTCCGCTGAAATGATGACGATGATCTTTTCCGTGGATGGTTGTTCAAAGTGAACATTAAACGGTGAATTGTTAAGCTAAATGCTTTTTCAGAGAGGTAAGCAGGTATTTGCTCGTATTTCGGTGGTTCGTTTTAACATAACACAGACTGAAAAGTTAGGTAGATTTATGTTCTCAATAATATACTAAACAACTAGATACGAGTGCCACTATTCCGATAGTTTTTTATGCGTAAGCCAAAGTTGGCAGCGTCCGTAACGTTAGATCCTTCGAGAGTCATGGTCCATTAACGAAAAGTCGACTAAACGATGTATTATACATTTTTTGACCTTGAGGTCAAGGTCAAACTCAGTGTCTCCCTATGATTTCCTACCCTTCTAGTTCCACATTCCACTGGATCCCGAAGGCGTGACATAGATTATTAAATATTCGATGAATCGTTCAATCGAAGTAGCGTTTGGCGATAAAAGGTTGTTTGGCAATAAACTTTATTCGATTAATCGTTCGACTTTGGGTTAATCGACCATATGACTCTCGAAGTAACGTAAGGACTCAAGTTGGCAACCCTAGCGCGACCAGCCTGCTAGCTGCAGGCAGGCCGGGTCGAAGCCTACTGGGGCCAAGGGTTTGCTTCCGAAAGGAAAGCCCGGCCCTGGTATCTAAGGCCACGAAGGAACGGGGTGGGTTTTTAGTCAGTAAGAGTCTGACACTATCTCCCGCTCCGCCCAAGGGCGGGAGATGTCATTGCATGATTTTACCCACCACATAAAAAAAAAACCCTAGTGCGACCGCCGAAGGTAGGTATGAACAGTATATAAATGAGAATGACTTCTGTGCCTATCTATTTTGTGACACAACTTACTGAGTAAAATGTGTCTCGGATTTCCTTGTAGATTTTTATGGCAACGATTAGATAGTACACTCGACAAAGTTCACTAATGACCACTTTCAATCTATATTTCGCCGTTCAGTAAATAGGTCTTGAAAGGGAATCACCTACTTCCCGTTGACCTAAAATCAGGAAATTTTATAAGAATAACCTACATATTATAAAGGAAAATCTCCGAAAACCGTTGTTGATACCGTCGAGCCTGCTAGCTGCAGGCAGGCAGGGTCGAAGCCTACTGGGGTCATGGGTTAACTTCCGAAAGGAATACTCGGCCCCGGCACGATAGGCTACGAAGAAACGGGGTAGGTTTTTAGTCAGTAAGAGTCTGACACTACTTCCCGCTCCGCCCAGGGCGGGATTTGTCATTGGATGATTTTACCTACCATAAAAAAAAAAAACCTTATAAAATTTTTGTTTCTATCCACCCCTGCATTCTTTTTCACACCGTATGTAGATTTAGATTGCTGTAATTAGGTCATGTCACATAAAAGCGGGTGTGACTGTGATAAATCGTACAGCACTGGCAACAGTTAGAACCTATTCAATTTATTTGGATTTTTTTTCTACCAGGATTTTTATTTAATTGTTTGCGCACCCTAGATAATGGCGCAGAAGGAGGCGACCGCCTTCCACTCTGCCTCGCTTCGGACCAGGGCGTGCACCAAGGCCTCTACTATCCAACCACCCAATGTATGGCAAATGTCCACCCTTACTTTGCTGACACCTCTACGAACCGGATTAAGCATTTCGCCCCGTCGTACGTACCGCACAAAATGAAGAACCGGAACACTTCGCTTGCAGCGGTCTTCCCGTCCGATTATAACTTAAGTAAAATAGGCTCTTAAAAAACAAATGCAATTCACCATCAACGATTGCATCACTGCTTAGCATCAGGTGGTATCGCAGTCAAGCACTAGCTTATATCATAAAAAAAACATATTTTCCTTTAGTCTTCTAGTAATCAGGTAATAGGTACATTTTCTAAGGGACTTAAGGCGTTCGTAAAGCGATCCCTCGGGAAGTGGTAGGCGTCAGAGTAACGGTCACGTGCTACCGATCACGGCTAAATTGTTGAGGAAATACCTCTGGGACGTGTCAAAAGCTTCATACCAGTAGACAGTAGAGCCTTCCACTACTCTTATTTTTATTATTGAAATGTTGCCCTGTACTATGACGCTGTTGGTCTCAATGTGTCAATTCCTAGATCTTTGACAGTTATTACAGGTAGTCAGCGTGGGGCCTTGGTACAGGCCATGTTCCGAAGAGAGGAGTGGCAGGTGGACGACCCATTCTGTGAAGCAGTAATACTAGCAAAGGAGGAGGCCGCACGCGTGTGGTAACGGCCCTCACGCTTTCCAGTCACCATAGGCGTGGGCTTGCGGAGGCAAGCAATGGGTAGTTCGCCGTCCGATCGAACGGGAACAGTCCGGATCCGGTCCAAGTCATCGACAGCGCGTATTGTTCCACGCGCGCCTCAATGAATGTCAGCAAACCATTGGGGTCCAGCAGGGTCAAAACCTACTGGGAACTTGGCTAATGTGAAATTGAACCCGGGGCCCTGGAACGAAGGCAAAGTTTTTTAATCAGTAAAATTCGCCCAAGGGCAATATTTCATTGGATACCCACCTAAAAAAAAGAAAACAGGTAATCAGTCCTTACGGAAAGTCTATCAGTCTATACGAGTACAAGGAGTATCATGTTGCCCAGTAACTGGGTTGTGGATGTCTGACAGGCAGTCGCTCCATGTAGCATGGCATAACATAGCCTTATAATATGTTCCCACTGCTGGGATTCAGGGCTAATCTCTAGGAGAGGGTATGGGCCGTAATTCACCACGCGGGCCCAGTGCGGTTTGGTGGATGTTACACGTCTTCGAATTTTTGGTTCTAGGACATGCCGGTTTGCTCACGATTGTTTTCCTTCCCCGTTGAGATCAGTGGTGACTCGTAAGTCGGGGCCATTACCACTCGGCCACCACTGCTCTCCATGCGCTCCATGTAAAACACAGGTATTTAGCTCCTAGTTGGAAAAAAGGCTAGGGAGATATTGATGTTTTCTTGCAATAGGAATTACTTCTGTATCGTCGATGCGGTCACAAATATATATAAACTTGCATGCACAAGACACCGTACAAATATTTATTTGACACCAAACGTAGCAGCCCGAACGCTGCGTCATTCGTGCCTTCACGAAAGTCCCTAGAGCCTGTATATCTTGCAAATGTCTCCCACAGTTGTATACTGTGAATTAAATCAAATCAAAACATTTACTCAATTCTGAATTATCAGACAGAAATAGTACATTTTGATTCAAGTGCGTGAAAGAAACTGAATGGGCACTTTTTAAAATCATGTTCATTATTACAAAACCCTTCTATTATGTGAAAATAACGTAAATAAATAATGATGTATCTTGTGAAAGAGTTTACAAGCGTTTTTGTTCTTCTCCGTTTTTAAAAATCGGGTACTCTAGCTGTTTGTTTTTTTGTTTTGATTTTAGAATAATATTAATTCTTTGCCACTTTTCATTTATTATTATCATCATCATCATCATCATCATCATTTCAGCCCAAAGACTTCCACTGCTGGACATAGGCCTCCCCCAAATGACGCCACAATGAACGGTCCGCATCCATCGGATTCCCGCAGCTTTTACGAGGTCATCGGTCCATCTTGTAGGAGGCCTTCCAACGCTGCGTCTTCCGGTACGTGGTCGCCACTCCAGAACCTTTCGGCCCCAACGTCCATCTGTTCTGCGAGCAATATGCTCTGCCCATTGCCACTTTAGTTTGGCGATTCTTCGTGTTATGTCGGCAACCTTGGTTCTCCTGCGAATATCTTCATTCCATTTCATTTATTATTATATTGGGCTTTATTGTGTATAGGTATATTATGTACATAATAATGATAATTCTAGTCTACTATTTTAATATAACAAAGCGAAAGATTTTTTTTATGTTTGTCTAATGAGAGCGATTATCTTTGGAACTACTAATCGCAATGGAACAAGCTTTATTTATGGGATAACTAAGTTCACGACAAATATTTTAGGCTATATAACATAATGCTACGTCCTAGAGAATTGGAGCAGTAACAAAAAAACGCGAATATTAACAGCTAGTCGTGAATAAACATTTTTTGATGTCTTTGCCTCATGACCATAATATTATGCTTGCAATCATAAAGAGAAGAAAACACTGATACGCAACACAGACCCCATAATATTCTATGAAAAATGAACTCTTCCAGAGATAGTAATAATAATATTTCATAGCAAAATCAGTTTGTTATGACGATGTTTTGACCAAGTCTGTTGGGGCGAAGCAAACATTTTTATTTACACATTACATCCAGCAAGGGTCGTTCATCTTCAAGGTCACACTTGTACCGAAATAACTTATTCCAAATATGTTTAAATTTGACTGCAATATTTGTATTTGCCAAAAGAATTGGCAATCTAGAGTTTTTTTTTTATTTATTTTTTTATGGTAGGTAAAATCATCCAATGACAAATCCCGCCCTTGGGTTGAGCGGGAAGTAGTGTCAGACTCTTACTGACTAAAAACCTACCCCGTTCCATTCTGTGCCTTGGTCCCAGGGCCCCAGGTGCTATTTTCACATACCCTTTGACCCCAGTAGGCTTCGGCCCTGTTGGGCCCCTACAGTTTGCTGACAACTCCTTGAGGCGCGCGGGAACAGTGCGCGCCGTAAACGACTTGAGCTCGGACCGGTATGTTACCGGACGGACGGACAGTGAGCTACCCAATGCCCGCCGTCCGCGAGCCCGCGCCTACGGTGGCCTGGCAATCTTGAGTGGCAGTGCGTTGAGCACACTGCTTCTAGAACGGATGGCTGATGAGGCGGAAAGATTGGACGTCACGTAACGTGGTCGGAAGCCTGATGATGGCCGTGGGAATCCGCTGGATGCAAGAAGCATAGGACCGATGGCGACGTCGAGGTATTTTTGTCCAAGGTTTTTGACTAATAATTTTTTTTTTCCGCAACTATCACACAACGCTGTATAGTCTTGGGAATACTACTAGAGAACTGGTAAACATACTTATATATTTCTAAATACTTATACGGTCATTGCGACCAAGGCGGAATTCTCACGAGCCGAAGGCAAGTGTGTTATGGATCCGAGGGCTGCAATGACAAATTTGCACGTGTATCAAAATTTGCTATATCAATTGCTTGCTATACTTACATTATTCACTAAAGCGTATAGTGTTTAGCTATAATAATTATGTTAGAATTGAGTGTAATTACTAAATAGTGAGTCCGGCTATAAAACAAGTGATCAAGACCCCAAAATCTTTTTTGAACTTTGAGATAGACAAGAAACATAAGAAATAAAAAAAAAAACTAAAAAACCCGACTGCTTTTCTGAGCATTCATGAAAAAGCCCTAAAACAAGAAAGTCGTTGTACCCGATTGCACTTAACTATATAATATTTTAAAAACAGGCAGTCGGGACCTATTCTGGAAATGGAGGCTTAGTGAATTGAGAGCACATTGCAGATTACTCCAATCTACTGACTAGACGGCTGACTTTCTAGCGACCTTCTTCAGGCGCAATCGGGTAAAAACACACAAAAACACACACAATGGGCGGTAATGGAATTTAGAATAAATATGAATTGATTAGAATAGGATTGGATTACTTTAAAAAGTCAGTTGTTGCTAAGACAATGAAACAGAAGGAAGACAATCATTATTACAGAGTATTGAAATATTGTGTATAAATATTTAAATGTCTTCTTCTCTCCGGGTGGAGCGAGAGGGGTTAAGCGAACAATGCCATATTCGCAAAATGACATATTGACGCAAAATACCACATTTGCAAAATTACATTTCGCAGTAGGTATGCCACACTAGCAAAATGCCATATTAGCAAAATGACAAATTCACAAAATGTCTTTTCTCAAAATGCCACATTAGCAAAATGACACATTCTCAAAATGACACATCTTAAACTTACTTCTTGCAGGGAGAGATTTTCAGAATTTTACTGACTAAGCCAATAGCTACAATCTATCACTACGCAATCCCTTTATCACTACACCTTTTATATCATCAGAATACCTCTTGCATTTAATTTGAATAAAATGGCGCTCGAATATGCAACGCCGACCATCATTGAATTAAAGTGAACTGCAGCTGCCAACCAGTTTTATCGACATTTCAGTCAGCGGGGTATGGTAATTTTATCAATAAAATAGTGTTAATTGGAGAAAGAGTTAACGTATAACAGTTGGTCAATAATAAATAATTGGAGTAAGTAATAATTGGTTTAATTATGAAATATGAAATTTAATATATAGATATTAAATTTCATATTTCATATTTATAGACACCATTAAACTTTGATCGTTTTAATCCCGTGGAGGATCGATCCGGTACATGAAACACTATCGATTTGTAAATATAAAATTAAAAAATAAAGTACTTTTTTAAAACTCGATGTAATTTACGCATGTATGAAATTAATTTCTATAAGTAAACGTCAGTTGGGCGAGTCCAATGACCTGTCGTCATGATCTTCATCAGCCTTTTGATGTTCCCACTGCTGGGACACAGACACATGCCTCCTCTCTAAGAGAGCGAATGGGCCATAATCCACCACGTGGGCCCAGTGCGGGTTGGTGAATGTCACATGTAGGTATTCGAATTTTTCAATGACCTGTGGGTAGTTAGTATGCAACGACCGACAACTACCTACAAGGTCATTAACTCGTTTACTTAAAGAAATTTAATTTCATACATGCGTAAATTATATTATAGATATAAGAATTATAGACTTACCTTGCCTTTATGTGGTGTTATGATATTTGATTGTGTTATGATACCACGAAAACTTGGTATAACATGATTTATAAGTGACACTGGCGCGTACTTTTATAGGTTATAATAACATAATACCTACACAAATCTAAAACGAGCACACAAATAAGCCCGAGGGCACAATAATATATAATATGTTCCACAACTATCACACAACGCCGTCTAGTCCCAAGCTAAGCAGAGCTTGTGATATGGGTACTAGACAACTGATAAACATACTTATATATTTCTAAATACATACATATTATAGATAAATTACACCCAGACACAGAACAAATGATCGTGCTCATCACACAAACATTTGTCCTGGGCGGGAATCGAACCCACAACCACCGGCATAGCAGTCAGGGTCTCTAACTACTAGACCAACAGGCCTGTCACAATGTAACAACTAATGCATTTCCATAACTAAGCTTAGTAACCATGGCTTCACAAAAACCAAATAAAAACCCACAGTTTTATTACAACCGTATAAAATACAATGTATGAAAAGTATTGAAAAAAAGCAAAGTGCTGTGTTATGTATCATAAAAATATTATGACCCAAATATGGTACTTTCATAGTCATTTTATTGCAGAAATGCGAATTTCTCGTGAAAAGTGTAGAGCTTGAAGAGGCAAGTTTTACATTGCCTTTCAACTTTTAAGGTAGGATCGAGTGTTTTATAGGTAAGTGATATGAAAATCAAAGCATAAGCTACAGATTTATGGCGATATTTATATTGGTTTATTCTTTTACGATTTTACGTTATACCTAGCTGTTATTCGTGGGTTTACTTACCTTTGAAGAGCAATTTATATAGTAACAGCGGTTTCGCACTACATCCGATCCAAATTTTTATGTTATGGACCATACTTTAGTAGCCGTAGAACTATTTCATAACAATAAAAATTGTGGCTTGGGCGAAAGATTATCGTCGTCTGTGCAATTACGAATCCTCAAGTTCTTCGGGCATATCACCCATAACAAGGACGCGATGGAGCGATTGGTGGTGCAAGGGAAAGTCGAGGGCAAGAGATCACGTGGACGCTCTCCAACACTGCAGCGTTAATGAAAACTTCCAGGCTGCCAAACACAGAGCTGCATTGCGTCGTATTGCAAGAGAGGCCGTAGCGCAGGACTCGACCAACCCATGACCATGATCATTCTGTCAATAGTGCTCGACTAAGAAGAAGAAATTGAAATAAGCCACTGGCAGCTAAGAGCCTTATTGTTCACGCGTGACAGAGGAAAATAGTATGAGCTTTTACATTCACAAATTAAAAGACAATTAACTTGCACCTATATTGCGTGTTTAAAATATTGTATGACACGACCTCACCTCGAACCAGCAAAATGGTAACATCTAGAAAACTCATAAATCCGAGAATAACGCGACGCGTTACGAAGTAAACTGGAGTGTGCAATTAAACGTTATATTGTGAGTTAAACCATTTGCCATCGCAACCCAAAGTGTTTGCAGTAAGTATAATGCACAGAAGTCTCATTTCTAATGACATGTCATAGGAATTTTTCATGTATTGTTTGCGTCTAAATTTTAAATCTCATAAAGTGTATGAATAAAAATTCATTATACATAACACTAATATAAAGGTAAGCGTATTCCTTGCACGTTCATTGTGCGTACAGCTAAGGAGTGGAATTCCCTGCCGGAGTCTGTGTTTCCTAATGGCTACAACCCGGGAATCTTTAAGTCAAGAGTGAATAGGTTACTTGTAGGTAAGCGCGCTCCATCGTTGACCGCATCGTCGCTTTCCATCAGGTGAGATAGCGGTCAAGCGCGAACCTATCAGCAATTAAAAAAACTCAACCGCCGACTACATTACCTACTATTAATATCAGGTGAGATAAAGGTCAAATGCGAACCTATCAATAATAATAAAAAAAAAACTTTTAGATTGGAAACGCACCGCAAATTCGCCAGTCTCTTGTCATGTCAATAGTTGATTGTTTAGATTTTGTCATTTAGGCACTTAAATAATAGTTATGGTAGTTGGTTGCGCCAATTTGCTATGATCCGCGACTTTGTTTTTTGTAATTTATTTTTTTGGCCTAGCAATCCTATACCATCCGTTTCCCTTCCCGCACGACCGCAAGAAATGAAATGACATTGACGTTTTGTGCATCGATTGTGAATGTGACCGCACCGCTAACAACGCCCGCTCGAAATTACAAGAAAATTGACTATTTCGTGATCCAACCATTCAGAGACTCAACAATAGTGCAGTGTAGTGCAAAACAGGACCTGGCAGTGGTTAAATGTGCGAAGTCGAGGTCCGCCGGCCGGCGCCACGTGGAACCTTCGAGGTCAAAAGGTCAGTGTTCCTCCTAATACATTCATCCCATTAATAAACGCTAGGCGCAGTACCTGCATATTGTTAACAAACCTTAGATCGCTTTTTAAACCTACAGTCCACAGCAAATTCGCGCAACCATTACTTTTGGTCCTACGAGCAGGATCGTGAATCATTTTCTTGTAATTTCGCAATATAGTATTTGTTCCATAGGGAATAAACGCAACGCGCCTGTTTACCTAGATATAATAGTAGAAAACCCGCATCTAGGCATTTAGGCAACTATACGTTATTTCGCTCGTATAGTTAAAGAGCCATTGATAGTTACGGTACCTACGCCGTCAACCGCACCGCATAATTATAGTGAGCTACGTAAATATCAGCGTAGATATAAATCGATCGCATTCTTTTTCTTGAAAAAATATCACCCTTGAAAGGGAGCGCGACAACATAACGACCATCTTTATCACGAGTAGTCGTGCGGGTATAAATCTCCTCAGTGACCTGATCCTCAGGGCTGAGAATAGGCGGGACATTGACCTCTTCAATCTCCCAGAACTTGCGGATGGTAGACTCAAGCGGCGGCTCGACGGTGCAACAGTGCGACACAGTCGAGTAACTATCTAACCAAGCGGGTGCGGAACCAACTATAACAAACCCGAGAACTGTTTCCAGTGCGTGCGGAGCGGGGTACATCGGAAGACCTTGAATTTTACGTGATAACTGGAGATGCGGGAGAATCGAAGCACCGATCAATAGATCGATATCTCCAGGGAAAGCGTAATTTCCGTCGGCTAACTGCAAGTTCTTAAACTCCGTCAGCATGGACGTGTCAACCGGTACCGTGGGCAACCGTTCCGTAATCTTATCTGCGACTAGCGAATCCATTTCAAACGAAATATTACGATTAAAACGTGAACTAAATATTACTTTAATGGAACCGTGAATGGTTGCCTTTAAACCTCCAAAACCTTTCACTTCTGAGCGGGATGACCAATTATTAAAACTAAAACCAAGGCGTTGACAACAATCCCGAGTAATAAAATTACTCTGGGAAGCGCCATCTAGTAGCGCTCGAACGGTGTGCGGTTTGCCAAAGGCATCTACAATGACAACTTGCGCGGTCGCAAGTAAAACGGTAGTGATTTGAGTACCAGCGGCGGAAAGCGAACACAATGTTACGTCGTTTGCACTTGCAGCAGGCCGCGCGTCACAAGCGTCGCGCGTCTGCGCAGGCTGCGACTGCGATGGCAGCTTACTACTCTCAAAATGTAAGAAGGTATGATGTCTAGCTAGACATTTACGACAGCTAACACCACTGTTACATGACGTAACCAGATGTTTGTCACTTAGACAATTAAAACACAAATTATTAGTGCGGAAAAACTTGTAACGATCACTAGGCGATAATCTCTGAAATTCCGAACACTTGTACAGCTGTGTATGGCTACCCTTACACAGAGAACAGTCAGGTGTTGAGGCGGTATTAACTAGCGTATGTGCAGTCTTGACTGACTTCGATGACGCGTCTATACGGCGATCGGAACCTGTCCTATTCGTGACTTCACGATTGCCGCCAATTCAAATACCTGAATTTAATGGTGACATTCGAAATTGGAATTTATTTATAGATAGTTTCGAAAATATAATACATAGGAACACATCGCTGACAGATCACGAGAGATTGCATTATCTCGTAGAAAAATTGACCGGTAAGGCAAAGGCTGTCTGTGCTGGAATTACGTTTAGCGCTGAAAATTACACTTTAGTTTTGAACACTTTAAAAACAAAATACGAAGATAAGCGATTAGTAGCCACCGCATATTTAGATCAATTATTCGATTTGAAAAGTTTTTCCGTTTGTAACGATCATAATTTAGAGAAGTTTTTAAATATTTTCGCATCATCTGTTCGTGCAGTAAAGAACCTAAAGGTCAATGACCTCTGTGACTTTTTGTTTTTGTATATCGGTTTAAATAAATTAGATCCTGAAACTGTTCGTCTGTTTGAAACGACTCAGCGCGGCAAAGAAATACCTAAGTTCGAAGATTTAGAATCTTTTATTCGCGACCATATTAAGGTATTGCAGCGCACGTCGGCACGTCATGAAGTCACGAATAGGACAGGTTCCGATCGCCGTATAGACGCGTCATCGAAGTCAGTCAAGACTGCACATACGCTAGTTAATACCGCCTCAACACCTGACTGTTCTCTGTGTAAGGGTAGCCATACACAGCTGTACAAGTGTTCGGAATTTCAGAGATTATCGCCTAGTGATCGTTACAAGTTTGTCCGCACTAATAATTTGTGTTTTAATTGTCTAAGTGACAAACATCTGGTTACGTCATGTAACAGTGGTGTTAGCTGTCGTAAATGTCTAGCTAGACATCATACCTTCTTACATTTTGAGAGTAGTAAGCTGCCATCGCAGTCGCAGCCTGCGCAGACGCGCGACGCTTGTGACGCGCGGCCTGCTGCAAGTGCAAACGACGTAACATTGTGTTTGCTTTCCGCCGCTGGTACTCAAATCACTACCGTTTTACTTGCGACCGCGCAAGTTGTCATTGTAGATGCCTTTGGCAAACCGCACACCGTTCGAGCGCTACTAGATGGCGCTTCCCAGAGTAATTTTATTACTCGGGATTGTTGTCAACGCCTTGGTTTTAGTTTTAATAATTGGTCATCCCGCTCAGAAGTGAAAGGTTTTGGAGGTTTAAAGGCAACCATTCACGGTTCCATTAAAGTAATATTTAGTTCACGTTTTAATCGTAATATTTCGTTTGAAATGGATTCGCTAGTCGCAGATAAGATTACGGAACGGTTGCCCACGGTACCGGTTGACACGTCCATGCTGACGGAGTTTAAGAACTTGCAGTTAGCCGACGGAAATTACGCTTTCCCTGGAGATATCGATCTATTGATCGGTGCTTCGATTCTCCCGCATCTCCAGTTATCACGTAAAATTCAAGGTCTTCCGATGTACCCCGCTCCGCACGCACTGGAAACAGTTCTCGGGTTTGTTATAGTTGGTTCCGCACCCGCTTGGTTAGATAGTTACTCGACTGTGTCGCACTGTTGCACCGTCGAGCCACCGCTTGAGTCTACCATCCGCAAGTTCTGGGAGATTGAAGAGGTCAATGTCCCGCCTATTCTCAGCCCTGAGGATCAGGTCACTGAGGAGATTTATACCCGCACGACTACTCGTGATAAAGATGGTCGTTATGTTGTCGCGCTCCCTTTCAAGGGTGATATTTTTTCGCTCGGTGGCTCCCGTGTCTCCGCAGAAAAACGCTTTCTATGTTTGGAACGTAAGATGCAGGCGTCTCCTAAGTTGAAGCAAGCCTATGATGATGTGCTGATCGAATATTTAGATAAAGGTTATATCTCATCAGCGCCTGCCGAGACTGAGGAGACACGTGATTACCCGTTTTACATCATCCCGCACCATGGAGTTGTTAGAGAAGACAAACTTACAACTAAACTGCGTGTGGTTATGGATGGTAGCGCTAAAACTAGTACTGGCATATCGCTTAACGATATCTTGTATTGTGGTCAGAACCTCCAGGGTAACTTATTTGAAATAATAGTAAATTTTCGCTTGTTTGCTATTGCGCTCTCTGCTGATATTCGGCAAATGTTTCTTAGTATTGGAATCAGAGAATGTGACCGTAGATTCCAACGCTTCTTGTATAGATTTTCTCCGCAGGAACCTTTGAAGGTTTACGAATTCAATCGTGTTTGTTTTGGGCTTAAGTCTAGTCCCTTTCACGCTCTTCGCACTATCAAGCAGTTGGCCGCTGACGAGGGTGATACATACCCGAAAGCAAGGGCCACTATTGAAACCGGATTGTACATGGACGATTTTGTGTACAGTGTACCTAGTGAAGCAGAGGCTATAGAGACCGCTGCTCAAGTAATCAGCCTCATGAAGTCCGGTCAATTTGATCTCGTGAAATGGACAAGCAACTCGCAAGCTACATTAGAGTCGATTCCGCCGTCACACCGGTTGACTTCGGTAAAGGAATTCGATGATAGTGATTCGCATAAGATCCTTGGTTTAAGTTGGTCACCCGCAACTGATATGTTCAGTCTTAAAATTAGCTCGACTCCGCCAACTTGTACCAAACGCGTTATCCTAGCATGTGTAGCTCGGATATGGGATATAATGGGTTTTGTAGCTCCTGTCGTTTTGTATGCAAAGCTGCTTATAAAAGAGCTTTGGCTTTCCAACTGTGATTGGGACGACACCGCTCCTGACAGTGTTGCTAAGTTGTGGGCTCGCTATAGGAAAGAGCTTCCAATGCTCGATCAGATACAGATTCCTCGCCATGTTGGTATAGTACCAGACACTGTTGTTAATGTGGTAGGTTTCGCAGACGCCAGTGAGAGGGCTTACGGGGGAGTGGTTTACTTTCAGGTCCAAAATGGCGATAACATTTCAGTTTTCCTCATTAGCGCAAAATCAAAGGTATCTCCTCGTAAGGTTGTCTCTCTTGCTCGTCTCGAACTCTGCGCTATTCTTATGTTGGTTCAATTGATTACATCTATAGTCAAAACTTGTCGTCCTCGCATTAATATAGAGAGAATTGTAGCGTTTTCAGACTCAACCGTTGCTCTATGTTGGGCCCACTCTTCACCCCATCGATGGGGCACGTTTGTCGCAAATAGGGTGGCTAAGATTCAAGCTGAATTGTCACCAGAAAATATGTTCCATGTCGCTGGAACAGAAAACCCAGCTGATTGTCTCTCACGTGGTTTGCTTCCTGCGCAAATTTTAAATCATCCGCTTTGGTTTTGTGGCCCTCCCTGGCTTCATACCACTCCTAACGAGTGGCCAAATGCTCCGTTTAACCCCGCTACTGTTTCAGAGCCACCCGAGGAGAAGAAACATACGCTTGTAGTATCAGTTCCGCGTGAAGAGTCAGTTGTTTTGTTGTTGTCTAATCGAGTCTCGTCTTGGTCGAGACTATTACGCTGTGTAGTTTACGTCCTAAGATTTTTGAGATTATTACCATCGCGTGGTTCTATAATCGCAGCTGATTTGGATAGAGCTGAATCAGTTGTACTTCGAGAGTTGCAGAAATTTTATTTTTCAATAGAATTTCGTAGTTTAGAATCACATAAACTTTGTAGTCGCGCACTTCAACATTTGAAACCATTTTTGCAAGACGGACTCATTCGTGTCGGTGGCCGTCTGCGAAATGCTAAGTTAGAGTTTGAACAAATGCATCCAGTAGTTCTACCACGCAAGGATCACGTTTTGGATTTGTTGGTGGATTATCACCATAAGGTGGATTGTCACGCTGGTCCCGATTTATTAATGTCCATTCTTCGACAGAAGTACTGGATACTTTCCGCTCGCAATTTGATACGCGCTAGAGTGCACAGATGTGTGCCCTGCTTTGAGCTCCACCCGCGTCACGCTCTGCTAGATAGCTTAGTTCAGTCCTTTTGGAAGCGATGGAGGACAGATTATCTGCATACGCTGCAGTCGCGTCAAAAGTGGAACACTCCTTCAGATCCAGTCACAGTCGGTACTGTGGTGATACTGAAGACTGAGAGTGCGCCTCCTCTGCACTGGCCTCTTGGTGTAGTGGAAGAAGTTTTTCCGGGTTCGAACGGAATAACGCGAGTCGTAAAGGTTAAAACCGCAACTGGATCGTACCTGCGCCCGGTTATTCGCCTCTGCCCTCTGCCTAATCAGCAGTAGTGGCATAGTTAGTTATAAGTTGTTTCGCTACCTAGTATTGATAGTTTAGATTAGTAATAGGGTTTAGTTTCGCTTTTGTTTTTTTTTTTTCTTTTCTTTGAAGGTAACCCTTCAAACCCGGGGGGAATGGTTGCGCCAATTTGCTATGATCCGCGACTTTGTTTTTTGTAATTTATTTTTTTGGCCTAGCAATCCTATCCCATCCGTTTCCCTTCCCGCACGACCGCAAGAAATGAAATGACATTGACGTTTTGTGCATCGATTGTGAATGTGACCGCACCGCTAACAACGCCCGCTCGAAATTACAAGAAAATTGACTATTTCGTGATCCAACCATTCAGAGACTCAACAATAGTGCAGTGTAGTGCAAAACAGGACCTGGCAGTGGTTAAATGTGCGAAGTCGAGGTCCGCCGGCCGGCGCCACGTGGAACCTTCGAGGTCAAAAGGTCAGTGTTCCTCCTAATACATTCATCCCATTAATAAACGCTAGGCGCAGTACCTGCATATTGTTAACAAACCTTAGATCGCTTTTTAAACCTACAGTCCACAGCAAATTCGCGCAACCAGTAGTCAAAAGTAATGATCTCTGACACCAGTCTTGAAAAGAGTTATTTTGTGACCTGTAACTGAGTCATCGAGTTAGCCAATAATAATATAAAAAAAATAGCTTTTATTTATAAAAATAAAAACTGGATAATATATTATAAAAAAAAAAAACTGATGTTCAGTTTAACTTGGTTAGATGAAACCGACCCCAATATAGTCAGGACCTCGTCATTTTAACAGCTGGTTGCCTAAGGCACTGAACTCACGAAGCGGTTTTCTCCCACGGCCGCCGCGGGAGAGGAAACGGCTATATTACTTCAAAACTCACGAGACGGTAGATTCCGCCGCCGCCGCGACGGATGCGATTTTCGACCGCAAGCCGACAGGGCCGATAGGGTGCGGTCGCCGCCAACCAAACGCAGAGCGTGCGGGCGCAAACCGCCGAGGCGGCGGCGGGTGATCGCGGTGCCGGTGAGCGGCAGCCGCGAACAACTGCGCACACCGCGGCCATAAACCAAGTCGTGAAAATTACTTTGATTTTTTACATAATATATATTTGCATTTTACAGAAGCTGCGAGCCCGCTACCGTGGCAGCTGCGGGAAAAAACCGCTTCGGGAGTTCTCTCCCTAAATTTTTGGGTGCTGTATTTTTGTTTAAAGTTAGACTTTTATCTTGGTTTGTGTTGTGGTTCAAGTGATGAGCTCATTAGACGAGTTGTATTTGTCAGCAAGCAAGTGTGTGCGGGCTTTTAGAATTTTTTGTACGCAACAATTTAGAGGAAAATATAAATTAGGTAGAATGTTTTGTTTATGGATACTCAAAGCTGTATTTTATTCATACTTTTATTTTTAACTAGCTGTCCCAGCAAACTTTATACTTTCTAATGAGGATTACGCCATCTACTATTATTACCAGAACCAGTATAATTTTACAATGACATTTTAAATAGACATTTTGTATACGATTTCTTTCTTCGTGGAATTTTCAATCATTAAAATTTTATTTCCTGTACTATCACGTGTATTTCAAGAACGAAATGAACCAAATCGGTCTAGCCGTTCTCGAGTTTTAGATAGACTACACACGAACAGCTATTCAATTTTATATAGTTCGGTACATTTATGTTCGCCTAACTGGTAAAAATGTACTGAATTTGGCAGATTATTTTCGCGATTTCAGGTTGGTCCTACAGTAAAAGTTGTTTGTTATCATGACTAAAATCACGTGTTTAACTATAGTTCACTAACTAACAGTCACCCTATATGTAACAAGAGAAGATGTGTGATGTTTCAAAAACCTTTGACATAATCTGGGGCCTTGCCATAACGTATTAAAATGTCAGGCCTCACATCTGAATGCCTTACAGCAATTACACCAATGGAGCACAATGATAAGTTCAGAATCTGCTACTTTCTAACGTTATGTGCGAGGTGGAGTGGTAGTGGCGCTGCAGAGGGTCACGTACACTTATTTACGCAGCATCAGGCTAGCATTCCTCCAGGATTCCATACCAAATCCAAAGTATTGTGAATGAGTTTTTCAAAGAAAAATGATTTAAACTTTTGAAAACCGTAATAAGAGACACAATAGAAAGACAATAGGTGTGGGGACACTGTTGCCAGTTTTAATTGCAATAACAGAAAATTTTTATATGTCATTTTAAAGATTGACCTTAAACAGACATTTAGCATAGATATACATTCTATAACTATAAAGCTTCCTTTAACAGTTCGGTTTAATTTGTCAAATGGATTGTGTTCAGAGCTCGTGATAGGCCTCTGTGCTAGATAATCGCTATTGATCATAAACACTTATGCTACTGCGTCTAGATTTTTTGTCAATTTTATCTAAAGCTCTGTTTCTGTAGAGTAATTTCAAGTGAAGTCTCTGAGTACCAATCTTATTTTTACAGACATTGTGCCATGATTTTATCAGCCAGTAAATAGTCTACCACTACGCTTAAGCTAGGCCATGGTCCGGAGCGAGGGTTAGTAAGAGGCGCCCGCGTCCATCTCAATTTCAATTTCAATTTCAATTATTTATTTGCATTCCGCAATGTACATGCAATAGGTGGTAAATAAAAATTTAAATAGACACAATTGTGGACCCTGATGGGCACAGCAAAAGATAATATGACAAAGATTTATAGACTACTTGTTTTTTGTACAATTTCATTAAACATTACTTATAATTATTATATTAGTATTCATTTCATTATATTAGTATTCATTACATTATATTAGTATTCATTACATTATTAAAATTAATTACATAATATTAAACATTAATTATGATATATTAAAAATTAAATACCTTATGTCAAACATTAATTAAATTATAACATTCATTTCATTTTATTAAACATTATATTATAAACTTTATCATTACTATTTTGTATTATTATTATATATTACTATTCGAGCTGTATAGATGTATCATTAAAATATTCACCTACGCTGTAGTAGCATTTTTTTAATAACAGTTTTTTTAATTTATTAGTAAAAATAGCAATCTTTTTTTCATTTCTTAGAACCTCGGGTAATTTATTATAAATTTTTATAGACATTACTAGTGGGCCAGATGAATGTATTTTTAAACGAGATGTTGGTAAGTTTAAACGTGTTTTGTGTCGGAAAGTGAATCTTGTTTGAATGTCTTCTCGTTTAGTGTAAAAGTCTTTGTGAGTGTGCGCAAATTTACAGATTTCCAGTATGTATAATGATGGAAGCGTTAGAATATTTAGCTTTATGAAATGAGGTTTGCAGCTATCAGTTTGTGCGATATTAACCAAAATACGAATTAACTTTTTTTGGGTTGAAAACAGAGCTGGTGCGTCTGTGCTATTCCCCCACATTATTATACCGTAATTGAGCCATGCATGAGCATAGGCGTAGTAGGTTACTAGAGCTGTCTGTAAGTTTGTGGTCTTTTTTAATTCGCGAAAAGCGTACAAAAATGTAGAAAGTTTTGTTTTAATTTTCTGAATGTGAGATTTCCAGTTTATGTTTGTATCTATGGTTAAGCCTAATAATGGGAATTCGTTTACCAGTTCTAATTTGTGGTTGTTGAAAGAGAAATTTACGTCTAGGTGCCTTTTTTGGTGAGGGTGGAATGAAATAAGTTTAGTTTTTTCAAAATTAATTTCTAGATTATGATTATTTAACCAGGTTATTGTTTTAGTGAGAATATTATTAAGGGTATTGTTTAGGTTTTCGATATCATGACAGGGGGCAAGAATAGAAATGTCATCAGCAAACAAGACGCATGGTCCGGAATCTTGAATTGTTTTTGGAAGATCGTTTATATAAATAAGAAAAAGAAGACATCCAATTACACTCCCTTGCGGTATTGAGGCGTTTAATGCCCTACTGTCTGATCGGAACTTTTGAAGCTCATTAGCTTTATCATTAAAGAACTCTATTTCGACCATTTGCACTCTGTTTGTTAAATATGACTTAAACCATTCGTGTGATTTGCCACGGATTCCCACTCCATATAGTTTATTTAATAATATTCCGTATTGCACTTTATCGTAGGCTTTACTCATATCTAGTAGCGTACCAATTGCATATTTTTTATTATTTATTATATTGAGAGCTTCCTGTATAAATTTGTAAACAGCCAAAGTTGTAGATTTATTTTTACGAAAGCCATTTTGACATTCATCGAATATTTTATATTTCTCGCAGAAGGCGTACACACGATTACACATAGCTTTCTCGAAAATTTTTGAAGCAGCAGGCAGTAGAGCTATTGTACGATAATTGCTTGGGTCTGTTTTATTACTTTTTTTGTATACAGGTTTCACAAGTGCAATTTTTAGCTGGTCAGGGAATACGCCCTCTTCAAAAGATTGATTTATCAATTTATAGAACGGTAATGTGAGTTCGTCTGCACATTGTTTGAATAAACTTGGTGGGAGTTCATCTATTCCGTAGCTATTTTTGGTTTTTAGGCTTTTGATCAAAGAATTTATTTCATATGGGTCTACAGGGCTAAGAAACATTGAGTTTTGGGTAGGTGAAAGCACAGGGGAACCTTTGGGATTACTTGTTCGTGAAGGGCTTTCCTCACCGATCGACGCAAAAAAGCTGTTGAAGATGTTTGCAACTTCCTTGGGTTCAGACGTTATACTATTGTTTTTTGTTTGTAGTTTTATATTGTAATTCTCTTTTTTTATGGTTTTATTTGTTCGTTCATTTATTATTCTCCACATTGTTTTGATTTTATTAGTAGATTTTTTAATTTTGTTAATGTATTGTAATTTTTTACCTGTGGTTATTAATTTTTTTAATAATTTCTCATATTTTTTGTAATATTTAGCTATTATTGGGTTATTAGTTTTTAACGTAAGTGTTTTTAATAATCTTTTATTTTTGCAGGAGATTTTTATACCTTTAGTTAACCAATATTTCTTGTAATTCGTTTTTATTTTTATTTTACGTATAGGTATGCATTTGTTTAGGATGTTAGTTAACGTTTCAAGGAAAGCTCTATAGTTGTCGTTCATATCTGGGTGTTATTTATCTATAATATGTATGTATTTAGAAATATATAAGTATGTTTATCAGCTGTCTGGTACCCATAACACAAGCTCTGCTTAGCTTGGGACTAGACGGTGTTGTGTGATAGTTGTGGAAATATTATTATTATATTATATTATATATTATTATATTCTGGTTTGGTAATATAATAGAGTTCCAATCAATGATATTTAATGCAGATTTAAATTTTAAGATATTTTCTTTGTTAAATAATCTCTTATTTGTGTACCAAGTTGTTTTTTTGATGGGTGTATTTGGTATGGTGATATGTATTTCTGTTGCGCAATGATCCGAAAAGCCTAATTCCTCTACACTAGTGGAAAATTCGTTAGTGTTCAGGTTTGTAAATATCAGGTCCAAGCAAGTAGATGTAGTTTGAGTAATTCGGGTAGGTTCTTTTATTTGTTGTTTAAGTTTGTCGAATCTCGAAGCAGTAATGCAAAGAAACCGTTCTCACGTGAGAAACGGGACATTCTCACGCTCTCTAGCCGCCAAGATCCCGACCACGACTACCAGCCACCGCAGGCGTGGGCTTGCAGACGACAAGCAATGGGTAGCAAGCCGTTCGACCGTCCAGTAACCGTCCGGACTGAGCCTGAGTTGTGACGGGGCGTAGTGTTCCTCGCGCGCTTCAAACAGATGTCATCAAACCTACTAGGTCCATAGGTCGACTTCTGAAAAGGTTACCCGTAGTTCTAGAAAGCAAAAAGCAACTGACGGAACATAAGTGTGGTTTTAGTTAGATAGTTACTCAAGCCCCAAGCGAACGCCGGCGTCATGATTCATGGCAATGAAATGGTAGATTCGGTTGCAAAGCGAGCCTTTGTTGAGGGAATTCCGTTAAATGTAGATCCAATTTTCACAGACAACTTTTGTCTAATTAAAAAACATTGTCATGAATTGTGGAAACAATATCATGATGAAAGATCAAGAGAGAAAGGTATCTGGTACAACACCATCCAACCAGAACCTTTAACTATACCTTGGATAGAAAACTATACACTCAACAGAAAAGACATTGTTACTGCCATGAGGCTTCGCTCTGGTCATATTCCATCGAGGAAGTTTACGTTCCTTATGGGCATCACATCTTCGCCTAACTGCGAAAAATGCGCAATTATTGAGGACGTACATCATATTCTGGTGGAATGTGAGCGGGGTGAAAGCCTCAGGAGAAATTTGTTTAGTACTTTAAATTTGTTAGATATCGGTATCTGCAACAGTATTCTATCGAAACCTACGTCAGACGAGGCAATAATTTTATATAAAATATATTATAATCATTTTAAATAAGTTAAAATTCAAAGTCTGGCTTTGATGGAGCGTCATAGTCATTATAGTGACCAAGCTCCCTAATTTAGATTAAAAAAAAAAAAAAAAAAAAACGCCGGCGTCCGCGCAACTATTGTCTTTCTATTGTGTCTCTAATTACAAAATTCAAATGATTAAAGTTTGATACGCCTGTCCCACTCTGCCCCAGAGCAGAAGTCATTAGATGATTTCCGACTTAAAAAAAACCGTTATTCAAGCAGTTTAAAAAAGAAGTTATTATAACTGAGTAGACTTAAGGCAGCGAGTACGCCAGTAATTATCGTCTAGCCGTGAATAATTAAAACCTTCTACAGCCTTTAGTTTCATTTAATTATTTCCAACATTATTTTATCAGGTTTCACCAGTTTGTTGAAGTAGCTCGTCAATTTAAAGTGTTTGTTTACTTGATGATGGACATTTTAAAACTTATTATTATATCTAGCCTATATAAGATGACGGGTAATTAGTGAACGATAAAACCAACCAAAGAATACCGTAATTAGAGACACAATAGAAAGACAATAGGTGTGCGGACGCCGGCGTCCTCTCGGGGAATAATGAATTAACACGTGATTTTAGCCATGATAACAAACAACTTTTACTATGTCACCAAATCTGAAATTGCGAAAAAATATCTACTGGACAGTACATCTATGTTCGCCTAACTGGTCAAAATGAACTTGGCAGATTTTTTTCGCGATTTCAAAGGCCTCCCTCCATGGTTTGCGGCTCTGAGCTACTTCTTGCCAATTCCTAAAGAAGTCCAATTCCAATTCCTTCCGCCATGTCCTCCTTAGTCTGCTGTGACCCAATCATACGATGTCATGGCAACTATTTAGTGCTATAATCATATTTTCAAGTCTAATAAACAGCCCTTTTCCAGTTCACGATTTTTATCATGAGCAGTGGTGGCCGAGTGGCAACGGCCCCGACCTACGAGTTGTAGATCGCGGGTCCAAACCCAGCTATGCGCATTACTTTGTGTAATTTATTTCATCACCACTGCCCTCAAAACGGTGAAGAAAAACATCGTGAGGAAACCAGCTTGTTCTAGAACCGAAAATGCGTAGACATTTGACATCCTACAAGGCTACAACCTACCCGCACCGGGCCCGCGTGGTGGATTACGGCCCATTCCCTCTCCTAGAGGGGAGGCCTGAGGCTGATGCTATGCTATGCGATATGCTACGATTTTCATCATCAAAAGGAAAGAAACTCTGAACTGTTTTTTTCCCTCATTTGACTCCTTCATCTGTCTTTTTAGTCAGATTTTTACTGACTACACAACCCACTCCTGTTCCTTCGCTATATGAAGGCCGTTGTACAACATTCTACACTTCCTTAGCTAATGGGAAATACCTTTATATCTAGGCTCAGAATTCTACTCCAATAAAAGCTTTCCCCAAACATTATTCTTTCATTGCACAAAAACCAAAGCAGTAGAATAAAAACGAATTTCGTTGCTGCATTCTCATAGTCCATTTAGTTTCAGCAGTTCTAACCCAATACCATTATCAAAAGAAAAAAAAACTGCAAAATTGGTCACACTTGCCAAATTCGGAACACACAATCAGCGTATAGAAAGCTGTGCACTTCCAATTTGGAACCTTCCGCGTGATAATTAAACATTACGACTCAGTGCCAAATTGGAACTAGCTAGAGTACACTTTAGATGCGAAAAAGTTTAATTTCAAATACATTCACGATTGCATTTTGTACAGTCGTAGACAAAACTCATTTGGGAAAATGTAGTAAATTAGGATGCATTCGTATCTGGTGTTAGTGTTGATTACAGTGTTTCGTACCTATTACTCTTTACTTACTATTCTTAGATATTTTATTAAAGAAAGTCATCATCGCATTTGTCTGTCTGTATGTACAGTCAGGGGTAACAAGTGCATTTGCACTCTACCGATAATAAAATCTAGAAATTGTATATAGAAGAGGATCAATGGATCATCACTCAGTTCGTTTGTACCGTAGAACCTAAAGAATTAAATAAACCAGTTGTGACCCAGTGGCCCTCTTTCACAAAGAAAATTTATACATTTTAGCATTAGTAGAGTGCAACTGCACTTTTGACCCCTGACCGTACGTGATAAACTAAAAAATTCTTTAACGAAATTTCACGCAGTTTTATCAATAGACAGAGTGATGTATGAGGAAAGTTATTGTAGAAAAGTCAAGAATTTTAAAGATTTCCAATACCAATGTGAAACTGGTGTAGGTCACTAGTATATCTTTGTATAAAGGGTGACTGGTAATTAGTGACCGTAACTTAAACACGTGATTGTAGTCATAATAACAAATAACTTTTACTATGGGACCAAACCTGAAACTTCGAAAAAAGTCATCGAAGTTCGGCACATTTTGACCAGTTAGATGAACATGAATGTACTGAAAAGCAGTTTTTTTTTGCGATTACAGATTTGGTCCCTTAGTAACAGTTGTTTGTTATCATGACTACAATCACGTGTTTAATTATCGGTCACTAATTACCAATCACGCTATATAAAACGTAAAGCCCTAACTTACCAACGCCAAGCCCAAACCTTATTTACTTACCATTAGATTTAGGATAATGAAATTTTAAACGGGTTTTTTTAGGAAATATACAAAATAATTTTTTGAAATCCCTAAAAAGATCAGAATCCTATTGGTAATACTCCGCTGTCAGATTGTTTGTCACCAGGCTGTCTCTCATGAATCATGATAGCTAGACAGTTGAAATCTTTCACAGATGATGTTTTTATGTTGCCAAAATAATAAAAAATATTAAAAACGGAATAAAATTAATATTTAAGTGGAGCTCCCATACAATAAACGTAATTTTTTACCGCTTTTTGTTACGTACGAAATGGAACCCTTCGTGCAAGAGTCCAACTCATACTTGGCTGGTTTTTCAAGATACCATAAATATGACCTTTTAATTATAATCAAATAGGTACTAATTCAAACACACAGTCAGTACAGACAAGAAACGAAATCAATTACCGATGTCTAAAATTAAACAAAAACCTATCAAGAAGTGAAAGACGCCGATACCTACGTAGGTGGCCTTACAATATTCCGATATTGAAAAATTCTCACGTGGTGAGGTGAGGTGCTGCGGATCTTAATGAAATTCCTCCCAACCCTCGCCTCGCTGAGGGATACGATAATTAACTTAACGGTAGGGTTGCCAACTAAGAAAAACTATATACATGAATAATTTACCGTATCACAGATGGAAATACATTGAAAATGTATAGGTGGGTAGGTCTTATCATGTATCGTATATCATAATTATGTTGCTTTAATTTAAAATTTTGTAAAAAAAAGTATACACATTATAAAATGAAAAAAAAAAATGTTACCGGCAATCTATATAATCAAGTATTTTATACAATACCTAGGCAACGTAGTAGTTGTTCCGGGTCTGGGTGATGTGTTTGTGAGTTTCTATGCTTGTACCCACGTAACAAGAAGAAATTCTTAGTGTGACGCAACGTTTTTTTAGATAAAAAGAAAGAACGAAATAAAAAAAAATTGCAGAATACCGTTTTAAGTAAGGCTTGAAAATGTAAAAAATTAACAATTTCTAACATAAAAATAAATTATACGGCTGTGTATGTCGCAAAAAACGTATATTTAATAGTAGTTATTTTTATTCCCGTTGACCGAGAATCTTGAAATTGGCACAAAAGAATAAATCTGAAAACAGAAAATTTGATATGCCACATAAAAAAAAAAAAAAACTGTAATTTATAATTGTTGGTAGCCCTGCTGAAGGGCTCCAATGCATAGAGGAATGGGTGTATAGAATATAGATATTGGAAGGACGTGGGATGTTTTAGGGTTAAAGGTAACTAGATTAATTAATCTTTGTAGACCTCGATTTCGATGAAAGGTAGCGTGAGTGAGTCGAGGTAACTGAGTTTCCTAATCAATTTGAAACCTTCACATTGTTTGTCTTTTTTGAAATAGTAGTAACTAACTTATATGCACTAAAATATTGTTTTTTCTTCTTTGTAGGTAACACTCTTGACAGAGTGGTCGTGGTCATCACTTCAGGTGTTGATGGCAAGCTTATTTGACTGTACCTTCATGATGACTTTCTTAGGAATTTTTTATGCAGTGGTTTCCCCTTGCCTTCTGCATTTAAGCCTTTTAGGTTTATCACCTCATATCACCTCATAGTGTTTTTTAGGGACCTTCAAAAGGAAAAACTGAAACCTTATATCACTTTGTTGTCTGTCTGTCTGTATATTTGTCAAGACCTGTATGGCATGAATGATGATCTTATAGCACATTATGTATATAGGAAAAAATCTGATAAATGTTTTGTTTTTACGTTATTAAAAAAAAACTTTTTTGCTATTCGGAAAAATCTTCGAGATTCGATTCGGGAATTCAATTATTATCATAGATAGGTTTGTACGGAACCCTCAGTGTGTGAGTCCAACTCGCACTTGCCCGATTTGTTTTGAAATAAATTAGCTGTCCTAATTATTATCATTTTTTGTCATTTTGCACTGAAGAAAATTTCCATACATTTTAGTTTAGATTTAGATAGCAACAGTATTACCGCAAGTATTTTTTTACCTTAATCACAATATCTGGCGGCGACGACGTAGCATCTAAAGAATTCTCTTCAAATCTGCAATTCAATTATTTTTTCAAAATTAATACGAATAAATAATAATATTTAATAGGCTTTTTCCCACGCTTTACCTTTGTAGGTTGAAAGAGAAGCAAAGGAATCAAACCATTGTATATCCTACTTAATATTAAAAATATAAATTCAAATATATTTGAATTTAGAACACAGATAATTTTTAATTTGTTAATAATAACAAATTATTGTATAAATAATCTTATTTATTTATGTTATTCTGTTCATAAACACAATTTAAACTTTTATTAAATATTAAAACCTTAAAAATCTGCGCCTCTTCGTTTAAAAACAAAAAATAATTTCCGTTGACTGAGACAAAATGGTAAAGAAAAAAGCTCTTGTTGCGACAAATTAAAAAAAAAACACGTGAGTGATATCAGCATATTGGACCTAATCGTAGTGCGATAAGAGTCAGTTTTCGAGGAAGTGTATTGAAAAATACTTTTATTTCTTGTTAATAGCTTCACTAGAAGCTAAAATTTAATTTTATTCGTAACATGATGATATCGATATCTTCTTGTTCAACATACCACAGTGTCTCAAGACGAAAGTCTATGACCAGTGCGTGTAGCCAGTGATGACGTATGGCTCAGAAACGTGGTCGCTCACAATGGGCCTCATCAGAAGACTTAAAGTCACTCAAAGGGCAATGGAAAGGGCTCGGAGTTTCCTTCAGTGATCGAATCAGAAATTAAGATATACGCAGGAGAACCAAGGTTGCTGACATAGCACGAAGAATCGCCAAACTTAAGTAGCAATGGGCAGGGCACATTGCTTGCAGAACAGATGACCGTTGGGGCCAAAAGGTTCTGGAATGGCGACGGCGTACCAGGAGACGCAGTATTGGAAGGCCTCCTGCAAGGTGGACCGATGACCTGGCAAGAGTTGAGGGAATTCAATGGATGCGAGATTCACAGGACCGTTCAAAGTGGCCTATGTCCAACAGTGGTCGTCTTTCAGCTGATATGATGATGGTGATGATGATGACATAATGATTGGTTAAGAATTATTCTGCATTATTATCTACTTTTTTTCATCGGCGCAAATTAAGATTGTCTAGCTTAATACGATTTTAAAAGTATTAAAGTAAAGGTATGCAGTTTCATTTTTCATTGTGACCGAACTTTTTAATAACGGGTCATAAGCTAAGATTTATAGCCTTTCTTTTATTAAAGTTAAAACAATCCTCTTTATCACATATTTCAAAAAGAAATATTATTAGGGTAACAATATCTTTAATGATCGTTTTGCGGGTTAGTTTGAAGTTTCAATGAAATTACCTACCCTCTAAGGGTACTTACACGGCCATGTGAACGTTTTATGTGGCCAGAATTGTAATCAAAACTTTTTAATGATAGGCTCAAGAAAACAAGACTAGACTTGGGTTAGGTACTTATAATATTGTAAATTATTTTAGTACTTCTGTTTAATGGTTGTGTATGTTACACCGCGTTTGCAAAAAACTAAACTTTACTGAGTTTAAAACTATTTACTTCACTGTGACATGTAGCTTAATCAGCCTATTTCATTGCTACTCACTTTTAGTAAAATAATAAGAGCAATTAAAAAGATTTTTTAATAGACATACATAAATTGTTGCATACCAAACAGTTTGGTTTTACGAGGGATCGTTCAACAACCGATTAAAACCGTGAAATGAGACCGAAACTTTTAGGACATATTTATAATGCACGGGAAGAAAAATGTGATGCTCTGGGCATTTTTTTACGATTTGTCTAAGGCGTTTGATTGCGTTCTTACTAAGACTCAACACTCAATTCTTTATTGCATTCCACAATGTAAGCTTAGGTGGTACACATTAGCATGAGAATCAATTATGAACCCTGTCGGGCACAGCAAAAGAAGGGTATGCAGAGATGAGGACTCATTCTTTATGTATTCTATAATTTAACTTAATCTAAATTCTAAATACATTCCTATAAAATAATTAATTAATAATAATAATAGTTTATGTTATGTAGGTATCAAATAATGTAGTGTAATTATATGAATGAAGACATAATAATAAATTAAACATTTTAAGTCTTTTATATTTTTATGTGTTTTAGGGATTTATCTTTTAAATATTCATCGACACTATAATAACATTTGCTTACTATACATAACTACACTATAAGACAGAGAGTCTTAGCGAAGATAATTAGATTACCTCACCTCTTCAAATTATCTCACTTATCAATTTAAAAATCTGGGCAAGTGCGAGGCGGACTCGCGCATTGAGGGTTCTGTACATACACACCTACCTATAAAAATAATTCAATTCCCAAATCGAGTCTCGAAGATTTTTCCGATTTTTTTTATTTTGGTGACGTAACTAAAAATTTACAGTTTTTAGTTTTTTTTTCCTATATTTGTGCTAAAGGGAACGTGCGAAACGAAGGCTCTGCCATCTGGGGGCGCAAAACCGAATCATTTACCCCAACAATTTATTTGATTTTGATATTTCATTTTTAGACTAATTGTATTTTACATGTAATGTGTTATTTTATAAGTGAAAAAAATACAAACGACTTCAAAAACCACCGAAAAGTGCAAAATAATTTTCAATTTCGGAAGTCGGTGTTTCTATAATACGAGTAGTTTGGTCACTTCCTTCCGACTTCCGAAATTGAAAGTTATTTTGCACTTTTTGGTGGTTTTTGAAGTCGGTTATATTTTTTTTTGTAAAAAGTTTTTTATTTCACACTTTTTAGTTGTAGTACCTCTCAGCGAAACTTAAATAGACAGGTACCTTCCGCCATTCGGTTCCATCATCAAATCATCATGACAATTCTAATAATACCAAACACGCCTAGGATACACTGATTTATTATAAAGTTCCGGCTCTTACCTACCTTCCGTCTTCATTATCAGATCAGTTCTATCTACCCCTCCCTTTTTCCTAGTTAGCCACCGACTGCATGTATAAACAAAGCAATTTTACTTCTTACGACAGTTCTGCTGTGGTTTTTTGAAGAGTTCCGTTCTATATCTTCGTAGTTCATCATCAGATCAAAACAAAATTTCTATGGGACCATTTCAAGAGTATAATCTTTCAAACAAAACAAAAATTTTCAAGATTAATCTACAATCGACCGAGATATCGGCGAACAAACATATGCAAACGACAGTTCTGCTATGATTTTTTTAAGAGTTTCGTCCTATATCTTTGAAGTTTATCTTCAGATCAAAAAGATATTTTTATGAGACCAATTCGGAAGTATAATCTTTCAAACAAAACAAAAATTTTCGAAATCGGTCCACAATTGACCGAGATATCGGTGAACATACATAAAAAAAATACAAACAGCCGAACATAGAACCTCCTCCTTTTCGAAGTCGGTTAAAAATTACATAAATTGTAATTAAAATGTATTCTTGCATTTTCAGATGCTCCAATACATCAAAGAAAAATGATCTTAATACATTTAATGTTAAATTTTATTACTTTGTGACCAATAATATTCACATGCCATGGTTACGTAAAAAACGACTGATATGGATAAATGCAGTAAAAAAACATGAATAAGTTTAGTTTCAAAAGTATTTAAAAATATCTAGGAATTTTTTATTGTTAATATTATGCCATTTTGTGGTTATTTTTCAATACAAACAAAGTCTATTATAAACATAATCTCAAACAATTTTATTTCAGCAAAAGTCCATATAACTGGCTCCTAGCACTAGTTTTCGACTTAGTAGTTTTTGGGAATTTTATGTAATAAATTAAGTCCCATATGTGTTTATATTTACCATATAAGCCTGCCTTACATTTACAAATTACAGTTATAATAATTATATTGCAATGAAAATGAAAAGAATTAACAATATAGATGACATGTTATTTACATAAAAAAAATGCTTTTATATTATTTTAATATCATATACCCCGTTAAATTTTGATCGTTTTAATCCCGTGGAGGATCGATCCAGTACAAGAAACACTATCGATTTGTACACATTATAAATTTGTACGCCTAAAGGGTCAAACATGTACAGACAAAGATAAATTTTTAACATCCTGCATGCTAATGTTGTATATATACCCATGTTTTTACAAATAAAATGATCTTTATCTTTAAAGATAAAATTAAAAATAAAGCACTTTTTTTTCTAAAAATCGAATTAATATACGCATGTACGAAACTAATTTCCTTAAGTAAACGTCAGCTGAGCGAGTCCATAGCGATAGTGTTTCATGTACAGGATTGACCCTCCACGGGATTAAAACGATTAAAATTTAACGGTATATTGGGTATTTTTGCCTGTGCGATAATTTTGCCAGTTACAACTGATTGATTTCTCTCTGAATCTGTTTGCTCTTCAACATCTATGACATATCACGGACTCGAAGAGCTTTTGATCATGTTTTGGCCACGCTGCCGAACGTTGTTGATCAGCAGGAACCCAAATTTATTACATAATATTACAAAAAATATCTTATTTACGAGCACGATGACACATGGAAAGTTTCCTTTTTTGGCCGCACCATGTCTCTTATGTCGGCGTTGTGCTGCCCTCTATAGTTCCTTCACGTTCCCTAATATAAACTTGCTTTATGTTATCTTTTATTTTATTGTGTACGTTTTTTGCGAAATAAATGGCCGTATCTTTTTATTCGTCAACTTGAGTAGTTTGATTATTTCACAGCTTCAAGGGACTTGAGTATACGGTTTTAATTTTAACTCAACACCTCCACGCGTTCCCGAGATAAAAGGTCTTGACAGACAGATAGACGGACAAGGAAGTGATCAAAAAAGATTCCGTTTTTTCTTTTGAGGTACGGATCCCTAAAAAAATGAGAACCTGGAGCCATAACCACAGCATCACCACATTATTAAATATGAAGACCCCGTTTGTTGCCTTTATGGCCGAAATACGGTGATTAATTCGTTTTGTGTCGGCAATAACTTAGTTATTGCAAGCCAGTTCACATGCACTACATAGAGTAAGAAGTAAAATGGAGTCATCAGTTTGTATATCAGTATACCAACCAATAAGGTCAATGTTGATGTTATACTCCTTTGTTTCCATTGTTGTTTTTTCATCAAATAGCTTCCCCTGCTCTGGATAGAGTAGGAGGGAGTATCAGACTTTTGCTTTTGAGTAAAACGCACTCTTGTTCCTTTAGTTGTTCTTTGCATTTCAGGGCTGCGGTGAATCTTTCGAACAATTACTTAGCATTTCAATAGTTAACTCACATAGCCATAGCTTAGCATAGCATAGTTTTTTCACATAAAAAATAATATTTACTAAGTTTTCGAGCGAAGTGCGTGACAGATATTGAAAAACTTCCGGTACTTCTTCCGATCATTTATGTCCGTGGTTCCATATCTATTTTCAATGTTCGACATACGAGTAAGTTTAGCAAGCAATACGATGGACGGTAAACGACTTGATCACACCAAAATTTTTGTATGCTTAAATGGTTGGACGGGCTGAGATGAAATTGGACACAGGTAGAATATTACCATGTAACAGGACTTAAGACATTTATGCCGAGAGTTTGTTCTCTTCGCTTGTCTTTATAAGTGTGCGTGGTATTATCAGTTAAATTTGTGTAAAAAAGCTGGAGCTGGAAGCTGGTTGACTGGCTGTTGGTCTAGTGGTTAGTGGCCCTGACTGCTATGCCGGAGGTCGTGGGTTCGATTCCCACCCAGGACAAATGTTTGTGTGATAAGCATGATCATTAATTTGTTCTGTGTCTGGGTGTAATTTATCTATATTATGTATGTATTTAAAAATAAATAAGTATGTTTATCAGTTATCTAGTACCCGTAACACAAGCTCTGCTTAGCTTGGGACTAGACGACGTTGTGTGATAGTGTGTGTATGTGTGTGATATATATATATACAAGTGCGAGTCGGACTCGCACACCGAGGGAGGGTTCCGTACAAACTGACTTATGTAAATAGTTAAATTCCCGAATCAAGTCTCAAAGATTTTTCTGAATCGAAAAAAGTTTTTATTTGTGACGTAACTACAAATTTACAGTTTTTAGATTTATTTCTATGTTCGTACTGTGAGACCTTGCTTCATGTTAAAGTTCAGGGTTCTAGGTCAACGGGAAGTACCCTATGAATTTTGATTCCCTTGAGTGTGCCAAAATGTACGTTGTTGGCGACATAAACGGCCGTATGTTTTTTTGTCGTTCATTTAGTAGTTTGTTTATTTCACAGCTTTTAGTGACCACAGACCTATGTTTTTTTTATTTAAACTTGATACCTCCACGCGTCCCCGGTCTTGACAGACAGACACACAGACAGACGGACAACAAAGTGATTTTATAAGGTATCCGTTTTTCCTTTTAAAATATGGAACCCTAAAAATACGTTAAAAGCACGTATATTTTAGTGGTCTCATTAAAGTGTGTGTAAATGTACTCGTAGTGTGTAAATGCAATAAAATCAATACTACTTTAAGCGCGAGCAAATTAATAATAAAATTAAACATTAACTTCCCAATTCCCACTCTTAAATTTTTTAAATAAGTATGTACGTCAAAAGTAAAGCCTTCTCCCACTCTGGGCGGAACAAAACAGATCGTCAGACTTTTTCAGACTACAGTCCTCCTGAGTTCCTTCAGTCACCCTTTGAGTTAAATGATGGTAACTCTTTAGAATAACCCCGCGGCCCTAGCAGGCCCAATATTTATCCTAACATTATATAGTAAGCACTCCATTTCAACAATACTCTGTGGCACTACTAACTAGTTTATGTATAACAGAAAACCTGCTGGGTACAGTTAGGCCACCACGAGGCTACTGTTTTGAATCCAGCCGGCCTATGTATTAAAGTGGACTGGTTTATGCATTTGTGGTTATAGTGTGGCGGCAAAAGCTTTTGTTTAGAAATTGGTCCAATGTGGACGAATGCGATGATGGAGACATTGCATTATTATAATTGGAAATGAGAAGAAAGTATGCACAAGGAATAAGTTTTTTTTGTTTATAATTATATTGTTTTCTCAAGGTTATAAAAAAAACAAACTGCAGCCTCTAATATTATTGTCACATTATATAGTTTACATAGGTTTAAGGTTGACAGGTAGAAAATGCCTAAGGCATTAAGTTCGCCTCTGTACCTTTATGTGCATGAAATGTAAATAAATAAATAGAAAAAATATATAATTTATTAATACGACTACCTACGCATTAAAAAAAGATGTAAAAAATATCTAATTTAAACTAATTAAAAATAATCTAAAATTTTCTACGCATTATGGGGGTCAAAATACATTCAATGTATTTTGACCCCCATACTGCGTGGTTAGTCAAAATACAGTGCATTTATTGTTTGCTACAAATTATGGCTGCTGCTTTTTAGAATTCCGTTCCTCAAAAGGAAAAATACTAAAACTCTTGTAGGATTACTTTGTTTTCCGTCTGTCTGTCTATCAAGACCGGGAACGCGTGGAGGTATCGAGTCGAAATTAAAACCGTATTATATTCAAGTCTACGGTCTCTAGAAGCTGTGAAAAAATCAAACTTCTATGTCGACGGCAAAAAATACAGACGTTTGTATCGCAAAAAACGTATATTTCGACACTCACAAGGGAATCAAAATTTATAGAGTACTTCCCGTTGACTGCGAATTTTGAAATTTGGCACAAAGCAAGGTCTTACAGCTTAAATATAGGAAAAAATCTGAAAACTGTAAATTTGTAGTTCCATCACAAAAAAGTTCTTGCGATTCGGGAAAATCTTCGAAACTCGATTCGAGAATCGAATTATTTTCATAGGCAGGTTTATACGGAACATTCAGTTTGCGAGTCCGATTCGCACTTGTTTTTTCTCGGTTTTTACTCATTGTAGGCTATGGGTCCTCAGATGATTTATCACAAGAGTGTTAAAAAAATATATTAGGGCCGGAAAAGAATGTTTGGCAAGAGTCTCCACAAATTGGGTACCTGAGGACGGACGACCTAGGAAAAGGTGGCAAAATGACTTACACATCTACCGCAAGGGCTGGTTTGAAGTGCCTTGAAGAGGTTGAAAGAGGCCTTTGCCCAGTAGTGGAAAAGTATGGTCAAAATTAAAAAAAAAATACAGCAGTAAACCATAACTGAATAACAAATACTCCAGCAAAAAAATGACCACATTTATCATTATCGCCTGCTAAATAATGTTCCAAGCTATTGACTGGACAGCCACCTATCAGTCCAGGTAATAGTTGAATGCAATTAATATGAAGTTGTAGACTTAGCCCAAAGAATCGCCAAACTTAAGTTGTAGGGCAGGGCACATTAGTCGTAGAACGGATGGTTTGGGGCCGAAAGGTTTTTGAGTGGCCACTGCGCGCCAGGAAGGCCGGCAGCGTTGGAAGGCCTCCCACAAGGTGAACCGATGATCAAGTGAAAGTCGCGAGATGCGAGACGCCCAGGACTGTTCGTTATAGCAACATTTGGGGTATGGCCTATGTGACCTACAGTGGACATCAGTCTGTCGGCTGAAACGATGATGATGATGATGATGACCCACCTTTTTTCTTTTGTTTGTATTTTACGGCCACGGTAACTCTTTTAAATGCTCCCTGTTAGTCCTTAAAGGTGCTATTTGAACCTCGGCTGCAGGCTGCGGATGTGGCTGCAGGCTGCAGATGCGGTGGATGCCCGAAGCCGACTGCAGCTGCACGATTGGTTTTCTATGTAATAGTATGGATTTTCTGTGAAAACAATTCTGAACGCGGTTACGGCAGCAGGTCGAGGCAGCTTGGAAGCAGGACTGGTTTTTTTATGTAGTAGTATGGATTTTCTGTGAAAACATTCCGAACGCGGCTGCGGCTGCTCGTGCAACCGCCGTATGTGTTGCCTGCATCCGCAGCCTGCAGCCGAGGTACGAATAAAACCTTTACGCTCTAACGACTGAACAGATTTAAATAAAATATGGCGCCCAAAAAGACTGTTTAATGAATTAGGATTTTGGATACTCTTTATCCCGCGAATATGTTCCCATGTAATAATTTTCGAGTGAAACTGCGCTGGCAGGAAATAGTTAACAATAAACGCCATATTTACGGTCATTTTCCGGCAACTTCCCAATAGAACGAAAGCCGATACATACGGAATGTGTACCCACTACACATACGCGTGTTCTAGATAATGTTTCAACCGACCCCAATGAACCGGCCACCAGTTAGCCCGGGTATTAGTCTAACACAATTAATTCGGGCACGGTCTCACCCACTTTACGGTACTATATATAGACCTCTAATTTTCCTTGATTAAGACCTTGATGGGATGGTAGATGTTAATTGGGAAGTCTTAACTGATTTTGTTTTTAGTTTAAATGATTTAGAAAATTCGAAGACATATGACATGACATGACATGGGACTCCGTAGTGGATTACGGCCCATTCTCTCTTTTAGAGAGGAGGTCTGAGTCCCAGCAGTGGAAACATTAATAGGCTGAGGAGTATACTTATCCTTATTGTTTTTAAAGGAGTAATGGTTTCTCTTGGATTGAAGTTGAAAAACCTGGAGGCTTAATTCAAATAAAATGAAAAAATAAAATTGTTTTAATCTACATATGTTTGTAAAAGGTAATATCTATAAATAATGATCCGTTTGCAAAATTATGACCTTGAAATTCCCTTAAAAGCATCTGAGCATGTAAACATAGTTCACAAGTAATTCTTTCAGAATCAAGTAGCTCGTTATGAAGAAATAAGACAGAGAAAAACCGAAATTGAGACAAATAAAAATGAACAAGCTGGCAAGAAATTAAAAAAAGGAATTTAGGAATTTAAAGACGACTCAACAAAAACTTATCTTCAGAAATAAAATAACGCTTAAAAGAAAGATTGATAGCTTTAATAGGCTATATCAAGCATTTAAAAATGCGCTTACGTAATGGACACAGGTACATACAATAAGTCTTGTCTTCATGTTGGGGTCAGGTTACACTCTAACTGAATGTCAATGAACACCTGTATTTTACAAGGAACGACTGCCTTCCTGAACACCACAACCTAGTGATTAACACGATACCCTTTGGCAAGACTGGTTTTCCTGGTTTCTGACCAGGGGCGTAGCTACCGCTGTATCTGCCGTATCAAATATACAGGGACCCCACGCTACAGGGGCCCCGAAGTAGGCAAAAATTCCTAAAATGTTATCCACAACCGTCTCGTAGGATAAAACAAGCATTTGTAAAAAAGCACCATATTTTAATGTTCGGGGCCCCTGTGGGACTAGCTACGCTACTGTTTCTGACTAACCGTAAAGATCGTCGGAGATCTACAAATAACAACCAACCAACGGCTTAACATAAATAGGCACATACAGCCTATATTAAAACTATCGATTCGATTTTAGGCTTCGCAGACTTGGCTGTTATTAATATAGGTCATGACCAGAATATTCACACTTTGACACATAAATACGTAAGTACATTTGCAAACTGATGAAGCTATGGAGTCTATTCGGTTAAGCGTTCGTTATGACTAATGTTTTTGGCACGAATGCATCCGTGGACCTATTATGTATCATAATTTCGCTTATTGAAATAAGTATTAAGTGACCAGACCTTTAAGTGGGTCTTTCGTGGTATCAGAATCGTTAATTGGTTCCTCAAAAGAACTGGTATATGGATAAATGTAAATATGTTTATTTCTATAAATTGTTTATTAAGAAGCACACCGTATACACCGTTAAATTTTGGTCGTTTTAATCCCGCGGAGGGTCCATTCAGTACATGAAACACTATCGATTTGTAAAGATAAAAATGAAAAATAAACTACTTTTTTTTAAACTCGAATTAATTTACGCATGTACGAAATTGATTTCTTTAAGTAAACCTCAGCTGATAGAGGCCAATGAACTGCAGGTAGTTAGTACGCAATGACCGACAACTCCCTACAAGGTCATCAACTCGTTTATTTAAAGAAATTAATTTCGTACATGCGTATATTAATTCGAGTTTTAGAAAAAAGTTCTTTATTTTTTTTATTTTATCTTTATTAATCGATAGTGTTTCATGTGCCGAATCGATCCTCCAGGGGATTAAAACGACCAAAATTTAACGGTGTATAAGACTATAAATGAAATGATTTTGTTTGAATTGATCAATTGATTTTAATGTTCCTTCTCAGAGTAGTAGGACACCAACCACATCTCGTTTTAAAAAAATGGAGTCCCACTTATTGGGTCCCATTAAACGTAAGGCGGCATTGCAGCAGACCAAGGCAAAGGTGGAAAGATGACCTTGACAATTAGTGGGGGGACTGGCTCGTAATGGCCGCGGACAGACGTGTGTGGAAAAAAGAGAGGGAGACCTTCGCGCAGCAGTGGGACATAATAGGTTAAATACTAAAAACTGGTTAAAATAATACGTCAAATATTTTAAAACGAGATAATATGATTGTGCCTGACTAATCTGAGAAGAAATTTTAAAACAAACTCAAAATACACAGTTTAATTTAAAGTTAAGACATTTACTTGGTTAGTTAGGGCATATCTGTGTATATCCACGCCCAGCCCTTCGAACTAAAACGCTAAAATTTTACACAGGTTTCTTTTATCAAAGACTAAGAAAGAATATTTTGAAATTTCAAAGTTCCGAAAGAAACGGGTGAAGCCGCTAGCCGAAGGCAGTTGGTAATAATATGAGAAAAATAAATTAATATCAAAGTAAGATTCTTGAATATTACGGCAAGAAGGACAATGTCGGGTCAAAAGATTAGAGATCTCACATTAATTCCACTAGAATACAACAAAGGGAAAAGCAGTCTTATAAATCTGCCAGCACAAAAAAATAAACGAGACGCAATCGCTCAAGAGGCACAGAAGAAAAGATCGTTTAGAACGCATCAACTTCTTCATAAAAACGAAACTAATTCGAAAAATAAAACAAACCATTCCATTCAAGATTTAGCAATTCCTGTTTTTGCAAGAAAGATACCAGAAGGTGCAAGGTTTTCCTTTATATCACGGTGTCAAAGGGAAATAAAGCGGTTCGTTATGACGTCAAATTTCGTCAAGATAAAAAATGTTCCTCGTTTTGTTTGTGTATAGCCGTCATAAAGATTCAGGAGTGCTCTCCCTGAATATTTTAGCGTTTACATCTTAAAGTTGAGAAATGAGAGCTGTAAGGCTTAATTTGTTGGGTGCTTTGAACAATATGCTACGTTTTAAAGATTAATATATTTTTATAGGCATCTTCTCAAACGCCGACATTAAGTCCAAACTGACTTTTGTATAACTACTTAAACAGCGAGACCATAACATTAGAAACGTAGGTGTCCCAAATTTGATCCATTTCTTTGTTCTATAAATATAGTAAATCGCAATTTTTTATGAATTTTTATGAAACCTGTGTCTCGTGTATCATGCGAGATTTCATAAAAATTCATAAAAATTGAGATCCTACGCATAATAAAACATTGTACTTAATTTTTTACTATGCGTAGAATCAGAGATAAAATAAGATCTGGAAGTACATCGAAATGGGTCAAATTTGGAACGCCCGCACTTCTAGTGTTAAAACTAAGCAGCCAATCTCAACGATTGCTTGGAAGTGGTATTAACTAGTTTAAACTACTTTCAAACGAAGTAAAAATCGTAACAACAAAATTCCTCCAATTAATGACACTTGTAGTCGTAAGCAAGTACTAAACTCCGTAAAAGATATATAAAGTTACGGTTAGAACACATTACTAGCACTGGCTAGTACTATAGGTGTAGAAAAAAGTGTGCCGTAACACGTATCAGTTTAAGAGCCAAAAATTATCTTCGATGGCAATCAGCAAGAGAGGCACGTTCGGGCTATTGCGGTCGGTGTGGACCTAGCTTAAGGACTATAAATAGCTTTACTTGGTTACTACTTTTTTTTGGTCTCGGTTTCATTTTTAAATACGTAGGTTTTGTTAATGCTGTATTATTTAGGTTTTCCTCATGATCAGTAATTAATTTAAACTGCTGATATTTTGACTGTTTTTGCCAAAAAATACATTTTACATTTTTTGATAATTTATTTAGTTGATTCATGTTTGAATACACAAAATAAATGTTTCATTTCATTCGTTTGAAGTAAATGAGTTACTCATTTTCCACACCTGCAACCAAAGTTCATTTGAAACACTCAACAATCTTTCAAAGCTTTAAAATAAACAGACAGATGACTTTCTAAAGCGAAATTCAGCAAATGATTAAATTACTTACCTTTACGTTAATTCAAAAGCCAAACGAATAAACCATACGCCATTTAAAAGCATATGAACCCAATGGAGGCTCTAAAATAGTCTAAAAGCGAAATTAATATTTTAGTTCACTTTCATAATTAATAGTGTAAAGAGAAAATGCCAAAGCGGTGTGCCCTGTGTCTCAGTGTGCATATAAAATGAGTTAGGTTAAAAATTATTCAGTTTTCCAGCTACACAGTGTTTATGTTAACTCCACGGGGTTTTATGACACTGTGTAACACAGTGTAAGCAAATTCTTTTGTCTGTAATCGTGTGTTAAGTGAGGAAGGTATCACATTCGGTTTGAGTGTAATTACGAGTTGGTTAACTTTAGTCAACTTGAGTGTGAATAAAGCTTTGCAATGTTAAATTGAAAAGAGCTTGGCAATGGTTCGTTTGTTAGGGTTATTATATAAAAGTGATTAAACAGTTTTGTGTTAATATTTCACGCCAAAGTCTGAAGTTTGGATAGGCTCGCCCTTGACCATTATATCACCTGATGGTAAGTAATAATATGGTCGATATTATGTGAAATATAGTACAGACTTAATACTTAGAGTGACATAATTTTTGGAGTGGCGATCGCGCGTCGGAAAGCCTTCCACAAGGTGGACACTTTTTTTGAGTATGACCTATTCCCGACAGTAATATTTTCCGATTCCAGTATATTGTCTAACCGTATACCAAATACGCAAATACGTTCCACCGATTGAGCGTGAAGGAGTAAAAAACACACAAACATAAAACAAACATTCGCCTACACAATATTTGTGTGAATATGTTAACCAACCTTGGTCCATTCAGGAGCAGTATTATATTGTCTGTATACAAATTTCTTCGCGACTTTATCTATAACTATCTTGAATTTCTTGAACAACAAAGTTATTTTTCCTTTATCCACTTCGCTGGAATCTCCTCAACCCTTAATATTAACCGTAAGACCCAAGATGAACCAGAGGCATGCGTAAGCAAGCAGTTACTCTGAACTAAAGTAAGCTATAAATTAACTTGTAACAAATTGGCGACTCGGAGGTTGTATTGGCGCCTTGGCCGTAACCGTGTTGTGTGCACGACAAATATTGGCTCCAAGAGACGGTTTGTGTAACCGTGTGTTTTGGGAATTGCGCATGTATAAGTTGGGTTGACGGGTTGTAATTAGATCGGTTTATACTTCATAAAAAACTAGTTGCAATACAAACTTCTTTTGCTTTGCATGCCATCCTTATGCGTACGTAATAGAAGTCAAAATCGGTTGAACGCATAGTGAAAAAAGTTTGTTTAAATGTCTAATCTTATTGCCAATGATGCTTATGTATAACTCTATTCACGTTAGGAAAATAGTGACACATCAGAGCTAATGCAAAGTGAAGGCGTAAAATAAAGTGATAAAAATTAAGCCATTAATATTAAAACTATTTTTTTGTTACAAAGTATTTTCGAATATAAATTAAATAATAATATAATTAATAATAAATATAATTTTTTATGTTTTTTATATTTATATTTGTATTAAGAAATATTTAAAAATATAAAAAATATGTATTAATGACAAATAAAGGAAATATAATATTATCAAAAATCGTCAGAATTTTCAATTTTATTTTTATGAACGATATGATGTATTCATTTTTTAGAAGTGATGAAATTGACAAAAGTCTTGTCCGTATTGTCATTAGAAATCACACTTCAATTGTCTGTCGAGATTGAATGTGGCTGGTGGGGAACAGGATGTTATTGCGTAGCTTTGGGGACACCTGATAATAGCAGCCTAGAAAAAAAATAATATCGTGGGGTCCGAGTGCTTACACATTTGTATAAAAACTTTCTACACGCCTTGTTACAATATGCTTGCTGCATTGCCATGCAGCTCGGCAATACCGCCAGTTTTTTTTTTGGGCACATTACCATTTGATAGCGATGTAGAGGAATTTATTGACGCCATAATTTAGATTGTCATCATTATTTTAGTTTTTTAGTGTATATGAGTTCCGTTTTATCTTCGAATTTCCTCATCAGATAAAAACAATAAATCTATGGGACCAACATGGAATAATCTTTCAATCAACATTGAGCATAGAACCTCTTCTTTTTCGAAGTCGGTTAAAAAATAAAACCAATTTTTCCTCTTCATAAATATCATAGTAAGTTAGTTGTGTTTTTAAGTCTTTATAAACTTGTGAATCCAAACAGAAAATATAGGATGTTTCTTTTTCTTCTGAAAAATAAAACCAAAGAATGTTTCAGACATAATAAAAAAGTTCAAACACTTTACCAAACTTAGGTATGCTTAGAACGCAGCATTTCAAGCGTAATAATTTCAAAAATGTTACCTCACGAAAACAAAATACAGAAGTTGTTTCAACAATCAAAAACAGTGTTTAAACAAAACAATGGAATAAACATTGTTTGGTGGAATTGAAACAGAAAATATTTCCGAGGCTGAAGCCACTGGAATGCCATAACTTTGCCTACGTGACGCAAATTTAGTTTGTGGCAATACTTAACACTTTTAATCCGGAATTTTATGACTGTATTTTTGTGTTGAAACTGTTTTGTTTTTGTAGAATTGCAATTGGTATTTATATTGTTTGTAGACTGTTACTTTGCACAATATTAAGTATTCAAGCATTCTACAAACAGTTGACTTATTAATTTATGAATTTTAGTATTTTTTTTACAGACTACACTCCTATAACAAATATTCAAATATTTGTTCCGTCCAGGAATCCAATCCGCGACAATCGCTCAACCACTGCTTTCCTGGTAGCTAAAAGTTTTAAGTTAGTTTATTTCTAGGCAAGCTTTATTGTAGACCACATCGTCGCTTACCATCAGATGAGATAGTCAAACGCAAGCCTATCAATAGTAAAAAAACCATGCCATCAAAGATACGATCCGAGTGAAGATGCCTACTTCGTTAGCACAAATCAAGAAACACAGATTCTTTTACTATCATATATATATGGTGTTCCGTCACTTCCGCGGTTGTGTGTGTTGTGTTGTGTGTGTGTGTGTGTATGTGTGTGTGTGTTGTGTTAGTGTTAAACTGTATTTACTTTATATATGTTAGTCTGTAAGGTATATATCTATGGGCCAAGATGCCTGAAAATAAATGATAAATATTATTATTATACAACTGGCCTGTTGGTCTAGTGGTTAATGGCCCTGACTGCTATGCCGGAGGTCGTGGGTTCGATTCCCAGGACAAATGTTTGTGTGATGAGCACGATCATTTGTTCTATGTCTTGGTGTAAATTATCTATAATTTATGTATGTATTTAGAACTCATAACACAAGCTCTCCTTAGCTTGGGACTAGACGGCGTTGCATGATAGTTGTGGAATATATTATTATATAGGGTGACTGGTAATTAGTGAACGATACTTAAACACGTGATTGTAGTCATGATAACAAACAACTTTTACTATGGGACCAAACCTGAAATCGCGAAAAAAGTCAGCCAAGTTCAGTACATTGTGACGAGTTAGGCCATAGTAAAAGTTGTTTGTTATCATGACTACAATCACGTGTTTAAGTATCGTTCACTAATTACCAGTTACCCTAAATATATTATTATAATTATGTAAGTTTGCGACCAGCGCTCAATAGGCAAATAGGCTATTGCAAATTTGCAAACATAACCTCGCAAAAAGAGAATCTCTAGACCCATACGCCACCCAGTGCTACTGCAGTACTCATGACCAGACGATGGTTCACTAACATTTCTCAACCGGATGGTGTGGGGATACCGCACGGTCTCGAGGCTCCTTGCTGGCCTGTCATTATAACAACAGCCATGAGATCTGGACTCAGCAGTCCTTGCACGCATACACGATTTGCACATGGAGATGCAACACTGGGGTGAAACTTCGCTGCACTATCGCAATTCAGGTGAACGTGATCACTTATTGGAAAACAGGAATTTATTTCAAAATGCATTTCGTTGCTTTCAGTTCAGCGCGAGCCTATCAACAGTAAAAATAAAATGTTGCACTATAACTCAATCAGAAACATAACATTTATTTGAATAAGAAATTATTATTACGTATTTTTAAAAAACTAGGCAAGTGCGAGTCGGACTCGCGCAGTGAGGGTTCCGTAAAAACTAACTTATGTAAGTAGTTCAGTTTCCGAATCGAGTCTCGAAGATTTTTCCGAATCAAATAGTATATAAGTTTTGTTTTTTTGTGACGTAACTACAAATTTACAGTTTTCAGATTTATTCCTATACTTGCGCTATGAGACTTTGTTGCATGAAAAATTTCAGGATTCTCAGTCAAAAAAGGAAGTACGGGAAGTACCCTATAAATTTTGATACCCTTGAAAGTGTCGAAATATACGTTTTTTGCGATATAAACGGCCGTATCTTTTTTTTATCGTTATCTTAGAAATTTTTTCACTGCTTCAAGGGACTGCATACCTGAGTTGCATTGCATTGCATTGCATCAGCCTTATAATGTTCCCACTGTTGGGACTCAGGCCTCCTCTCTCGGATAGGGAACCATACCTGAGTATATAGTTTTAATTTTAACTCGATACCTTCTGCATTTCCGAGATAAAGTTCTTAACAGACAGACGGACAACAAAGTGATCCTATAAGGGTTCCGTTTTTTCTTTTTGAGATACAGAACCCTAAAAATGTTGCACTGTAACTCAATCAAAAACATAACACTTTTTCCAACAAGCAATTATAACTTTATAATAAAAAAATTGGTTCGTTTGAAACAACATGGACACTGTCCATTTTCACAGTGCAGTTGGAAAACAAAATACATTTGATGAAATTAATTCAGTTTCAGTGGATATGGTAGTCTGACGGGATTAACGAAGCGGCCATTTTGTGTTATTTAGCTTTTTTGAAACTATCAAATGTTTTATTGTTGCTCAATGCCCAAGGCTATGTAATTTAAAAGAGCTAACCCCTTTGGATGGAAATGATTCAAATAAAGTTTCTAGGTTTTTTGCTCGCAAAATATTATCTTTTTCAGGTACTATAATAAAACTCTATTAATAGTCGACTGGCCTGTTGGTCTAGTGGTTAGTGGCCCTATCTGCTATGCTGGGGGTCGTGGGTTCGATTCCCACCCAGGACAAATGTTTGTGTGATGAGTACGATCATTTGTTCTGTGTTTGGATGTTATTTATTTATAATATGTATGTATTTAGAAATATATAAGTATGTTTATCAGCTGTCTGGTACCCATAACACAAGCTCTGCTTAGCTTGGGACTAGACGGTGTTGTGTTATAGTTGTGGAAATTTGTAATATGAAATAGTACTCACTTGGTTAATCCACGGCGTTTCTTTGATTGCCGCTTTTTTGCGAGGGTTACGGTAATTTCTCCAAATAATCGCAGCCCTGAAAGGATTCGGACTCTGGCCTTATAAATTTTGCTAATATCTCTTTGCTGTGCGCGTGGAACGCAATGAACCGTCGACTTAGGCTTAATCCTTAACGGAGGGCTGGATGGCGAGCCATAAGTAGCTCGCCCTCCGGCCATGCTCACCCCTAAGGTTCATGCACGCATCTATGTTAGCCGGAAATCGTCCTATGAATCCTGGACCTACGTCAGGTCCTTACCAGAACAGAAAGTGAGGAGACCGTGGTGCCTCTATATCCGCTCCTCAAAGAAGAGCCTTATAGATTCGATAATGGCGTACCCAGGAGTTCCTACAAGGTGGAATGATGACGTAGTGAGAGTCATAATCATGCTTTAAGTGAAAGACGTAGAACCGGTCGTGCAATGGATGCGACACTTTGGGATGGTTTAAGTCCAACAGTGGACGTCTTTTGGCTGATGACAGACAAAACTTCAAAATATAATGAGGTGACATTTCGGTAGCAACTGTCGATCCCATACTTTAAAAAAAAAATATAGATATTTATATTTTTATAAGCTTTTATTTACTTTCACCGGACCGATGTTTCATCATCATCATCAGCCTTTTAATGTTCCCACTGCTGGGACTCAGGCCTCCTCTCTAGGAGAGGGAAAGAGCCGTAATCCACCACAGGGGCCCAGTGCGGATTGGTGGATGTCACATGTCTTCGAATTTTTGGTTCTAGGACATGCTGGTTTCCTCACGATGTTTTCCTTCACCGTTTTGAGAGCAGTGGTGATAAATTAATTTACACAAAGTAATGCGCCTGGCTGGGTTTGAACCCGCGACCTACAATTCGTAAGTCGGGGCCGTTACCACTCGGCCACCACTGCTCTCAGACCGATGTTTATCTGTGATGAAATCTTGCAAATTTATGATCCACTTCCCGGTTACCGATTGAGCTGTAATTTTGCATGCAAGTGTAAATCGCGTGACAATGCAATATTAAGAAGACATGGAGCTGGAAGGTGGCCGAAGGAAATCAGTCGTAAACATCACAACCCCTTCGAGTTTGGGCTCGTTTGATTTGTATTGACGAGTATTTAGGTGCTAGATGGTAACCAGGGTCTGATGATGGAACTGTAAGATGGCCATAGAAACTTGGTAATAAGCCCAATAAGATAACCAGATCGTGTCGTGAACTTTTTGGAGTGGTCTTTATGAGTATTAATTATATAAGTGTATGCCGCGCTATAAAAGCTTGCTAGGAAAAAAATATTTTAATTGAAATTTTTTTGTTGTTGTTTTTTTTTTAAATTTGATAGGCTCGCGTTTGACCACCATCTCACCCGATAGAAAGCGAAGATGTCGCCGACGATGGAGCACGCTTGCCTAGAAGTAACCTATTCACTCTTGACTTAAAGATCCCTAGGTTATAGCTATCAGGAAACAGACTCAGACAGGGAATAGGTAATTTGTTTATAGGTATTGCATATCGGTCACTTCGACTAAGAGATATGGTAATTCTTCGTGAAATGTAATAAGGTCTACATTGCATTAAGAGCTCTGTCATCATTTTCAAACATTTCACGCCACATTTTTTTTGTGACAAACCTTCCAATAACGAGAGCAATATTGATCATTGCACAAGCAATATACGGGATAAACATAAAGCGTAACGTCTGATATTGTTAGAGGAAGGGTCACATGTCCGCCATAAGACATAAAAAGTTAACACGCAGTTTCCTACAAGGGCAGTGTTGTCGTTGACTGTGTAAAAAACACAGACAGTAGGTTAGTTTTGGTTTTTGGATAGGATAGTTGTTTAGGATCTGGGTGTCTTGTGTATGCAAGTTTACAAGTTTACGGAGTATATTCCTCAAAAGCACAACTATTTTTAAGCGCGTACCAACTAAGCTCAACTAAATTATGAATTTGTGAGTTAATTTGAATTTATGAGCATAACAATTAACGCCAAACATAAGTGATAATACTTTTAATTGCTCGCAGAACAGATGGTCGTTGGGGCCGAAAGATTCTGGAATGGCAACCGCGTACTTTGCTGATGAGCAGTGGTGGCCGAGTGGTAACGGCCCCGACTTACGAGTTGTAGGTCGCGGGATCAAACCTAGCCAGGCGCATTACTTTGTATAATTTATTTCATCACCACTGCTTTAAAAACGGTGAAGGAAAACATTGTGAGATAACTGGCATGTCCTAGAACCAAAAATTCGAAGACATGTGACATCCACCAACCCGCACTGGGCCCGCTTGGTAGATTACGGCCCATTCCCTCTTTTAGACAGGAGGCCTGAGTCCCAGCAGTGGGAACATTATAAGGCTGATCGCGCGTGGGAGCGGCGGCACTACAGGAGGGTGGGGAGTCTTTGCTTTGCTTATTTTTGATGATAGGGGAATGGGGGGTCTGGATGATGGTGATTACGTCAGCAGTACCTATAAATGTTTTAGTATTTTTTAAGAGAACGATGTCGATTTTTCAAAATCACACGAAAGTGAGCATACACACATCACTGAGCAGCAACCATGCAATATCATTGAAAACTTAAAGTCATAGATTCGTGTGTCATGGACTGATGACTGTTGCTATTATATTACCTAATAACGAGCAAACTGTAGAGGCCCAGCCTGCTAGCTGCAGGCAGGCAGGGTCGAAGCCTGCTGGGGTCATGGGTTAACTTCCGAAAGGAATACCTGGCCCCGGCACGATAGGTTACGAAGGAACGGGGTAGGTTTTTAGTCAGTAAGAGTCTGACACTACTTCCGGGATTGTCATTGGATGATTTTACCTACCATAAAAAAGAGTACATTGAAATATGCATGTAGATTGTACGTACCAATGTTTACGTGAGCATGGGTAAGGGGTGAGAACTTTGCTTACTTTTGCTGACGAGGGGGGAGGGGGGGTTAATATTTGCAAAAAGTCTACTTACGTAATACTTGAACGGCCCCTCATCAATATCATGAACATGATATATTAAATCAAAAGTCACCATGTATAATAACTATCACAACAATACTGCCAATAACTATTCTACAGAGACAACACTGACGCTAAATTAGATCATAAGAATTGCCAACCTAAATCCAGCCTACAGAATTCACGCCTTCACAGTAGAATAAAATTCAATTGTTATCCTTTTCTCATCCAATTTACCCTCAATTGACTTACTGATATTTTCTCTGTCCTTACTAGGTCTACGACAGCGCCGTAGGCTAGCTCGGCACATATGGGGCCGGTCGTTACCTTCATCTTACTGAAATGTCGCCCACAATACCCTTTCTACTGTTTTCTTATTTTATTATTAATTTACGCTTGAGGAACTATCGTTTTTTTATGTTACGTATAAGAGTATTGGTTGTTTTTTGTTTAAGAGATTAGAATCAACTGCTTTTTTTGTTCCATACGAAATTTAAAAAAGATAACTTAAATATACAAGCAAGTGACAATGCGATAAAAATATTTGTACATTATGATACAAGTGTGTAATGTTGGTGATTAGCACTGAGGTGGTATTTAGACCCAAGCCGTGACGAGGGTCTTAAGGGAGTCGAGAATGGTAATCACAGATTACTCACATGTGTCATTCAACGTTTATCAATAAACTTGTGAAAAAAAATCAATTCAACTAACCATTACCACAATAGTAAAACTAGGACAAATTTTTGTGACATGGCGAAAAACAGAAAGTTTCCGTCCTTTCGACGTCTGACAGTATTATAATTATCTAAGTTTTATGCGATTTACGACATGTTTAAAAGACAGTGCAGAGGATGAGAGATGCGCGTTGTGGAAACAGAAACACCCAACTCCTCTACACTTCATCACCCTATCAGAATATCTCCCCCTGGACGCGAACTGCAGTAGCCAATCTGGAATAAACTAGTGCGCCTCACCATTAACGATTGTATCACTACTTACCATTAGTTGGGATTGCAGTCAGGTACTAGTTTATATCAAATTAAAAAAAATCTCTTAACCCACTGTGGACCCAGGTTGGCCGCTGCAAGAATAATGTGGCCAAATGGGGCTTTATCGACCAATCTCTGACACAGTGCCAGTGTGGAGGTGCACAGTGCCGCTACACGAGACATGCGTCACCTGCTATGTTGCCCATCCTGCACAACAGCCTGCACTTTACAGGATTTGTACGAGGCTAATGACGCAGTGGTACAGGTTGCCAAATTTTGGTCAGAAAAAATAATAATTTGATTTCATAGAATAGAATAGAATAGAATAAAATTTACACAAAGAAGAATTTTTTTTAAAAAAAAACACTGTGTTATATTATAGTCATCACCATCATAAATTGCCAGAACAAGTAGGTTATTATTCTGGAATAATTCAATTCAATGTACTTATTCAACTATTTTGCCCAATACACAACAATCTACTAAATTCCATCGTAATCGTGAAAATCAAAACATTGTTAACTCAGTTCAAGTAATTTCAAATATAATACGTATTTACTGAACTCCGAGCGAAATACCGATTAGGTAATAATGACAATGCCCATTCTACTTGTGCTACCCGAAATTATCAACAAAAGCATACCGAGCATTATCTACGCCACACCTCGCATCCAATTAGAATTCATCCCTAAAACAAACAAACAAATACCGTTTCACCCCTCCATTAATTTGTAACCGAACCCAAAAGCTACTACATACGGATAAGCTAATCTGAATTCACAGGACTGCGTCAGTTTGGCTTGACGGATTGGGTTTTACACCTCGGAGAGGCAGTGATTTCGTAAAAAATATTAGTATTTAATACCCGTTGATCGCCATACGAACTCAGGGTTGCTGGGGCGTGAGGATGTCTGTCTGAAGGAGGCAACCTCCTGCCATTACCAGGGGCCAGTCAGGGTCGATGCTTTAGCTCGTTGTCCTACCGTCCGGTAAGCGTTCAGACCGGGCCGAAAGGAGTACGGGCCCATCAGGGTCGAAGTCTATTGGGGCCATGGGTTATGTGAAAATGAACCCAGGTGCCCTGGAACGAAGAAAAAGAAGGAACAGGAGTAGGTTTTTAGTCAGTAAAACTCTGACACTATCTCTCACTTCGCCCAAGGGCGGGAGATGTCATTGGATGATTTTCCCACATAAATAAAAACGCCAATGCTTGCCAGTTCTGTAGATTGTTTTGAAAGATTACGGAGGTCTTTGCTTAAGGCAAATTAAGGAAGACTGTAGGGTTTAGTCAGTCAAATCTGACATTCTCTCTCGCTCCGTTCAGAAAGGGAGATATCATATTAAATGACTGACCTTTTTTTACGTGGGAAATCATCAAAATTTGTCAGTCCAGCTTGAAAGTTAAACTGATCAAATAAGGACGAAGGCGAAAGTTATCCAAGCACAGAAACAGATTAAGTTCATTTAAAATCATGACACCTTCGCCGTAGAGTAACGAGGCTTCCCCCATTAGTTAGGACAGTCCATTGTGGGCTGAAATTAAGCCTTTCACAATGCTATTCATTCCTTCTATTGTGTTGGAAGGGATGTAGTTATTACTTGGAATGGAATAGTTGAATATCGAGAGTGAATATTATTGGAATATTAAGAGTTTTTTTGCGGCACAGTATTTTAGATAAGATTTTGCAAAATCGAGACTTTAATTTAAAAAAATTGTGTCAATTTTGAGAGTTGAAACGTGTCCACGCGATACCATAAAGGGCATTGTATGAAAGTGTCCCCACCCACCAACAGACTTGAAACAGGTGTCATTCGAAGCGTCTAATTCAATAAAAATTTTTTTTTATTATGGCGACATACCTGAAAAGCATAGGGTTTAGATTTTATTAGACATTATATTTTAACCTAACCTAACCCAAGTTTTAAATACCTTAAATATACTCATAACATAGTACTGTTATAAATTTTTGAATTAGATTAGGTTAGGTTAGAATATAATGTCTTATAAAATCTAAATCCCATACTTTTCAGGTATGTCGTCTTAGTAAAAAAAAACTCTATTCAACTAGACGCTTCGAATGACACCTGTTTCAAATCTGTTGGTGGATGGGGATAGTGGCCATACAAAATCCGGCATCCCCCTTTAATTCTTCATTTCTGTTTAAATTGAAATCTAAAACCTTGTTTCACTTGGCCAAATAATTAATATTTCACCTCTCTCAATAGCCTCTCCCAAAATTTAGATGAAAATGGAATTGATATCTGTTCTTAAGAGGGGCCTTCCCTACTCGCTTGTCGTCAACGTTAAGCATGGTTTAAAAGCTTGTTGCTTCATCTAACGCAATCCAACGCGATGTTTGTTAAAAAGACAACACGAAAAAAGAGAGATAACGCCTGAAAACTCTGTTGGCATTCGGTAATTCCATGATTTACTCGAATATTTCACAAAACTTGTATCAGAAAATAGGTGTGTTTTTAAAACCCTTAAAAGTTTTTGAGAAAAATTGTCGTGATTCAGAATCTCGATTAAATGTGCAAGGCTTTTATACATGTACTTTTTTAATATTTGTAACATATGAGTGCATTATGGAAGGCTAAAGTTCACGTAAAATAGCATATTTTTAGAGGTCTTTGCTAGATTAGTTTTACACAAATTTATGTTTTGATTTCTATAGTAGCCTAGATAATATAATATCCACAAGATATCTGTTTATCTAAAATATTAGGAAAAAAATGTGTAATAAATAACATCATAATCACGTAAGAGCGGTTGTATATACACTGTTAAATTTCAATCGATTTAATCCCGTAGAGGGTCGATCCGGTACCACTATCCACTATCAATTTGTGAAAATAAAATTTAAAAAAAAGTACTGCTTTTTCTAAAACTCGAATTAATATACGCAAGTACGAAATTAATTTCTTTAAGTAAACGTCAGCTGAGCGAGTTCAATGACCTGTAGGTAGTTAGTAATGACCGACAGCCCAAAATCCTATAAGGTGAGGGTAATTTATAAAACAAAAAAGCGAAATTAAAAGTAAGAAAGAAAAAGTTTTCCTAAGTAACATACCATAGCAGTTGCAAGACGTCGATTCAACAAGGCTTACAGTATGATATTTCCGCTTTAAAATCGTTCACAGTACAGGTTTTCGATGTAACGAAACATCGCAGTAAAAAAACGTCGCAGTACAGAGACATCGTTGAAAAGTTTTCGACGAAACAACATTCGATAATATGGCTTTCGCACTCAAGTCGGTATCCCGCTTATGTGTATGTGTACGTATATTTATATATCAATGCGCTATCAATGCAGAGCATCGATTCTCATTATAATTAGCCCACAATCAGATTAATCGATTTCTTCAAAAAAACACTACCTAACTAACTAAAATTATCTAATTGGTATGTATACACGTCTATTTTTTAATTAGTGCACAAAAAAATGGGGCTCAATCAGTATCCGTTACTGATCATATTTGTGTAGTCAAAAGTACAAAAAACGAAATCCCAAAATTGTCCACGAAAATTTTCATTATTGGTAAATTCATAATTGAATCATCATTCATAACAACTACTACTAGAAAATACTAAGCGCAGGGTTTTTCCATTTTTATTGACATTTTTTCATTCATAAACCTGTACAATTTTTCCATAAATTGAGTGAGATTTTGGGAGATAAACAAACGCCCATAACTTTGCTGTTTATGAATATTATGCATTGAAACTTTACTTAAATAATAACAAGACCTTTTCTAATATGCCCTTTAAGTGTTTGCCATAATTAAAAAATAGTGGTGTATTTATATTGCGTGTGCATTATTCCAATTACTATTGTGTTTTAAAATATTAATTTCTCATTATAAACTTCAGAAATGCATGCTTAGTTTAGCGTCCCATTCATAATTCATAAAATTAAGTTGGTACAAGATCCTCACGACTCTCAAGAAGAAACTTAGTGTTTAAACAGCAAAATTTAGTGAAGAACTTAACACTTAGTAAAGAAGCGACGGATTAAAACCCAGTACTTCTTATAATCTCAAGATTTATGTTCAGATGGAAAACTTTCAGTAAATATAAGAACAATTTGAATGGTGCAACTGCTTCAGAAAATTTCTTGAAATAAAATAAAAACAAAGCAGTTTTGTCTTATCTAGATAAGTTCGGATACGCTTTTATTGATGAAATAAGATGATCATTCCAGCCCAAAGACATTCTCTGTAGGACAAGCCTCTCCTAAGTGTTGGAAAGGTTCTGGAGTGACGATGGCGTACCGAAAAACGTAGTGTTGGAAGGCTTATTACCACATAGAGTGATGATCTAGTAAGCATCTTTCTGAGTGACATTTGGGAGATGCCTAGGCTATGTCTTGCAGTGGACATATTGCGGCAAAAATGATGATGTTAAGGATGATATGAGAAAAGATTATTCATTCTGTAATAATTAAGAATACCTTTGCATAGTTTTTTTCTAATTATTCATAAACACCGGTAAATTTTGATCGTTTTAATCCCATGGAGGGTCGATTCGGTACATGAAACACTATCAATTTGTAAAGATAAAATAAAAGAATAAAGTTCCTTTTTTTCTAAAACTCGTATTAATATACGCATGTACGAAAGTAATTAAAAAAAAAAAGTGCTGGCCAGTACATTTGTGTTCGCCTTAGTGGTCAAAATAAACTGAACTTGCCTGATTTTTTTTGGGATTTCAGGTTTGCTCCCATAGAAAAAATTGTCAGTCATGACTACAATTACGTGTTAAAGTATCGTTCACTAATTACCAGTCACCCTATATATAAAAGGAGAAACTGATTGAATGACATATCAAACCCCAGCCGAAACTAGTAGGTCTAGCAGCGTGAATTACTGCACAAGGTTTCTTTTTATGACGTAGTCAAGCAAAAAGAGAAAGGATTTTCTAACTTATCACCGCACTGCCGAAATTATTAAATGATAAATGATATTTACTATGCAAAAAGGTTTTTTAAAAACACTTTACACGTTAATTTTTTCGTCAGTCGAGTTGACTGAGAATAGGATCGTGAAATTTGCACAAAGCTTCATTTTATGACGTAGGCAAGCACAGAAAAAGGATTTCCCAAAATTCACTCCCGACGTGAATGAAATGGGATTGGAGTCCAAAGTTTGTGTGGAGAATTTTCTTTCACGCAGGCGAAGCCGCTGGCAGAAGCTAGTCCGTTATATTTTATAATAGCTAGCACAGAAACCCGACTAAATGAAACAGACAATGTTATAGCATTAAAATAACCAACTTCTTTATTTTTTTTTTGGAAAAAGTTTTTTATTTCACACTTTTTAGTTGTAATCAGAGTGCCTATTTCTCATGATAATTCCAATAAACCCAAACACTGCTAGGATACATTGGTTTTATTATGAAGTTCTCGTGTCTACCTTCTACCTTTTACCAGATTAGTTAGATAGTACCTTATAGCCAAAGTGCATCCCATGACAATTCTAACAAGCCCAAACACGGCTAAGATACATTGATTCATTACAGAGTTCCGGTGCCTATCTTACGGCTCCATCATCATCATCAGGTCACTTTGATGATGCCATTTTCAACATATTTATTTATTTGTATTGTCACAGTGACTTAAATAGTGACAACTATCTATGCGAGTATGAAGTTCCGTTGGCCATTTGTGGTCTTCTTCATCAGTTCCACTCCATCAAATGTTACTTTTTGACTGCAAATGCTTAAGTCCTCGATAAAAATACCAAAATCACTATATGATTGAAAAAAAAAAAATTTGCAAATCGGTCCATAAACGATGGAGTTATCCGCGAACAAAAATAAAAAAAAATAACATATATACGGTCGAATTGAGAAACCTCTTTTTTTTAAGTCGGATGAAAATATTTTTTTTATTTTATTCTTTATGTCTGAAATATCTACGAATTTTGATATACGTTGTTCCTATATTTCATAGAATATTTTTAATGATATTTTAAAACAAAAAAATATATATATAAATTAAAAAAATATTATATTAAGCAGTTAAGACTCGGTGGCAGTTTTATTTTAACCTTGGATAAAATAAGCTTCTAAGAAAATGGATCCTGATAACAATCGACCTTGTCACCCTGTTAGAGTGACGTACGAGGTGACTTAAGTATTTCTATTTTTGTTTATTCATCTATTTAAATTACATTTTCAAAAGTTTCGACTATAATAATATTAGAATAAAATGTGTGTTACTCCTTCACGCTCAAATAGATTAACGGATTAAGATGAAATTCGGCACACGGATAGACCACGTCCTGTCGCCCGGGGCCCTGGGACAAAGGCAATGAATGGAGCAGGGTAGGTTTTTAGTCACTAAGAGTCTGACACCATTTCCCGCCCTACCCAAGGGCGGGATTTGTCATTGGATGATTTTACCTACCATAAAAAAAAAAAGAAAAAAAAGGCCACGTAATAGTACTTAAAATAGTGCGAGTATGTTTTTTACCAACCCACACTGGGCCCGCGTGGTGCATTACGGCCCATTCACTCTCCTAGAGAGAAAGCCTGAGTCCCAGCAGTGGGAACATTAAAAGGCTGATTATGCTATGATTTTGGAATAGTTTTCTACTTTCACGTGGTTGAAGTCGTTGACAAAAGTTAGTAGCGAATAAAATAATTGTTTCAGAAGATAAAAAAAACAGTACCTCTCTCACCAGTATCAAGAAGAACGCTAGTGTCCAAGCTACCGCCGGTCAGGGCTCTAGAGACAGGAAGCTTCTAACAATACGAGCGGTACCAAGAATTCCTATCTGAATGAAGCACTTGTTCCAGGCGCTCATCAAGATCCTCATTAGATAAGATAGTCAATCTAGACTCGAGATTATTAAGCTCTTGGTTGACGCGATTATCGGAACAATGGCCGGTTGGTCTAGTGGTTAGTGGTCCTGACTGCTATGCCGAAGGTCGTGGGTTCGATTCCCACCCAGGACAAATGTTTGTGTGATGAGCACGGTCATTTGTTCTGTGTCTGTGTGTATTTTATTTATAATATGTATTTATTTAGAAATATATAAGTATGTTTATCAGTTGTCTAGTACTCATAACACAAGCTCTGCTTAGCTTGGACGTTGTGTGATTGTTGTGGAATATTATTATAATGATCACAGAGTTTATTTTTAATTATTCATAAAAAAAACGTTAATATTTTAGATATTTAGTACTATAATTTAGGTATCTTCAAGGCTAGAGTGAATAGGCTCTTAATAAACTTGTGCGCCTCGCCATCAACGATTGCATCACTGCTTACCATCAGGTGAGATTGCGGTCAAGCACTAGTTTATATCGATAAAAAAATCATTATATTTTTTTCGTTTTTGTTTTTACTTACTGCCATAAGTATCAAAATAATAACACCCTTTGTAGAAAGAGCTGATATGTAACAACCAAACAACCAGACCGACTCACTTTCCCCACTATTCTATAAGAGCAGATTACACACAGACCAAATTACAGTTACCCTTGTTAAATTCACAGGTACGATAATACCAGGGCGACATAAATTCAACAGCGGTGAGATGTATAAAGGTCTGGCATTCTGCCGCACATATACACACCTTTGTGATTTCAACTGGACTCAGTTCGTCCCATAAATTGAAACGGCTAGAGCTGTGACAGGGGCCTCACAAAATAGACCTCGTATGGACTTAGCTACCTTTGAGGTCGAATTGTGGATGGGTTGTGAGTGGCTCTTTGTTGTGTAGTGGTAACAGCGAAAGGTATGTCAAACTAAAGTAAAATAAATCTGAATGGTTGTGAAGTGTCAGAATGGTGTTTTGTGAATTTTCGAAAATAAAGAGAAGGTAGTTTGATCGTTAGATTTAACGCGTTCAAATTCAATGGCTGTTTATTTAAATTATGCATGGCCTCATAACATACACTGTATCCCAGATACTTACGCCGTACATAATTCTGGGAAGGCCAGGCCCCGGCACGATAGGCAACGAAGGAATGGCGTAGGTTTTTAGTCAGTAAGAGCCTGAGACTATTTCCCGCTCCGCCCAAGGGCGGAATCTATCATTGGATGATTTTACCTACCATAAAAAAAACCCCTAATGGGGAATTTTTGATCGGCGCTTATCTAATAAAAATACTGGATATTTTCTATTTTAAAGTATATAACATTGTTACTCTTAAATAAAACTAGAAGGAGCTTTCTATTTTTCATCTTTCATCATAATATTGGTAATTCCAATTTGCGTATTACCCTATTAGATCTAATAAAACGTGTCATACCATTTTTGAACCCAGAATACTACGAGTATAATAAATGAAAACAATTTCTTTTTTAATAGGATTCCCTATTTAGATTAGATTCAATTTGATTATAAATGGCGAATATTTCTAATCGGGTAGTTTAACCTTTTCTCAATTTATTTTTGTTTTCTACAAAAGGGCTTTTTTTTTTTTTGGTGGTGGGTAAAATCATCCAATGACATCTCCCGCCCTTGGGCGGAGCGGGAGATAGTGTCAGACTCTTACTGACTAAAAACCCACCCCGTTCCTTCGTGGCCTTAGATACCAGGGCCGGGCTTTCCTTTCGGAAGCAAACCCTTGGCCCCAGTAGGCTTCGACCCTGCCTGCCTGCAGCTAGCAGGCTGGGTCTCTACGGTTTGCTGACAACTCCTTGAGGCGCGCGGGAACAGTGCGCACCGTTGATGACCTGGGCTTGGTCCGGATGTTTACCGGACGGTCGGACAGCGAGCTACCCATAGCTCGCCGTCCGCAAGCCCGCGTCTACGTTGGCTGGAAATCAGGATCGGAATCGGAATCCCCGCGGCGGCTGGGCCTTGTGGGCCGTTGCCTCTCGCGTGCGGCCTCCTCCTTTGCTAGCATTACTGCTTCGCAGAAGGAGGCGACCGCCTGCCATCCCTCCTCGCTTCGGACCATGGCCCGTACCAGGGCCTGGCGCGAGAGATCGCCGCTGCCGATCGCACTCACGAGAACACGGCGATGCTCTGCCCAAGCGGGGCACACTTCTACAAAAGGGCTACCACTCATCCGACAGCCTGCTAACTGCAGGCAGGCATTGTCGAAGCCTACTGGGGTCATGGGTTAATTTCCGAAAGGAATACCCGGCCCCGGCACGATAGGCTACGAAGGAACGGGGTAGGTTTTCAGTCAGTAAGAGTCTGACACTACTTCCCGCTCCGCCCAAGGGCGGGATTTGTCATTGGATGATTTTACCTACCATAAAAAAAAACCACTCATCCGAGGGATGAACTGCTTGCGTTCGTAGGATTTACTTGACTTTTGATCACCTTAAATGTGACCCGTGGGTAGTGCTAAACGAGCAGTAAATGCGGTGGTAAGCCATAAAATCGGCTGCCGGCTTAAAGGTTACAACCCCATCAGATAAAGTCTTGCCTCCAAGCGATCCGGCGCGTTATGGTTTATGTTGTCTGGTAAAGCCGTATGGTGGAGGATGGGTCTGAGCGGTTGTGTTGCGTTGTACGTCGGGTATGATTGATTCGGATATTTGATCGTGGAGATAGTTGGTTGACCAGATCCACCAAAAATACTATTTGCGTGTATTCACGAAGAGCATATTATAGTTCTAAAATATGCTCTTTAAGATGGTCTAAAAAAATAATCACGATGGGAATGGCGGGGACTGTGTTTGCTCGCTTTGCTCGCCCATTACTCCCCGCCATCCCCTTTAAACTTAACCTATCCGAGTTGGAGTGCCTCAAGTACCCTAAAAATTATAAAAAAATCATTAATATTTAATGTAAAATTAGTTTATCAAAACAATTACAAATAACAAACAAACAATTACAATATGGTGAAAACTAAATCAAAATGTATATGTAGAAAGGCAAGCCTTAGTGAGCCTGGGTCTTCAAGACAGAGACGTGTGGCGACGATGACGACCTTGCCTGCTGGTGGAGCCACGTAGTCGGACTAATCTTTTAAGGGAGGCGCCGGCTATGCGTGCACTTTGTATACTCAACCTAATTGCCAATGAGACGGGCTTGAGTTGCTGTACTTGGGGTAAATTTACAATGAATGCATTGTCGTCACAAATGAACTAATCCTGCATCGCTCAAGTAACATTCTCCGTGCGATTTGAACATATAGAACAACCCGAAATCATCTATCGGGCAGTAGCCCACCAGATATAACACCCGTCTGGTAGGAGGATCCTGCCTTTTCAATGGAGGTTAGCGGGACTTTACTCTCTGTTCCGCTTACCTCCAAAGCATTATTTATGATTAGCATTAGTTGTACGATTAAGGGTGTCTTCAAATTAGCTATATGGAATAACAAAGCAGCGCGGCGGCAGCGGTGCAGCCACGTTGCTGTCGCGCGGCAAGGGCTTTAGCCGTAAAGCGTAAAGTAGCAGAATAAGTTCATTAATCACATTGGGGTAGAATAAAATATAAAAATAAATTATCTTTTTCCCGTACGGGCGTGATAGACTTTAATTAGCGACAGAATTCATGTCTGACTTATCTTTCGTCGTTGACGAAGATATTTTAAAATATATTTCTAGTAGCTTATTATTATTTTAACAAATACAAAACACTGAAAACGCCGGCAGTAATGTCACTTTGAATTTGACAGCTAAAAGACCACTGACCGACCAATGATCGGTCATTATGAACTTTGCAGATAACGAACTTTTAGCTGCCTTTAGGAAAATGACAATGGAATCGTGTTGGAACATCGATATATAAGTACTACGCACTAGATTAGGCATGTCGTACAATCATTTTGCTTGACTTACATGTATTGCATGCCGTACAACTTGACTTGATGACATTAGTGCAGTTTTGCAGTTTAAAAGCGCTGTAAGTTTTAAAAGTTTTGTTAGACGTCATAATGACAATTTAGCGCTGCAGCGAACTTTTGTTTTAACGGTTCAGTATTGTGACAAATAGTTTCCATGAACGAGCTTGTCTATCACTTAAAATGTAAGTCGATGTGTTGGAATGGCGAATTTATAAAAATAGCAGACTTGGGCCCCTGGACACTGCCACTTAAGTTAGGCGATTCGTTGGGCTATAATGATAACCTTGGTTCTCCTGCGTATTATTTTATTTAGCACATAAAAAATAAAAAAATACCATGGATATTCTCTATTGCATTAACATGAGTCTAACCATTCTACTTAATGATAATAGTTTGATAACAAAATAATCCGTCTCCCCTTACTAAATCCTTTAGTAAATTACAACTAGGTATCTAAGCTTTAAGCTCGGAGATGTTATCAAAGATTCATAGCCTTATTAGTAAGTAGCAGTTAATTACACTAATTACTAGAACTATTATCTTCGGTGAATCCATTCTCGGATTAAATTTAATGACTTGCTTAATTTTAATCTGCCAAGAGATTAAAGATAGGTCTGGAGGTTATTAAGTGAATTGGATTACTAGACTGGTCTGTTACAATGTACATTCCATGTACATTGTAATTAAAGTTCTTGTAAATAAGCAATTATGGTAAGGACACGAAAGACTGCATTGCAATCAGATATACCTAAGTTTTTATTTTTAATATTCTGTGTTCAGCAGTAAGTCGCGAATCAAACCCAGTCAGGCGCATTACTTTGTGTAATTTATTTCATTACCACTGCTGTCAAAATATCGTCAGGAAACCGGCATGTCCTAGAATCAAATATTTGTAGACTTGTCACTTCCAACAATCCGCACTGGGCCCGCGTGGTGGATTACGGCCCCTATTCCTTATTCCCTCTCTTAGAGAAAAGGTCATTAAGCCAATAGTTCCAGCAGCGGGAAAATTTGAAGATAGTTTTTTTTTATTTTTTATTATTATTGATAGGTTCGCGCTTGACCGCTATCTCACCTGATTGAAAGCGACGATACGGTCGACGATGGAGCGCGCGAGTTCGTTTATATTATACATAATGTTATGTAAAGGTCATCATTGCCATCGTCACCAGACAATGATCGTCCCCAGGGCCAAGGGTTATGTGACAAAGAACCCCGGGGTCCTTGGACAAAGGCAATGAAAGGAGCAGGGTAGATTTTTAGTCAGTAAGAGTCTGACACTATCTCCCGATCCACCCAAGGGCGGGATTTGTCATTTGATGATTATACCTACCATAAAAAAAATCGTCATTGTAAACCCGACTTTGTTCACAGTTAGATATAGACATTTTTAGGTCGGCCCGCAAGCTTTTGTATATATCAATCACACCGAGGTTCTATCCCCATTGGTCGACCGAAAGGGATACTTAATTTATGCATTTACGAAATTAATTCCTTAAACGTCAGCTGAGCGAGGCCGGTAAAAAAGTACTTTATTTTTTTAGTTTATCTTTACAAATCGATAGTGTTTCACGTACCGAATATACCTTCCACGGGATTATATCGGTCACAATTTAACGGTTTTATAATATGTTCTTAAAAAAAATAAAGTTTCTTTAGATATTTTCATTTCAATGAAAATATCTAAAGGAAATATAAATTACAAATGTCGTCATGGGAGAAATTCGCTTACACTATTAGTGCAAAATAATATTCCTTACTCTACTTAATAGGTATATATACAAATTAAAAATAATAATATGTACAAACAGGTAGAAAAATAACTTATTGGGCATCAACAAATTCACCTTTCTCTACATATAAATTAGACTTCATATTGGTGGCTAAATGCTTGCCTGTATTTGAAGATGTAGCCTAAATTCGTTACTGCAAACCATTTCTGACTCATTCAGATTTATGTTTAAACGACACACAGAGAAATTAACATCGAAATACTGAGAAAAGACAGCTCTACGAAGCTCGCTTTCAGTTAAATTTCAGATTACTGTCTGACTAGTTTTAATTAATTTTGTGAGAGAAATATTTCTTTGTTTAAAGACTTGTGCAGAGGCCTACGAATTCGTAAATTGAATTATAAAGCAGATGAAAACTGGTTAATGTTGCTAGTGTTTTTTTATGATTATCTTCTATTAGATTTTTAAACGTTCATGTGATGTATTATGTTGTGGGTACCCATCTGAATGAAGATATGTGGATTTTTTGATTTTAGACATAAATCAAGATGTTATACTTTTTATCTCAAAGACAGCCATTATGATGATCGAAAGGTCAACTTACGTGGTTGTATTCGGTCCGTAATATTACTAGGGCTTTTTATAATTTACTAGCTGACTCCTCTGGGTTCACCCGTATGTATGGATACTGATCCATTCCTGTGGAGTGATGGAGCATAGCCTATAGCCTTCTTCAAAAAAAAAATCACTTCAAAACTTGAGATGAGAGCGTTCAAAAAAAAAAAAACTATAACTAAACATAACAATTAGTATAGATTTTAGCAACGAAAACACTTTTTTAATTTACGCGGACTGCCATGGTAATGTGTGAGTTAATTAGCTCGGTTAAAAACCAAGAGAAAATAAAAAAGTTACACTACTTTACTTAAAAGCTTGTGTTCTACACAGTAAATTAAAAGAAACCTACCTCACACACTTAAACGTGTGGCTTGGCGAGAAATTCACAGATTTATGCAACAGTATTCTACGTTTTGTACCAACAAAAACTGTACATTCTTACCTATATGGAGTCACTATTTAGGTAATAGTTAAGCATAATTTCAAACATTGTCTTCCTAGCCTTTTACTTCCAGTCTAACTACTGACTTAAAACCCCTGGTTTTACAAGGAGTGACTGCCTATCAGATCTCCACAATCCAATTACTAGCCAACATAATACTCCTTAGATAGACTACTAATGACCAGACTTTTTGCCCCCCTAGCTAAGGTACAATCGTTTCGTTTAGCGCGAACGCTTGGAGTTAGTCACGCCCCCAATTCTATTGTTCTGACGTCATCTCAACGCTCAGTCACGTGGGCAGAATAAAGGAATTGGGGGCGTGAACAAACCCTTAGAAGTTTTTGAGAAAAATGGTCATCATTTAGAATCTTTATTAAATGTTAATTATAGCTTTTGTAGAAGTACTTTTTTATATTTTTAATATATAAGTACATTAATGGAGGGCCAAAGTTCACGTAAAATAGCAGATTTTCAGAGGTCTTTACTGGATTAGTTTTACACAAAATTTTTGTTTTGATTTATATAGAAGCCTAGATAAATATCCACAAGATATCTGAGTATCCAAATATCTAAAGAAACATGTGTAATAACATCATAATCACGTATTGAGCGGTTGTATGAAAATATACCTCGTGTTGGCAGCTCTTAAGAAATTTGAATTGAAACATTCAAAACCTTACAAGTCGTTTCCTTTTCAACACTTTAACAAACACAGTAGATTTAATATAAAAGATCAAAAGGATCAATTTTACCCTTAACGCTCACTGATTCTGCCCCATGGGTAATAGGTATAGAAAAACATGTGATATTTTATCAAGTAATAACCCCAATATACATTTGGCACTCATTTTGTCCGATTTATACGTACATGTAAATATCACCCAAGGGCGTCTTTATATTCCCAACTTACGGAAGGCTTTTTTGATCCATTCGGTTAGTATTGTTGTCTCCTAGCCTTTTCATTGTTAGGGTCGGCTTCCAGAATAATATTATAGGATGTTGGTGTGAAATCATTCAATGACTTCTACTGCTCTAGAGCGGAGCGGGAGGGCGTGTCAGACTTTTACTGACTAAAATCACACCCATGTTCCTTCTTTGACTTGCGTTCCAGGACCCCAGGTTCCCTTTCAGGTTTCAGCGCTAGTAGATACGGGTTCTAACCCAGCCAGGCGTATTACTTTTTGTACACGACTGTTCTCAAATCGGTGAAGGAAAACATCGTGAGGAAACTGGCATGTCCTAGAACCAAAATTTTAAGTCATGTGGCATTCATCAACCCGCACTGGTCCGGGGCGCGCCACAATTGGGGCGATAAGGCCCATCCTTGGGGCGTGGTTGGAAAGACCTCACGGCGTTCTCAACTTCCGCACGACGCAGATGCTTACCGAACACGGAAAGTTCGCTAAGTACCTGTTCCGGATTCGTGTGGAGGATTCGCCCGGGTGTCGCCACTGTGCGGAACATCCGGAGGACACGGTGGAGCACACTGTAGAGGTGTGCCCCGCCTGGGCGGAGCATCGCCGTGTCCTCGTGAGGGCGATCGGCGGCAGCGATCTCTCTCGCCGGGCCTTGGTTCAGGCCATGGTCCGTAGTGAGGAGGGATGGCAGGCGGTCGCCTCCTTCTGCGAAGCAGTAATGCTAGCAAAGGAGGAGGCCGACCGCATCAGGCAGAGGCAACGGGGCGCTCGCCCCAGCCGCCGCCGGGATTCCGATCCCGATTTCTGGCCACCGTAGGCGCGGGCTTGCGGACGGCGTGCAATGGGTAGCACGCTGTCCGAACGTCCGGTAACCGACCAGACCGAGCCCAAGTCGTCGACGGCGCGTTCTGTTCCCGCGCGCCTCAAGGAGCTGTCAGCACACCGAAGAGGCCCAGCCTGCTAACTGCAGGCAGGCAGGGTCGAAGCCTACTGGGGTCATGGGTTAGTTCCGAAAGGAATGCTCGGCCCCGGCACGATAGGCTACGAAGGAACGGGGTAGGTTTTTAGTCAGTAAGAGTCTGACACTACTTCCCGCTCCGCCCAAGGGCGGGATTTGTCATTGGATGATTTTACCTACCATAAAAAAAAAAAAACCCGCACTGGTCCTGCGTGGTGGACTACGGCATCTTCCCTTTCCTAGAGAGGAAGCCTGAGTCCCAACTGTAGGAACATTAAAAGGCCGATAACGTTTGTGCTGTAAAAATTTGGTAGCGAGTCTCAAAATGTGCGCCTAAACGAAGCTTTAGTTTGCGTTGACTTGGAAGTTTGATTTTTTCATTGCTGGTTGAGGTGACAGACTCGAGCGATCTGTATGTATACATCAGCCGTCGCGCGGTGCGACATATTTTAAACATGAGTGTCACTGAGTCAGGGGACCGCTAAGTAAGGAACCTAAGTAGGCTTATAGAGTTGTACAACAAAAAAAAAACTAAGTACAGCACAATTGAAAATATTAGGTATTTCCTATTCGTTAAAGCTAATTAAACTTCATATTGCGGTCTCCCAACTCAGTGACTCTCATCTTTAAAATATTTATAGGTTTTTTTAATGAAGTTAAAAGGCTGAAAGAGTAATTTATTAACTTATTTTTTTACTTTTTTTTGGGTCGAGGTTTTTTTTTAATTTTTGATTTTATTGCCAACTTATGTTAAGATAATGACCCTAGAAAGCGTTAAATATCAGGTTTTTTATGTCTGCCCTAGTAATATAAGTCAATTTTGCTGACAGGCCTTTGTGTCGAGTGCAACACAATGCATCGGACTACGACCTTAACAAACACAAAGCTAAAAACTTTAAAAAACCACCAATAATATGAACTATTGACAAAAGCAATATTAAAATAATTGAACTGAATATTATATGTCTGCAGTGCAGATAATTTTGTGAGATATTTAAAGTATTATAATCTAGAGTTTCCCAACACAATATTATGTCAGGCGCCAGAGGATATTCACTAAAACCTTCGTATTTTTGGCAAACGCCTACCTCTTACATAAAATTACTTTGTTACAAACTTCAGGCCTTTTGGCAATCACCATTTTCTATATACTTTTATGAAGATGTCGATTTTTATACGAATTGGCGTCTTTATACCTCTTAATAGAGGTTGGAGCTGAAATACAGGGTGGCCAAATCGGATACATTCGACTTTAAATGAAGATATTTTTTTTTTGTTAAACAGAAATTAGCCAGCCATATCGTACAAATGCATTCGGACAGATGGCCGAAGATTATTTGTAGACTGTACGACGTCGTCAAGGTCAACCACGGTGAAAGTGGTGTTTTTTTTATTATTGTTTATTTATTAATTATCTTATGACATCTCTCGCCCTCCAGCGGAGAACGAGGGTGTGTTAGACTTTTACTGCCTAGAAACCCACTCCTATTCCTTCGTTGCCATTCATACCTGGGCCGAATCTTCCTTTCAGAAGCAGACCATTACTACCAGTAGGCTCCTGCTGGGCCTGCTGGGACAACTCCTTGAGGCGCGCGTGCAACAGTACGCGCCGTTAACGACTTGGTTTCGGTCCGGACTATTTACGGATGGTCGGACAGCTAGCTACCCATTGCTCGCCGTCCGCAAGACAACACCTAGGTTGGCCGGAAATCGGTATCGGAATCCCGGCGACGGCTGGGGCGTGAGGGCCGTTGCCTCACGCGTGGTGAAGGCAGTGTGACGATCTAATCATGTTCGTGGGTCAACTTGGCCAGAGATCGCCTTAGGCAGAGAAATTCGGAAAGAGAAGGAAGAGTCCTTGATCCAGCAGTAAGACACAATATAGGTTAATAAATAAAATAAAAATGAAAATGTCACCAGCCCTTTCTTTCGCTCTACCTAGTGCGGGAGAGCTGTTGTTTAATGCAGATGATAGCGATTTTGTCCGCATAATGATGGAATATATTCACGTAGCATATTTTATACATATATATATTTTTTTATTGATTTTCTGTGTAACAATTTTGTTTACTTTACATGTGTCAAATTTGTATTTTTGCTAATAAAAATATTATACTTATTATTTATCGAAATCCATTCAGCCGTTCGAGCATAAAGAAGTAACAAACATACGAACACAAACTTTTTCCTTTATAATATTACTAGCTTTTGTCCGCGGCTTTGCTCCCGCTCTACCCTATTCTATCTTACCCTTATGCCAAACCCTTATACCAATAAATGAGCGGGTTTTTAATTTTTTGTTTTAATAAACGAGATAAAAAAATATCCCATGTCCTTCTCCTGGTAATAAGCTACCTTCTCACCAATTTTAAGCCAAATCGGTTCTGCCGTTCTTGAGTTAAAAATAGTGCAACTATGACGACTTTTTGTATATATGTACTAGCTTTTGCCCACGGCTTCGCTCCCGCTCTACCCCATTAAATCCTATTCTACCCTACTCTACCCTACTCTACGCTACTCTACCCTACTCTACCCTACTCTACCCTACTCTACCCTACTCTACCCTACTCTACCCTACACTACCCTACTCTACCCTACTCTACCCTACTCTACCCTACTCTACCCTACTCTACCCTACTCTACCCTACACTACCCTACTCTACCCTACTCTACACTATACCAATAAATGAGCAGGTTTTAAAATGAAAAAGTATTTCATAAATAAAACGGATTCCTGGTATCTGTTTCCATTTAACTTAGGTTTTATTATCTTGAATTCTCCAAAACCTTTCTTAATTAATTATTATATCATTTAGAAGCTTAATTAAGATTATCCTTATACCACATGCTTCAAATTATCTCGGGACCCAACAATATTATGACATCAAATAATTTTAGCCTGTTAAATAAATCCTTAAGATAGGAAAAGGTATGTTTCATTTAAATTTCCCTTTTATGCGCAATAGGAACGATTGCTACCCTTCGGGTATCTTTCAAAGTTATCTTGAGGCTTAAGTCCTTGTATTGCGGCTTTGAAACTGAATCTTGGAGTATAAAACTATGTTCATTTTGAGGTTTCGGTACCCAAAGGGTAAAACGGAACCCTATTACTAAAACTTCGCTATCTGTTTGCCTGTCTGTCACCAGGCTGTATGTCAAGAACCGCGATGGTTAGGCAGTTGAAATTTTCACAAATTATGTATTTCTGTTGCTGCAATAACAACAAATACTAAAAACACAATAAGATAAATATTTAATGGCATACAGAAAACACCATCTTTTGCCTATTTTGTTTTTGTACCTAGTCAATGTACGGAACCCGTCCTGCGTGAGTCCGACTCGCGCTTGACCGTTTTTTATTATTATTTAAAGGCTCAGATTTGACCGTTATCTCACGTGATGGTAAGCGATGAGGTCGACGATGGAGCACGCTTGCCTAGAAGTAATCTATTCATTCTAGGCTTATAGATAGGTACTAAAGTTTTAGCTATCAGGAAATAGACTCAACTAAATGTGGTCCTAAATCGTTTTGTGTTTATAGGCTTTTTTTTTAAAGTAGATGAAATCATCCAATGCCTTCCCCCGCCCTTGAGCGGAGCGGGAGATAGTGTCAGACTCTTACTGACTAAAAACCTACCCGTCCCTCCTTTGCCTTGGTTCCAGGACCCTGGCATGCATTTTCATACCTCCCCAGCGCCCCAGATTAGGCTTCGACCCTACTGGGCCCCTACAGTTTGCTGACAACTCCTTGTTGTGCCTATAGGTGGGATTTCATTGCCATACTTGTGCTCCGATGACGGAACGAGCTTGGTCGAATTAAATAGTATAATCCCATTGGTCCGGACTGTAGAGATTTCAACTACGTAAGGGTTTTTTTTTTTTTTTTTTATGGTAGGTAAAATCATCCAATGACAAATCCCGCCCTTGGGCGGAGCGGGAAGTAGTGTCAGACTCTTACTGACTAAAAACCTACCCCGTTCCTACGTAGCCTATCGTGCCGGGGCCGAGCATTCCTTTCGGAACTAACCCATGACCCCAGTAGGCTTCGACCCTGCCTGCCTGCAGTTAGCAGGCTGGGCCTCTTCGGTGTGCTGACAGCTCCTTGAGGCGCGCGGGAACAGAACGCGCCGTCGACGACTTGGGCTCGGTCCGGTCGGTTACCGGACGATCGGACAGCGTGCTACCCATTGCACGCCGTTCGCAAGCCCGCGCCTACGGTGGCCGGAAATCGGGATCGGAATCCCGGCGGCGGCTGGGGCGAGCGCCCCGTTGCCTCTGCCTGATGCGGTCGGCCTCCTCCTTTGCTAGCATTACTGCTTCGCAGAAGGAGGCGACCGCCTGCCATCCCTCCTCACTACGGACCATGGCCTGAACCAAGGCCCGGCGAACTACGTAAGGGTGGATACTCGCTGTACGTCGGGTTGTCTGATGTTTCATATCACGTAGATCCACAACTACCAAACTTGTTCATACAAAAGTAGACTCTAAACATCGGAATTAAGGCCTATAGTGGCGTGGATGTGAGAGGACACCGGTGTCCTCTGAGCTAGGACAGAATATGCAACTTAACGTGGCGCCATGATACGTCTTGTGGCGCCGCGCTGTCCGACTCAAAACAATTGGCCTTTTCAACTATCGTCGCATCACGGTCCCGTGTGAGAAGCCCCTAAAATTGTAATCGAAATTTCGTGACGGAAAACTAAGATGTTGAACACGTTGAAGAGAACACGTTTGTTATATTGAAAGGTGTGCCCTTTGATACACGTGTCGACCCACATCGTGTTTTAATACAGTAATACATAATCGTTTGTAGGATTACGTACTTGAAGGGTGTCATTGGGACCCAATGGCGAGATATGTGAGTCGTTCTTTAAATTTATTATGGATCAAAACTAGGTTTTGATAAATTTGGGTCCAATTTAAAAAAAATATTTTCATCCCATCGAATAGACAAAGAAAATTTCCTGGAGTTCTAAGGAAACAAACATAAAAATTATAAAACTTTTTTCCTAAGCTAAGCTAGAGCTAAGTGCAAGTGCATGAAAGGTTCCGTACCATTATCTGTACAACATTAGACACTATATTATATCAAGCAAAAAACAGTATAAAATCACGTTTATGGTATAGGAACCCCATTTAAATATTTATTTTATTCTGTTTTCAGTATTCGCGGCAGCAACAGAAACATCAATTGTTTAGCTATCACGATTTATGAGATACAGCCTGGTGACAGACAGGAACAGTTAAGTCTTAATTATAGGTCCCGTTTATTTTTTTTGTTTGAGTACGGAACTCTAAAAAGGAGATTGGTTTCACAGTTGATAAATGATATTTATTTTGCAAATAGGTTTTTCGAAAACATTTATACACGTAATTTTTTTTTATCAACTTAATCTAGATGAAGCCGGTGTTTTCTAGCTGACTACCCTGAGAAGAAACACTGAAACAAACTCAGGGGTCAAAGTAAAAAGAACCACGCAGATTTGAGTGGATCTGTCCAGTCAGTGCAAGCATTTGTCAGTAATCGTATAGTGTAATGTATTATTAAAATAAATACAGAACTTGACTACAGTTTTACGTCAAAATCGAATACATACATCTGACTACTATTACTCCAAACACCAAATTAACTACCGTATAAATATTAAAGGATCTATCCGCTCACTATTTTTCACGTTCCTTTACCACTGTTAAACGCTGAGTTAACGATCTGGCTGTAATTGGTGAGATTACGTCGTGGCTTTGCCTAAAGCCAGCTGAGCGAGATGAAAATCTCGAATATTCGCATTACGGATTCTTGGTTTACGTTTTTATCCCTCGAAAATTAGGAGTGAAGTTTGGCTTTTGCATTTTAATAATGTTAAAGGAAGTGACAATCTGGAGAATTACCATGATGTGTTTGAAATGTCAGTTGTGCGAGCGAAAAAGAGGGCTATATAGCTCCATCCCTTTTTTCAGTAAGCCGTAAAATGGATCACATAATAGCTCGTGGTAGCACTGCAGTTCTGTCGGACGGTAACCGTCCGGAACAAGCTCAAATCGTCAACGGCGCGCACTGTTCCCGCCTCAAGGCGTCGTCAGCAAACTGTAGGGGCCCAGCAGAGTCGGAGCCTACTGGTATCATGGATAATGTGAAAGTACACACCAGGGTCTTGGAAGCAAGGCAGAGACAGAACAGGGTGGGTTTTTAGTCAGTAAAAGTCTCACACTATCTCCCTCTCCGCCTAAGGGCGGAAGATGTTATTGGATGATTTACCCACCTAAAAAAAAGTATACCTACAGATAGAAAGTAAAGATTACCAGTGGAAGCGTCAAAGGGCAATATTGACGGCTAGGAATAGTAGCGTCGACGAAATCAATAACATAATACTGGGTAATCTGTCTGGAGATTTTTTTTATGGCAGGTAAAATCATCCAATGACAAATCCCGCCCTTGGGTGGGGCGGAAGGTAGTGTCAGACTCTTACTGACTAAAAACCTACCCTGTTCCATTCCTTGACTTTGTCCCAGGGCCCTTGGTGACATTTTCACATAACCTTTGGCCCCAGTAGGCTTCGGCCCTGCTGGGCCCCTACAGTTTGTCTGGAGATGATGTCCGAGTGGCCTTCTAAAAACTGTATAACTGGTATACAATTATTTTACGACAATGTAACGGAACCAGGCTCCAATGACAGTACCACAGTTTTGTTTGGCCCAGCAGTAGGGCAAAAGGTGCTGATACCTTTCATCCATGTGATACCAACGGATTTACTTTTTTGTAAAAAAAAAAAACAATTTCCAGTAGAGGTGTTTGCGGTAACAGTTAATAATGTACTTTGACTTTAAAAATATTTCCAACTTATACGCGATTGAAGACGCGGACAAGAGCTATTAAATAATTATAATAAAACAAATCAATCAAACACTTTTCGACTTCTACGCGGACGAAGTCGCGGGCAATAGCTAGAACATAATAAAATTAAAATAAAATAAATATTTAAGTATATATTATTTAAATTTATTTCCTATGAAAAAACAAAATTATTTTTTGTTCTGTTGTTTATCTAGTCAATGGTACGGAACCCTTCGTGCGCGAGTCCGACTCGCACTTGGCCAGTTTTTTATTGTTGATGGGCTCGCACTTGACCACTATCTCACCTAATAGAAAGCGACGATGTAGTAAGTAACTTTATTTTTTATTGTAATATTTAAGAGAATAGTTTTCTAATTGGATAGAAAATTAAACTTTGCGGTTACTCAACCGCCACGCTAACGACCCACAGGTAACAGCTGAAATTATTTCGCGGCTGCTACTAATTCTAGGAGCCTGGTCCTTTGAATCAAAATAATGCTCGAGAGTATTCAAAGAGCAAAGGATTTGTGCCGATAAGACTTTAATGTGGAAGAGTTCATAAAGATAATCCTTATTGGGCAAAATGAAAAGAAAAGAAGATTTATTTTTTAATCAACTTGTACATTTTCGTCGATAAAAAAAAAATAGTATCTGAACTGTTTTGTTTTTCCGTTCACAAAACCACCAAGTCAAAAGAAAAATATCTACAGTTTTTCCTCCTTACATGTTTTAAAACAAAGTTCCCATACCACTTTTATCCGCCTGTCTGTTCGTAATTAACTCAAAAACTACAGAACGAATATTCACGCCGCCTCCACCAATAAACAGGGTCTTGCATCAGGAAGGTTTTGATGTACAATTATCATCATCATCATCATCATCAGCCTTTTTTATGTTCCCACTGCTGGGACACAGGGCTCCTCTCTAAGGAAGGGAAAATAAATGCATTTTAAAATGCAAGGTGACAAAATAAATGATAATAATTTACGGACAAAATAATGTAATATAGTTATGCCAGTCTATATATGTCAAATAAAATATTTTCCTTTCTTTCTTTCTTTTCTTTTCTTCTTTCTTTGATTTAGGTACAAACTGTTACTTGAAATGAAATTATTATTATTAATATTTAATTTACTTTTCTATTCGTATTTTCATTTTCAAAAATCTCTTATTTTTTTAAATATATATGAAAAGAAAATATTATGCACATGTGGAGCAAAATTAAGAATTCAAATTATTGCTATCATCCGTATAAAGCTGGGGCGAGAAACTAGTTATAATTAATCAAGAAAAAGGGTTTACTCAAAGTAACTTTAATTTTCCACAAAATTTAAACTCTTAAGACATCTTTAATGGCCGGCGGGCTAACGAGACAGGGTTCATTAATCAAATGTTCATAATTACTTAAAAAAGCTGACTAACCCTCAAATAAACGATTAATCTTTCAAGACTGCTTTGAAGTATGTTTATCTAGTTTAAGGGTTAATACAGCGAGATTTTTGTTATATTTTTCCACTTATTTTGCTAGCAGTCGTGGGCAGTGTGGCCTCGAATTACAAATTTTATGTCGTGTGTGCGTGTATATTCACTTTACTTTATTCTTGAGTCCTTTTTTTCCTAAGTGAAATCATTCAATGACTTCTCTCTTTCTGGGTGGAGCGGGAAGCCGTGTCAGACTAAAACCCACTCCTATTCCTTCTTTGCCTTCGTGCCAGAGCCCCGGGGTACACTTTCACATAACCCGTTGCCCCAGTAATTCTTGAGTACTTAATATATTTAATCGAAATATATTAAACGAGTATAAATATACATTTCTTATTTATTTTGTATAAAATATCGTACAAAAATAAAACAAGAAAATACTCAAATTCATCACCTAGTTTTTTATAACCGTGACTGAAAATATTAGCCTTTCCAACAGTCGTCACTGGACCCACATGTGGTGAACACCCTCACATAGGAGGCCAGTCTCTAATAGTATATGTAAATGTAATGGGCTTATTATGCTAGACTAACTTCTGGATTCTGATACTATATACAAACTTTGAACCCCTGTTTTTAGGGTTCAGTACCTAAAATATTTGTTTAACATTTACATTACACACATTAACATAAATTCAGTCTTTTTAGGTTTCCGTATCTCGCAAGGAAAAAATGGAACCCTTATAGGATGACCTTGTCGTCCGTCTGTCCTTGTTACCTCGGGAACGCGTGGAGGTATCGAGTTGAAATTTAAACCATATATATATGCTCAGGTCTGTGGTCCCATGAAGCTCTGAAAATCAAACGTCTAAGTTAACGAAAAAAAAAGATACGGCCGTTTATGTCGCAAAAAACGTATATTTCGATCTATATCTGTGATTTCGACACTCTAAAAAGAATATCAAAATTTATAGGGTACTTCCCGGTGACTGAGAATCCTGAAATTTGGCATGAGGATAGGTCTCATAGCACAAATATAGGGCAAAATCTGACAACTGTAAATTGGTAGTTACATCATAAAAAAACTTTTTTGTGATTTGGAAAAATCTTCGAAACTCGATTCGGGAATTGAACTCGATGCGCGAGTCCGACTCGCACTTGCCTGTTTTTTTTTTTAATTTATGGAGTGAATTTTGGAAAAATCCTTGCTTATTCTTTGTAGGTATCTCTGCATAGTATAAAAAAGTCGCTTCCCGATGTCTGTCCCTATGTATGCTTCGATCTTTAAAACTCCGCAACGGGTTTTAATGTGACTTTTTTAATACATATAGTGATTCTGAATGAAAGAGGAAGGTTTTTAAGTATGATACATGCATAATTAATTTAATATCACCATTGCACCCGTGCGAAGCTGGGGCGGGTCGCTAGTACTAAAAAAAAACTTAAAAAGGAACCTTCTAGGTACAAGGGTTTGAGCCTAACATTGATGAGACAGAATGTCAGGACTTTGCCGTTTAAATATACAGTTTAGTAAGAAAACGTTCATTTTCATTTTAGCGAAAAGACGTCCACTGTTGAACATAGTCTCCCCAAGTGCCACCATATCGACCGGTAATATAACGCTAAATTATTTACGTTAACCAAAAAAAAACAAAATTCAATTCATATTTAAAAAAATGTTCATAACTGCTTCGTGCTCTTAAAGCCGCAATGTAAAAACTCCAAAACAAAATGTTTCCCCACGGAATTCACATGACGTTGTTACTTTCAAAAAGATTATGCAGGAGGGACGAGTAAAGCGCACCTGTGTTATACTAATAATGACATAGAGTAAAAAATGTGTAGAGAAGCGCAACTCGTGTAAAAAAGTAGTACTGCAAAAGTACATTTTGATACAAGTGCAGAAAGTTTTTCATTGTGACTTAGGCGGAATTCGTACGAGAAGAGGGCTGCAGTGACAAAGCACGTGTATCAAAGGAAGTTTTTCAATACACTTACGACTTATGGTAGTTGACGGGCGCGACGTGGTTGACACGCGTCAAGCGTAAAACGACAAATTTAATAAAACTATGGCGGGGATCAGCACGCGCACTTTTCTGCACTATTTCAGAAAATAGTCAATTGCGTATCTAAAAGCAGTGAGATGAGCAGGTTTTCGAGTAAGTGTATTGAAAAATGCCTTAGCCGTCGTTGAGACAACACGATTATCGAGAGAATACGTGATCTTTGCGTTCACTCGTACGGCAACTTGATCGCGTCGTGGCTGGCCACAGTTTTACCGAACAAATTATCACGATGATTACATATTCAAGTGATTATTAACATTAGGAATCGTCCTAGTATCAATAATGCCTGAGATAATGTTTACCTGAAGAGCCTAATAATATTGTAAGAGCCACGCGCTACCAAAAAAACACGTGATATAAATCCTTATTTTCAGATATTTCAGTAATCATATTGAAGATGGTGAATGTATGGTGATGCCACCTTCCTTTTTGGTCATTGCCAAATATTGTTTGGGAGATCCCAACACCCGATACAACACAACACTATTTTTGCTTCCCTTCTTTGTTTGCGTATCGGTTCTCACACAATACGGAGTGCGTATCGTGCTCCTGAATGTTGTGGTCAACATTTTAAACAACTGAAATTGTAGGCTTTGCAGCCAAGCTCCCGAACAGAGTTGAAGAGTTGTAGATCATAATACTATTGGTAAATGATTTCTACGACCTTTACCTACTGCATGATTTCAATGCATATCAGGATAATAAGGCCATATTTGAACTGTTGAGGCAACGATTTTTTATATGCAATTGTTTCTTCTGATTCAGTGTCAAGTAGTAAAACAGAAATCGTTAAATTTTTAATCGTTTGCGTTCAAGTGTAGCCAGTACCGTCACCGTAGTACTTATTCTTATCGTGTAAATACGTCTTTTAAACTCGTTAGTCATTGGGTACGAAATTGTCGCTTCTATACATTCCTAAATCTATGCTAATAACATAATACGATCCGTCTGCCAAGCTCGGTGATTACGTCAAGCTTGTATATAATGTCAAGCGGTGATTACGCCGGTTTTCTGAACCGTGTGCGGTATACATGTTCAATAATAGTTTTCGTTGAGAGTGGCCGGGGTTACGCTGTGTGCTGGTAGGTGGGCAGATATATAGAATGGTTATGTCGGATTTGTAGGTGCGTATTATTATTTGTATGATAGCGTATTTAAAATTTAAGCATTAGACGGAATATTAAGCTGCTTTAAGACTGAATAATTTTAAGACTAACTGCAATAGACATGCGTAACATTTTTTTAAATATTATTCAATTTTTATTTAAATATTCGCTTAACATTTACATTACACACATCAACATAAATTCAGGCTTTTTAGGGTTCTGTACCTCGAAAGAAAGAAACGGAACTCCTAAAGGTTCACTTTGTTGTCCGTCTGTTTGTCTGTCGAGATTTTTTATCTCGAGAACGCGTGGACGTGTCAAGTTGAAATTAAAACAGCTTTAAGGGACTGCAGACCTAAGATTTGCGGTCTCTTAAAGCTGTAAAAAATCAAGCTTCTAAGTTAACGAGAAAAAAGATACGGCGGTTTATGCCGCACAAAAACATACATTTCGACACTCTCAAGGGAATCACAATTCATACGGTTTTTTTTTATGGTAGGTAAAATCATCCAATGACAAATCCCGCCCTTGGGCGGAGCGGGAAGTAGTGTCAGACTCTTACTGACTAAAAACCTGCCCCGTTCCTTCGTAGCCTATCGTGCGGGGCCGGGTATTCCTTTCGGAAATTAACCCATGACCCCAGTAGGCTTCGACCCTGCCTGCCTGCAGTTAGCTGGCTGGGCCTCTTCGGTGTGCTGACAGCTCCTTGAGGCGCGCGGGAACAGAACGCGCCGTCGACGACTTGGGCTCGGTCCGGTCGGTTACCAGACAATCGGACAGCGTGCTACCCATTGCACGCCGTCTGCAAGCCCGCGCCTACGGTGGACAATTCATACGGTACTTTCCTTTGACCTAGAATTCTGAAAAACATGAAGCAAGGTCTTATAGCACAAATATAGGAAAAAATTTGTAAACTGTTTGTAGTTACGAAAAAATCTTTCAAATTCGATTCGGCAATCGAACGGTTTTCATAAGTAAGATTGTACGGAACCCTCAGTGCGCGAGTCCGACTCTCACTTGCCTGGTTTGTAAGATTGTTGTCATTATTTATTTTTTTATCATTTAGAATCTCGATTAAATGCGTCAGGCTTATTTAAAAGTAATTTTGTATTATTTTTAATATTAAGTACGTTATGATGGGCCAAATTTCACATAAAATTGCAGATTTTCAGAGGTCTTTACTTGATTACTTTTACACAAATTTATGTTTTGATTACTATAGAAGCCTAGATAATATCCACAAGATATCTGTGTATCCAAAATATCTGAAAAAAGATGTGTAATAACATCATAATCACGTAAGAGCGGTTGTATGAAAATGTACCTCGAGTTTAACATCATAATAAATTAGTTGCGCGGCCTGGAATAGTTTTTTATTGTTTGTTACCCACTCATCACCTCAACCAACCACCCATTGGTTGGTTGAGCACCAATAGGCCTCTGAAGGAGATTCCGGATCTGATCGGCATCCAGAATCGAAATAATATATTGACTGTAAGATAACCGATGTTTTAGGCCTATATTTAGATGATATACCTAAAGATATTAAACGCTGGCGGTAGAAAATCAGAACATACATAAGTTCTAATAAATCTAGGCCGTAAAATGAGGCCGTAAAGTGAGGAGTTTTTCTGCTAGTCACGAACCAAAGCCAATCAATCTCGTCGGCTCAAATGTAATTGGTTGTAACAAATAGCACTAGAGCGTGAACAAGATTTAGCCAAATGGTATATGTAAGTAATTACCTATTATTATCTGTTTTCATTAAGTCAGAAATCAGAAATATTTTATTTGTGATACATAGGTACAGTGGTTGGTCATATTTGAAGTTAACGTGCGCTATGATCATAAGTTTGGGTATAAGTCTGGGTACTATATCGAAATCTTTCTAATTTTAATTCGTATTATGATTTCTTTACTTTGGATCACAGTAGGCAATGTCCCATAAAGCCGTTGCATCAGTTTCACCTGTCATTTGTAAATTATTTTTTTCTTTTTTATTTCTCTTTTTAGGTTTCTGTACAAACGGGTAAAAACGGGACCCTATTACTAAGACTTCACTATCTATCCGTCATTTGGTCGCCAGGCTGACTCTCAAGAACTGCGCGATAGCTAGACAAATTATTTTTTTAAGGGGGGCTCCCATACAAAAAACGCTATTTTTGGCCTATTTTTGCTCGATACTGTTGTTTACCTAGTCAATGATATGGAACCCTTCGTGCACGAGTCCGACTCGACCTTCGCCGTCTTTTCTTTATTTCCATGATTACTCGTTAAATTACGATAATTTTATAACCAATAATTTAAAAGTGTATGTCATATACCAAGTATAAGGTAGTCTTATAAGAGAGTGCTGTGTGTTAGAAAACGTAGCATTAGAAGGTTCACACAAGGTAGACCAATGACCTGATGAGGGTGCGGGAATTCAAGATGCAAGACGTATGAGACCGATCGTTGTGATGATACTTGGGGGAGGCCTATGCAGCAGTGAACATCTATTGTCTGCAATAATATTGATAATGACGAGAAGTTAAAACAACTAGTGACATCTACGACGTAACTTAGGAACTAAATTTTGGAATCCTGCATCGCGGTATTATAGACTTTCGTAAGATTGGAACATATACAACGGCCAAAGCAATGGTCAGGACCGGACCAGACATAACACCCATCTGGACGGAGGATCCTCCCTATTCAATAATATAATAATATAATATAATATTCCACAACTATCACACAACGCCGTCTAGTCCCAAGCTAAGCAGAGCTTGTGTTATGAGTACTAGACAACTGATAAACATACTTATATATTTCTAAATACGTACATTTATAGATAAATTACACCCAGACACAGAACAAATGATCGTGCTCATCACACAAACATTTGTCCTGGGTTTTTTTTTTTTTTTTTTTTTTTTTTTTTTTTTTTTTAGTGGTAGGTAAAAATCATCCAATGACGAATCCCGCCCTTGGGTGGGGCGGGAAACAGTGTCAGACTTTTACTGACTAAAAAACCTACCTTTCCATTCCTTGCCTTTATCCTGGGGCCTTTGGTGACAGTCTCACATAACCTATTTGTCCTGGGTGGGAATCGAACCCACGACCTCCGGTATACCAGTCAGGGTCACTAACCACTAGACCAACAGGCCAGTAAATGGTTTTCTGTTCCGCATACCGCTAAACAACTACTAATTAAAAATTTCATACTTCTTTACAAATATAACAAAAACGATAAACTCCTTAATTATTCCTCTTGCTTTCTATTACAAGAAATAAACTTTTAATTGGTTCTCAGTTTACTTAATGTTTTTGATTCATGATAGTTATTTTATTTACCATTTGAAGTATCGAAAATACAATTCCCGGAAAATTAATATTCCTGAAACCAGAGAAGAAATGCTTTTTTTTCGTTTCTGTCGGGTAGATAAGGTGTTTAGACATTAAATATTGCTAAATTTCGATTTTGCAACTTCAAGCTAACAAAAAACAACAGAAATCAAACTAATCAAGCAACAAAAAAAGCCAAAATAATAATAATAAAAAAATAGCAAATCAAGCTACTCACATGGGGTGCGGCTCATTCCATATAAATTTATTTGGTATATGTTTATTTCAATAACGTTCACAAAATATAATAAACGTGTGATATATCAACTGTTGATATAATTTCGTTACATATTATTATGACATTTAAATATTATTAAACTTATTTCGTATAACTTTATTAGATAGAATTTTTATTTAATCGAAAATCTAAATATATTGATACTATAATTATGATTAAAACATTGAGAAACTTTAATAAGAAATTCTCTCATCTCGATTTATTTAATACCAAAAAACATACCTTCAGGAGACTGTTGGTAGTTTCCGTAGGCGACGAATTAGTCAATAATAAGATTGATAATAATTGATAATAGTAGTTGGTAACAGTAATTCATACGCCACTTCAACTCTTCACACTCACTCCAACACACCCACCCACACCACACACTACTACTACGCTGAGATGGTACTAGCGTTTTTTTTTTGTTTTTTTTTTTTCTGTTTGTTTCTGATGCATAGATGTTTGGATAATAAATTGTAAATCCCTGATTGGCTGTAACATTATTTTATCTTTAAGTAAAATTTGTAAAAGAGCTGTGGATTTCGTGAATAAATAAATAAATAAAAACCCCGATTTAGGGAATCTATCACTTTTGAAATTTGAATGTTATGCTTATAAAAATTAGTCATATTAAAATTACATAAACCGTTTATTATACTAACTGCTCATTATATCAAATATAATTATAAATTCAGTGGTTACATCTTGTAAATATTAGGGATTTAATTTGTAATTATAATATGTATTATATATTACTTGCCCACTCCAGTGAGTTCGGTCTAATAATCGGCCATTAATAGTATTTATAACAGTAAAAACCACCTTAGTTTGTCTGTGTGCATAAACTGTTAAATATTTATAAATATACGAGCACGTTTATTACATCCACAACATTGGTTCTTCAAGCCGGATTATCTTAAGCAAAATGATGTCCAGTATTGTAAATTTTAACCAAAATCGAACCAAAATCCTACCAAATCTGCGTGCTGCCGGCTTTTCAAATTGAGACTGACACAATGAGGAATCAACGCTGAATGAATGAAAATGCTGAATGTAAGCTCAAGCTATACGTATTTCCACGAAGTATTGTTCATTACTCAAAAAAGACAAAAATCAAACTCCACAATAATCTTAATTCTCCAAAACCTACCCCACTAAAAGCTGACATTAACACATCCTTTAATAAACTCAACGTCGACAAGAATAATGCTACCGTAATCTTATTACATTGTTCTTTGTTCCACGAAAAATAAGTCGGCTAAGTAAAAACGGACACAAACAAAGCGACAGACTAAGTATGTGAAGACAGATGAAAAGACTGCGTGATTCTGCTTGTCTTCAGAGAGACAGCTATCTAAATGTGAGGGATTTATAACACGGGTTATTGTTTTATTACGTGCTGGTGACCGTGACGGTGATATGTACCTACAGCTTTTATATGATTTGCTAAGTTATTTATGAGCAAAAGGACGTGTTGGAGCGGATAGAAGCACGGATGAAGTTTTAGGTCTTCATCACCTGCCAAAAGAAGTCCACTGCCGGACATAAGCCTATCCCAAACGTCACTACATCGACTGGATCATCTGATTACCGCGAGCTTCAGCAGGTTATCAGCGCTAGCCAAGTTAAGATCGTTTCGTTTGGATTCTCTTGCGTCGAACGCCTCGAATCGGCCACGCCTCCGTTTCCTTTGTTATGACCTCGTGATTGAACATTGAAATGACGTCGTGGCCAACTTGGCTAGGCCTACAGATTACTTTGTGCCTTTCAACGCTGCACTTTTCCTTACGCAGTGGTAACTCCAAAGCCTTTATAGACCATATATGTTCTGTAAACTAAGTTTGGCAATTTTAAAGTTGTGCCTAAGCTAATCTTTTTTGTCATCAATTTTAATTTAAGGGACCTGATGAGTAATGATTTTATCGACCTTGATGAGTAATGATGTCTTCACTGTTAACAGAATAAATATCTTCTGTCTATGGAGTTTCATTAGTTGAATTATTCGACATTAAGTAATCCTGAATATGTTTTGAAGAGAATTTTGTTTCTATAGACTCGAAAATTAAGTCAAGAGGAATTGCGTAAAGTCTTACGTAAAATCACTATCGATTTTTTTAAAGATAAAATTAAAAAATAAAGTACTTTTTTTCTAAAACTCGAATTAATATACGCGTGTACGAAATTAATTTCTTTAAGTAAACGAGTCAATGACCTTGTAGGGAGTTGTCGGTTGTTGCGTACTAACTACCTACAGTTCATTGGCTTCGATCAGCTGACATTTAGCAGGGTCGAAATCTACTGGGGCCAAGGATCGGTTTCTGAAAGGAAGGTTCGACCTCGGTATGAAAGGCAACGAAGGAACAGGAGTGGGTTTTTAGTCAGTAAAAGTCTGACACTATCTTCCGCCCCGCCCAAGGGCGCGAAGATGTCATTAGATGATTTTCCCACCGAAAAAAAAAAGTTCTAGAACACGGCAATTTTGCAGAGAGGTTTCTTGTAATGATGTACATACAAAGAATAATGCAATTTAGCTTTTTTTTTTTTAACTTTTTTATGGACTGACCGACATTTTGACAATTCAAAAGTGCCTATAATTGGTCTATTTGAAATAAACTATTCCCATAAACTATTCATAAACTATTATATAACTATTATAAATAAACTATTCATCCCTATTGAGTGTGAATTTCCAAAATTCACACTCAATAGGGATGAGAAGGAGTTCCAAAGTTTATAATGGAGAAACCTATTTTCACCTGGGTTGGCAGAAGCTAGTGCACTTTAATCTTTTTCATCTTTGTCATAACATAAATTTCACTTTCCGCTAACATTTGAGAACTAACAGAGCTAAAACACAAAAGGTGCTTGAACTCACAAAGCAAGACACACAATATTAATACAGGAATTTCCACCTTCGCAGCAGGTTTTTCTCTGCTTCGAAATCTCTCTACCATGTAATATTGATGAAGATTCGCTTACAGCGGCATCGACCGAGCTACCTCAGTCGCCTTTTATTTTACAAAATATTCGCTATAAGTTTTATATTTTTTTGAGTTCTTTCTTTCCCCATGGTATTTGGGGTCGGCGCAACACGTTTTATACAAGTATTTTTATTGTAATGTGTGCAATTACGCAAAATGTGCAATTTTTTTTTTTTTAATAATAATATTTTGGATGTCGATCAAATCCGCATGCGTGATCCATCGGAATGAAATCTGCATGGTTTTAAAAACACCCTAAAACCCACTTATTTTTTTTTAAGTTTCCCTTTGCTTTCCAATGCCAAGTTAATTCTATCAAACCTACCCATACCTAGTCCACATTCTAACACAAAATTTCTTTAATCATAAACCCCTCTCGTGGTAATATATCAAATTAAGTAAACAAAAAGAATGTGAAGGTCTTCATATATAATTCAAGTCACGTTGAAATTTTATCGTCTCCGCTGAAAGAACAATTTTACATCGGTGAACATTTCATGATGGTATTCGTCTGTTTTTGTCCCTTTTTTTATTTTTACTTACATTTTATTGAGTTATACAACAACGCTAGAAGTGTTTTGTAGCTTTTTTTATTATATTTTTTTTTTTATTTATGGTTGACGCCGTTGTTGAGCGATTGACTCTCTCACTGCTTGTCGCGGGTTCCTCTCCCACTCATAACAAAATTTTTATGTACGAGTATATTCAAATTCAATTTTTTTTTCTGTTCACATAGACCTGTATGGGCACTTATAAAAGTTCAGAAAGTAGTGTATGACTCTAATGGGTCATTTCGTATGGAAAGTCAACAGATACGTGGTTGTTTCTTGTACTAATGATGAAATCATCTACTACCGACTACGTGTTAGAAACCTATCTACGGCACAGCACCGCTAACGCCGCCACTGTGCCGAGCTGCCGAGTATGGTGCACCGCGGGCACAAGTCAACAACCATCGTCCAGTTTTTGTCTTGATATCGACCGCGAAAGACTAACCCCCGATTTCTGATTTAAGCATTTGAAGTTGAGAATTACTCAAACTCTACTTTACCCTCCAAACCTGTCAAAATTTGGCATATAAGCATGGTTTGAGACGCTCTTAACTCAAAATACTCTATTCAGAAACCCGCTCATATTCTGCTCCAGACCAAAAACTGAACGATCTGTTGTCTTATGCCCGCGGTGCACCGTACTCGGCACCGTGCCGCGGCAGGACACCGTCTGACGGTGGTGGTGTCGTGACGTTGCACGGTGGTGGTGACGTGCCGTTGACATAATTGTGTCCACGCTCTAAGCATTACTCCTGTATCGTGGGTGCGTTCTTAAGTTCGTAAGTTCGTAAGTTCTTGTGTAGAGCTTTTAAAAAAGGTAGAAATAGTTTAGAAAAGGTATTCTTGCAGCTTTATTGGCTTCTTTCCTAGAGCGAGGCCCTAAACCGAGGTCCGTTCTCCACTGAGGGTGCTCCTAGCATATAGTCGCCTAGTTTTTAGTTTAGTTTCACGTGTGTAGTACACGCAGTAGCACAGGGGGTAAACACATAGGCTCGTTACGTAACCAGTAGCTATGGTCAACGCATGTACCTCTGCCAATCGACGGCGTGCAACAGTCAGCCTGTTCACTCGAGCAAAGTATGCAAATACTACAAGATATTTATGTGTTTTGGCTGAAGATTTTATATGTATTAAGGTCGCGACAGACAAATCCAGTTAAATAACGAAAACAAGATGACAACCTCAAAATTGGATCTAAAAGAAACTAATAAAATATTCTCCTTTATGTTCAGTATTTGTTTTGATTGCCGATAAATTAATGAACTTGACCATAATTTGAGACAGAATTTCTTTTTAAAAACATGCACTCGGAGCTTACATTAAATCAAAACAGAGGAACTAGCCTCTAGCGCGTGAACCTCTGAAATCAAGCCCCGTCGCCTAATTTCACTCAGTCGCAATCGGTGAGTGACATAAACGGACGTGTTACGCAATTTTTTTTTTAAATTTCGGATAAAGATTATCAAAATACCTTCATATGCTTTCATGCGTTGTACAAATCGTTACAAAATCATGTAAAAAGAAAAAAAAAAATCACATGAAATCACATTTTACTCATAATTACGTGAAAACTTAAATTTTCTTTTGATATTTCTAATTTTTACTTATTGTTTTAGTCGCTATGTTGCAAAGCGAGATAAAGCTCACGTCATTCACAGTCGTAAACATTTGGTGGCTAACGCGATTTCGCTTGCACGACAGCGCCGGCTATTATCTCTGTCCTTGATTATCAGTGACTGTAGGTTTGCAACTGTAATGTCACTGATCATATGTGTGAGTTTGGGTGCATTGCGATGTTAGCGCGTAATAATTTCCTTTATTTTTAATACTTGAAGCAAAATATGTAGGTACGAGTAGTTCCAACTGTTAGAAGTCCTTTTTAGAGAAATCCTTAGTTGATAAATCATCAATAGCTTCTTCAGCTCTTAGTGAAACAAGAAGGAGAATTGGACTTTTATATTCTGAAACCTTTCTATGTTGCTTCATTTGCCTTTTGCATTCCAGAGCCACGGCAACTTTCTCAAACCATCCCAAGGTCAAAGAGAAATCGATGACCTTCAAATAAACCCACAATATCCACAAGTCCACAACACGTTTTGTGATTTATTCCTCTGTCAGTGTGTGTAACATCAAAACTACCCTACCCTCTTTGATGTAAACACTAACATGATAAAGTAACTACTAAGTAAGTTGGAGCACCCTGTAGACACAGTTCTGATTACTCTCTGAGTTCTGAACAAAGATTGGCTGGTAGCCACTGAACCTATGTTTAGTTATCAAGTTGGTAGACTGGTCTGTATTTGTGTTGATTATGTTGGTAGTATGTTAGAAGATTAGAAGTACTCGAATGAAGATAATGCCGGCCTATAAAACGCCCTAAATAACGGCTATATTTTTTGACTGAGTTCTGAGGTAACGGCCCCGATTTACGACTTGTAGGTTGCATAATCTTGTATTTATTTATGAATCCATAGTAATTAGAGACTTTTTTGCATCTTGCTATGGTTTAGACACAGAGCTTAATCTCACAGAGTTTAAGTCTTAACAATTGTTTTCAATGTTTTCGTCTTAGTAACATTGGTTTTTATTCCTGATCCTTCGAGCCGGATACAGAACAGTGAGTACAGTTTCAACGAGACCTTTATATTATACAGCTGTTATGATATGGGATGTGATTTGATTGAACTTTTCTCCACTATACGTCCTTACTCAAACAGAAAAGGAATGAGATCTTACTTAAAACAAAATAGGTTTCTAGACGACGAGCATTGGATATTTCATCGTCCAGCTGTCTGCTAAAGGCCTAGGTAGAATCAACGAGGCATCACCTCAAAGGGGTGACAATAAAACTTATCACCTTCTGCATGACGCAGATTATCGCCGAACACGGTTTGTTCGAGAAGTTCCTGCACCGGATTCGCGCAGAAGTAACGTCTAGGTGTCACCACTGTGTGGACCGCCTAAAGAAAACGGTGGAGCATACGGAGCATGCCCCGCTTGGGCAGAGCACCGCCATGTGCTCGTCTGGACGATAGGCGGCAACGATCCCTGGGTTTTTAGTCAGTAAAAGTCTGACACTATTTCCTCCTCCGCCCAAAGGCCGGAGATGTCATTAGATAATTATCCCATCTAAAAAAAGGGGGTATTAGGGTAGATGGTAGATACATGCCAGTTCTGCGGAAAAGTTTGAAAAATGGCCGAGGCCCTAAAACGCAAAGGGAAACTGAAAAACAGTAAATACACAAACAGTAAAGTGAAAAAGGTAGGTTTTGATCAGTAAAAATCTGACACGCCCTTTTATTTCGCCCTAGAGCGGGAAAAGTATTTTTCTATTATTTTACATGACATAAAGTAGTGCTTGACTGCGATCCCACCTGATGGTAAACAGTGATGCAATCGTTGATGGTGAAGCGCACTAGTTTATTAAGTGGCTTTTCACGCTAGCCTTGAAGACATCTTAATTATAATCGGACGGGAATACTGCTGAAATGGAAATTATGAAAAAACTAAAACGATTTATTAAGTCATGTCAAGCCTAAATTGCGGGCCTGCGGTAATCGTTTTTAATTTTTTCATTGTACGAGTTCTATTTCGTGCCGACAAAATAGTCCTCGGTAAGTTTTAAGAACCCCGTATTTACTGCATGTCACGTTAATTAAAAACGCTTTTGGAATATTGCTTTAATCTATTTCATTTATTCATGACTTACCTACATTTTTATTTATAGTTTCGATTTAAACTTACGCAATTTTCATTGGTAGTGATTTTTGCCACTACTCTATTGAAATGTATCAATCTACAGCGCACATGATGTTAGTCAGTAACAGATTCTAAACGAATGTGAGCTCCATTGGTGTATGTAATTATAATAGATAGTAATAATAAACCTTATTCATTCAACTTTAGTAAAACATACATGAAATCGCGAAAAAAATCAGCCTACTAAAATTAGACTAGTTAGGCGAACACAAATGTACTGACCAGCAGATTTTTTTTCGCGATTTCAGGTTTTGTCCTATAGTAAAAGTTGTTTGTTATCATGACTACAATCACGTGTTTAAGTATCGTTCAATAATTACTAGTCACGCTAAATACATATAATATTACATCAGTTGACCAAGATCCTAAATAAATAATATACTGTTAAATATTGGTCGGCCTCTTGATACAGGCTGTTGTTTATATTCTTACTATTATTATTTTCTTTGTAAGCAAATTTAAAAGAAAAATAAACAAGAAGTCACTACTAAATGAAATAAAAGAAAAGAAAATATTGCTACGACGTGTTCCGATGTGAGAAGGGACGAATAAATCAATAAAAATACTATCTGAGTAACGTCTATAAATATCGCAAAGAATACTTTTCCATATTAAATAAATATCATCTACCTACACATTAGCTAAGTGACAACATAAAACGCTACCAGGCTGTAAATTGCTTCTAAGAATTCGTTGCCAAAATGAGTTCAGCAATTTAGGACTAATGTCTTTTATAGCTGTAAATAGAGCGTCAAATACTAAAACTAGATGGGTATAATAATAATAATATTGATTGAGAAACTGTTTGATTCAGAAAGCGGTACTCCTGGACACGGTTCGTATAAGGAGGTTCCTTTCTCTGGAGCCCTGAACGCTGGTAGCTTGGATGCTGTTCTTGATACCGGTGGGTTTGATTGAAATATTTAAAAAATGTAATTTATATGTGATATTAATGAATAAGCGGAATAATAAACTAATAATTTAATTAATTGCAGTATTTTATTGTAAGAATATTGTGTACAGATTAAAAGAATTGGATGATGTAGGTGTTTTGATGCATAATTGTGAAGTATGTTCGTTAGAAAATCTTTCCCAAAGAATTATTAATCTTCAGTAAGTAATCCATTGCTAAAATAACCTGTATGGCTGAAAGTTTCTGGAGCGGTGACCGTGTTCTGAGAAGCGTAATGTTGGATGGTTTGCTCAAATGTGAACCAGTGACTTAATAACGGCCACAATAATCCATTGTAAATGCACAGGATATGTTTAGTTTGCTAAGCTAAATTTTGCATAAAGCTTAGTACACCTACATACCATTATTACCATACCACTTATTAACCTTAAACTACACCTACATCAATTTTTATGTTTATTTTTAGTACCATCACACTAATATTAAAAATGCGAAAGTGTATTTGTTACTTTCTCACGCTCGAACAACGGCCGAACGGCTGTCGTTAAAACTTGGACACGGATAGACCGTGTCCTGGAATAGCACATACGATAGAATCAGAATCAGAATAGTTTATTTCAAAAAGACCAATTACAGGCACTTTTGAATTGTCAAAATGTCGGTCAGTCCAAAAAAAAGTGAAGCTAAATTGCACGTTCCAAAGCGTAGATCTCTATGGAGAAGAACGTGCAAGAAACTCCATGGACACTCTTTTAAATCATATTATGAGTTACATAATCTTGGTTACAAATTTATTGTCGCTTCTATTATGTGAGCACAATGAAGAAAAAAAAAATAGTTAAAAAGTATTGAAACCACAAATAATGAAAAAAAATACAATAAACTAATAAAAAAATAGTAATTGAATTAAGCCCACTAACTGGCAGCTAAGAGATGACCAGTCCCAACTGACGGCGCCCGTTCACGAGCGAGATAATTTTCATCCCGAGAGTATGTTTCGTTAGAACAATTTTGTACTACTCGTATTATGCGGCCGAAGCCGCTGGCAGAAGCTAGTAAATAAATAAGAAAAAATCTTGCCGAAGTTATAATATATTTCCCTTCACTAATAAAAATCATTGATCACTCTTAAGGTGTTTAACACTATCAAGATTCCCTCTATCCCTATCAATCGACCTATAACGTTAAACCTACGTTGATTTCCCATCGCATGATCCCTACAATAAAATTGTCTTCACATAATGCCTATAATCTCATTTCTCTAATATAAAAAGGTCGTTCTGTCTATTTGTGCGCCAAGTCACGAAGTTACCGACCATATGAGAGCCATCCAAACGTTTTAGGATAGTGTTAAAAATTATAGTGACAATAATAAGAATTCAAGTGCAGCCATGAAAATATTTTTATGATTATTTTTGTAGCAGTGACGGTATTACAGTCGTTATTACAAAAAAATATTGTTTTCATTATAATAAAGCAGTAAAACCAGGAGAAATAAGACTGCCTGTGTTAGAATTATGGTTGTATGGTTGTGCCAATTTTTATTACACCACTGTGCCCTAAGGAGGAATAGTTTTTCGAGTGTATGTAAGTGTATATTTCTTTAGCAACACTAATCCATACTAATATCTATAGTTTATTATAAAGAGATTTTTTTTATATTTTTGTTTCTAAGGAACAAAGTGAAAAATTTAAGGACCGAGTTAACAAAATCTCACTCGTACAATGCTACTTCATTACTGAGTAGTGGAATATAGACTATATATCCCTACCGCTTTTAATTGTTTCCGCTCTAGGGCGGAAAAGTGCGTAAGCTCACCCCCGTTACAATTCATTGTATTTATCGCAATAGGCTGGGCGCTAAGTAACCCCGATGAGTCGCTCGTCAACCACCATTTATATATTTTTTTAAAATTACCCCCATTTATTAAAAAACGTCGTCGTATAACAAACACGTGGAACTTTGTCACTGCAGAACTCGGCTCCATGTCACTCTCACCGGAGGCTCGGGAAAATTCCGCCTTCGTCACTATAACAAACCTTCTCCACTTTTATCAAAATGTACTATTCTGTTTATACGCTGGCGTGTAACGTAAGTAAATTTAATAAAAAGACGGTCACGAAAAACATAACTCATAATTTTATTAAATCCATAGATAACATGACTGAAAGTCCCTGAAAACTTTATTACAATTGACCTCACTGAAATTAATTCATATACCATATTCATATGCAACGCATGTCTGTGTGGAATATTTATAACGCCAAGGTTTTTTATGATAGATCTTGGATGACGTATCCTTTTAGCAATGAGGAAACGGCTTTATTTTTTACTTGGTTAATTCAAATGCAAGTTAATATTTGAGGTTGTATTTTACTCTTTTGTAGGTAATGTTTTGGCTTTGTACCCACAAATATAGTACTTAATATATAATAACTTTTTAGTTTTATTTATTTTTTTATTTAGGAAATCATCCAAATACTTCTCCCACTCTAGAGTGGAGCGGAAGGGCGTGTCAAACTTTCACTGACTAATTCCACACCTATGTCTTTCAGTTGCCTTTTGCGTTTTGAGATCAAGCGTTTCTTTTTCTGAAAATCCCCGTCGTAATAGCGGACATCGGTCCTGCTGTAACTGTAGGGGTCCACCTTACAGTTTGCTGACATATTTTTGAGGAGCGCGGGGAATACTACGTGCTGTCAAAGACTGACATATCAACACACAGTCGAAATTACTTGGACTAGGAAAATGGCACAAGGCCTTCTGTTATTACGCAGGCAAGCACTAAGAGAGAATTTTCCGTCCCTAAGGGCATAAAACAGGGGTCTAAAGTTTGTATAGACAGAGCTACTTTCACGCGGGCAAAACCATTGGCAACAATTCATCATCATCATCATCATCATCATTTCAGCCGAAAGACGTCCACTGTTGGACATAGGCCTCCTCCAATCGTCACCACAATGACCGGTCCTGTGCGTCTCGCATCCATCGAACTCCAGCGAACCTGACCAGGTACGGGTCAGGCTTACAAAGGGCCTCATAAGAAGACTCAAAGTCACCCAAAGAGCCATGGAAAGGACTATGCTCGGAGTTTCTTTGCGTGATCGAATCAGAAATGAAGATATCGGCAAGAGAACCAAGGTTGCCGACATAGCGCGTAGAAACGCCAAAGTTGCAATGGGCAGGGCACATTACACGCAGAACAGATGGCCGTTGGGGCCGAAAGATGACGCAGCATTGGAAGGCCTCCCACAAGGTTTTTTTTTTTTTTTTTTTCGGTAGTTAAAATCATCCAATGAGAAATCCCGCCCTTGGGTGGAGCGGGAAGTAGTGTCAGACTCTTACTGACTAAAAACCTACCCCGTTCCATTCTTCGCCTTGATCCCAAAGGTGGATCGATGGCAACAATTAGTCAGATATAAATAAATTGTACCGCGTATTGGAATAAAATCCCACAACAGTCCTTCTTTAAGGAAAAAGTTTGATCAATGTTCCATGCAAATTTATCTCAAATAAGAAATACACAACTCTTGGCTCAAGACTTGGACTGACTAGCGTCGTTTGTTTGTTGAAAATATTCATGAAGACCTCCTTCTTTTAGAAATCTTATTTATGTCTACTAGTATGTTTTATTTATTAGTATTAGTGTAACTTTCTTTAAGGGTGAATTTGAAATGATACAATGGCTGAGGTATTTTAGTTTAGGGGTCGTTGGACATACAGCCCACGCTCGAACGCGTTCTCTGTGAAGTAACTACGCGTTCATACGAAAAATATATTCAAAGGTCGTGTGAAGGGTTTACTAAATCACGTGTGGTTTACTTCGGATTCCACCTTTCTTTAGAAGTTATATGTAGGGCTCTCATGTTTATGTATCGACCTAAACATTACGGCATGAGTCTTTTGTTCTTATCCCATTTTAATTGTGATCTGTGCAACATGTGTCTTATTTCCATTTTTTTTTTTATTTGTAAAATCAATAAAAGACTTAAAGTGGGTTGAGATATCGTGTTAGGCTGTTTGTAACTAAAACCTACCTGTGACGTTTAGTTGCCTTTTGCATTCCAAGTCTACGGTAAATGTTTCTAAAGTAACCGCGGACATAGCGGGCATCGGCCCTATATAACGCCTCCCCCGTTTTTGGGAAAATCATCCAATGAAATCTTCCACCCTTGGGTGGAGCGGGAGATAGTGTCAGACTTTTACTGACTAAAAACCCTCTCCTGTTCCTTATTTGTTTTCGTTCCAGGGTCCTGGGGTTCACTTTCATGACCTATGACCCCAATAGGCGACCCCATCTCCTAGAGGCGCGCGTAGAACAAAACGCGCCGTCGACGACTTGGGCCTGGTATCCGCTATGGTTTTACTCTTTGACTGCGTACCGTGCACGATTTGTGCTCTGTCCTTGCCGGACGTTCGGACCAATTGCTTGTCGTCCATAAGCCTGCACTTACGATGGCCGGGGTTTATTTTCATCCTATCCTGTCAGCATTTACGCTATCATTGACTCCCTTTACTTTTATATCACTCCTCACACAAACCATCCATATTTTCTTTCGTCTCCCTCTCTCTCTTCATCCTACTATCAAATAACTTCAAATTATAGAGTCAATCAACCCGTCGATCGTTTCTTTTTTTTTTTTTTTTTTTACAAATACAACTTCAAATGACTTATACCATGATTTTTCATTAGATGAACCAAAGTGACAGCAGTGGACAATTCCCAACTGTCAAATAACAATGCCCAACTGTCAAATAACCATTGTTATAGCTGTCACTTTACTTCATCTAATAAAAAATCATAGTATAGACCAATCCATCATAACACCATTTTTAATATTGTTCTGAACACGTGATAAGACCAGACCTTTTTTCTTTCATTTGCACACCCGAGAAAGTTAATAACGACAGTCGTAAATTACAATTTTACGCCAGAAACAGCGATTACAAATCGTATAACACGAATATTAATCTCTACGGAACCACAGTGACCCACGGTGTCACTTTCAGTTTGTTTTATGCTGATTTATAACAGAAAAACGAAGTTTGCGACCTGATTACTAAATGGCGCTGGCATTTTAATTTCTTGCAATTAGGTATTTTTTATTTGTTGAGCTTGGCGTGTTAGAAAATAGCTAGCCTGTAAAAAGAAACTAAAAAGTGGAATTCTCTACCAGAGTCTGTCTTTCCTGATAGCTACAACCTTATCCGATAAGTCAATTTAAGATAGATAACTTTTAGGCAAGCATACTCTATCGATGACCATAATATATCGTGGTTTTTTTTTATGGTAGGTAACATCATCTAATGACAAATCCCGTCCTTGGGCGGAGCAGGAGATAGTGTCAGACTTTTACTGACTAAAAACCTACCCCATTCCTTCTTTGTCCGGGGCCGAGCCTTCCTTTCAGAAGCCGACCCTTCACCCCAGTAGGCTTCGACCCTGCCTGCCTGCAGTTAGCAGGCTGGGCCTCTACGGTTTGCTGACAGCTCTTTGAGGCGCGCGGGAATAGTAACCGTCGTCGACGACTTAGGCTTGGTCCGGTCGGTTACCGGACGGTCGAACAGTAAGATACCCATTGCTCGCCGTTTGCAAGCCCGCGCCTACAGTGGTTGGAAATCGGGATCATGGTTATCCATTAGGTAAGATAGTGGTTAAACGCGCGCCTATCAACAGCAAAAAAGGTGTTTCAAGCTAGGAAATTCCAGCCTCATATATTTAAAATTGACATGTAAAATAACAATTTTATTCGCACATAATTATAAGTTTTTGATTCCATCTCAATCTTTTAGTTTTTAATAATAAAGATATTTAGTATTTACGTGCTTTAAAAGAAAATAAAAAACTGGAAATAAGTACCTACTATATTTAATATTATAGATACATTTTCTTTAAGAGTATCAAGAGTCACAATTTTTCATAAGGTTTGGTAAAAACAAAGCCATTTCAGAGACATCTGTTCCGACAGTAAATGGTGCACGTGCTTCCAAACGGGTTCCACTTTATGAGCCTTTAAAGTACAATGTAAGGAGCTCTTGGAAATATAAATAAATTGAAAGAAGATACAAAAATATGTACATCAGATTTGTACTTAGAAGAATGTTTCAACAATCCTTTAATTTTCTTTGTTTTCTCACAAAAATTCTGCTCGTTTGGTGTTATTAGGGTGGCCCTTCTCCACTCGTTTATCGTCAACGTCGAGCATGGTTTAAATGCTTGTTGCTTCATCTAAAGCAATGTTTGATGGATAGGCAACGCGAAAAAAGAAAGAGAACGGCTGAAAACTCTGTTGGCATTCGGTAATTCTGTGATTAACTCGAATGTTTCACAAAACTTGTTCCTTGTATATAAATACAAATAAATAGATAATTTTTTAATAATAATAATATAATAATTTCACAACTATCACAATACATCGTCTAGTCCCAAGCTAAGCAGAGCTTGTGTTATCATAGTACGCTTGTTTAGCAATGACTGCTTCTGCACATGTGGCTCCCTGGTAACTCATTCATATTGTGTCCTATTAACTGCTCCATCTTTGTTTTAATACATACATTGTTTTTTATTTTATTTTTTATTTTTTTTGACTTAACTGAGTGACTTTATTTTTTTTGACTTAAAAGCAATGTGCTTTTGCAATATTATTTAGACCTCAACTATCACAAAGTAATTTATTTTATTAGCATCTCATAGTGTAATATTGGTGATAGTAGTAATTTTTTTTCCTGTTTTGTTTTCGTTTCTTTATATAGCTTTTCTTTACAATTTGAATGTGAGAACACTGTAGACTTCGAATTCCTATTACGAGTCACTTTATCTTTATTATAATGATTATTTTTACTGTGCTCTTGGGCACAATATTGACTGGTCTACACTGTCCTTACATAATTATTAATACTGCAATTTGAAAATATTGTACAACAAACCATTTTTTTTTAAAGAGTAACCATGGAGTTTCTTGCCAGTTCTTCTCCATTGGAAACGACCAATTTGGAACCGTGCACTAGCTTCTGACGTTTTATAAGTGCCCATGTAGGCCTATATGAAATAAAAACATTTTGACTTTGACTTTTGACTTTATTATGGGTGCCAGACAGCTGATAAAAATACTTACATATTTCGTGCTCATCACATAAACATTTGTCCTGGATGGGAATCGAACCCACGACCTCCGGCATAGCAGTCAGGGCCACACTAACCACTAGACCAACAGGCCAGTCATCAAATAAATATGTGTTTTTTTTAAACCATTAAAAGTTTTTGAGAAACATTGTCATCATTTAGAATCTTGATTAAATGCGCAAAGTTTCTATAGAAGTACTTTTTTATACATATTTTTAATCATTATAGAGGGCCAAAGTTCACGTAAAATAGCAGATATTCATAGGTCTTTACAGGATTAGTTTTACACAAAGGAGACAGATACGCTTTCATACAATGTTGGGCCTGGGTAGTAAAGAAATGAAAGTGATGTCAGTTAGTAGCTAATATATTTTCAACCATTTGCTGAAAATTCTGCGGAATTTATCAGTCAGAGAGAATAGTTATCAGAGATTTAGTAAAAGTGAGGTTATGTAAGATATTAAGTTTTGATTGACAGTATTTATTTATTATTGAGAGTTTTGCAGAATGAAAAAATATTAAACAACCCATCATTCATATATTTAGGGTAAGGTTGTATTTTTATTGAGGTGGAAAATTATCAAAAGACTTCTCCAGCTCTAGGATAGAGGAGGAGGCCGACCGCATCAGGCAACGGTGCACACACTGCCGCCACCGCCGGGATTCTGAACCCAACTTCCGGCCACCGTTAGCGCAGGCTTGAGGACGGCAAGCAATGGGTATCTCGCTGTCTGTCCGTCCGGTAACAGTCTGAACCGAGGACAAGTCGTTGACGGCGCGTACTGATCTCGCGCGCCTCAAGGAGTTGTCAGCAAACTGTAGGGGCCCAGCAGAGCCTTGGGGAAGTACGAAAATGCATACCAGGGCCCCAGAACTAAGGCAATGAAGGAACGGGGTAGGTTTTTAGTCAGTAAGAGTCAGACACTATCTCCTGCTCCGCCCAAGGGTGGGAGATGTCTTTGAATGATTTTACCTACCACAAAAAAAAGCTCTAGAGTAAAGTGGCGAGTCAGACTTACTTTCTAAAACCGTCTCTGTCCTTCAATTACACTTATTTCAGGAATCGTTTTCAGAAACTATCCGGTACCCCAGCGGACATCGGGCTCGTTGGGCTTCTACGGTTTTGCTAACATCTCTATGAGGCGCGCGTGTGAAATACTACGGTCGTCGGCGTCTCGGACTCGGTCTGGACGGTTAGTAGACGGCCGGAAAGCGAATTACCCATTACTCATCATCCTGCTGGCTGGTAGTCGGGGTCAGGGTCTCAGTGGCTGGGGTGTGAGAGTATCCATTTCCTCAGGCTGCCGCAGTCTCCTTCGCAAGTATTGCTGCTGCGCAGAAGGAGGCGACCACTGCTTGTCCCCTCTGTCCTGTTTTTCGAGTGGTCCGCACAATGATGACCCGGGCGTTTCTTCCATCTGAATCCGGTACAGGTACCTCTCGAATTTACCATATCTGGGGAGGACCTATGGCACGTGGAAGGTTTGACGTCGTGACGCCTCTCCAGCCATTCCTCAAAGAAGGGACTTACCGCCATGATTATCGCGTTCCCAAATAGCAATGGTAAAGCAAAGGGTCATATTTAATTTATAATAAAACAGTTTACATATAATTTTTTTTTTCATAAACACCATGCAAACCAAGAATTTCCGTTTCGAGGCATAATCAACAATTGAATAAAATTATAAATTCTCGATTCACGAGTTGCATGAAGTAGTGATTCGTGATGCAAGAGAACGACCACAGTGGAGACCAATACAACTGTGGCCGGTTTGTATTGTTTCATCAACAGACGACCTTTGAGCAAAGTCCCAGTAAGGTTGATAAATGTAGTCACTATCGATTACCTGAAACATGGGAATAATAGTTTATTCAAAAAATAATTTAGTAAAATGTAAAAAATATCCTATAATATCAATGTTCTCTAAAAATATATTTTTATTTGTTAATATCGTGGAGAAAGAAAACGATGCATCGTAGTAGATGCTGGTTAATAATAAAATGTGGGGTGATTATACTTACAGGTTGTGGCGCCATTAAGAGAAATCACTGACAATATCATTTCAACATACATAGGTCGTCGACATAGTGCATTTCAGCATTTAATCTGGAGTGCTTAGATGGTGTGTAGAAAATACACTATACTCTAGATGCAGTTCAATAACAACAATTATATTTCAACTTCAACTCTTCATTGATGACCTTTGTGGAAAACAGGAATTTTAAAATAGCTTTTTATTAGTGACGTTTCTATATTATGTCAGTATATCTCATCGACTCTATGCCGTTTAGCCGCAACCTCTTCCGTCCTATGCCGTGACGGAAGAGGTTGCAACTACTAGTCATTATACCGCAAGGAACCGAAGAATACGAGACGACGTAAAAATTCGCTTTTTCTCTTTATATAAACGTGGAATAAAAAAGACAGTGCGAATCGCACAATTTAGATTTTAATGAAAATCTATTGCACATTGAAATAAGCAAACAATATCATCTTATTTTTAGTGCTTAAGAATATTTACGAGAATACTGCTATATTTTATTTTATGGTTTATTGTTAGGCTAGGCGTTACTAAAACCGAATATCTAAAAACAGAAAATCTATTTTGAAGTCTGATATCGGATTAATATCCGTATGTACTTAAAGCCAAAAATGCCCATGTATACGACTAATCATACATAGAGTAGAAAAGTAGAAAGGAGTCTTGTCCACAAAAATTAAAAAAAAATACATCATACAATCGATAAATAGTTTATTCCAAGGAGTTAGTCCTTGGAATAAACTATTTTTCGATTGTATACCTAACCTAAAATAGGTTACTCATGACTAAAACTTATTTTTTAGATATCTCATTTTCCTCACTTCAACTAGGGCTAGATTTTTTCTATTTTGAAATAGAATTATGTAACGAATTTTTAAAAGCATATCTCAATCACTTACATTTTTGGCCCAGAAGTCCCACTCTCCTTTATGTTTTGATTTCTATAGAAGCCTAGATAATATCCACACAAATGTTTTGGATAATGGATGAAAATACACAGATATCTATCTGAGTATTTAATGGATGAATATACGCAATGATATTTAATGGATGAAAGGATCTATCTGTGTATTTAAAATATCTAAAGAAAGATGTGTAATAACATCATAATCACGTAAGAGCAGTTTTATGAAAATGTGCCTCGGGTTGGCCGCTCTTAAATGTGTGGCGTTCTAAATCTACTTTTAATGTAAGTCCGCATTAAATTGTTGTGCAACTTTTTAAAGCGAGATCAAACAAGAAAATTAGACCGGCGCACACGTGAGCCTTGCCTGATTTGTACGTAGAGTCGCGTCGCGTTCCGTAGCGTGGCGTGGTATTGGTAATATTATGAATCTAATGTACCTCTATACGTCTATTTGCTATATAAAATATTATGGAGACCGACGAGCCAAGATCGGCACACGTGAACCACGTGTGCCCATGTAGTTCAATTTTGTTTTAACAATTTAAAGAGAAAAAATAATAAAATAAAGTTAAAAGGGTTTTTATACAAGAATCTTTATTTTGTCGGTATTTATTGCTCGATTTTGATGTTCGTGTCTAGGACCGACTCTTAATAGGCCAGTAACCGAGGCCTTCCAACGCTGTGACATCCGCGGCGTACGTGGTCGCCGCTTCAGAACCTTTCGTCCCCATCGACTATCCGATCTCCAAGCAATATTGCCCACTGCCAATTAAAGGCGATTCTTCGAGCTTTGCCGGTAACCTTGATTCATTCCAATGTGATCATACAAAGAAACTCTAAACATAGCTCTTTCCATTGCCTTTTGGGTGCCAAATTCAACCAAGATCAATCACGTTGTTATTCATAAGTTCTTTATGGAAATAAGTGTATACCTAAAGTGCTAGCTACTTAATAAGTAACAGGTTATTCTGTCGAATTTAAAACAAAATAACGTCTTGATTTTGTGTTAGATTCATCAGTATTCAAACCAGAAGTTGATCAAAAATAAGAAAATTCTAATAAAGCCGAAAGCTTTTCTAAAACCAATATTTGACCGACGTGAGCACTCAAAATTCAGGGCTGACCCGAGTTTGTGGTGAAAGTCCATTTGCTAATGACCATGTTGGCTCGTCCAGCCTGGTAGCGTTCCTATCATCCCAAGCATTGGCAAAGTGCCACTTGAATTTCTAATCTGACTTTGTATTTACTAATTAATATTTTTGGTATCAAAACTGAGCCATATTGAGATAGATATGTATTTGCAATAAGTTGATTACATCCAGAATTTATCCAGTTTTATTAACTTCTGCCTGGGTTCACACGCTTCTGAATGTAGGAAAAACCAAAAGTTTTCTAGGATGAAAAGTATTGCCAATTTAATGTCATAATTCAATGTTTTATTTTAATTTTATATTAAAATCTTATTTCCATGAGTTAAAAGAGCTCCCTGCTAATGTAATGTATACTCCAACTGTGGCTTTATGTAAGGTCGAAGCCTATTCTGGGGCCTTGGGAAAGTGTGAAAATGCATAATAGGGCCCTGGAACCAAAGCAATGAAAGAGCGGGGTGGCAGGTTTTTAGTCAGTAAGAGTCTGACATTATCTCCCGCTCCACCCAAAGGTGGGAGACATCATTAGATGATTTTACCTACCATAAAAAAAAAAACTATGACTTTATATAATGTTCTTGAAATTAAAAAACCTAGTCATGTTACAACCGTTTCGTGTCGAATCTCTTTCTACAAACGATAATGCCTCAGCGTAAGTACCTTTTATATCTTAAAACTATAGGATGTAGCGATAAGTATTGTAGAATAGATTACGAAATTTGTTGAGATCAGAGATGATGACATTCCCATATGTGTATTTGATTAATTTTCTTTTGGAGTTGTCCACGTCCCCAATTTCTTTGTTGAGATGACATCAGAACAAAGAAATTGGAGGCGTAGACAACTCCAAGCGTTCATGCTAAACGAAACGATTGTAACTTAGCTAGTTGGGCAGAAATATTCAGCGATTGTCACAAGTGAAGTCTACAATCTGAAAAGGTCACACACTCATACTGACTTGCAACTGGCAAGATAAATAAATTATGCTTTTTAAAACAATAGGTGTTCCTATTTTAATGGAAGATTGATAAAAGAATTTTAAGAAGTGAAAAACAGTAATTAAATATTTTATAATACGTTATAAAGTGCATCTAAATAAATATAATTATTTAAAACATAGAAGCCGTTTCATTTACGCCTCCACCCACCACAGTACCTATAAACAGACTTTACAGGAACACCCAAAAATCCAGAAAAAAAAATGAGGAAATTTAGAAAATATGTTTTATTTTTAATTTGAAATATTTCTTATGTAAAAAAAGGCTACTGCTTTTATACTAAATCTTATATTGTATTAAGTTTTTCTGTTTCTTAGTATGTAGGTCACATTGTCGCTTCCCATCAGGTGAGATTCTGATCAAACACGAGCCTGTAAACAATAAAAAAGGTACTTTAATAATAAAATGAAAGAAGCCTGTAGAAAATCTCCAACATAAACTATTTGACTGAAATAAACATAACATTTTACTTCCAGCATATTACCATTTAAAAAAACATTTATTTACTCCAGCATAAAAAGTCTTTATTAACATTATCATACCAAATTACTCGTGTTTCAAAAAAAGTGAGGCAACATTAAAAATATAAAAAGTCCGTTTAAACATTTCGAGGCATCACGTAAACAAACCGGGAGGTATTTATGAATTATTCACATGTTTGTGCCAACCCTGAGCATAGAGTAATAAAAACGTAGAAGCGAAACTGGATAAATTGGATAGGAGTTATATATCTTAACAAAAAATGTTCTTATGGCATATAAACTTAACTCATGAGTGACATCGACTGTAGAAAGATTCGTGACGCACTTATACCTGATTGGATGAGGACACGGTGGAGCACACGGTAGAAGTGTGCCTCGCTTGGGAAGGGCATCGCCGTGTCCTCGTAGAAGTGCTCGGCGGCGGTAGCGATCTTTCGCGCCGGGCCTTGGTACAGGCCATGGTCCGAAGCAAGGAGGAGTGGCAGGCGGTCGGTCCTTCTGCGAAGCAGTAATGCTAGCAAAGCAGACGGCCGCACGCTTGAGACAGCGGCGCTCACGCTCCAGCCGCTACCGGGATTCCGATCCCGATTTCGCGCAGGCGGGCGAGCAATGGGCAGCTCGCTGTCCAACCGTATAGTAACCGTCCGGAACGAGCCCAAGTCGTCGACGGCGTGTAGTGTTCCACGCATGACTCGAAGAGTCTACTGGGGCCAAAGATCGGTTTCTGAAATGAAGTTTCGGCCCCGGTATGAAAAGCAATGAAGGAATTTGTTGTCCGTCTGTCTGTCTGTCTGTCAAGACCCTTTATCTCAAAAACGCGTGAAGGTATTGAGTTGAAATTAATACCTTGTACTTAAATCTGTGGTCCCTTGAAGCTATGAAAGAAAAAAAAAGAAGAAAGAAAAACAAACTTCTAAATTAACGGAAAAAAAGATAAGGCCATTTATGTCGCAAAAACGTATATTTCTACACTCTCAAGGGAATCAAAATTCATCCCGTTAAGCTAGAATCTTGAAATTTGGCTTGAAGCAAGGTCTCATAGCATAAGTATAGGAAAAAATCTGAAAACTGTTTTTGTAGTTAAGTCACAAAAAAAAAGTTTGGGATTCGGAAAAATCTTCGACACTTGAGTCGGGAATCGAAATTACCTTTGAAAACATAAAGCAAGGTAAGTTAATAAGGATTCCTAATTTTGTGCGACTCGCACTTGCCCGTTTTTTTTTTTTAATGACATTTTTATGTCATGTCTGTTGTTCACCTAAATATTTTTTCTCCTTCGGATCTGAGATTTTACTTCTACACCATTTATATTTATTCTATGACTATCTAACATTTATTGCGAAAAAAGTACGCAAGTAATTTTGAGAACCCCTCCGTTTTGTAATTAAAATGTTTGTGGGACTATTAAACAATGTTTTTGGGTTTATGATTATAAGTTCTGATGCGTTTCGTGAATTTTAAATAGGCGAACTCATTATTGTGGGGTATATAAAATTAGGCTACGTAGTTAGCCGTGGCTTATCACGTCAGCTCAATAAACTTAACTCTGACATTGTTTTAGCATAAGACATAATCAGCTTTATAACGTTCCCACTGCTGGGACTCAAGCCTTTTCTCTTGGATACGGAATGAACCGTAATCCACAACACAGGCATAGCGTAGGTTGGTGAATGTCACATATCTTCGAATTTTTGGTTCGATGAAACTGGTATAGTTTTTGCTCGTTGTTTTCATTCACAGTTTGGAGAGTAGCGTTGATGAAATGAATTAGGTGTACAAAGCAAAAAGTCTACCTGGATTTGGACCGACGACGTTATTTTTGGGATACGTAAGATGAAAGTGCCAGTGAATGACTTTTTCTTTGAAGATTTTAATGATTATAATTTCGTAAATAAATATTTATTACACCCGCCAATCATATTTTAATCAACATACAAAAAATGCCACTGACGCCGCTATAAATCTGGCAACCTAGGCTAGGTCCAAAAACTTTGACGAAAATGGAAACCATCGATTTGAAAAGAAGAGAAAGATTAACATACAACTTAACATTGACATCCAAAATGCTAAAGCTTAAGAAAACTTGAATATCTCAGGCTACTTTGATAACCTCCTGGAAAGGGGTAGTAGTAATTACCAGGGAAGTAACACAGTTCATCATTTAGGCTGAGTCTTGTCTATGTGAGACAAAACTGTCTAAAGATGGTTTTGTCTCAAGTGGGCGTTCAGCCTTAGCGTTAGTCTAGCGTTTGAAATCGTTGCTTGTAGGAATTAATTCTGAATTATGTGTGCGTTCACAAACATGTAAAATCTCATACACAAGACAATCAAACCTGGATCGACTATCTATAGAACAAAAAATTTTTGTTCCGGATGCTCAGTGTATCAAATATGCCACCAAATTATGTCGGGGACCATAGTTTTGTCAGCTTTGACAACAGAGTCGTAAGGAGAGACTGCCGATCTGCCCTCTAAAATATAGTCACTAGGTAACACGATGTCTGGAGGTAAGACTAGATGTCAAACTTTTATACTCGTAACGTGCGGACCCAGGTTCATGATCATCATCATCATTTCAGCCCAAAGACGACCACTGTTGGACATAGGCCTACCCCAAATATCGCCACAATTAACGGTCCTATGCAACTCGCATCCATCGGATTCCCGAAGCCTTTACGAGGTCATCAGTCCACCTTGTAAGAGGCCTTTCAACGCTGTGTCTTCGTGTACGCGGCCGTCACTTCAGAACTCAGGTTCGCCATTGAACAACCAATCTGTCCAAATGGAGTGCCATTGTGGGGCCGTTTTACAGGCGTATGTCTGGCGTTGTCCAGATCTGCTATGCTGCCCATTCTGCACAATCGCCTGCACATTTCAGGATTGTTACGAGGCCAATAAAGGAACTGTACAGGTTGCCAAATACTGGTCATAAAAAATCAATTTGGGCCAATCGATACGAAAAGCAAGAAGACCTGCCCCCCTAGCCAAGTTACAATTATTTCGTTTTGCGTTAACGCTTGGAGTTCGCCACGCCCCCAGCTCCTTTGTTCGAACAAACGAAGTGGGGGCGTGGCCAACTCCAAGCGTTAACGCAAAATGTAACGATTGTAACTTGGCTAGGGGGGCTGTAACGTCTGTTGAATATCTATAAACGACAGCTGGGACCTTGTTTTCCAGTAACGTCAGTGTTAATTAATTTAATTACAAATAATGAGTGCGTTAAAAGGGAATCCTTGTAAAGTCGGTGGTAAAGTTTGTTTTTTTGCTACAATTTCTCACGTCGAAAATATAAATAAGTAAAGAAAAAACATTGGTTTAAGGTTGTAAAAAAAACTAAAAAAAAAACTGGGTAAATGCGAGTCGGACTCCCGTGCTGAGGGTTCAGTACAAACTTACAACATACTTGATTCGAGATTTGAAATATTTACCGTTATAAATCAAGTCTCGAAATATTTTTCTGAATCGCATTTTTTTGTGACAACAAAAATGTTATCAAATTTATTCCTAGATCTATGCTGTAAGAACTTTCTTTATGCCTTTTAGGATTCTGGATCAACGGGAAGTACCTTATGAATTTTAATTTTCTCGAGAGTGTCGAAATATACGTTTTTTGCGATAATAATTTAGTGTAATTTTTTCGTTAACTTAGTACTTTGATTTTTTCACTGCTTCAAGGGGCTGCATACTTGAGTATATAGTTTTAATTTCAACTTGATACTTCCACGCGTTGCCGAGATAAAGGGTCTTGACAGACAGACAAACAAAAAAGTGAATTTAAATGACATCCATTTTTTTCTTTTGAGATATGGAACCCCAATAAAGTTGAAAATTCAGCACGAAAATCCTCTTAAAATGAACAAAATTCATCATGAAAAATATCTCATGAAACGCAATGCATTTTCATTTAATAAAAAAGCCTTCAACACTTATTTCATTTTTTTTTACGTTTTCTGTGAACCGTTTCACAGAAATGAAAATGTTAGTCGAAATTAATTTTTGTTGTGTGATATAAACATTTAATTTGATGTTTTGGGGAAAGAGGAAAATATGAGTTGTATACGTTTTTTTAGAATATTTTGGGAACACGTTCCTTATGCTTATAGCTAAGGAGTGGAATTCCCTGCCGGAGTCTGTGTTTTCTGATAGCTATAACCTAAGGGTCTTTAAATCAAGAGTAAATAGGTGGACGGCGGGCAATAGGTAGCTTGCTGTCCCTCCGTCCGGTAACAGACCAGTCCGAGCCCAAGTCGTTTACAGCGCGCACAGTTCCCGCACACCTTAAGGAGTTGTCAGCAAACTGTAAGCGCCCAGTAGGGCCGAAGCCTACTGGGGCCAAGGGTTTGGTGAAAATGAACCCCGGGGCCCCGGATCGAAAGCAATGAAGTAAACGTCAACTGAGCGAGGTCAATGAACTGTAAGTAGTTAGTAAGCAACGACCGATAGCTACCTACAAGGTCATTGACTCGTTTACTTAAAGAAATTAATTTCGTACATGCGTATATGAACCCGACTTTTAGAAAAAAAGTACCTTATTTTTTAATTTTATCTTTACAAATGGATAGTATTTCATGTACCGAATCGACCCTCCGCGGGATTAAAACGAACAATCAAATCTTTCCTCTTTATAATATTAATATAGACATAGAGTGCAAGGTGTCAGTACTGAAAACGAAGGACGAACTGCGCTCAGCATCGCGATTGTATCAACGCGCGTAACCTAATGTCGGTGACGTCATATTTCAATTTTTAAATTAATTTTTCTGTGGCTTGACTGTTTCCCTTTCTAGTAGTCACTTAATTTGACACAAATAATAAAAAAAGTTCAATAAACTACCCCGTCCTCTTAGGCAGTACATCAAGCTAGCGCAGAATCGTCCTTATATACTTTATTGTACAAGTTAACAAAAAATAGGACAGGCGATGTGTGTGTGTGGGGTGTGGTGTATGTGATCGTCGTTTGTAATTTAAACGTGTTTGTGTTGCTTACGTGTCTGCGGTATTAATTATGGTCGCAATGTTGGTGGTTTGAAGTGGAAACAACTTATTACCTGTTTTTTTTTATGGTTTTGTTCGGGTGACATCGGATATTTTCGTCATGCGTCGGGCAGCTGCAGGGGTGACGGCGCGGACGGCTGCGTAATGGCTTGTTTACGGAGACGCAGCGCGTTGCACGGCGCGTTGGGCGGTGTTTGTACATTGACAATGTTGGTGTTTGCGCGTGTGATGATGCGGCCCGCTACTGCAATGTACGACGAATTCGCAACACGGCGCGCAACGCGCTGCGTCTCCGTAAACAAGCACTAAATGTAGAAGACGAGTTGTAGGCCTTACACACACATAAACACATTACTAGCAGGAACAACCGACGATACACTCGCGCCTTAGGTAGGCGCTAGATAACAAAAAAAATAACGGTCACCGAACCTTTTCATACATACTCGTATCTCTGCGTAGCCACCCTAAAACAAACAACGAACTATTTTTCATTACTAGAAAATGTAAAGGATCACGAGACATGCTGATTAAAGATAGCTTTATGTCTTTATTTCCGTTTGTTTAATTAATCAGTTAGTTATTAAGTCAGTGACTTATTTTTTGTTATCTGCCTACTTTAGTTCTTATTCTGTACATTAAATTTGGATATACGATGTCAGGTTTTATAGTCCACTGCTTTTATTTTAAGCGCATCGCACCTACGTGCGGTTAGTCACGTAGGCCACAGCAATAGTATTTGTTTAAGCATTAACAGCAATCCACTACGCGGGCCCAGTACAGATTGGTGAATATCATATTATGTCTTGGAATTTTTGGTTCTAGGACATGCCGGTTTCATCAAAATGTTTTTCTTCACGGTGATGAAAAAAATTACACAAAGTAATACGTCTGGCTGGGTTTGAACCCGCGACCTACAACTCTTCAGTCGGAGCCGTTACCACACGGCCATCATTACTGTTCGACACCAACTGAATGCAACCGCTTAGCTTCGCTCATCAGCGCATCGCACCTATGTGCTGTTAGTCACTTAAAACACAGTAATAATGTCAAATATTTTGTTCAATTCATGACAAATCACCGTGTAATAGTATCAGACATCAGAATCGTTTATTTCAAAATAAATAAATTAATAAAATATGTGTCGAGTCTAATTAGAAAAAAAGTACTTATCATCCGATAGAGAAATTAAATTCGGTGTACCACAGGGAAGCGTACTGAGACCTTTGTTATTTTTGATTTACATCAATGACCTCCCACGCCAAATCCATCACCCTGTGCGGAGGATTCGCCCGGGTGTCGCCACTGTGCGGAACACCCGGAGGACACGGTGGAGCATACTGTAGAGGTGTGCCCCGCCTGGGCGGAGCATCGCCGTGTCCTCGTGGGGGCAATCGGCGGCAGCGATTTCTCTCGCCGGGCTTTGGTTCAGGCCATGGTCCGGAGTGAGGAGGGATGGCAGGCGGTCGCCTCCTTCTGCGGAGCAGTAATGCTAGCAAAGGAGGAGGCCGACCGCATCAGGCAGAGGCAACGGGGCGCACGCCCCAGCCGCCGCCGGGATTCCGATCCCGATTTCCGGCCACCGTAGGCGCGGGCTTGCGGACAGCGTGCAGTGGGTAGCACGCTGTCCGATCGTCCGGTAACATACCGAACCGAGCCCAGTCGTCGACGGCGCGTTCTGTTCCCGCGCGCCTCAAGGAGCTGTGTAGTGGTTACAAAATTTCTCGAAATTATAATTGACAGTCAACTGACGTGGAAGGTACAAGCAGAACACATCAGTAAAAAACTTAGCGTATCAGCCTATGCACTTTTCTTAAAAAAAAGTAAATATTTAAACAGTGTTAGTAGCATATAATAGTCTTGTCATTTCCATTTTAAGATTTGCTATAATTTATTGGGGCAATTGTACCGAAAGAAAGAGTATTTTTAAGGCTCAGAAACGCTACTTACGAGCAATATTTGGTTTGAAGGTTACTGATAGCTGTGTTCCAATTTTCAAAAAACATAATTTATTAACATTCCCGTGCCTTTACATTTTAGAAATTGCTCTTTTTTTAAATGTAATCGACAGCTATTTTTAACTTTGTCGGAAAGTAGACAACGTGATATAACTTTGCGATCTCAATACCAAAACTTGCTACATACGGGTAGATATAGGACTGCTCTGTTGAGGAAAAGTGTTTTTGGTATGGCACCGGCTATTTTTAACCACATTCCTAATTCCATAAAAGAGAAAACAGTAAAAATTAAAAAAAGAAAACTAACTGCTCTTCTATTAAATAAATGCTACTACTCCGTATCGGATTTTCTAGCCGACAAATTTTAATTGTGTTTCAATTTTAATTGTGTTGTAATGTTTGATGAACTTGCATCAATGTTTGCATGCCAAAATGGTAGAATGGATAAGGACATTTTAATATTATTTTTATCACCTTATTTTAAATACCTGTATTCTGAGCAAATAAACTATTCTATTCTATTCAAATAAACCATATCTACAGGCACTTTTGAATCGTCAAAATGTCGGTCAGCCAAAAAAATGAAGCTATTACACGTTCCCAAGCGTAGATCTCTATCGTCTCGCTATCTTAACTTAAAACATAATATATAAACTTGTGTTGAACAGGCACTCTTCAGCCAATTCTCAAACTCGACAGTTTACAAACAGCTCCAATAAAAACAACAAGAAAAACTCATACACTCAATGTTCACGAAATGTGTTATCGTGCGTGAAATACGATTGTCTTAAGGTGTGTAAAGGTGATTCATAAACATGTCTGACAATCGTGATTTATATTGTTTACTGAATAAATGCGTAGTTGCTTATCTTACAGAGTATTTTTTTACTTTCAATCTTCTTAAAACTCTCTTGGGATAGTTACATTGCGCTCAAGTAATAGAAACGATATGAAATATCGTTGTTGATCGTACAATTCCGCGTAACTAGCATTGTTAAATACCGCGTACTTACACTTTTGCTTCTTCTTATTTTCAAATCGATGGTAAACTCTATCAACTGTTTAGGCATAGTAGGTGGCCTGCAGCATCGGTGGCACTCATTAAGTCCTCAATAGTGCAGGTATATAGGCACTTAGGGCACTCTAAGGGCCAACTCGGTCCATTCGGTCCATTCGATCTCGCTGCGCATCCGTAGCGGGCAGCCGCGCCCCGCGCACGTTTTGTTACTTAAAATACATTTACAGTTCTCCATCGATACGACTACATGCACACCGTTAAAGTTGAACTAGTGACACTGCGCAGATAATAATCCGGTTTCCCTACGGAGAACACTGCAAAGTGCACGCGCGCGACGTCACGTGACAGAAGCTCGCGTGGACGCCGGCTCCGTGCTCTCATTTTTTAAACAGGAGCACCGCACTCACATTGAATATACAACGGGTCTATAAAACCCCATTTGGTCAGAGTTGTCTAGCTTAGCATAGCATAACATCGCCTTATAATGTTCCCAGTGCTGAGACTCAGGCCTCCTGTCTAAGGGCCAAATTCACCACTAAACTAATCGCGATTATACAAGACAAAACGCAGTTTGAGCGCCTAATCGAGATTATAGCTTCATTTTGCGTTTCACCGCTATGAATTGAACCTAGTTTACGCTAAACTCAGTTTCAATTCTTTTGTTGTCGCCCATGTTTACGACACGGTTCTTTAAACTAGATTACGCTGAGCTCAGTTTAGTTGAACTGAGTTTTTATATTGAATGGTGAAATCAGCCCTAAGAGAGGGAATGGGCCGTAACGTAATCAACCACACGAGCTCGGTGCGGGTTGGTGGATGTTACGTGTCTTCGAATTTTTAGTTCTAGGTCATGTCGTTTTCCTTGCGATGTTTTTCTTCACCTTTTTGAGAGCAGCGAAAGTCACTGACGTCGTATAATTTTGAGAAGATTCTGGATTATAGTAGTACTTACGCGAAAATGTAAATGAAAAAAAAACGGTAATTTAAAGAAACTAAAAAAACCCGACTGCTTTTCTGAGTATTCATGAAAAAGCCCTAAAACAAGAAAGTCGTTGTACCCGATTGCATTTAACTATATAATATTTTAAATACAAGATAAATTGTAGCAGTCGGGACCCATTCTAGAAATGGAGGCTTAGTGAATTGAGAGCACATACCTATATTACATTGCAGATTACTCCAATCTACTGACTAGACGGCTGACTATAATTGTTAGTTAATTGTACTACTAATTCGGACCGAGCCCAAGTCGTCGACGGCGCGCACTGTTCCCGCGCGCCTCCAGAAGTTGTCATCAAACTGTAAGGACCCAGCAGGGTCGAAGCCTACTCTGGGGCCTTGGGATAGCGTGAAAATGAATACCAGGGTCCTGAAACCAAGGCTCTGAAGGAACAGGGTTTACTTTTATAGTCAGTAAGAGTCAGACCCGCTCCGCCCAAGAGTGGGAGATGTCATTGGATGATTTTACCTACCATAAAAAAAAAACTTCCAATTATAATAGAATAATGCACACCCAATTATTAAATTAAACTACCTACATCACATAGTGTTTCATGTACCAAATCGACCCTCCACGGGATTAAAACGATCAAAATTTAACGGTGTCGAATAGGCAAGCAGGAGCAAGCATTAAATCCATTAACGTTAGCCTTTGCCATTTCTCTTCACACCTTTAATGTACACTTTAAAGGTGTAGGTATAGCTGAAATCGACACTGTAGCCGACTCTGAACATACTACTTTCAGGTTGTACCCTTATTGTGTTACATGTTGTGTATCTAGATTTCAATACCTCACTCGATACGTGCCCATACGAGAAGCGAAAGTGCACCTCACAGTACACACAAAATAGTGCTGCAATATCACATTACACGTGGCAAAATTTTCTCACTTCCACCTACTACGTGACTATTGCACACGATCGCGATGCTGAGAAAATGATGCTGTGTACCCTACAAGCAGGGATGGCGAACATTTATTCGTGTGAATATATAAAATCTTTTTTTATTTTTAAAAGAACAATGCGTCTATGACGTGCCGTCTAAAGTTTTAATTTTAGAACTTATGAAAACGGTGTTAAACAACACCAAAAAAAAAAAACCAGAAAGTATTGTCCAATACTTTCTGTTTTTGATGTTGCATTTTATAGATGTGGCAGCTAAACCAAAATAGTGTGCCAATTCTATAGGTAGGTACCTACAGAACATATCTATTTCAAGTGTACCTTTAATAGTTGAAGATTTCACCCAATTTCTCCAGGATGCCATCATCAGATTCTATGGATCAAATCAGATCCTTGGGACCATAAGACCATCTGGGAATTATACTCTGTCAAACAAAAAAAAAGATTATTCGCACGAATTGAAAATGTCCTCCCTTTTGAAGTCGTTTAAAAAATAAAACTAAGATGCTATTCAAGCAATTTGATTGCAATCCAGCAGAAAAACCAATGAACACTGTAGTTTTATATTTATTTGAATGACTGTGTAAATATTTTTTGATTTACAAGGTAGTTAGTGTTAATTTATTGTAGTGCCGGAATTATCTTGCCGCGTACCAATGGTTCACCGTCCATGTGATGCGTGTCTGTGTAAGTGTAATTTCGCTTATCATAAGAAGTCTACCTTCTGCATCTATTTATTTTGCGAGATTAAAACGACATTTAGCTAGTAAAAGGTTTTTTTTTTGGTGGGAAACCATCATAATTATGTCTTCTTCCACTCTAGAGCGAGAGGTAATTTCAGACTTTTACTGACTAAAATCCGCCTGTGGTCTTCAGCTGCTATCTAGGGCTACGGTCACCCAAATATTCCCGCAGCCCTAGCAGGTTTCGGTGGTGTGGAGGCCCTTTAGAATTGGTGTCATCTCGTTGATACGCGCGTCCGGATGGCGAGCCATATTGTTTTTCATCCGCAAACCCACGCCTACGATAGCCGGATATCGCACTACGACTCACGATGCCCAGAACGTCTCCTTTGGCGGTATCTGGGGCATAAAGATGTCCGTTCCTTTACAGTTGCCGCCATCTCCTACGCTTGGATTACTGCTTCGCAGAAGGAGGTGATTGCTTCCTATTCCCTCTCGCTCGAGCTGGTCTCGAAAGGTCACTGCAGTTACAGGACTTCAACTGTCATACTTTAGTCCCAAATGACACGCTTCACTTACAATGAGAACAAACGCACTCGCGATTGTCATTTGTTTGAGATTGTCGTCACACGCGTGTGTTGCAAGCACCTGTTTTAGCTCCTTGTATTTGCAGTTGGACTTCTGCTCTTATTTTTTTGTAGTACCGGTGTAGTAAGTAGCTTTTCGCCGCATTCATGCTCACTGCACTGAATACACCTAGTGTGCAACTGTTCTCAGGAATTTGTCTGTAGTACGGATTATTTCGTAAGCTTCTTATAAGAGTTGAGGAAGTTCTTTGTGGGCAAGTTGACTGGCCTGTTGGTCTAGTGGTTAGTGGCCCTGACTGCTATGCCGGAGGTCGTGGGTTCGATTCCCATCCAGGACAAATGTTTGTATGATGAGCACGATCATTTGTTCTGTGTCTGGGTGTAATTTATCTGTAATATGTATGTATTTAGAAATATATAAATATGTTTATCAGTTGTCTAGTACTCATAACACAAGCTCTGCTTAGCTTGGGACTAGTCGGCGTTGTGTGATAGTTATGAAATATTATATTATATTATTATATTAAGTTTGATAGTATCTGTGTCTTTCCTAAAAGGATGTATTTTTTCTGTGTTTTGATTTTTAGAAAAAAAGGTACTTGGAAATTCAACACATTTAGAAATTAAAAATTTTTTTCGAGTAATGTACATAGTGATAAAACCACGACATCCGCCAGAACTTAACTTTGAAAACTTCCTGAAATTAGAGGAGATTATAAATCTATCGAATTCTTTATCGCCTAACATTAGGGACTACTAAAATCTTGCAATTTCTAACGAAGATTGAACATGCCATCTTTAGATTTCGTCATAGTTGCATAAGTACGTATTATTATAATAGGTACTAGCTGCTGCCAGCGGCTCCGCCCGTGTGAAATTTGGTTTACGTCCTTAGGGTTTTTTTTTTAATGTGTTGTTCCGTAAAATCCGTTCTTAGCAGACGTCTACAACTCTACATCCTTTATGGAACCTACCTGCCAAGTTTCTGAGACTTCGTGATTAATCAGTGAGTGATATTTCTCTTTTATATATATAGATTTTTTGATACTACTGATTATATCTATAAATAATTATGATAGTATATATTTACAGTGTAAGTATGTTAAATCATTTCACAGTTATACCACACACGGTGTTGTATAAAGAGATGTGCTCGTTGTCCAACTTTATTTTTTCAGATATGCTAGAAGACATTTCTTCTAAAATAAGCATCACCATTGAACCAATTTTCCTGATTCTTTCTGCTTGTATATTGATTACATTAAAAAAGAACGATTTATCATAATATCAAATGGGTAATAAAAGATATATATTTTTTACATTCATCATAATTTAAAATTAATAGCAATATTAAGCTTCAGTAACACCAATGTACCGACCAATTATCCCAAATGCCAAAACCAGCTCTCACGTTTAACCGTCAATTTATTATGACCTGGATAAACTTCGATTAAGCGTGGCTTATGTCGGATTAACGTTATACGTGGAACCGGACCTATTGAATATTATAACAAGAATGATGAATTAAAATGTCTCTAACGCCAAATGCTGAAATCAGAAATATAGCCTTTTTCATTTAAATAAACCTTTTTCACTGTCCGTTCAACCGATTTTGACTTTTATTCCGTGGATGTAAGGATGGCATTCAAAGCAAAAAGTTTGCTTTAGATCTGAGTTGAGCATTTGACAAAAGAAACGTGTCACACCATTCTTTTTTTTCCCAACTATCACACAATGCCGTCTACTACCATGCTAAGCAGAGCTTGTGTTATGAGTACTAGACAACTGATAAACCTACTTACATAATATTTTTAAATACATACATATTATAGATAAATTACATCCAGACACAGAACAAATGATCGTGCTCATCACCCAAACATTTGTCCTAGGTGGGAATCGAACCCACGACCATGCCGGAGGTCGTGGGTTCGAATCATTCAGCAGCCAGGGCTACTAACCACTAGACTAGTGGCACTTTAATGCCTGTATATTATTGTTAAAGACCTTTTTATATAGTATATAATTTAGTGATTTTCTAACAAAAAGTTAGAAAATCAATAAATAATTTCTCCCGCTCTGCGTGGAGCGTGACGGAGTGTCAAATTTTTACTGACTAGAATCCACCTGATTTCCTTCAGTTGCCATTTGCATTCCAGGGTATGTGAAAATGGCACCCGGGGCCCTGGGACCAAGGCAAAGATAAAACGGGGTAGGTTTTTAGTCAGTAAGAGTCTGACAGTACTTCTCGCTCCACCCAAGGGCGGGATTTGTCATTGGATGATTTTACCTACCATAAAAAAAGGGTCGCAGAACAATCTGCCACCACAGCTCTGGCTCCATTTTCAGGTTGTAGCAGATTGTAAGAAATACCATTGTCACACGTATCGAGGTTGATGGCAAAGCACCAGTCTATATTATACACCATGAAATGTTAGTGGTTGTTTTCCAATGGCAAAAAATCTTGCCATATGGAGTACTTTTGAATACAATAAAAGTAAAAGAAAACAACTTTTTACAAAACAAAAACTCGGTTAGATTTCAATAAAAAAAAAAAAAATACACTAGGAAACTACCTGCCAAATTTTAAGTTTGTAGGTGTTATAGTTTCTGAGATTTTGTGATTAATCAGTGAGTGGTATTTCGATTTTATATATACCGTTAAATTTTGGACGTTTTTATCCCGTGAAGGGTCGATTCAGTACATGAAATACTATCGATTTGTAAAAATAAAAAAAGTACTTTTTTTCTAAAACTCGAATTAATATAAACATTTAAGAAATTAATTTCTTCTAGTAAACGAGTCAATGACCTTGTAGTCAGTTATCAGTCGTTTTGTACTAATTACCTACAGGTCATTGAACTCCCCGAAATGACGTTTACTTAAATAAATTAATTTCGTACATGCGTAAATTAATTCGAGTTTAAAAAAAGTACTTTATTTTTTAATTTTATCTTAACAAATCGATAGTGTTTCATGTAGCGAATCGACCCTCCACGGGATCAAAACGATCAAAATTTAACGGTATATAGATTACGACTAAAAAAACAAAGGAGAAATAATGTTCATTGCAAGACTTTCAATAAAAAAAAAAGATGCGAAAAATAAATTAGTCAAGTTGACAATGTTATTAATAGAGCTAGCAGACAATCTTGGTCGCAGTAATTAAGTTACAAATTAATAACGACTAAGCCCACCTTGTTCCTTCTTCACGATTCTCAAAATTATCAAGAAAGAAGGTCGAACTATTAATTTGTACAATGAACAGAAATATTTTTATAAAGCTGTCGTCATTTATTTCTATCTACTCTCTAAAAGAGGTTACCCTTCAGAATATATTTCTCTTTCCATGTTTAAAACTGGCAAAAATGTCGGGTGCAATAATTTTAAAGGATCTTGTTCTGTTTAGGAGTGTTTCTATTAAAGTGGTTTGGTCCTATCTTCGTTTCAAAGGACCAAAAATGTTTTCGTAGTTGTTCCATTTTAGCATTACTATAGCGGTCATTGCCCCTTCCCAAACATAATTTTTGGAGCTAGTGCAATAAAATCTGCGTTTAAAAAAGGTTAGCATTGCGACAGAGAATGATTCGGAATGTCTACTAGTTTTAGGACATGGTCTACTAATGAGTCAAGTTTAATACAAATCCGTACAGACATTTGAGCGTAGAGGGGTAACAAATACTCACACATACGAGTATTGTTATAAATAATACCATATATAACTATCGCATTTATAACAGTGTAAAAAATGGGGTGGAAATGAGTAGACTGTATTTTCTAAAACCGTTGGTATACTCCCGTTACTCCAATATTCCAAATTACAACAGCTGTCCCGGACAAAAAATAAATAAATAAATTCGAGAGGTCATCCGTCGCGTAGCTGTCCGTGGAAGCGAGAGTCCGCGGTGCGCCGGACCGCCTGTGTCCGCGCCCGCGTCTCCTCTCCCCCTCTGTCGACGTCATGGATCTGTTGGGTAGAATTCCCAACATTAGTGTTCCATTTTTAAAATAAGAGATGTCAAGAAAACAGGGGCCAATGACCACTACGACTTTACTGAATAATGTATAAACTCAACGGCTATAATAAACCTTTGTACATTCATGTATACACACAAATGTATAATAAAAAAAGAAACAGAAAAATAGGTACCAACGTGATGGAGGTGTAGACACCCTGTGTAAGAGTAATAAGAAAATAAGTATAAACAAAAAAGTTATCTTTAATACAATAGATCATTTAGACAACAAATAAAAATTATAAGTAGCCATAGACAACCCTGACTGTGTCGTGAGATGTAATATTAAATAACCCTAGATTATTTCAAAGTTTTTCTAATTATCTTATAAATTTTTTTCGTTACTTGCTCTTAATAATGCTTTAGTACGTATATCATCATCACCATTAAGTACTACTAGGCTTTTCCCTTAATGTGCCATGCTTCCTTGGTTCACTCCTGCAATCCACACCCTCTAGTGATCTACCACATCTCCATTCTTTAAAGTCTCAGATACATTAGGAGAAAAAATGTCGATATGACGCGCATTACTGTCAAATGAACGACAACATGTCTCGCGTCACACAAATGCCACAAAATAGATAGGTACAGACAGAAGTCAATCTCATGTATGAACTTAATCTGTGTGTGTGTGTGTGTGTATCTGTCTTGTCTTTCTTGAATCTTTGTCTAGTTTTTAGTTGCGTCATTCCGTGTAAATAAACTGTTTTTCTTTCTTATTTATGTAATTTACTTTTCATACCGACGCTCGGCGGTCACGCTAGGGTCGCCGCTAGCGTCGCTCTGTCCTAGCTCGCCCGGGCGCGGCGGTAATACCTACGTAATATAAACCGTAAAAATATTACATGGCCACAAAGTAATGTTCGGTTTCTCATAGACCACCGGGGTACTTACTTAACTGTTCTTGGTTACGTTAACACCGACCACATTCACAGACGCGTGTCTTAAACGGGTAGCGCTCGAGCTGGTTTGAGTGCGCGTGAAATATCATGTCCATGAGCGGTGTCTGCTCGAGCGCGCTTTGTATGTACATTGTCTTCTGTATTATCTCTGTTTTGTGTAAATGCACTGTAAAACGTTGAGAGACAAGTGATTGAGTGTCGCGCATCATTATTGCGGAACATTTTTAATCGACTTCCAAAAGGAGGAGGTTATACGTTCGGCTGTATTTTTTTGGTTTTGATAATTATACTCCCGAATTGATCCCATAAAAATATGTTAAGTTACGAAGAGACAAAACTATAGAAACACCGATCCCGATATCCAGCCACCGTAAGCGCTGGCTTGCAGATGGTGAGCAATGGGTAACGCGCCATCCGGCACTCCGGTAACCGTCCTGACCGAGCCCAAGTCGTCGACGGCGCGTAGTGTTCCACGCACGCACGAGATATCAGCAAGCTTTAGGGGCTCAACAGGGTCGAAGCCTTCTGGGCCTATGGGTTGTGCGAAAGTGAATGCGGTCCTGGAATGAAGGCAAAAAAGGAACAGAAGTAGTTTTAAGACAAAAACTACTTTTGTTACTTCTTGACTTGTAATCTCTTGTGACTTGTAGTCTCCTTCCTACTTCTTAACTTGTAAAAAGTCTGACTCCACCCAACGGAAGGAGATGTCATTGAATGATTTCTCATTTAGAAAAAGACACTTCAAATTGTATTTGTAAGTATAGATACAAAATACGCGAGGCGGATGATTAGTTAAGCTTTCAACCCGAAAAAAAATATCCCCGTTTCCGAAAATCATTTTTGTTTTATTTGAATAATATATACCTGGAACTATGTCATTACCAAAACTCAGTATAGTTAATCCCCCGTTACTGGTTGCAAATATTCAGCAAACTGCCTGAGGCTCAAACAAATGGTAAACTAATTTGTTTTTGTTCTGCCATTTGTTGGTTACGTGACATTTTGGTTAATCGAAAAGATATAAACGATCAATTCAACTGTTTTATCTGGATTTGATTGATATTTGTGATCAAAATGTTATTTGAGTGAAACAGACTTTTTTCTGAATCTTTGCGTGTTAAAATTGTAACCGGTATAATATTCCACAATATATAATAATATAATATTCCACAACTATCACACAACGCCGTCTAGTCCCAAGCTAAGCAGAGCTTGTGTTATGAGTACTAGACAACTGATAAACATACTTAAATATTTCTAAATACGTACATATTATAGATAAATTACACCCAGACACAGAACGAATGATTGTGCTCATCACCCAAACATTTGACCTGGGTGGGAATCGAACCCACGGCCTCTGACATAGAAGTCAGGGCCACTAACCACTAGACCAACAGGCCAGTTAGGTATATATGACTTACATAATTGCCACATATGTCGTCAATAATTCGTAAAGAAATCGTTGGTGAGCCCTATAAATAAATATTCGTGCCGAAAATTGTGTATCTACGCTAGTGGTAGTTTTTTTTTGGTAGGTAAAATCATCCAATGACAATGACGCTAATGGAAGTGTGATTTCGAGGATATTTTTTTTTTATCCCACGACCATGTTTCATTGGCATAACACAAAGGAATATGTTATAGTCTACCCATGTGCCAAATTTTATTCAAATCCGTTCTGCCATTTGATCTTGAAAGAGTAGCAAACAGACACACTCGCATGCAGATTTTTGCCTGTATGATTATTTAATCTTTTATTCTGAAGAAACTCTTATGAGGTAATTGGTATCGTGTTTCAATGTCTTATGCGGAGATTATTAACGGAAAACTTCTCATTATAATATGAAATGTTTGACGTTTGATACTCGTACACAAAATAAATGGTTTACTTAGTTATTTTCTGCCCGAAGTCTATAGGATACACATATGATTGTAAATTACTCGTCGGTTTATCTATACACCGTTAAATTTTAGTCGTTTTAATCCCGTGGAGGGTCGATTCGGTACATGATATGCAATCGTTTATTTAAAGAAAAAAAATTATCGAAATGCTTTTTTTTTAAACTCGAATTAATTTACGCCTGTACGAAATTAATTTCTCTAAGTGACCTTGTAGGTAGTTGTCGATTGTTGCGTACTAACTACCTACAGTTCATTGACCTCGCCCAGCTGACGTTTACTTAAAGAAATTAATTTCGTACACGCGTAAATTAATTCGAGTTTAAAAAAAAGTACTTCATTTTTTAATTTTCTCTTTACATATCTGTATCCCGCGGAGGGTCGCTTCGGTACATGAAATACATGTACCGAAGCGACCCTCCGCGGGATTAAAACGACCAAAATTTAACGGTGTAAACTGTATATATAACCGGAGAAAATGTCTGACATATCAACGCTCAGCCGAAACAACAGGATTTAGGAGCGTGAAATTGAAATTGAAAAAGTCTGAGATTAGGTGATAGGCTATTTTTTGCCGTGCTACCCCCACCCTCCCAATAGTTTTCCAGATAACAATTTAAATGGTAGAACAACGTTTGCCGAGGCAGCTAATATAACAAACATTTCTTTACAGAGGATAGTTAATTTTTATTCACAATATACAACATAATTAAAATACTTAACAAACAATACTAAAAACTTCAAACAAAAAATCCCAACTAAATAACTTAAAAAATCATCATCATCACCATTTCAGCCCAAGACTTCCACTGTTTGACATAGGCCTCCCCCTAATGTCGCCGCAATAAACGATCTTTTGCATCCCGCATCCATCAGATTCCTGCAACCTTTACCAGGTCATCTGTCCACCTTGTAAGAGCCCTCCCAACGCTGCGTCTTCCGGTACGCGGCCGTCACTTCAGAAACTTAAATCATGGCGTCGGAAAATTCCTCCGAATCGCGTATTTATCTACACAAAATATTGGCGAAATAGCCATGTTGTATGACAACATGCATGCGCATGCGAAGTGTCAAGCGGTAAAACTAGAATCGCCTCTATAAATCCACTTTACAAATATTACTGAACAACTTACAAACAAGCTTAATATAAAAATCAAAAGCCCTAAAATTCTATCCCATTTTCCGGAAGCCATTTTCGCTCTAATATCTGAGATTTAAAATTTTGACACGAAGTGTGCGGATAACAGCCCTATTGAAGTAAAGCAAGCTTTTAGGGGTGTCTCTTATATTACTTTTAAAGGACTTTTTCTTCCTGTTTGCATTTATTGCAACCCTTTTGTTAACATTACTACTTCGCTCGGACGTGCAAAATAAATAAATAATGAAACGATTCTGTCACGAAACAGGCAAATTGGAATTTGTTTTCTCTTGAAATATTTATTATTGTTATTTTTCATTATGAGTTTTAAGTGACTTTATTTTGTTTCTCGTAGTCCGTAGTTAAATGCTTAGTCTTTGTTCTGTACTTAACGGGGATTTACTAAAGTTTTTGTTGAAATGTTTTTTGTATATTGCTGTCTCTAAAACGTGCACACTTCCAAAAGAATGGAAGTTTCAAATGTGATTATCCGTATAATAAACTCTTGATAATTATTATAAACTAACTTGTGCTCACGTTTCAGTCAGCTGAAGCGCTCTTTGCAGAAACCAAACTGACTCTCTGAATATCCATCCCCAACCATATCAGCTGCCTAACGAGGCAGTCTGGCATTCTCTCTTTCAAACAGTTTACCCATCTCGACGAGCAGTACGAAGACCAATCTCTCCGTCCTTCAATGAAGCAGGAACTGGTTCCTTTCTAAGCCTGAGCTTAGGAACCCTCTTAGTCGAAGCCTGAAATCCTCCGAGTCTAGGACCCAGGCTTTCTCAGGTAATCCAGTGGTTTTTGTGGGCCTCAAGCCTTCGTACTGCCAGTGTGGTTGCCGTCACCGATGTGATCCGGGTTTTGAGTTGTAACCGATGAACAAACATCCACATATTTAGAATTTATTATTAGTACTAGCATAAAATAGGCAAAAAACCAAGAGAACTGTTTGTAACAGAGATAAAACAATTGAATCTCATAAGTCTTTAGTAATGAGACATTTATGCGGACGTCAAGTATAATTTTGTGCTTTGATAACTGTCATCTGATTTCTACGAAAATTTAAACTTTTGGGTGGCTAACTAGCCGCAACGATGACTAATTACAATTGAATGACGTGCCCGACGTTTTAGAGGGTTCACCGCCAGAATCCAATTAAGGTCAAAAAATCACTTGCTCACTTAGAGTTTGGTAAGTCATCTAGCGTGCAATGACTAGGGAAGTGAAACAAACGATCTAAAATGCTTGTAACAGGCCACACTGCGCAAGATAATTTTCGTAACTTCCGAGGAAAATTCGCATTTGAGTCTCATTCACTAAATTTTAATGTCAAAAAAGACTTTGAATTTCCCTATTTATTAAGTTTTTGACATTTATTCGATGATATTGCGAATTAAATTTGAACGTTGGAAACTATTTTTTTTTTATGTTCGTCTATTACAGGAAAAGGCCTCCCACAATCGGGACCGATGACCTGATGAGAGTCATGAGAATGCGATGGATGCGAGACGTACAGGACTGTTCGTTGTGGCGACACTTGGGAAAGGCCTTTGTCCAAAAGTGGACGTTTTAATTAGTTTATTTTATTTTTTCATTACTCATCTACATTGTGCTCACATAATAGAAGCGACAAGAAAAATGTAACCAAGATTTATGTAACTCATAATATGATTTTAAAAGAGTGTCCGTGGAGTTTCTTGCACGTTCTTCTCCATAGAGATCTACGCTTTGGAACGTGCAATTTAGTTTCACTTTTTTTGAACTGACTGGCATTTTGACAATTCAAAAGTGCCTGTAATTGATGTATTTGAAATAAACTATTGTGATTCTGATTCTGACGTCTTTCGAATTACGATGACTGGTAGTGTTTTCATTCTATAGGTAACTGACTGTTAGTACTTACACGCTATTAAGGTTTGGCTGAGAGGTACCACAATTAAAACAAAAAGTTCTTCATTATTTAACACTGATTCCCAAAATTAAAGTTATTTTGTATATTTTAATGTTTCTTTTTTATTGAAGTTGCCTGTATTTTTTGTCCATAAAAATCTTTTTTTAAACAAAAATTGGCCTTCTGGTGTCAAGCGACTCGCAAAGGCGTTTTACTACGCTACTCGCTTTCGGCCCTTAATCTTTTCTTAACCCTTCCAAATTAAATTTAATCTTTAGCTTAAGAACAAGATTTAAAAGTAATTAAAAACACAATAACAAGGTGTCATAATCAAGAAACAAGAGAAGTGTTGTTGAAAAAAATTTTAATTAGTAGTCATTACTGCACTGAGTATTATATAGCTCGCAAAACATCCTTTGGGACTGAAAGGTTCAAGTTTCTTTTTTTTATTGTAGTTAAATTCATCAAATTGCAAATCCCGCCCTTGGGCGGGGCGGGACATACTTTGAGACTCTTACTGACTAAAAACCTATCCTGTTCCTTCATTGCCTTTGTTCAGGGCCCCGCGGTTCACTTTCGCCTAACCCTAGGACCCAGTAGGCTTCGGCTGCTGGGGCCTAGGCTGCTGGGCTCCTACAGTTTGCGTTTGCGTCCGTCACCGACAAGGGCTCGGTCCGAACTGTCACCGAACTGACGGACAGCAAGCTAAAAGGTTCTAGAGTGGCGAGTACGTAACGGAAGATGCAGTTTTGGAAGGCCTCCTACAAGGTAGACCGATGACCTGGTGAGAGTCGCGGGATTGCGATGGATGCAAGACACACTGGACCGTTCATTGTCACTTGGGGGGAGGCCTATGTCCAACAGTGAACGTCTTTCGGCTGAAATGATGATGATGACTGCACAGAGCAGTCTTCGTGTGCGTTGCAGTCCACGCTAATCCGAATTAGATTTTTGCTGAAAAATGCTGAATGTAAATGTGGAAATGTCGAGCTAATACTAAAGCTTTTATTCTTTAAGTTTAACGATTTAGCGCTGTAAAATTGGAACTCCAGATGGTGTTGAAATTTGAACAATATAATTATTTGAATAATAATAAATCATTTGTTTGTGTAAAATATGGCTAGTTAGTAATATTGTAGCATGTAGGATTACAGTAAAATATTGCTAGGCATTGAATAAACACTGTCTTTTACCACTTTTTTTTTTAATATTGATAGGCTCGCGTTTAACCGCTATCTGATCTATTGGTAAGTCATCATGTGGTCGGCGGTGGAGCTAGCTTGCCTAGAAGTAACCTATTTTCTAACCGACAAGTTCGATTTCAGATGTTCTTATGTCATTTTACGTTAAGTAGGTACTTTTTACCAAGGATCTTATATATCCTAGGGACAAATTACTTCATTAGTTTGAAACAGGCATGGAGTCGGGTAAGTTTTAATCTCTGCAGCCATCATCGTTAATAATAAACGATTGTTTCGTCTATTTATTTTCTTACATATTTTATACATTTTTAAATTCTTCTTAAAACATATTCGAAAATATATAAAAATAGTAGTCTGCTGGTATCGGGTGCAGAGTCCAAGCTTCCAATGGTTAGGGCTCCAGAAACAGGAACCTCCTCACTGTGCGAGCCATAACGAGGAGTACTGCCTTCTATATCAGGCCTTTATTCCAATACTGCAACGACAGCTTCGACAAATAATAATAATAAACGATTATTATTATTATTATTTGTTTGGTGGCCACTGATTGTGGTTCCATGGCTATACTTCAGCATTTAGTGGATTAATTAGGTCTGGACACAAATATTTTTATTCAGAGAACACACAGTAAACAATTATTCTATAATAATCCTCTTTCGTCCGTGCTGTCCTTCTGAGCAGACGTGTTACCTATTTTTATTTTAAATATTATCTCATAATTAATCCTCAGTTAATATAAAGTGTTTCTTATATTAAGGTCAATAAACTCTCAATTGGAATAATCAGTTTTGCAAAAGTGAAAGGCTAGCCCGACCCGTGGTAGTCCCGTGGCGAACGCAGAGTGCCTGTGCGAGGAGTACCGTGGTCATAATTGCCATCTCTGTCTGGCCGCGCTCGACTGACGACAGCGGCGTAGGCACCTGCTACGCGGCTTATGTGCTACGAATAACGATCCCTCAGCTACGACACCTTCGCCCAACCGCGGCTGTCTACTAGTGCTACGCGCCAGATACTAAACCTGCATTACGTGAGTTTTATACAGTGCATTACATTATGAATCCGATTCGCACTCCACCGAAAGGATTGTCTTTCTCAGACAGTAACTTGAACCGTCCCATAACCAGTAGCGTAGCGCCAATACTGACCTCTAACGTTACGATGAGGTCAAGCTACAAACGCCTTCGTTTGGATGGTGAAGATGGCAATGACGGCGACGACGGGAATGAGTGCAATTTTTTCGAGATGTTTAAAGATGAGATGATGGATATGGTCTCAAATTGGATGAAACAGCAAGATAAAAAACTAGAGAAACTTGATAAGGGTCTTGCAAAGTTAGAAAATCTAGAAAAAGGTATATCCGATATAAAGACCGGCATAAAATCGTCAAATATAGAAATGGAAAAATCTTTAGGATATTTGTCAGCTCAAATAAAGGACATAGATAAAAAGATTGACAGCTTAGACCGGGAATGGAGTAATACACGTGCAAAGGTCGAAGAATTGGAAGAAAGACATGAGCGCTTAGAACAAGTGATTAGAAAAACAAGTATTGAGATCAGGGGTGTACCGAAGAAGAAAAGAGAAAAAAAAGAAGACTTGCTTCACATGATGACCAACTTGATCAAAGGTGTTGGAAGTGATTGCTCTATTAGCGAGATTAAAGATACCTACAGGCTGCCATCGAAGGCGAATGCATCAACGTCGGCAGTAGTCACTGAGTTTACCAATACCTTTGCGAAAGATAAACTTTTGAAAGTTATTAAGCAATATAACACTTCCCACCCTGACAGTCAGATAACCACAAAACACATTGGTTTTGAAGGCCCTCCAACCACTCTTTTTGTTTCGGAACATCTTACCCCAAAGGCAAAAAGACTTCTTTTTCTCGCACGCGATTTCGCTAAAACTGAAAACTACCATTTTTGCTGGATTGCAAACGGTCGCGTCTTTTTGCGTAAAAAGGAAGGCGACAAGTACACGGTTGTCAGGAATGAGAACACCTTTCAGCAATTGCGGGATCTCTACAAAATTAACAACTAATTTTTTTTATAGTGCAGTTACTTCAATTTATATATTACTTTATATTTTATCTACATACAGGTTTATCGTCATGGCTAATTGCGATAGAACTTCTCACACAACATGTCTCAAATCAGGTATTTATCTAACATATCTATACACAACACAGTATATATACCTCACAAACGTTTCTCTGATATTGCATGCTAAAATCAATACGTTCTTGGTTGCTGCGATCTTTTATCATACTCAATTAAGTGAAATCACTAGCAGTGTCACATTTCAACCTTTTCCCAATATTGTTAGTTATGGCTAACCAATATAGTATGATTAATGACCTCGATAAGACTGACATCTACTTGAACTTTAAACGTAATACCCCCAAAGAATGCTCACTGGATATTGGTGATACTAGATCACAGCTCACAATAGTATGCCAAAATATACGTAGTATATCGAAAAATTTTGACGATTTTTCAGTCTTCTTGAGTAGACTGGATTTTCTACCAGACATAATTGTCCTAACTGAGTGTCGTTTAAATGAGACTACACCTTTAGTACATCTTAATAATTATGTATGTCATTATTCTAGAAATTACATTAATCAGAATGATGGAATTGCTGTTTTATATAAAAATAATCTCCAGGTAGCTATTGAGGAACCTCCTTTTCAGCAAGCAAACTGTCTACTTATTCACTTTGCTAAAGCATATACAATCTGCGCTATATATAGGTCTCCATCTTTCTATAATATTAGTAATTTTTGTAAATCACTTGAAAAAATTATGCAAGGGTGCAAAAATCCAAACTGTATTATAATGGGAGATATAAATATTGACATTTCCCCCGATTCCAGAGACAGACGTGCAAGCGAGTATTTGGATATTACTGGTCACTATGGCTTTTACCCGGGACATCTTTTGCCAACTCACGATCGTACGTGTTTAGATCACGTGTTGATAAGATCAAAAAACGCAGTTAAGGTCACCATATGCAGCTCGGGTATAACTGATCATGATACGATAATTACTGGAATTGGTAAAGAAATTTCACGCTCCCCGCCTAACTCCAAAACTCAAATCAAAATTGACCACATTAACTTGGCAAAAGCTATAGAGAACATAAACTGGGATTTTATATACACGAATAATGAAGTAAATAAAGCATTTGATGATTTCACTGATATACTAAGTAAAACTATTCAAAATCACACTACTGTAGTGACTAGCCGAAATTCAAAGACCATTAGAAAACCCTGGATGACGAAAGGACTAATCAAATGCAACCGAAATAGAGACCTCTTGCATAAGGACGCTAGCAAAATTAAGAATAAAGATAATTTCATAATACAGCAGCGCTATAAAAACTATAGGAATCTTTGCAACAACCTAATACAAAATCTAAAAAATGAGTACGACAGAAAGACTTTAGAAGATTCTAAAGGCGATAGTAAAAAGACATGGAATGCTATAAAAAGTATCTGTAACATAAAAAAGGCTACGACTGCCAACTTAGAACTGTTGCACGCTTGTCCCGAACCTAAAGACTCACTTGATAAAGCTAATTATTTCTTCACATCTGTAGGTGAGAAACTTGCTGCAAAAACACTCTCAAAATTAAACAAAAGCGAATCCGAACTAGCTCTCTTAAACAGTAGTCTATATCCCAATTCATTGCCAGGTAACTCCTTTTTTGCAAGTCCAACTGATAATTATGAAGTCGATAATATTATCTCAAGTCTCAAAGACTCCTCTGCACCTGGCTGGGATGGCATTTCAAACAAAATTCTCAGAATAAACAAGCTTCCCCTCATCCCCCCGATCGTTTTTCTGTGCAATTTGAGTATTTCCTCTGGAATAGTGCCGACAACCCTCAAAATGGCAAATGTTTGTCCTATTTTCAAGTCTGGTGACAAAACCGTGGCATCAAACTATCGTCCCATCTCTCTTCTCACATCGTTGTCAAAAATCCTTGAGAAGTTAATGAATACTAGACTATTGGGCTTCCTCGAAAAGAACGGTATTCTATCAGACAATCAATATGGTTTTCGCAAGAATAAGTCAACGGAGGATGCAGTTACTGATATAGTAGACTTTGTTGTCACCCAATTAGATGATGGCAATAAATGTACTGGAGTCTTCCTTGACCTTGCGAAAGCTTTCGATACTGTCTCTAGAAGCATCCTATTAAGCAAGCTTGAAGGCATTGGTGTACGTGGCACTGCTCTTGAGTGGTTCCAGTCCTACCTTAGTAATCGCACACAGAGGTTAACTCTAGGTAATAACTACAGTTCCTATGCCAGTCTAAACTACGGCGTGCCGCAAGGTAGTGTACTGGGGCCCACTCTTTTTATTGTATACGTCAACAGCCTTTGTTCTTTGACACTATGCAAAGCAAAAATTTTCGCTTACGCTGATGACACAGCCATAGTATTTTATGATAGAACGTGGGAGTCTGCTTACGAGGCGGCTGAGTCTGGCGTAAGACAGGTTGCACAATGGCTAAATCACAACTTATTAACACTAAATGTGGACAAAACGAAAGTAGTCAACTTTAGTGTTAGTGCAAGAAATGCTTGCCCAAGTCATTTGGCTATTAAATTGCATACCTGCCTTAGTGGCCCGAACACTAATTGTCTATGCCCGCGCTTTGAACAGGTAACTCACATAAAATACCTTGGTGTCTACATTGATAAAAACCTCACTTGGATAAAGCAAATAGAACATGTGAGTGGACGTGTTAGAAAACTGTTACATGTCTTTAAGAGAATGGGTCAGATTGCAAACACGAAGATTTTGAAGATGATTTATCACACTCTTTGCGAATCTATTCTTAGTTATTGTATAGTCGCTTGGGGTGCTGCACTAAAAACTCATTTGATAAAAGCAGAACGTGCACAACGGGCCGTTCTCAAGGTAGCTTATAAAAAACCAAGGCAATTCCCAACTGAAACATTATATCAAGAAACGGGTGATATGAGCGTGCGCCAGTTATATATAATAGCCGCTGCTCTAAGATTTCATAAAGTAGCTTTGGTCCTAGCTAATACCAAGGAAAATTCCCGTAGGGGGCCCGTTTGGCACAAACCAAAACGACGACTTGACTTTGGTAAAAGGTGTTTTCACTATATGGGGCCGTTTCTTTACAGCAAACTGAACAAGAAAATTAAATTATTACATATGACAAAATCAAAATGCAAATCTCAAATCAAAACTTACCTTAAAGACCTGAACTACGATGACACAGAGAAACTACTAACTACTTATTAAGACCTTACACTACTTATAATTATACTCTACCAGGATGATTTTATTAGTTACTAGAGACGTGACATGCGATCACACATGCATATACCACACACGCTTACACTTCCACACCATTGCGTACAACCACACACACTGCCACACCATCACACACATCCACACGCTCACATTTACACACACCACATCACACCATTTACTTTATAGCACACTATGCAAGATGCCATGTATACCTCGTATGATAATTATTATTATAATTTTTAAATCCTATATTCTACTAAATCTTTGTGTTATATTGTACTTTGTTGTTTACTTCTTTTGAACCATGATGAAAGAGACTGGTCTCCACGACACAGGGAATCCTAGTGTGGAGACCAGTGAAGTATTTGATGTACGAGTGTATTTTTCTTGAACAATAAATCATTATTATTATTATTATTATTATTATTTTTTATGTATTTATTTATCTCAGGACCCTGAGGTCCTGGACCTTTGGAAGGCGTACGAGGAGCCGAAACCAACTCGCAGAGGCCCTTTAGGTACTTTTAATGGAACGTGATGCCAACCGACGATTGTCCCTGTACGCGCAATACTAGTGCATCCAAGGACAACCCCCGGTTGGTGAAAACTATTGTGACATATGGAAAATAAAGACAATACGGCTATGGTTTTTGGAGTCTTAAGTGGACTGGTTACCAAGAACTATGTGAAAACTATGGCCCCTGCCTAAACAATGTTATTAATATCCATCGGTAAACAGGCAGGGGGTGACTTGCACACTCAATAAATGGGCCCCCAAAAACGGCCGCTAGCACGAGGTGACGTAGCAACAAGAGGGCAACATATCCTGAGGTGCTTGAGGAGTGGAGAGGCATACCACGGCTATCAGGACAATCCCGGAAGTGCGGTCAAGATCCCTACCAGCACCTTACTGGATTATACATCCTTCTCCCGAGCACGATTGCTCTTGCGAATCTCCACTCAAACCAACCAATTATTATTATTATTATTTCCTTTATTTTTTTTCTTTACATATTTTTCTATTTTTAAATATTTATGAATACAAATATATTATTATTATTAATCCTTTTGCCATTCCATAAACTATAACCTTTTAAACTAGAAACATGATTACATGAAATTATAACCAAATTGAGTTGCCGTCTCTGTAATGCTTGGCGGCCATTAATATGACAGCTTAGCTCTAACCGGTAAATGGTTAATGGTGTTACGTCACGAGTTGAGTGCGCATAGCTAACGACCCTTGCTGCTCTTAGTTGCAGATCTAGAGAACATTTTGAAAGACTTTCTGTTACTAAAAATGTAAAATTTTATTTTAGAAAATCAAAAGTGATGTTTTTGTTCAACACTCTAAATTATTTTTCAATGGCACGCGTGACGGGCGGGCTTACTCACGCCTCAGCCGTCGTTATTCCGACCTCAATTTCCAGCCACCGTAGGCGTGGGTAATGGGTAGCTCGCCATCCGGTCGTCCAGTAACTGTCCAAACTGAGCCTAATTCGATTTGATAGAGCGAGAAAAGTCATTGGATAATTTCTCACCTAAAAAAATAGGTCAAAATTGGAATTGGAATCTACTAACAATAAAGTGTCTAAAAATTCTTTATGGTAGAAGTTAAATGATCCAGTACTAGTTTATTCAATACCTTAGATTGTATGCGACAAATTAAATTAGTTATGAACCATTGGCCTTCTTCTATATTTTTTAAGGCACTGTAGCGTTGGTAGAATGCAACTGCACTTTTGACCCCTGACTGTGCTAGCGGAATATTCTTAAAGGCTTATAAAAAAAAAAAATATATTATTATTTAAAATTTAGTTTACATCCGATGCATGAGGTTATTTATACTTATGGTTATTTGGAAGTCTGCTGCAACTGCGTAGCAGCCGAAGCTCGTAGCTTCAAAATGAGCTACGCCGTAGACCCTGCGTCGAACACACTTGATTTTAAGTTCTGTCATCGCGCGTTCATTCTTTCAAAGATAAGGCATAACAAAAAAAGGTTCTCCAATTTGCATATATATAAAACAGACCTATCTTGATGATTTTTAGAGTTTCGTACCTAAAAAGGAAAAAAACTGAACCCTCATAGGACCACCTTTTTGTCTGTCTGTCTGTCAAGACGGGAACGCGTGAAAAATGTCAACTCAATAGAGTTGAAATTTAAACCATATAATCACGCCTGCGGTCCCTTAAAGCTGTGAAAAAAATCAACCCTCTAAATTAACGAGAAAAAAAGATTTGGCCGTATATGTCGCAAAAAACGTATATTTCGACACTCTCAAGGGAATCAAAATTCATCCGATGACCTAAAACCCTGGAATTCGGCACAAAGCAAAGCCTTATAGCAAAAATATAGGAATAAATCTAAAAACTGAAAATTTGTGGCTACGTCACAAAAAAGGAATACTTTTTTCGAATCGGAAAATATTTCGAGACTCGATTTAGGAATTGAATTATTTACATACGAGTAAGTTGGTTAGGTACGGAACCCTCAGTGTTCGAGTTCGATTCGTACTTTCCCATTTTTTTTTGTGTTGGATTAAATTATGAAACCGTAGGGGTTTTTTATGGTAGGTAAAATCATCCAATGACAAATACCGCCCTTGGACGGAGCGAGAAGTAGTGTCAGACTCTAAACCTACCCCGTTCCTTCCTTGCCTATCGTGCCGGGGCCGGGTATTCCTTTCAGAAGCTGACTCATGACCCCAGCAGGCTTCGACCCTGCCTGCCTGCAGCTAGCAGGCTGGGCCTCTACGATTTGCTGACAGCTCCTTGAGGCGCGCGGGAACAGAGCCTGCCATCGAGGACTTGGGCTCAGTCCAGTCGGTTACTGGACGATCGGACAGCGTGCTATCCATTGCACGCCGACCGCAAGCCCGCGCCTACGGTGGCCGGAAATCGGGATCGGAATCCCGGCGGCGGCTGGGGCGAGCGCCCCGTTGCCTCTACCTGATGCGGTCGGCCTCCTCCTTTGCTAGCATTACTGCTTCGCAGAAGGAGGCGACCGCCTACGATCCCTCCTCACTCCGAACCATGGCCTGAACCAAGGCCCGGCGAGAGAGATCGCTGCCGCCGATCGCCCCCACGATGACACGGCGATGCTCCACCCAGGCGGGGCTCACCTCTACGGTATGCTCCACCGTGTCCTCCAAACCCGTAGAGGTTGCATACGTTAGCTAAAGATATTCTATTCTGCATTTCTTTTTAGGAAGACTTGTTTTTTTTTTTTATTGAAGTTTTCATAAGATTTTTTTTTCGGTTATGTAGTTACCGTTCTTGCTTAATATTTATTACTAAAATTAAAATATGAAACTTACTTATATTTTACAAGTACAGAAAGCATTTTCGTTCGCTTTTGGTAACAGCAATAATTCTACAGCATATATTTTATTACCATTTTATATGCAATAAATGTAATTTAGGAAATGCATTTGTTCAAGATGCGTAAGTACTTAAACTTTCAACAATGTACATTATTTTTGTCTTTTAGCTGAAGTTTCGCAATCAAAAAATAATTTTCCTCTATTGTTTACATTATTTGAATCATACAGCAAAAATAATAATACGTTAGCATCTTATCCTATAGAACATGTAATTAAAATAATGCACACAAAATGCAGCAACTAGAAAATTAAGTTAAAATTATAATAAAAGCACCAAAATTTTATGTAAATGTTTTGATCCTAAATTTTTTTTAATAAATAGTTTTAGGATAAAAAAATTACCTATTTTACATAATAATAACTAGATGAAATCGATTCAGCAGCAGATTCAGCTTTCAGGATGTTTTTTTTTTTTTATGGTAGGTAAAATCATCCAATGACAAATCCCGCCCTTGGGTGGAGCGGGAAGTAGTGTCAGACTCTTACTGACTAAAAACCTACCCCGTTCCTTCGTTGCCTATAGTGCCGGGGCTGAGCCTTCCTCTCAGAAAACGGCCCTTGACCCCAGCAGGCTTCGACCCTGCCTGCTTGCAGTTAGCAGGCTGGGCCTCTTCGGTGTGCTGACAGCTCAATGAGGCGCGCGGGAACAGAACGCGCCGTCGACGACTTGGGCTCGGTCCGGTCGGTTACCAGACAATCGGACAGCGTGCTACCCATTGCACACCGTCCGCAAGCCCGCGCCTACGGTGGCCGGAAATCGGGATCGGAATCCCGGCGGCGGCTGGGGCGAGCGCCCCGTTGCCTCTGCCTGATGCGGTCGGCCTCCTCCTTTGCTAGCATTACTGCTTCGCAGAAGGAGGCGACCGCCTGCCATCCCTCCTCACTACGGACCATGGCCTGAACCAAGGCCCGGCGAGAGAGATCGCTGCCGCCGATCACCTCCACGAGGACACGGCGATGCTCCGCCCAGGCGGGGCACACCTCTACAGTGTGCTCCACCGTGTCCTCCGGGTGTTCCGCACAATGGCGACACCCGGGCGAATCCTCCGCACGAATCCGGAACAGGTACTTAGCGAACTTTCCGTGTTCGGTAAGCACCTGCGTCGTGCGGAAGTTGAGAACGCCGTGAGGTCTTTCCAACCACGCCTCAAGGATGGGCCTTATCGCCCCAATTGTGGCGCGCCCCGAACGAGGTCGCGATAGTCGCTGACGCCATTTCGCCATGAGATCCCGCCGGAGTTCTGTCCGCCATGCCTCGACTTGTCGTGGCAGTGGAATTTCACCCCGGCGTTGCATCTCCATGCGCTTGTCGTGCATGTGTGCAAGGACTGTTGCCTCCAGATCCCATGGCGGTTGGCCAGCAAGGAGGGTCGCCGCCTCGCGGGAAATCGTTCGGTACCCTCGCACCATGCGTATTGCCATGACCCTCTGGCACGCATTCAGCTGGGCCCTCGGTTGCTGTGTCAACGTCGGTGCCCACACCGGGGCCCCGTAGAGGGCCATGGACCGAACGATTCCCGCGTAGAGCTTCCGGCAGGAGGCGTCTGGTCCCCTGAGGTTGGGCAGGAGCCGCCCGAGAGCAGCCCCAGTCCTATTCAGTTTGGGAGCCAGACGTCGAAAGTGCTCCTTGAAGTTCCACCAGCTGTCGAGGACGAGTCCCAGGTACTTCATCGTCGACCCGACGCTGATGTGAACCCCTCCTACCGTTAGCTGGGAACGCGGTGCACATGGCCTCGGACTTGTGCAGTGCCACCTCGAGTCCCAACTGCTGGATCCTGTCAACGACCATCGCAACCCCGCGTGTCGCTAATTCGACCGCCGTCCGGTACGACTCTCCCCGCGCTAGGACCAACGTGTCGTCCGCGTAGCAGACCACGCTGACCCCGTCGGGGAAGTCGCCGCGCAGCACGTAGTCGTACCCGATGTTCCACAAGGGTGGTCCTAGTACCGATCCCTGCGGAACACCGCACGACATCTCTCGACGTTTCCACTCTCCCTGGTGACCGGGGTAGATGATATACCTCTCCGATAGGTAGGCCTCGATCACACGACAGAGGTAGTCGGGCACCCGGTGGTACCGGAGTGCCGTTCCAATGCAACTCCAGGGCAGGGAGTTGAAGGCGTTGGCAATGTCCAAGGACACTGCCACGACACACCTGCCCTGGGACACCGCATACCCCGTCGTGAGGGCTCGCACGCACATGATGGCGTCCACCGTGGAGCGCATCCTGCGAAAACCGAACTGTCCGTCCGACAGGTCCGGCCCCACCCTTGCAAGGCGCGTGACGAGGCGGTTTGCAATGACTCTTTCAAAGAGCTTGCCCACCTCGTCGAGCAGCACAATGGGCCGGTACGCGGACGGAGAGTCCGCAGGGCGCCCAGGCTTCGCTATGAGGACCAGTTTCCCCGTCTTCCAGCGAAGTGGGAACTGGCCCCTCTCCAGACATGCGCTAAAGAGCCCCCTCAATCGAGGCCCGAGAGCCTCCATAGCCAGGACCCAGGCCCTCCCAGGCAGGCCGTCAGGTCCTGGGGCGGTATTCTTGGCACTCAGCCTTCGTACCGCCACTCTCATCTCTACCTCGGTCACCTCTGGAACATCGTCGTCGTCGTCGTGGTCCGCGTCAGGTACTGCCGGTGTTGGCGGAGCCATAGACGGGGGGGAGTGTACCCCCCGCGTAGGGAACAGAGTGCTGACCACACCCTCCACGAGCTGGGGCCGGAGACTCTGAGTCAGTGGGGGAGCCCATGGACGGAGTTTCTCCCGTACCATCTTGTATGGGCGTCCCCACGGGTCTGCATTCAGAGACCCCAGCCAGACGTTGCGGGCCTCCATTTTGGACCGCTTAATCTCCGCTCGGAGGGTGCGCTTCGCTACCCTGTAACCCTCGTACAGCTCCGCCTCAACAGCCTCCGCATCCGGCGGGCGGTTGCGGCGCTTGCAGTACCTGGCGTACCGGCGTCGCGCGTGGTTGCACGCATTGTGCAATGCCGCAATCTCCGGCGACCACCAGTACACCTGGCGCTTGGCACGTCCTGGACGGACTCGGGGCATTGACGCGTCGCATATTTGCGACATGCCCTCCAGGAACCACTCTGCCTCGACGTCGATGTCGACAGGCCTGTCTGGTGCTTGCACCCAGGCCTGTACCGTCGCAGCTTCCAGGAGGAGCTCCCGGTCCATCTGCCTCAGCGCCCATCGCGGACCACAAGGGCTCTGCTGGACCGGCGCGGTCGAGGTTTGGGCGGAGACGTCAAACCGGATGTACCGGTGGTCTGAGAACGTCTCCACCCCCTCCATAACGCACCAGTCGACGACACGCGGTGCCAGATCGGGGCTGGCGAACGACAGGTCCACCACTGATTCGCCCCGCATCCGCACACACGTGGAAACAGAGCCCCGGTTTAGGAGGGCCAGGCCGGACTCCTCAGCCCAGGCCTCTACCGACTGACCCCGCCCGTTCGTGTACCGGGAACCCCAAGCCTCGTTCCAGGCATTGAAGTCCCCGCAAACGACCACGGGGAGGTCCCTAAACCCAACGACGATGTTTTTCAGCTCCATAAGGGAGATGTGGAGATCGCCGAGAGATCTGTTCGGGGACAGGTAGACGCCTACCACTGCAATGTCCCCGAACCGTGCTGCCACGCAACCTCGTCCCCTCATGACGCGCTCGAGGGGCGGGGTACCGGCGGCGGTCGACCTAATTAAAGTCACCGAGCCGTCCAGGTCCTGAACCCAGTCTGCACTGGGCAGGACATAATACGGCTCGGAGACTACGGCGACATTGATCGACCACTGCGCCATGCTCTGGAGCAACAGATCCTGAGCGGGGGCGCAGTGGTTGATGTTCGCCTGGAGGAGACGTAATGGAGCTGTTATTGACATTCCATTACGATCTCCTCCGGAGCCCTACGTGGGGGCTCTGCCACGGCGGCTGCAGCGGTGATAGCGGCGGCGGCCACGGAGGCGGCTGCGGCGGTTAGAACATCCGGGTGGACGGTCTTTCGGGGCTTACCCTTGGCCTTGGCGGGGGGGTCACAGGACCTGCTCCCAGCCTGGTGGTCGGCTGACTTGCCTGCCGCCACACATGCGTAGCAGTGCGGCGACGCACAGCATTCGACGGCCCTGTGGCCAGGCTGACCACAACGGAAGCAGTGGTCGCTGCAATCCACCTCCGCGGCGCAACAGGCCCCCACGTGGTGTCCCACGCGGCAGCGGTAGCACCGCAGAGGTCTGGGCTCCAACAGCTTGACCTGGGCGGAAACCCAGCCCACCAAAAGCCTTCGGCCCTCGCCTGTGATGGCCTTGGCCGCCGACACAGGGCAGCTCACCGTGATGGCTCGCATGCCCGTGCTGTCAGCACGGAGGGCGCCTGCCCGCACTTGGTCTGCGGCGCACCCCCCCATCCTAACGATGGCGGCCACCACCTCGTCCACCCTGACGGAGTCGTCCAGGCCCATGATGCGCATATCAATGCACTTGGTGGGCCTGGACACTCTGGCCTCCTCGACGCTTAGGGACGCCCTGATTTCTTCGGCCAGGGCGTCCGCGGTAGGACCACTGTCCGCCTCATTCTGAAGCCCCCGGAGGCTCCGAATTTGTCGAGGTGGCCCATCACCGCCTTCTTCGCCTTTTCCATGACGGCGTCGTACGTCACGCCCTTCTTTTCCGCATCTGGCTGTAGTGTAATCACTACAGCTGCGGAATTCGGGGCGCGAAGTCTAGCCGCCATGGCTCGCTTCTTGCGTTGTCGCCGCCGCTCACGCTTTTTGGTGGCCCTGGCCGCCTTGCCCGCCTTCCTCTTGGCACCGACCACCGTCCAATCGGTGTCGTCCGAGGGTCCTGTGGGCAGGGGAGATGGCCTGGTAACTGCCCCGACAGGGGATCGAGCAGGATAAGCGCCGGGGGCAGGCTTTCCCTTGCCCTTAGGGGGAGGAACAGTCCCCCCCTGCCGCCGCTGCTGCTGCTTGGCCGCCGGGGCCGGTCTCGCCGGCTCATTTCATCACAATTTTAAATATTCAAGCAATTCTAAAAAAGTAGTTTTTTTTAAGGTGAGAAAACCTGTCTCTCAAGGTGTGTCAGGGCTCGCCTTTGACCGTCCGATAACCGACCGGACCGAGCCCAAGTCGTCGACGGCGCGTAATGTTCCACGCACGCCGGAGTCAGCGTAGGAGCCCAGCAGGATCGAAGCCTACTGGGAAGTCACTAGTCACTATCTCCCGCTCTGCCCAAGAGCGAGATATGTCATTAAATGATTTTCCCACCTACATACTTTCACCGACCCAGCCTATGTTCCTTTAGTTTTCCATTGCATGTCTCTGGAATATATATCTTTCAAACATCCTCAATAACACAGTCTTTTACATAATATCGTGATACTAAGTATTAAGTTTGACAGCTATCCTAAAGTTTTACTTTGCATTCGGGGATTTCAACTTATAAAGCATATAACTTTTATTTAACAAAGCTTCAAGACTTAGCTGATAAAACATTCGTGATCTAACTTTTAAAGGGGTTATTAAATAATAAATAGTTCTTGTTGAACTTAAGCTTTGACACTTGGAAGTTAAAGACCCTTCTTGCTAACTTTATTTTGATAAAATCTGCCTTTTGAAGTATTATAATGGATTTATATTGGTAGGATAATAAACTAGTGAGTTGGTGTTATACAGATATTGTTAGAGGTGGAGAATTTTAAATTGAAATAAAGAACAAAGAAATTTATATAATATACATGAAATTGGCTTTAGTTGAGAGATGATTTAATGATGTTAACATTTGAATAAAATTTCCAATTTCCACACACTCTTCCCAGTAAACCAGGCTATATTTTAAGCAAGTGTCTTACATTAAGTCTGTCACATTAAAGCCATCCAACTGAGACACAAAAACTGGTCGTTATCAACTCTCTGTGTCGCTTGGAAGTCGATGTGGTGTTACTCAACGTGGTAAAGCTCGATGTAATAGCGGTCGATGTGCTAGAGGTTAATGTGGTGGAGGACAATATTTTGAAGGCCGATGTGGTAGAGGACAATGTGGTGAAGGACGATGTGGTGGAGGTCGATGTGGTAGGGAACGATGTGGTAGAGGTCGACGTGTTGGAGGTCGCAGTGGTTTCTTTTTTGGTGGGTTAAAATCAACCAATGAAAAAACTTCCGCCCTTGGGCGGAGCAGGAGATAGTGTCAGACTTTTACTGAATATAATCCCACCCCACTCCTTCATTGCTTTCATACCAGGGCCCTGGTGTATACTTTCACATTTACCCAAGGCCCCAGAGTAGGCTTCGAACATGTTGGGCCCCTACAGTGGGGGTCGACGTGGTGACTGTGGTGAAGTGCGATGTGGCGGAGGACGATGTGGTGGAGATCGATGTGATGGAAGTCGACGTGGTGGAGGCCGAAATGACGAAGGTCACTGTGGTGAAGGATGAAGTGGTGGGGGACGATGTGTTGGAGGTCTATGTGTTCGTGGGCAATGTATTGGAGGTCGATATGATAGTGGTCGATGTAGTGGAGATCATTATGGAGGAGGTCGATGAGGTCGATGTGTTGGAAGTCGTCGTGGTGGAGGCCGAAATGACGAAGGTCAGTGTGGTGAAGGATGAAGTGGTGGGGGACGATGTGTTGGAGGTCTATGTGTTCGTGGGCAATGTATTGGAGGTCGATTTTATAGTGGTCGATGTAGTGGAGATCATTATGGAGGAGGTCGATGAGGTCGATGTGTTGGAAGTCGTCGTGGTGGAGGCCGAAATGACGAAGGTCGCTGTGGTGAAGGATGAAGTGGTGGAGGTCGATGTGGTGGGGGACGATGTGTTGGAGGTCTATGTGTTCGTGGGCAATGTATTGGAGGTCGATATGATGTTGAGTCAGAGGTTGATTTGGTGAAGCTGGATGTGGTAGAGGTCGATGTGTAGCAAGTCAATATTTTGAAGGTCTATGTGGTTGAGGTCGATGCGGTGGAAATCGTAATTTGGCCGCAGTAACTTTTTTTTTCATTGAAATTAATATAAAATTCAATTTATAACGCAAGCATTATTCATTTGCATTTAAAATGACAAAACATGTTTAATTTTATCATAAAACGGATACAGGTTACTTATCTACCTATGAACTAATTCAATCTACGTAATAACCATAATTTAATCATGTTAACACGTTCATCGAATACCGATAAAATTAATCCATTTGTGTCATCAAATTTTAATTGATAAATGAATTAACTTAATTAAATGCAAATATCAATGAGTTTTTAGCTAGTTTATGCTAGCGGCTTCACTCGTATGAAAATAGAAGTATCCAAAGGAAATAAAAAGTTTTTTTTTTCTATTGCAGGACATGGTCTACCGATGTGCCAATTTTAACTGAATGCGTTTAACCGTTTAATAAAATATGTAAGAGAAACAAATCTATACACGTTTATAAACTTCACTTTTACAATATCAGTGTAAAAATCTCATTTCATTAAAGAGGGGAAATGTTTTGCTGGATGATTCGTTAGTAATTGATCATAGAAAAGTTTTTTTTTTTATAATGTCTACTCAGAGTAGTTAGCTAGGAAACACTGGAGTATCTAGTTTAAATTGTCGAAAAGTGTTTTTAAAAAACCTATATGTAAAATAGTTGTCATTTATCATTTATTAAAACCAAAGACAATAAATACAGACAGATCCGATTGAATCCGATTGTTGTTACCTAGGAGTAGTCGCTCAGTCTAGTGTGGACGACTGAACGTAATTTCAGTTTATTTTCGTAAATATTTCTCGTATTTATAATTTTCGCAAATAGTTCTAGAAAATAGCATAAAAACATATAAATTACAAAAAGTTTTTCTAAGACATTTCTTCTGATGTTCGCTCTATTGTATCTCTTTAATATCTTTTATTAAAATATTTAAAATTGTAAATACTACTTTTGTTTCTGACTGCACAACACGGGCGTAGCTACCGCTGTATCAGCCGTATCAATAATACGTAGGCAAAACTTCGCAAAATGTTACCCACAACCGTTTCGTAGGGTAAACCAATCGTTTGTTTAAAAGTTTTTATACGGGGTCCATGTCAGACTTTCGATACGGAGTCCCTGTAGGCCTAGCTACGCCACTGTTGCACAATATCTCAAATTCTATTAATATAATCCACATATTGCTTTCGTTTACCCGGAAAATCGTATGTCATTCGACACTGTGGTGTTCATAGCCATAATTATATGCCCAATATTAATTATGAACGTCAGTTGTCGCTAATTTATGATCGTCATTAACATATCTGCCTCTATGGAGAGTCATTCGCTTTGCTGACTTGACAACTTAGTCTGATTACATTACAGTATTACAAATGTATTAATTCAGTTCAAGTGTTATTTTAATTAAGTTAATAGTTGGTGATTATTGGTTAAGAATGTTGAGATGGATGTGTGGTGTGACGAAAATGGATAAAGTGAGAAATGAGTATATTAGAGGAAGTTTGAAAGTGGCGCCAGTGACTGAAAAGTTGAAAGGAAATCGTTTGTCTTGGTATGGTCATGTGAAGAGGAGGGATGAAACACATGTTACTAAAAGAGTTCTGAGTTTACAAGTAGATGGATGGAGAGGAAGAGGGAGGCCGAAGAAGAGATGGATGGATTGTGTGAGGAGTGATATGAAAGAAAAGGAAGTTAGTGATAGTGTGACGGCTGACAGGATAGAGTGGAAGAAAAAAACGTGTTGCGCCGACCCCAAGTAATATGGGACAAGGGCAGGAAGAAGAAGAGTTGGTGATTATTGGTTGTTAGACGTTAATATTTCCTGGTAGGACTGTGCGTACCTTTGAAAGCGTGACCCTAGAACGTAAAAGGCAACTGAAAGACTCCCGAAATTAAAGTTTTTTTGCACTTTTTGTGTTTTTTATTATATTGAAATCGGTTGTATTTTCTTTTTTGTAAAAAGAAAATTATTTTACCCTTTTTAGTTGTAGTACCCCTCAACGAAACTTAAACCTTTCGCTATTCGGTTCCATCATCAAATCATCATGATAATTCTAATAATCCAAACACGTCTAGGATGCATTGATTTATTACAGAATTGCGGTACCTACCTTCCGGCTTCATCATCAGATCAGTTCTATGTATACCACCCCCTTCCCCCTTTCTTCCTTCAGTCAGTCACCGACTACATGTATAGAAAAAGCCTTTTTACTTGTTATGACATTTCTATGATTTTTTGAAGAGTTCTATTGTAAACAGAATGATCTGCGGTCATAAAATTGACTGACTGACGGACGGTTTCCATCTGCGAAGTAATTCTTTTATTTTGTACTTCAATTTGAAAATAAATTTATATTCATTTTTCTGTTAATTCTCGCTAAATACTCTCCAGCTTTTGATAGTATATTAACAGTTCGTACGTGTTATTGGCAAAATTGTGGTATCTCGTAGTTCATCATCAGATCAAAACGATATTAATTTATGTAGGACCAATTGGTCCTACATAAATTAATATGCTTATATATATCATATATTAATATGATTATATTAATTAATTACAGTTCTGAATTCAGAACTGTAATCTGTCAATCAAAATAAAAATTTTCAAAATCGGTTTACAATTGACCGAGATATCCGTGAACATACTCCTCCTTTTCGAAGTCGGTTAAAAAAGCGGCCATCGATCGCAAGTAGTTGTCGCGCTTATCAGCTAGCTTTGCAGTCACTTCTAAATTCAGATAGTGGCATTTTGTGGCTGTCACGTTTAGCCTGTGCAGGCAGGCTAATAGATGCTCCTTTACTCCTTAGGGGTTCACAAGCGTGATAATATCTTAAGTAACTAACATTAATTTAGTTATTATTAATACGTTTGCATATGCAAATGTTCTCTTGTTATTCAGGTGTTAATATACCTATGTAAATTTATCGAATATGCATGTGTTTAGATGAAAATCTACGCGTTCGTGTTGATTTAATATTGTTGATTATCGTGTTAAAAGATAATGTATATAATATGCAAATCGTACTAGGAATTTAATTGCTTACAAGTTATTACTAGAATGAATATACTACAGGGAATTGTACGTACAAAGATTTTTTTTCGCAGTTTCTGTTTTATGGAGAGCAGCTGAGGCACGTGGTTTAATTATAAAGTACTTAAATAATTTAAGTAACATGACCATAATCAACATACCTAACTCAGTTTAGTATTTTTTAACCTAAAGGTTGACTGGTAGAGGTTGCCCTGTTGTATTGAGTCCACCTATGTATTACAACTTAATGTACATACATTTTAACCTCCTGAGACCCCGGTATCAGCAGTGGTAAACCCAATTAAAAAATTATTTCCACGCAATCTCTCGAAATTCTTTGAAACTTTTTTGAACGATAGTTTGCATAAATGTCTTTTACCGACTTTATATAAATATAAATAAATTAAAGGTTAATAATTAATTTTTATTAGTGATTTGGTATTTATTTGGTGTTTTAAAATGTGTGTTAAGATGTACATATCTTAAACGTCAAGAAACAGATTTTTAAACTTTGTATTGATTTTTTTTTTCTAAAATAACTGGTTTTAATACTATTTTGAACCCAAGTTATACACTCACTGGTGATACACTAAGCTCCCCCCTTACGTTAAATGGGTTGGGGTAGACTTTTTTACTTAATGTTTATTTATATCTATATTATATAAAGCCATAAAAATTAACTTTCATCTAATAAATATTCGTAAATACGTCTCGGGTCTCAAGTGGTTAAATAAATAATCCACCACCGACACGGTTTTTTTGCCACCATTATCATCATCACATATCATCCGCAACATCTGACTGGCCTGATTGACTTGACTGTCCTTACAGTCTAGTGTTTAGTGACCCTGACTACTATGCCGGAGGTCGTGGGTTCGATTCCCACCCATGGCAAATGTTTGTGTGATGAGCATGATCATTTGTTCTGTGTCTGGGTGTAATTTATCAATAATATATATTTATTTAGGAATATATTAGTATGTTTATCAGTTATCTAGTACTCCTAATACAAGCTCTGCTTAGCTTGAGACTAGGCGGCATTGTGTGATAGTTGTGGAATATAGATATTATATCTATTGCTAGGTAGAATTCTTCCCCAAACGTTACGATAAAATCAACGTCGTGACTTTTTAAATTAACTTATTTCCCATTTTCTTCCTGTCCTATCATAATACCAAGTACTTTATCTACTGCAGCAAAGATTTTTCCTCTGAGATCTTAAGGTATGAACAGCTGCTGGCGTGCATCTGTTGTTCGTGATGCAATCACCGACGTGACTGGCCTATTGACCTTAAAACACAAGAAGAGGCGGAAAAAATTGAAAATATCAGAAAAAAATAATAATGATGATACAGTGCGTTGGTTTGGTTTGACCTGCCTTAATTATCAGTCTTACTTGAGATTAGTACATTTTGATACTAGTGCAGAAAGTTTGTGATTGCAAACTGCGAATTCCCACAAGCCGTAGGCTAGTGTGTTATGGAGCCTTGGGCTGCAGTGACAAATTTGCACGAGTATCAAACGACGTTTTTCAATACAATTACGAAGAAATACTTTCTCTGAAAATTACGACGCATTTTTGTTCATTTTGTACTAAAGAAAATTTTTCAAAGTTGCCATACATTTTAGTTTTGATTTAGATGGCAGCAGGCTATTGAAAGTATTTTTTTACCTTAATTATAATATTAACATCTAAAGAATTCTCTTCAAATCTTAAATTCAATTTTTATTTTCACAAATAACACAATTATAAAAGTTAATATTCAATAGACTGTTTTCCCGCGCTTAACCTTTGCAGGTTGAAGGAGAACCAAAGATATCAAACCGTTATACACCATTAAATTTTGGTTGTTTCAATCCTGCGCAGAGTCGATTCGGTACATGAAACCCTATCGATTTGTAAAGATAAACTATGAAAAATAAAGTATTTTTTTTTAAACTCGACTTAATTTACGCATGCACGAAATTGATTTCTTTAAGTAAACGTCAGCTGATCGAGGCCAATGAACAATAGGTAGTTAGTACGCAACGAGCGACAGCTCCCTATAAGGTCATTGACTCGTTTACTTAAAGAAATTATTTTCTTACATGCGTATATTATATGTATGTATGCTTATAATGAGAAATCATCTAGTACCTTCTCCAGCTTTAGGATAGAGTGGAAAGGCGTTTCAGACTTTTACGGACTAAAACCGTACCTATGTTCCCAGGACCACGGGTAACCCGTTCAGAAGTCGACCTATGCATGGCCCTAGTAAGTATCGGCCCTGTTGGGCTTCTGAGGTTGTGTTGTCTTCTCTTTGAGTGCAAGCGTGAACAACTCGGGCTTGATCCGGTACGCCCCCTCGTTAAGAAACCTTGTAACACCTTGAAACTTGATTCACTGTTTGTTATTTTTTCTGTCTTTTGCCAAGTAAATCTTGATAGTTATAAAGATAATTTAGAGGCCTACAAGTTTATATTATATTAATACACACAAAAAAAACACATAAGAATTATCATTATTACTATTAAATAAAATGTCAATCGTCAACAAATAACCCGCCCCTGATCGGTCCCGGTGCTAAGATGCCCATAACACTCGACGCATTACCTCGCTGAATAGCGATGGCCATCCTTTGCACCAAGAACGACCTGGACCGGGAGTCACCCATTGCCTTCCCGAGCCGACAACTCAAACCCCCCACAAAACACTTTGCCTCCGTACTCCAACTACACTGAGTCTCCACAGCAACCGGCACAAAATCGTAAAGCTGATCCAAGCAAGTGTACTAGTTATAATTTTTTTTTAATTACTTTATTTTAAACTTTTCGTTTATCGCTTGCACCACACAAACATTTTTCTACTATGAAGTATTCTACAAATCCTCAATTTTCTTGACTTAAAAATAAGAAATTTTCTCCGCTTCCTATTTCATTCACAGTATGTAATATTTTTCTTTATCTTTTTGCTCTGTAACTTTTGTGTCATCAGAAAATTTCCTAGAAATGGGTTCGGATTGCAGTACATTTTGAAAAGAGCCTTCTAAAATATGGCAGTTTATTTTCTGTTATATTGTTGCAGAATTTTTCTGTAGTGTAAAAAAAATGTGGCTAAGTCCCTTTCACTCTACTCTTCGTGAAATTAAAAAAAAAACAATCACTCGTTGTTATTACTCTTATTTTCTATTTTACTGTGTTGTTCTTCGGAAACTACATAATATTTGTTAATACTTTTTTTGAGGATGAGAAATTTTTAAACAAATTTTCCCTTTCTAAGTGAAATGAATGAATGAATGCATTTCAATGTCTTTCATAGAAGAGGCAATAACCATAAAAGTGGTATCCGAAGAGTCCATCTTAACATTACATTATCATTCGTTATTAACATGTTATCTTCTGCTTTTCAAACTTAATATTCTATTAACAGGCGAAGCTACTAAAGGGCTACCCTTAGCCCTTTAGTAGTGTCCCTACACTACCCCGAGGCCCCCAAGCTCGGAGGGACCCCAAAACCTCATTAACAAACCTTGTATTCTTACCAGCAGACCTCACTCTCCCATCTTCGACATTTAAATAAAATAGGTCGCAACACTAATCAAGACAACTGGTTTTGGTCAGTTAAAAAGCCAATGCAAACTACTGGCATTTGCTTTTTTTTTGCCAGAAATGAAAAAACCACAATACGAGAAATCAATAACAAACAAAATTTGGTCCCTAAACCGTAACCGAACGGAAATACGAAAGGATATTGCTAGTGTAACCCCAGAAACTATAACACCTACATTAATTTGGCAAGTAGGTTCCTTATAGGGTGTAGACGTCCGGTAAGTACTAAATCGACTTTTACGTGGGCAAAACCGCTAGCAGAAGCTAGGAAGTTATATTTTGCGGTTTCTATTGATAAAATAGATTAAGTTGGTTATTACCTACTGCTATATTTTTTTACACTCGCAGTTTTTCTTTCAAAAACTAGTCAAAAAAATAATAAAGCGTTAGTGCTGTGGTACTGATTGACAATGTTTTTGCGTACACACCATAAATACCGAAACCAAAATAAAAATAACGCCTTATAAAAAAAAAAAAAACTATAGCAATCTACTAAATAGTCTCTAACTTCGTTTGGATACGGTAGGTAGATATAATTCTTTTTGCTATTGATTTCTCATACAGTCCTTTCAGAAATGGCTAAGTTTCACTTTTGGCGAAACGAAAAAAAATATGCTAGTAATGTATGACAACATTTTTATTCTCCTTTTACACTTGATTGCGTTCCACCAGAGCAGGAAAAGATATTTATTTATTTCCCATGTAAAAAAAAAATACCCCAGGCTGCTTATCACCTAGCTACGCAACTGATTCTATTCATAAAATATATTTAAAGGACGTCTAACTAAGACACCTATTTAAAAATCTATTAACAATATCAACGAACACGCTATCCATTCCTACAAATAAAAATAAATATAAAAAATAATTGCACCCACAATTAACGATTGCGATAAAATCAAAAGGTTAAACAGAACACGATTTAAAAATGTAAATAAACGAATGAAGTACATAGAACCCGAGAAATATGAACAACACTTCCGTGTAAAGTCAATTAAACAAAATGGCGATGGTTTTTACAGCTGATATTAGACCGATGATATCTGGTTGTCACGCGAGAAAAACATCAGGTTTGAGTTTGATAAAAATAAGTTATTTTGATTCCGGGTGATTACCGGGTTTTTAAAATTGGCGGTGTTAATAATTGTTATTCGAAGAGGGAAACAAAAAAAGGAATGAAATGTAATAAAAATGTTACTTCCATATATCTTTTTTCCATGGAATTTGACTACTGTAGTCTTTCCGTCCGAGGCTAGAGTGAATAGGCTCTTAATAAACTAGTGCGCCTCACCATCAACAATTGTATCACTGCTTACCATCAGGTGGGATCGCACTCAAGCACTAGTTAATAACATCAATTTAAAAAAAAAATGCTTTTTCCCAATACCATGTTTTCGTAGCCTCGGTTACGTTTGTTATCAAAATAATATCTTTTATCGCCCATCAATAAAAAATATTATTATTATAACAAACGTAACATTGTACAGGCAGAGGCCTTAGTCTTAACATAGTTCTTGTTAACCAGTCCACTTAAGACTCCAAAAACTATAGCCCTAGTGTCTTTGTTTTCCATATATTGCAACAATTCTTAACCAACCGAGGGTTGTCCTTGGGTACATTAGTATAGCGCGTACAGGGATAACCCTCGGTTGGTATCACGTTCCATTAAAAGTATATAAAGGGCCTCTGCGAGTTGGTTTCGGCAACTCGTACGCCTTTCAAAGGTCCAGGAACTCAGGGTCCTGAAATAAATATTGTATAATAATTATTATAAGTGTGATTTCAATTTTATCCTTAATTAACTCTTAACTATTCTTTAACTATTCTTTCGCGATTTCACGTTTGGTCCCATAGTAAAAGTTGTTTGTTATCATGACTACAATCACGTGTTTAAGTATCGTGCACTAATTACCAGTCACCCTATATATTTACTGTAATTTACACTACCCTGTTTGTTTCTTTACTCGAACGAGGATTTATCCGTTTTCGAGCTCAACAATATCAAGTTTTACGTAATAGGATTCTGAAGTGAGAGACTTACAATTTTCCCACACATTTGCTTCGCAGTTTTTCCGGTACGAAGAATAAATATTTTCGTATCCCTCGGGATACAAACTGGATATAACTACTATCGTTACTAAATGTTGGAAACGGAGGGAATTTAATCAGTTACACAAAGTGCTTGCGTAATACAGTTTTATTTGCATTTTATTTCATTTATTTCTGCCTCGACTGAATAGTAATTACATTTTTCCTTGCTTAATTTGGTAATACTATTTTTGGCTGAATCATGATTGAAGTTAATCTATTTATTATACATTACAGCTCCTAGTTTGATTTGGTAATACTATTTTTGGCTGAATTAGGATTGATGTTGATCTATTTATTATATATTACAGCTCCTAGTTTGATTTGGTAATACTATTTTTGGCTGAATCAGGATTGATGTTGATCTATTTATTATACATTACACCTCCTAGTTTAATTAGGTAATACTATTTTTGGCTGAATCAGGATTGATGTTGATCTATTTTTTATATATTACTAACAGCTCACAACGGCTTGTCCTGATAAGCTTTTATATATATAAGTCCATCTCAATAAACGTTTGTGAATATTATTTTTATAATCCATTTCTGCTGTTATTACAAGCAACTAGCTTCTTCGTGCCTTATGAAAAAGTAGCACTAATTAAAGAATTTTAAAATCAGTCTCTGTTAGTTTTTAACCGACTTTGAAAAGGAAGAGGTTCTATGTTCGGCTACATGTATTTTTTTTATGTATGTTCACCGATATCTCGGCCAATTGTGGACCGATTTCGTTTTTTTTTTTTTTTGTTTGTAAGATTATACTTCCGAGTTGGTCCCATAAAAATATTGTTTTGAGCTGAAGATGAACTTTGAAGATATAGAAGGAAACCCATCAAAAAATCATAGCAGAAATGTCATTTTTTTTAAGTATTTTCACCGATATCTCAGTCAATTATAGACCGATTTTGAAAATTTTTGTTTTGATTGAAAGATTATACTCCCGAATTGGTCCCATAGAAATATTGTTTTGATCTGATGATGAACTTCGAAGATGTAGAACGGAACTCTTCCAAAAGTCATAACGGAACTGTCGTTACAAGTAAAAGTGCTTTCTTTACACATGCAGTCGGTGTCTGACTGAAGGAAGAGGGGGAGGGGATACATAGAACTGATCTGATGATGAAGCCGGAAAGTAGGTAAGAACGGAATTCTGTAATAAATCAGTGCATCCTAACCGTATTTGGTATTATTAGAATTGTCATGATGATGGAACCGAACGGCGAAATATTATTATTTAAGTTTGGATGAGGGGTACTACAACTAAAAAGTGTGAAAAACTTTTTACAAAAAAAAAAAAAAATACAAAAGTCTTCAATGTAAAAAAACACGAAAAGGTGCAAAATAACTTTAATTTCGGAAGTCGGTATTTAACAACAAAGAGACTAAACTATTATAAAAACAACGAGTTCCAAAATTAAAGTTAATTTGCACTATTTTGTGTTTTTTTACATTGAAGTCGGTTGAATTTTTTTTGTAAAAAGTTTTTGAGTTTAATATAATATATTACCGATAGAATGCGGAATACGTTAATATGTGCATTTACTAGGTAATCTGCAAATACACTTTAACGTATTGCACAGGGTACAATACGTTAAAGTGTATTTCACTTAGAGTAGCAGATTATCTCCACTTTACTTCTAGGTAGTTATAAAAAAGTAAATTTTGATACAAATGTAGAAAGTGTAAAAATGTAGAGCCGAAGGTTGCAATGACAAATTTGCACGTGTATCAAACGACGTTTTTCAATAAACTTACAAAGAAATACTTTCCCTTTTTTTTTTGAAGAAAATTTTTGAAAGATGATATATTTATATTTTAGTTTTGATTTAGATGGCAGCAGTATTATAAGTATTTTTACCTTAATCACAATATCTGGCAGCGGCGGGGTAGCATTTAAAGAATTCTCTTCAAATCTTAAATTCAATATTTAAAAAAAAAGAACAATGTTTTTTAAAGTTTTTCTTTAGTGTTGCTTGCGATAGAACCTGTAGTACAAAAATGCAATTGTTTCATCTTTATAATATTACAACAGATTTGAAAGCCAGTATGCTTGAATATACGAGTATGTCAATCGATCACGCCTCAATACCTGAATGGATTTAGAAGAAATTTGAGACACGGGTAGATCAAGGATGCTTTTTTACCTCCGTAGTGTGTTCATATGGGATAAAAAGCTACAGAATAGCAAAATCGATGTGTGCTGTGTAACCTGTAAAAAATTGAATAGATATGCAAATGGTTGGGTCTTGAAGAAGACGTTAGCTGCAAAGCTTTAAGAAAACTTCCTTGTAGAGGCCGGAGACGTCTTTCAGCTGATAATCATATCAGCTCTTACAAGTTTTACCACAATGACCGATGCTATGCCTCTCGCAACGTCTCTTATGATGTCGGGCCGTAAAAAATAGCACCATCCCATCTCATCCTGTGAATGTCATAAGATGCAATTAGGGGACATACCAGAGAATAGGCAGCAGTATTCTCTGTGCACTGCAACAACCACACTGCGATCGCCAACTCGCTTGCCAAGTGTGGCGACTATTGGCAAACCCTCTCATTATGAAAAGCACAACAAAGAAATAACAAAAACTTTCTATTCGGAACTAAACAAAGATTTAAATACAATTCTCTTACTGTTTTCACAATTTCGAACATAAACAACGAAATAACGAGGTTTCCATCGTAATCCGTATTAAGCTTCACGTGTTGGGAGAAGTTTTAAATTCAAAACGAGAATCGTTTTGTTCCTGTTTTTGAATTACACTCGAGTTTTGGACAGAAGTTGGAATCAGCTTCAGAAATAAATTATAACTTTTATAAATCGAGTTCTCGCCGTAAAGCCGTAATTCATAATTAAATGGTGTTCTTGATACGTTTTTATATTTATTAATGGTATTATTTTGCTCTTATTTGAAAGCACGTCTTACCATTCTATCTGATATCAAATCCTTTGAATATTTGGTTTTCACGTGCCAAATACGTGCCTTTTTTGTGGGCTTTCATCAAATAAGTTCTTTCACACTAGGTGGAGCAAGAGGAACACTTTTTTACTGACAAAAATTAAACTGTGTTTTTTAAGGTGCCCTTTCCGTTCCAGGGTCGCGGTACACCTTTCGTACAATTCCGCAGACCTGGCTGGCATTCCTTCTACGGGCCTCGTCATTCATGCTAACATCTGTTTGAGGCGTCCGTGGAATATAATGCGCTGTTAATCCGAGCCTGGTCCTTATTGGACCACAAGCGACTCATATCTCGCCATCTACAACCTCGCATATACGGTTTACTTTGACCAGGGCATCTCCTGTAGTGGTTGGAGCTTGAAAGTCTCCGCCTCAAGCTTTTGCCACCTCCTTCACTCACACTACTGCTTTGCAGACGCTGACGCTTCTAGCCTGAATGTGACATGGCCTGGAGCCATGTTACTGGATGCGAGAGAGCAGCGCCGTCACCCAAGCGGAGCAGATCTCCACAAAATGCTCCCCGTGTTTGAACATGTACCTAAGCAGACAGCAGCTAAGTAGACTTTGGAATCTGAGCCACCTTTATTCTATCGATTTTTCTGAAAGGGTAATCCCTATATAGGGTAAACCTTATATGTTATTATATAACCTAAGGACAAAAAGGCAATATATATCTGAACTGAATCTTCCATTCCTTGATAGGTTTTTCATCTAGTGTTATATTACTTACGTGAGTTGTGTTTTGAAGCCTTTTCCATTACCGGGTTTTGTTGCCAAAACGTGCACGCCAGTAGCAGTAATATTGCGAACATTTTGATCTCTCTCGGTATTATATATGACATGGAAACCATCAGAACTAAGAATCCAGTATATTGTTTACGAAAACCAATAGGTAGTATCCCCAGTTAGCTTGATGAACAATCTAATCATTATTTTTCTGCTCTTGATCTTATTCATAATTGCGATCAGCGTAATATGATTTTTTTTCTTCTATTCTGTCCTATCAAACGCCACGTTATCTTTGAATTCCTTTTCTTTTACCGTAATTTCTCAGACAATCCATCCATTTATCTTTCGTCTTCCTCTCCATCCATCTGTAAAGAAAAATCTAATATGTTACAAATAATATGCAAAGAATTTATTACCATTTTTAGGAGTAAAGAGGCATTTTTTTAGTCAGTAAGAGTCTGACACTACTTCCCGCTCCACCTAAGGGCGGGATTTGTCATTGGATGATTTTACCTACCATAAAAAAAAAGCATTTTTAAGAACTTTATTGATTCATGAGTTTCCAACTATATATTTTGACTTCGATTGTTTTTTTTTTTTTTGTATTTTCTTTTATATGTTTGACATTTAATTTTTTTTCTAGTTTTTATTATTATTTGGTATTTAACATTGTAATGTAATTTACTTATTCGTAATTAATTGTTGATTATAATACAACATTATGTTTATGACTTGTAAGAACCCCTTACCAATAAATTACTATGACTACTATGACTATGACTATCGTAAGTCCGCTGAAATAATTACAAAAGCGAATAAGACTACGTATGCAAATTGAAACTACGCTCAGAAATAAACGGGAAGCTTCACTAATAGAATCCTATTTCACGTTAAATACTCGTACAGTGTTATTTTACTGAAAGTTTTTAATTCAAATACCATTAGTGGAGTTTTTATGTAGAATTTGTTTACACTAATCCTAGTAAGCTTCTTACTTCTATTTTATGCAGAATTTTCATATTGCTACTAGGAATTTTATGCTGATATAGAAAACCATCATCATCTTCCTGCCCTTGTCCCGTTTTATTTGGGGTCGGTGCAACACGCTTTTTTCTTCCATTCTGTCCTGTCACTCGTCACGCTATTACTAACTTCCTTTACTCTCATATCACTCCTCACACAATCCATCCATCTCTTCTTTGGCCTCCCTCTCCCTCTCCATCCATCCACATGTAAACTCATAACTCTTTTAGTAACATGCGTTTCTTTCCTCCTCTTCACATGACCATACCAAGACAAACGATTTCCTTTCAACTTTTCAGTCACTGGCGCCAGTTTCAAACTTCATCTAAAATACTCATTTCTCACTTTATCCATTCTCGTCACACCACACATCCATCTCAACATTCTACCAACCAATGAACTATTTAATCTTAACTATAGGTATAGATGACTTTTTTATATCTAGTAGTACATAACCCGTATAAAAACTGTACTTATGTATTAATCTAAGATGTGGTTTAACTATGTAAACTGTAATGTATATTTAGTATAAACTGTGTAGGCTATATTTCATACTTTGCACAGCCATTTGAGAATATTGGAATACACAACCTTTCGGCCTTAGTGTAATGTTTAGTTGCAAAATAGCAAACAGGATTCGGAATCACATACTTTATAAAAATGTTAGATTTTCGTTGCATTTTGATTTCAAAACACTGAAAGGATGATTGGCAATACTTGGTGGTCGATATCATCGCAGGTAAGCGGTGCCGACGTCAAGAAAATTTGATGTACATCTCAAATGCCCTTGGGAAATATCAGACTACTAGTTGTATCTTTGATCAAGGTAAATTGAACTTAGCCCTCAATATTTTTTGGAGAACTTTTTGATAAAACAAAAAAGAAGCAAAGAACATAATGAGATATTATGTTTTTTTAGGTGGGAAATCATCTAAGTCATTAACGGGAGAAGTCCCTTTCTAGGGTGGAGCGGGAGAACTAGTTAGACTTTTACTGACTAAAACCACACCTATATTTTTTCAGTTGCCCTTTGCGTTCTAAGAACACTGGTTTCCCTTTCAGAATTCAATCCATGGCCCCTATAAGCTTCGGCCCTGCTGGGACCCTACGGTTAGCTGACATCTCTTTGAGGAGCGCACACTATGCGCTGTTTACGACTGGGGCTCGGCCCTGTTGATTACCGGACTGCCAGACGGCGAGCTACCCAGTGCTCGACGTCCGCAATCCTGAATTTACGCTGGTAGTCGGGATCGAAGTCTCGGTGGCTGGGCTGTGAGGATGTTTGTCCCTCACTCGAACTTTGAATAGTCAATCCATAGCCCCAAACGGCTTGGTACCTTAATTTTTGACAGTCAAATGGAGTTATTTAAAAATATTCATGGCACGAATCCTTCCCAATCACATTTTTTTTTCTGCGCCCGCAGCTCTTATCTGCAACGATTTGCAAAATGGAACAAGAAAGGGGAACATGTCTCCTGAATATGTATTATTTTTATTTGATTTTTAACATAATGGGTTTTCGCTTGCTATGCCAAGTAATAGCTTTTTTCTCTTGATTTATTCGTGATGAATAGGTTTTCCTTTTTCACATGATTTTTCTTTTAGATAAGGTACTGTCTGGTATAATATATGTTTACGAAATCAGCTTACGTAGGAGCAAAAGGCAAAATTGTGGTGCCATAAATTAGCCTTGAAAAACTTCGTGATAAAAAAATTGTTTCTTAAAATATATCAAATTGAATTTTTTCAGGCGGTTCTCAGGACTCGCTTCTGACAAATTAAATTATACCTTCTTGTGAATTTTGGTAGCATAAAGAAATAAAATTTTTCACTGAAAATCAACGCAATAAGGACTACAATTACCGAAACCATGTGACGTCGCAAAATCAATTGTTTCGGATTGCTAGACAAACCTTTTTTTTCGGTCAGAGATTAAGCATTGTCATACAACGTGGCAATACCGTCAGCCTTTTGGGCACACTTCCAGTCGACAGTGATGCGGAGGAGTTTCATAACGCCATATTTTAGCTAGGAATAACTGCCTTTAGTGTACCTATACACCGTAAAATTTTGATCGTTTTAATCCTGTGGAGGGTCGATCCGGTACATGAAACACTATCAATTTGTAAAGATAAAATTAAAAAATAAAGTACTTTTTTTTAAACTCCAATTAATTTACACATGTACGAAATTAATTTCTTTGAGTAAACGTCAGCTGGGCGAGTTAAATGACCTGTAGGTAGTTAGTACGCAACGACCGACAACTACCTACAAGGTCATTGAATCGTTTACTTAAAGAAATTAATTTCGTACATGCGTAAATTAATTCCAGTTTTAGAAAAAAAGTATTCTATTTTTTAAATTTATCTTTACAAATCGATAGTATTTCATGTACTGGATCGACCCTCCATGGGATTAAAACGACCAAAATTTAACAGTGTATAGATTGAATTAGTTGAGTGTTTTAATTTTTTAATTTTAATACTTTATTTAATAATTTGTCAGTAATGCTAATGCCTAATTGCTTTAAAGCAAAAGATGGCTCCTCATTGTAAATTAGATTCTAGTAATAAAGGTCCCGGATGGACTGATGATTTGGTGAGGGTCACGGGAAGCCGATGGATGCGAGACGCACAGGACCAGTATTTGTGGCGGCGTTTGGGGAGGCTTATGTCCAACAATGGACTATTTCGGCTCAAACGATGATGATGAAGAAAGGTCCTTTAATAAAAAAGAATTCAGTGAGATAAATTTGATAAAATACGTTGTTATTCTCACATTGGATTAGTATTCACATATCAGAGTATTGAAAAAATTTGAAAGTGGCGCCAGTACCAGAAAAGTTTAAAAGGAAAGCATTTACTTATAGTATGGCCATGTGAAGAGGAGGGATGAAATGCAGATTGTGTGAGAATGCGACTGTCGAAGAAACTATAACACCTACAAACTTAATGTTTGCCAGGTAGGTTCCTTATAGGGTACTGACATCCGCTAAGAACGGATTTATGAAACTCCAGTCGCGGCATGGCGGACAGAGCTCCGGCGGGATCTCAAGGTGAAATGGCGAAAGCGACTGTCGCAACCTCGTGCTGGGCACGCCACGATCGAGGCGGTAAGGCCCCTCTTTGAGGCGTGGCTGGAAAGGCCCCACGGCGTCGTCACCTTCCGTTTGGCGCAGGTGCTGACCGAACACGGCAAGTTCGGACCGTACCTGTACAAGATTCGTGCGGAGACGACGCCCGGGTGTCGCCACTGTGCGGACCGCCCGGAGGACACGGTGGAGCACACAGTCGAGGTGTGCCCCGCTTGGGAAGAGCATCGCCGTGACCTCGTGGGGGCGATCGGCGGCGATCTCTCGCGCCGGGGCTTGGTTCAAGCCATGCTCCAGAGCGAGGAGGAGTGGCAGGCGGTTGCCTCCTTTTGCGAAGCAGTAATGCTAGTAAAGGAGGAGGCCGACCGCATTAGGCAAAGGCGCACACGCCGCCGCCGCCGCCGGGATTCCGATCCCGATTTCCGGCCACCGTAGGCGCGGGCTCGCGGACGGTGGGCAATGGGTAGCTCGCTGTCCGTCCGTCCGGTAACAGACCGGTCCGAGCTCAGGTCGTCTACGGCGCGCACTGTTCCCGCGTGCCTCAAGGAGTTGTCAGCAAACTGTAGGGGTCCAGCAGGGCCGAAGCCTACTGGGGCCAAAGGTTATGTGAGAATGTCACCACGGGCCCCGGGACAAAGGCAAAGAATGGAAGGGTAGGTTTTTAGTCAGTAAAAGTCTGACACTATTTCCCGCCCCACCCAAGGGCGGGATTTGTCATTGAATGATTTTACCTACGTTAAAAAAAAAACCCCTAAGGGGGGTGGGCTTGTGGACAGCGAGCAATGGGTAGTTCGCTGTCCATTTGTCCGGTACCAGACCGGACCGAGCCCAAGTCGTTTACGGCGCGCACTGTTCCCGTGCTCTTCAAGGAGTTGTCAGCAAACCGTAGGGGCCCATTAGGGTCGAGGCCTAGTCTGGGGCTCTGGGGAGGTATAAAAATGCGTACCATGGCCCTGGATCCAAGGCAGGAAAGGAACAGGGTAGGTTATTAGTCAGTAAGAGTCTGACACTATCTCCCGCCCCACCCAAGGGCGGGATTTGTCATTGGATGATTTTACCTACCAAAAAAAAACCCTTAAGGGAGTAAAACAGGGGTTAGAAGTTTGTACGGAGACTTTCATGCGGGCGAAGCCACAGGCAGAAGCTAGTAACTGATATTGACAAGTTGAAAATTGAATATCAGAATGAAGTGATTCTTTGGATGAAAGCATGCTTGAAGGTAAGGATTTTTTCGCTCATCTCACACTTGCATGCAATAAATCCGGTCCAATCATGAGTTGTCAATTTACTTTTGTGTAATGTACTTATCAAATATGACCAGTACTATATCAGATTCAATTTTAAATGATGCATCATATTTTAAGCGATAATTTTTTGTTGGACCATACATCGTGTTACATAAAGCTTCAAACGGCAAAATTAAAAGCAATATTTCTTGGTAAACACATTATATTTCCACCACATTTTCCAGGTTTCCATATAGTTTCCCTCAACATTTTCTGTTTTCAAATATAAATTAAAAAAGAGAAAAAGTGCATTCAGAATCAAACGTTCTACTATAATTTATTGCTGGTAATTAATCGTTGTACTAACATTCGATTAATAAATCCTAGAACTTAGACATAACGGGGTTTAATGGAAAACCTAATGATTTATTGATTCAAGATATTTTAAAGCAGTTCAACATTCCTTATAAAATTTTTGTGATTGAACAAATCCTATGCTTATGTCGACTAAATTTTGGATTTTTTTTTATGGTAGGTAAAATCATCCAATGACAAATCCCGCCCTTGGGCGGAGCGGGAAGTAGTGTCAGACTCTTACTGACTAAAAACCTACCCCGTTCCTTCGTAGCCTATCGTGCCGGGGCCCGGTATTCCTTTCGGAACTTAACCCATGACCCCAGTAGGCTTCGACCCTTCCTGCCTGCAGTTAGCATGCTGGGCCTCTTCGGTGTGCTGACAGCTCCTTGAGGCGCGCGGGAACAGTACTCGCCGTCAACGACTTGGGCTCGGTCCGGTCGGTTACCGGACGAATTTTGGATCTGGTGATTTTGGTTCTTGGTCTATTTTTGGTCGTGGATGAGCAGGGGAAGATTAAATTAACAAAGAGTGTTCTGTGGGTGATTATATATCTTTCTGTATTGTGATAACTCATAGAGCATTGTGCAAGACTATCCCCTGTAGTTTTACCCGCTAGTTTAGTTTTATCCGCTAGCTTCGTTTCCATGGGTTGCAATGTGGTGTAATATAGCCTACTATGACCAGTGTTAGTATAACTCCAAGTTGCTTGTGTTGAATTTGTTTTTGTTTTTCATATCTTTTTTTGTATGTGATTAAATACATAATTACACAGAGAATGTAATATATTTTACCTATCGTCCACTTATTGAGGTTATCGATAAAAAATAAAGATACAATAAAATTTTCAGCTCCATTTTACCGAGTTTATACTTTTTTTTTATTGTAGGTAAAATCATCCAATAACAAATCCCGCCCTTGGGTGGAGCGGGAAATAGCGTCAGACTCTTACTGACTAAAAACCTACCCCTTTCCTTCGTTGCCTATAGTGCCGGGGCCAGGCCTTCCTTTCAGAAACTGACCCATGACCCCAGCAGGCTTCGACCCTGCCTGCCTGCAGCTAGCAGGCTGGGCCTCAACGGTTTGCTGACAGCTCCTTGAGGAGATCGTAACTGTTTAATATCCAGAAGCGCAAACATTTGATAAACAAAACTACATTAATTTTATATCACAATATCCTCTAAAAATTTTAACAATCCCTGAACTATACTTGAAAACCAAAATTCAAATGTTTATGATTTTTTTTTACGTTTGGAGATCATCTAATGAATTCTCCCACTGTAAAGTGGAGCGGGAAGGTGTGCTAGACTTGTACTAACTAAAACCACATCTTTGTTTCTTCTTTGCCCTTTGCGCTCCAGGACCACGGGCTTCGGAAGTAAACCCATAGCCCCTGTAGGCTTCGGTCCTGCTGGGCCCTTACGGTATTGCTGCGCCGTTATGGTTATACCGCAAGGGCGGTATTGCTGACACAAGTTTGTGATGTGATTAATTTCTAATTGAAGTAATAGTATAAACAAGGTTTATTGGAATAGTTTGTTTTATTATTAAAATTAAACCTTGTTTGTTGTGGTATGGCATGACTAGCAATAAAACGGTACCGAGGTTTTAATATCTGCCTTTATTTCATTTGTCGACCTTTGTTTGATACTTGAAGTTAGTTTTATGAGAGTTTTGTGGAAGTTAATGGCAACTAGGGATACAAATATATAATCTTTTACACAAATATTTTTGTTATTCTCATGTTCACATTGTAATTTGGTTCTAGCAGGTTTATATGACAGTGTAGCTGCGTTTCCAAGAATCACCATGGCATGACGTGTTTCGAAAGAGACCTGGTGGACATCCCACCTATACGCACAAAACGTTTTGGGAACACATTCATTGTGCGTACAGCTAAGGAGTGGAATTCTCTGCCGGAGCCTGTGTTTCCTGATGGCTACAATCCGGGAATCTTTAAATCTAGGGTGAATAGGTTACGTCTAGGTAAGTGCGCTCCATCGTCGACCTCATCGTCACTTACCATCAGGTGAGAAAGCGGTCAAGCGCGAACCAATCAACAATAAAAAAGACCGTAGGGGCCAGCAGGGTCGATGCACGATGTCCGATAGGCCCACTAATAATTTCATATAAGGAAATTTTGAACACAAAAAACAACTGAAAGAAGCCAAATGCTAAACTTTGGGTTATTTATTTCATCACCAATGCTTTCTTTCTCACGAAAGCATCGCGAGGAAGCTGGCATGTCCTAGAATCAAAAATTCGCAGATATTTGACTTTTTTTTTTTGTGAATTATTGACCATTACTTTTCCTAGAGACAAGGCCTGAGTCTCAGCTGTGGGAAAATTATAAGGCTGCTTATGTTAACCTTATATTATCGATACACGACTCAGCCTGTTTATTAATAATAATAACAAATAATAATGTATTAAACGAAAATAATAATGATAAAATATTTCTTTCAAACGAGGTTTTTTTATGGTTGGTAAAATCATCCAATGACAAATCCCGGCCTTGAGTCGAGCGGGAAATAGGGTCTACAGTTTGCTGACAGCTCCTTGAGGCGCGCGGGAACAGTACGCGCCGTCAACGATTTGAGCTCGATATTCTCTTAGTAACAATTATTTTAAAAACTAATGTTAGTAGGTATTAACAACACATTACAACACAATACACAACTATACTTCGACATGGAGCCGCACCCATCTTTGCAACATGGGGGACTCCTATCATTATTATTATATCTAGTTTCCACAATAATAATAAAAGAAAAACATTAACACAAACTTATTTAAAAAATCCTCTATATGATAAAAAGTTATACACTGGTTATTACGTCCAAATAAACATAAATATTTCGGTAGAAAAGGGTTCAAACCAACATTTGGCAACTTTCTGTGTCATATCCACATTGGGTCCTAATTTTGTAGCGGAGTTTTTAATTCAATATTAATGTTCGTGTGGATCTCTAAATGTAAATAAGAACACGGTGTTTTTTTTTTTTTTAATGTAGGTAAAATCATCCAATGACAAATCCCGCCCTTGGGTGGGGCGGGAAATAGTTTCAGACTTTTACTGACCTACTAAAAACCTACCTTTTCGTTCCTTGCCTTTGTCCCGGGGCCCGTGGTGACATTCTCACATAACCTTTGGCCCCAGTAGGCTTCGGCCCTGCTGGACCCCTACAGTTTGCTGACAACTCCTTCAGGCGCGCGGGAACAGAGCGCGCCGTAGACGACCTGAGCTCGGACCGGTCTGTTACCGGACGGACGGACAGCGAGCTACCCATTGCCCACCGTCCGCGAGCCCGCGCCTACGGTGGCCGGAAATCGGGATCGGAAACCCGGCGGCGGCGGCGGCGTGTATGCCTTTGTCTAATGCGGCCGGCCTCCTCCTTTGCTAAGAACATGGTGTACTGGATACAAGTAGGTATTATTATATTGTGTTATATTGGCTAAAAAGTTTACTATTAGTACCGCTTTCTACTTTTTAAATAGGCCGTGGCCTTGGAAGACAAGACCCTGAAAGGCTGTAAGCCAGTTTATATGTATCTATTATTTCTTTAACTACAAGTTCATAGTTTAAAGTTAAAAGAGTGAGGCCGTGTTTACGGAGACGCGGCGCGTTGCGCGGCGCGTTGGTCGTTTCGTCGTACATTGGAGCAGCGGGCCGCGTCATCGCTCGCACAAACACAAACATGTGCCAATGTACGACGACCACCCGACGCGCCGCGCAACGAGCCGCGTCTCCCTAATCGCTAATAAGAAGTAAAAAAATTAAAATTTGACTTTGAACTACCTGTTTTTTTTTTATGTGGGAAAATCATTCAATGACGTGTCCGTGCCCTTGGGCAGGGTGGGAGATAGTGTCAGACTTTTACTGACTAAAAGACCCACTTCTGATCCTTCGTTGTCTTTCATCCGACACTTCCTTTCACCTCCCCAGTAGGCTTCGACCCTGCTGGGCCCTTACGGTTTGCTGACAACTCTCCGCACCGTCGACGTCATGAGCTCGATCCGAACGGTTACCGGACAATGGGACGGCAAGCTAACTATTGCGAGTTGTCCGCAAGCCCGCGCCTACGGTGGCAGGAAACCAGGATCGGAATTCCGGCGGCGCTTTACCAATTCTTCAAACCGATATGCTTCACATTGTGCCACAAAAGCCACACTGTGTGTTGTTTGCCATTTATTTGCTAACCCACATCATTACGAGACTAAATGCGTTTTAGTACAACTCAGGAACTTTCTAATCCTAACAACTGAGACTACAGAGTGGTTCCGTATTTGCTTGTTAAAGTTTCTGGCTTTATTTCGTGAATGAACGGACTTATTCGGACAGGGCATTTAAGTTTCAAAGTTTAAAATGTGAACTATTACGCTGTATTTTCGCATAGGTATATTCCCGATGAAGAGCAGTGTTGGCCGAGTGCTAATGGCCCCAATTTACGAGTTATAGGTCGCGGGTTACACCCAGCCAGGTGTATTTCTTTGTGTAATTTATTTCAACACCACTGCTCTCGAAACGGTGAAGTAAACCATCGTGAGGAAAACGCCAAAAATTCGAAGACATGTGACATTCACCAACCCACACTGGGTCCGCGTTATGGATTACGGCCGACATTACCTCTCCTACAGAGGAGGCAAGAGTCCCAGCATTGGGAACATTCTAAGGCTGATTATGCCATATTTCTGATAACTACAACCTGGGGATGTTTAAGTTATTAGTGAATAGGTTTTTACAAACTATAATTTTGTTTCACCTGTCCCGATGTTTGCCTGTAATCAAATCTAATAAATTTTTGATCCACTTCCCGGTTACCGTTTGAGCTGAAATTTTGTATGCAAGTGTAAATCAAACTAAATTTATTATAATGATAATGGAACCGCAATGTGACTATAGGAACTCGGAAGTTAAACGACACAAGCCCATCGATTAGATTCGTTCGATCCATCTGGACGGGTACTTCGGTGCTAGGTGATAACCAGGATATGATGATGGAGCTGGAAGAGTCATACGTACAATAAGATAACCCTATCGTATTTGAGCTTTTTGGAATGGTCTTATATATACTATCATACACCGCGCCGCGTTAAAAAAGCTTGCTATGAAAAAATGATTAATTTAGTTATATATTTTTTTATTATATAAATATATCCTTTCCGGGCTGGTTCGAAAGAATTTCCATGATCCCTGAACGCAAAAGGCTACTGAAGGAAATTAGGTATCATTTGGTAAAAATCCGACTGTCACGCTCTAACCAGAGAGGAAGGAGCTATTTGATTAATAACTATGGTTCAAGAAAACTGCTATATCTTACACCCAGATTATATAAAGCTACATATTTTTTTTGTGCTCAATAGTAAAATTTTCTCAATAAATCGAAAACGTTAACACACCAAAAAGTGTTTACACACAAAGAAATAAATTCAAATATGTCAGATACTCAGGTATTCATACAAGACGTCCGCTTAAAATGCAGTGAGCGTTTTACGATCGAAAATTGGGTGACAAGAAAAATAGGGGGAAATAAAAAACGAAGGGGATGACGGGAACAAAGAGGAACAATGAAATATAGGGGTACGAAGTAAGAAAAATTACGTTGAGGTACCAATGTTACTATTTGGAGAGGCTTGGTCATCAGATTCTGGAATGTCTGATTTAGATTTTGGACAAGATAGACCGTATCCCGGGTTAACTGAGTTGTGGATAGTGTCCGACTGAAACTAGTAAGAGAAGTCATTGGAAACCCGTCAGGGCACTTCTCTCATTCTGGACTGAGCGTGAGGGCGTGTCAGAATTTTACTGACTAAAACCAGACCAATGTTCTTCAGATGCCTTTCTGTTCTTGGACTTGGGGTTTCTTTTACAGAAAATCTCCGCGATCGAAATCAACTAACGGGCATCGGTACTTCTAGGCCCCTAAAGCTTGCTGACATCTCTTTGAAGAGCGCGTGGATTTCACTAGCCCCTGTTGACAACTAGACTTGATCTGAACCACCGGATGACGAGCTACATATTGCTCGGCGTCAGCAAGCCCGCTTTTACAGTGGCTGGTAGTTCTTCTTCTTCTTATCGTATCGATGGTTTCTTTTCCCTCAAAGTTTTTGGGCCCAGTAGATTTCCCCGTTTACAGTGGCATCAGTGGCATTTTTGAGGTCCTCCAAAGTGCAGGTGTAGGGACACTTTGGGCACTCTAATAAGTGGGCCATCGTCTGGTCAAGAGCACCACACTCGCACTGGGTGTCGGAGGGGTCTATAATACCCCACTTCGCCAGGTTGTGTTTGCAGCGGCCCACTTGCGTGCGTAGTTTATTGATCGCCTTCCATAAAGACCACTGCAGATCGCGTCCGAGCGGCAGATGAGTAGTGGCTGGTAGTTGAGGTCGGAATCTTGGCGGCTGGGGCATGAGGACGTTCGTTCCCTCTCGCGTGAGTGTTCACGGGTGATACCGCAACTAAATTCTTCAGGCAGGCTTCTTTAGCAGTTTTAGCATAATCTAAACGGAAAGTTTCAGGTCATATTTTATCGAAAGTTGTTCTGCCATATAAAATATCAAAGAAGAAAATGGAGGGTGGAAATGGGACGATAAAAAAAAAAACCTACAACATATTCTTGGATCTACTAAATACACACAAAAAAAAATCGATGCTGCCGTTTCGGAGGAATTCAATAACAAAGTCATAAGACTTTTAAATATTAGATTGATCATTTAGTCTCTGATATTTGAGATACGAAACCAAATTTCCCTTTACCAAATAAATACAGGTACAACTTATCATGGCCAGTCGCAGCCTGAAAGCTCTCGAATTCGGTTTCTATTTCAGACATAGTTTCGGCTTAGCCGCATTTATTTATATGACAGGCCTGTTGGTCTAGTGGTTATTGGCCCTGACTGCTATGCCAGAGGTCGAGGGTTCGATTCCCACCCAGGACATATGTTTGTGTGATGAGCACGATCATTTGTTCTGTGTCTGGGTGTAATTTATCTATAATATGTATTTATTTAGAAATATATAAGTATGTTTATCAGTTGTCTAGTACTCATAACACAAGCTCTGCTTAGCTTGGGACTAGACGGCGTTGTGTGATAGTTGTGGAATATTATTATTATTTATTATTATTTGATTGACGAAACTGGGCCGTTACGCCACATCACACAAGTCGACAACTTCATGAGCTAAGTCGAGATATTTGACTCGATTCTTTTAGCTATCTCTTTACTATCATTTCCCTTTTTTTTCTGAATGTGTGTGTGTGTGTGTGTGTCGGTTTGTTACTTTTTAAGGTTCCCTACCTCAAAAGGAAAAAATCAGAACGTTTATATTATTAGTTGTCCGTATGTCTGTCTATCAAGATCCTTTATCTCTGGAACGCGTGGAGATATTGAGTTCAAATTAAAACCATTTACTCAAGTCTGCGGTCTCTTGAAGCTGAGAAAATATCAAACCTCTAAGTTAACGAATAAAAAAGATACGGATGTTTACGTCGCAACAAAACATATATTTCAGCTCTCTCAAGGTAATCAAAATTCATAGAGCATTTTCCGTTGACCTAGAACCCTAAAATTTGGCATGAAGCAAGGTCTTGTAGCAGAAATATAGAAAAAGAACAGAAAAATGTAAATTTGTAGTTACCTCAACAAAAAAAAACTGATTTGGAAATTTGGAAAAATCTTTGAAGCTCGATTCGGGAATTGAATTATTTTCAGGTATATTAGTTAAGTATGTATGGAACCCTCAGAGCGTGAGTCCGACTCGGACTTGCCCGGTTATTTTTACACTCGAACAGCTGAACGGATTTTTATTGACTGTCTCCTGGAGTAGCAAATATGAACTTTTCCTAAAGATAATTTCCTATTATCATAGAGCATATAATCGCAACCCATAGTTCCAAATGCAGAATCAGTAACCAGTCACCGTAGCCGAAATCGGTTAGGAGAGTATGTATATCAGTGGTGCTATACTCTAAGAAAACGCAGCGCTGCCTCAACGACGAATACCCAAATAGGATACATTGGATTGTCTACCTAATGCACCTATACATTGGATTTTTAATTCAATGTATCCTATTTGGATGTTCGTCGTTGCGGCAGCGCTGGATTTATTAGAGAATAGCACATTGTATGTATATAAGACAACCTTATTTTTAGTATATGCGAAACCCGAAACACGCGTCTAGTATTTTTATGTAAAGAATCAATGTACAAAATTTCATAACTGTATCATAAAAAATCACAAAGTTATAAGCTTTGTGTATTACCTGGTTTTTCACACAAACACAATCATGGTCACCGGGCCATTCGGCTGACTGAGGGGTTGTTTTACTGCCGCACCTAGTTTTGCGTTGGCTCCTAATCCCCGCAATGACCAGCCGTAACCGTTGCGCATTGTACTTAGTATCGGTGGAGTCCAAATTATGAATTTTTAAAATATATTGGGGAAAAAATATAACATGGTGTAAAAATTGTTGGAATCGATTCAGTTACTGATTCTGAACAAACTACATATATTCAGGTTTTACTAAAAATAATGTTGAATCATCTAATGATGATAAAAGTAAATTTCGCCTGTGTAAAGCAGCTTGCTTTCACAAAATGAACGGAAAGACTCTCTGGCATACGTTTGCCTTTGAAACCCGCGACGCAATATTTTCCTCCTACTCTAGTCTCGTTTGTAATCTCCTTAATGAAAGCCACCGCGAGAGTCGTAGTGTTAAATTATTTACAAACTAATTAGGGAGTATGTTCTAGTGGCACAAGATAGTAATTAGATAAGTAAGTAATAACAATTATGTGAAAACGGACAGCAAAAAACTTTTTACAAATAAAGAAAATACAACCGACTTCAATATATTTTTATATTGAAGTCGGTTGTATATAAATAAAACACAGTAAAGTGCATAATAACTTCAATTTTGGAAGTCGGTGTTTAATAACAAACAGACTAAACTATTATAGAAACACCGACTTCCGAAATTAAAGTTTTTTATTTCACACGTTTTAGTTGTAGTACCTCTCAGCCAATCTTAAATAGATACCTTCCGCCATTCGGTTCCATCATTAAATCATCATGACAATTCTAATAACACCAAACACACACACACGGAATACACGGATTTATTATAGAATTCCGGTTCTTATCTCTTCCGGCTTCATCATCAGATCAGTTCTATGTATCCCCTCCCTTTCTTCCTTCAGCCAGTCACCGACTACATGTATAAAGAAAGCAATTTTACTTGTTACCACAGTTCTGCTATGATTTTATGAAGAGTTCCGTTCTATATCTTGTAAGTTCCTCATCAGATCAAAACAATATTATATGGGGCCAATTCGGGAGTATAATCTTTCAATCAAAATAAAAAATTTCAATACTGCTCCACAAGTGACCGAGATATCGGCGAACAAGCATATACAAACGACAGTTTTGCTATGATATTTCGAAAAGTTTCGTCCTATATCTTCGAAGTCCCTTAATCAGATCAAAAAGATATTTTTATGGGACCAATTTGGAAGTATAATCTTTCAATCAAAATAAAAATTTCCGAAATCGGTCTACAATTGACATACAACGTACATAAAAAAAATACATACAGCCGAACATAGAACCTCCTTCATTTCGAAATTGGTTAAAAAGGATGCAAGGTAGCCTGTGGAGATTCAAATTTTCATACTCGTAAGTTTTTTATATTTTACAGGTTAGAGTCAAGGTGGTCTAGTCGGTACCAAACCCTAGTCGACGGCATGTTGTATTGCACACGTGCCCTAAAATGTTCTCAGCAAAATTGATGGGACTAGTAGACACAAGGGCATCCCCATGCCTGTCGAGGCTCTGAATTCGACAGCCTTAGCAGGCATCCCCCAGTGGCAATTAGTTCGGAAGTGTTACCGTGGCCCTGAAATGCAAAGAATAGGTGAATAGACGTGTGGGGTATCTATGGATAGGTCTTTAAAAATGATATTGAGGTTTTTAATAAAAAAAAAAAAAAAAAAACATTCTAAACTGAATAGTTTGCGCAAGAAACACTTCCAAAGTGGTAAAAAGTGTCCCCTCCCCTATAACTTTTAAAATAAGAGAATAATAAAACTAAAAAAAAATATAATATGATGTACATTACCAAGTTTCATCGAAATCCAGTTCGAATAAATCAGACCCATATCAGAGTACACCATGCCTTAAGGTATTTTATACACCGTTAAATTTTAGTCGTTATAATCCCGCGTAGAATCGTTTCGGTACATGAAATACTATCGATTTATAAAGAAAAAATTAAACGAGTCAATGACCTTGTAGGTAGTTGTCGGTAGCTGCGTACTAACTACCTAGAGTTCATTGACCTCGCTCAGCTGACGTTTACTTAAGGAAATTAATGTCGCACATGCGTAAATTAATTCGAGTTTAAAAAAAAAAAAAATTTTTGATTTTCTACTTACAAATCGATAGTATTTCATGGACCGAATCGACCCTCCGCAGGATTTAAACGACTAAAATTTAACTGTGTACATGCAGCATCTAAGATAATTATGAAAAGTAACGTGAGGGATTTTTTTTATGGAGGGTAAAATCATCCAATGACAAATCCCGCCCTTGAGCGGAGCGGGAAGTAGTATCAGACTCTTACTGACTAAAACTTACCCCGTTCCTTCGTTGCCTATAGTGCCAGGGCTGAGCCTTCCTCTCAAAAAACGGCCCTTGACCCCAACAGGCTTCGACCCTGCCTGCCTGCACCTAGCAGGCTGGGCCTCTACGGTTTGCTGACAGATCCTTGAGGCGCGCGGGAACAGAACGCGCCGTCAACGACTTGGGCTCGGTTCGGTCGGTTACCGGACGATCGGACAGCGTGCTACCCATTGCACGCTGTCCGCAAGCCCGGGGGTTGGCGCTGTAAGCTGAAATACAGGTTCCTCCTAGTTCGGCTCCAGCTGCTAAAATTTTTGTGTACATATATATTTTGTTTACAGCATTTTTTTGTTAAATACAATAAGTACTTTTTTAGTGAAACAAAAAAAAATAATAATAATAATGTAAGTAATGTTTTTTTATTTTTTTTTTTAAAATAGGATTTCAATGAGTTAGTAGTTTTTTAAACACAAACTTTCACGTAACAATATTGCAGTAGGATAGCGCTAGTATCGTCGTCTATACCGGCCTTTAACTATTAAGTGCTAAACTACACTCAATAAGACATGTTTTAGTGTTTTTATCTGCGTTTTATTCACACTTATCAAGTTAACTACGATATAAATACTCGAGTCAAGCAGAGGAGCACTAAATACTTTCTTTATTTAAGGAGTTGTTACTATAAATCAGAGTTATAGACTATTAACGTCAAGATGGCGCCGATAAAGACCCCCAAATTGATATAAAAGCAATTCTGATTATTATTTTCTGTTAAACAATGAGTTTTGATATGTTTGTAATGGGTTAGAAGAAAGGTTGCACAGAAAGCAAAAGGCAACTGACATTTCCTTCCACATTAAGCGGAAAGAGTTAATTGATGATTCCCCTAGTCAAAAAAAAATACGTTTGTTGGAATTCTTGTTCGATTTATTTCTGACATTATTCTTTAGATTCGTCCTATTTCCACCATTTATGCGGAAATCTTACGATTAAATGGATGAATGAATTTATCTTATAGATACAGTGTATGTAGATTGTAGATACTGGACAAAGATCTTTATTGATTTAACGATTATTATTATTTATTCTGTCAGGTTATACAATGAATGCATTAACAACTGGGTTGAACGATCCCGGAGTAGATAAATTACATATTTTTTTAAGAGTTGAAAATCATTAAATTATTATTGACACACTTGCCCGGTTTTTACGTTCTAAGACCACGGTGACTCTTTCAAACAATTCCGCAAGCCTGATCACTTAGATATCTGAAGAAACAGCGTAAGAATTCCTCTCTCAATGTGGAACTACAGAACTACAGATCCAGTCGATGTGGTGACGCTTGAGGAAGGTTTGTGTCCAGTAGATGTTTTTTGGTCAGCATAATCAGCTTTATTATGTTTCCACTTCTGGGACTCAGGCCTCCTCTCTAGTACAGAAAAGTCATTACCAATTCATAACAAAAATGAAGCCTTAATTAAACCTCTCTTCCTGAGTGTCACAAAAAGGAAAAAAAAAACAATTGAAACACGCCCCAAAAACTGGAAAGCATTGCTTTAAAAACGTTTTATTGGACCATACGCTTTAATATTGTGGAGTAGAGCCTGCCATCGAAATGGCTGCCATAAACTGATTATTGCCAGTCGCTTTGGGTACACGAACATTGCCAGTTGCCAGTGTTGCCACATCGTGCCATCTCCGAGGATTCAAATACAATGCCCGTTATATAGGCTTGTACGCATTGTTTTGTTTGAAATGAATGTTTAATTTCAACTTTACTAGATGTTTGACAAAGTAATTTATTTCCAGAAAAGGACATTAGAATCCTCAAAATCTGATGTATAATATTATAATTGTGGGCTAAAGTAGCACAATATTGATGTTATAACACAGAGAAACGGGTTCGCGGCAGACAACAAGGAGATGGCGTTACAAACTAAATATTGCTTGAAGAAGGTAGCGCGGAGCCGTGAAAGGTGAAAGAAGGAAGCGTGGACCTACGAAAGGAGGGGACCAAAGGCCTCCCATTTTTGGCCAGGAGTGTGAATGATATAATCAGGTCTTGCACATTGATGTCGAGTTAGTATAGCCTATCGATTTTCTATTGGTTTCGTTTCAGGAAGTGTGTGAAACCCGTTGAAATTGTCGTACTATTAGAATTAAGGCTATGCACCAACAGTATACAATGGACATCAGTTGAATATATGAATTTTCCGTTTGGCTCAAGAGTGGAATTGCCTGCCGGATTTTGTTTCCTGATAACTTAAATTGACAAATGACTGGGTTTTTCTTAATAAGCGTGCTCGACTACATAATCGCTTTCTACGTGATATTGTGGTCAAACGTGAGCCTATCAAAAACAAAAATAAAATCCACAAACCCATCAACTTAACGATCAATAAAGAACCAAAAGGCACCATTCCTCGAAACGAAAGTAAACATCGTTCCACTCCAGTTAAGTTTCTTTCAAAAGTTCGTCAAGTTGTTCGAATAAAAACCGAAATGTATTAGCGCATTTGGGAACTTGAACAAGTCTGTCTGGCGCCCTACTGGAATATCTTACCCTGAATGAGATCTGGGTGAAATATATAGAATAGGGATGGTAAACTCTTATTGGAAAACGTTCCACTAAATATAAGAAAAAAAAATAAGGTGTTCATGACGTGCCGAGAGTTTTTGAAACTAAATGCTGTTAACTCTTTATTGCTATTCGAAATTCGTATAGCTAGATTTTTATAGATGTTGTTTTTATTTAATTAAAGAAAAAGGTACTGTAATTACTGCTGTTTGAAATCACCCAGATGTTTTACATCTTTGACTGGCCTGTTAGTCTAGTAGTTAGTGGCCCTGACTGCTATGCCGGAGGTCGTGGGTTCGATTCCCACTCAGGACAAATGTTTGTGAGATGAGCATGATCATTTGTTCTATGTCTGGGTGTAATTTATTTATAATATATATGTATTTAGAAATAAATAAGTATGTTTATCAGTTGTCTAGTACTCATAACACAAGCTCTGCTTAGCTTGGGACTAGACGGCGTTGTGATAGTTGTGGAATATTATTATATTATTATCTTCTTGGGCTGGGCACATTGCACGCAGAACAGATGGCCGTTGGGGCCGAAAGGTTCTGGAGTGGCGGCCGCGTACCGGAAGACGCAGCGTTGGAAGGCCTCCCACAAGGTGGACCGATGACCTGGTCAGGGTCGCTGGAGTCCCATGGATGCGAGACGCACAGGACCGGCCATTGTGGCGACGCTTGGGGGAGGCCTATGTCCAACAGAGGACGACTTTTGGCTGAAATGATGATGATGATGATTATCTTACACTGGTGTGCTTGAATTATATTACCGAGTACCACAACTGGCACGTGTGCGATAGGTTCACCATCCCTGATACAGGATAAAGCATTTATTTGTTTAGTGTACGCACCAACTTCGTTCAGCGTTCAGAACTAGAAAGACTGAAATCTCAGATTACGGAATAAGACGTGTGTACAGATTCGGTGTTCTGACCTAGATTGAATCGAAATGAGACGTGTTGTCTGTGAAATAAAGGACAACCTTGTACTGCAGTATCTTGAAAAAGGTCTTGGAGTTGTCAGGTATTAGACAAAGTGAGAATACAAAAAATACTACTGATTTTTCCTTGTTATTCTATACCTTCTATTTCATAATCTTTATTAAATGTTAACCGACTACCTAATTTCGAGAATGAGGTCAACTGCTGGGCTGGGCACCGTTCGGGAAGCTGTGCAGTATTTTCTCATCTTACATAGAACATACCATACGTCAAAACGAAAGTCTATGACCAGTGCATGTTGCTAGTGATGAAATATGACTCCGGAACGTGGTCGCTTACAATGGGTCGCATCAGAAAACTTCAAATCACCCAAAAGGCAATGGAAAGGCCTATGCTGCACATCAAAAATGAAGACATTCGCATGAGGACCAAGATTACCGACATAGCCTGAAGAATCATCAAACTTAAGTGGCAGTGGACAGGGCAAGTTCTGGAGTGGCGACCGCGTGCCGAAACACGTAGCGTTGGAAGGCCTCCCAGTAACAGGGACTAACTTGGTGTGGGTCGCGGAAAGCGGAGTGGAGACGTATAGGATCGGTCCTTATGGCGACACTTGGGAGGCATATTATGTCCAAAAGTGTTCGTCTTTGGGCTGAAATTATGTTGATGATGATGAAAGTTTGTATTCATATGCGTTTGTTACTCCTTCATGCTCAAACGTCAGAGCGGATTTGGATAAAAGAACAATGGTGAACTCCGAAAGAAAATTTTGGCGGCATATTTCATCAACAATTTCCTCTTTATCATATATTATATTTTTTTTTTTAAATGCTTGATTTACAAAAGGTTTTTTTTACATTAGTTTATTGGTACCAAAGTGTCCCCGGTTCTTCTAAAAATACTGACGACTAAGTTCAATTTACTTTGATCAAAGATATAACTATGTAGTCGCCTGATATTTCCCAAGGGCATTTAACCTTTAACTAGTCGCGTGTGGTCTATTGGACCCAAGCAAGTTAGTTTGTGTCATATTTTTGCAAATATTACACTTATGTGACTGTGCTTTCTAGTAGCTTCCTTATTCACCTGCTTCTTGTACGTACTAAGTTCGTACTAAGATGCTTGGGGTCCAACGGACCCCATGCGACTAATAATGCAGTATGGTAAGTAAAAATGTTTTATTATGTTATTTATTTTTTCTTTTTTTTAATCTTTACAAATAAAAGAACATAAAATAGCAAGCCAGTACTTGAATATAAACAAAATCTCAGCGATGTTCAATAAAGATGATGAGAAGTTTTTTGACAAAAGTGACGATGAGTTGCTATATTTTCTTTGTTTTTCAATACAATAACAATAAACAAACGCCTATGTTATTTATGAAAAAAAGCTTTAAAACAAAGAAGGGTGAAATTATTGCTCTGTCGTAGTCTTTGAAACAAAGACTTCAAAGTGACACCAGAATCTACATACTTTTGGAAGTAGTTCAACTAGTTCAAAGGCGGTTGTCATCTTAATGTGCAAAGTTCAATGATAGAAAAATAAAAATCAATATTGTAAATTATGCATTAAGTTGATGTTTTATGAATACCTAACCAAAGTTTGTGATCAATGTGCCTAAAAAATTATAATTATTTTGATTACTGTATAAGAAGTTTATATTTTACTGTTTACTAGAAGTCTTACATTTTTCTGTTAAAATAGTTTTTTTTTTAATATTTGAGTAAACCTTGGGGTCCGCCCGGACCCCACGCGACTAAGAGTGTGACTATTTCGGCGCAACTAGCTAAAGGTTAACATGTACATCGAATTTTCTTGGCGTCACTGTCGGCACCAATTACCTGCGATGATATCGACCACCAAGTATTCCCAATCATCCTTTCAGTTTCGAAATCAAAATGCAACGAAGACCTAACATTTTTATAAAGAATTCGATGTGATTCTGAACCCAGTTTGATATTCGAGACGAAATATACACTAAAGGCGAAAAGTTGTAAGTATGTATGTTGCTGTACATTTGTTACTTCTTCACGCACAATCAGCTGAAAAGATTTGGATTAAATATAGTACACAGGTAGCGCTTGCCCTTGCATATCACATAAAATACATTTTCACGCATTAAAAAAAAATATAAAAAAAGAAAACTACTTAGTACGTACGTATTTACTTATGTTAACAATTTGATTAATACAATTAAGTAGATACTGAATTTGCAACTGACTTACTTTTGCCGCCAGATAAACGTAATCAGGTGCTTCGTTAAGAAACTTTTCAATTTCAGATGCTGTGAAAACCTTCGATTTTTTTGATCGATGACCAGATGAGGCTCTTTTTAAAAATTCCACTAATTTAGGAAAGGCGTCTATATGTATATCTTTTTTCATCTTTATTGTTGCTTTTAGCATTTAATACGTACTCTATAGAGTGCTTGATTTCTTGGTCTCGGATAATTCAATTAAATAGACCAGCAAAATCGTTTTCTGTGAAAGTTATTGCTCCTTTAGCTAGTCACTGCCACGTGTTAAACATATTATACTGTTTCAAATACTTCTCGCGTGATTGTTAAGGGAGAAAGCTCATTTGTACATTATTAACAGTTTCAGTCAATTCTGTTGGCGTCAAATAAACTTCTTCGTAGCTAGGATCACTCATTTTGACTCGCCTGTTGGTCTAGTGGTTAGTGGCCCTGACTGCTACGCCGGAGGTCGTGGGTTCAATTCCCATCCAGGACACATGTTTGTGTGATGAGCACGATCATTTGTTCTGTGTCTGGGTGTAATTTATCTATAATATGTATGTATTTAGAAAATATATAAGTATGTTTATCAGCTGTCTGGTACCCATAACACAAGCTCTGCTTAGCTTGGGACTAGACGGTGTTGTGTGATAGTTGTGGAAATATTATATTATTAAATTATATTATATTATTTTAGGTCTTTCACTACTTTTCATTTTTTTATTTTCAATCTAAGGTTTTAACAATACGATGTGAAAAGAAAATGGCGCGGGAAAAAAAACATTAAAAAAAATTACACCAAGAAGGTCCCAAATCTGAGCTTTTAACAAATTAAAAAAAGTCAATGGCAGAAGAAGTAAATAGGTTTATTTAGAATTCACAAACAAAGAAATGCACACGATGTTTTAATATCAATAAAATTTACTTTACCTTCTGGCGGATGAAAACGGCTTATGCACTCAGATCTTGAAGAGCCAAAAGCTCTCTCTGAGATGGGGGGATGAAAAGGTCCTTTTCTGTGCAATCAAGGGTCTGTTATAATTATTTAATTTATAAAACTAAGCATCAACTCAACTGCCCTTCTTCCTAGAAATACTGCAAAAACTTCAAACCATCTTATATACTTGGAAATGAAGTCATAATGTATTATTTCATATTTTGTAAAACGATTTTTTTAACAGGAAAAGCGACACATAAAACAGTTCGCCCATTCCAAAATCCTATTTTAAACCTTCAATTAAATTGTAAGAGCTCCTATGTACATTCAATTTCGGAAAATAATACCTCAAAAGTTCTTGTACAATACCGAGATAGAACGTGAAGCGTTTTTAGTCACAAAAACGAAATTGTAATACAGTCTAGCCGTTCTGAAATTCATGTTACACATTTCATTACTAAAATGGAGACTACATTTTCTTGCACCAGTTTACTATAGCTTTGTTTTTATACATACAGTCGAACGTAAGGTTTGTGCCTACTTGGGCTTAAGTAAGGGTAAACAGGGTTTGAACACGCGAAAATTTCCATGTAGCGTCTTACGGGTTAAGCCCAAAATTAATGTGTAGCATGTAGCTGTTGTTAGCAATGAGTAGTTTTTGAAAATGCCGACTTTTTTGTGGCACTGAATTAGTAGTTTCAAAACTTTAATGCAAACCATCTGTTGCTAATTGGTAGATTAGTTCATACTATTTTTTTACGTTTCTTAGCTTAAAGTATCATCTTGACAATTGACGGGAATGTTCTTGTATAACAAAAAATATTTTGTTGTGATTTCTTATTTGATTTTAAACAAAAGCCAATGGAAAATATTGGCATGATTTACTTTTTTTCTTTTCGCCAGAAATGAAACCTAGGCTATAATTATGTTAGAGGCTAATATGAGAAATCAATAGCAAAAAAACCAGGTCCTTAAACCGTAACAGAATGAAGATACGTACCTATAGAAGAATTGCTAGTGTAATACATAATATTTTGACTTTTCTATTATTGAAATAGAATATGTTGGTTATTACTGTTATATTTTAACACACTCGCAGTTTTTCATCACTAAAACTAGTTTAAAAATTGACAAACGAATCGAAAAGATACGCGTTAGTGTTGCAATATTGATTGACACTGTTTAATGCCTTGACGGCCTGTTGGTCTAGTAGTTAGTGGCCCTGACTGCTATGCCGGAGGTCGTGGGTTCGATTCCCACCCAGGACAAATGTTTGTGTGGTGAGCACGATCTTTGTTCTGTGTCTGGATGTTATTTATCTATAATATGTATGTATTTAGAAATATATAAGTATGTTTATCAGCTGTCTGGTACCCATAACACAAGCTCTGCTTAGCTTGGGACTAGACGGTGTTGTGTGATAGTTGTGGAAATATTAAAATATTAAATATTATATTAATGCAAACAACTTTTACTATGGGACCAAATCTGAAATGTACACCGACCGCTTTTAGTTGGTTCCATTGTAAAAGTTGTTAATGATCATGACTACAATAACGTGTTTAAGTATCGTTCACTAATTACCAGTCACCCTATATAAACTGTATTTTAATTTCAACTTAATATCTCCACGAATTCTGGAGTTAAAGAGTCTTGACAGACAGACAGACGGACTACAAAGTAATTCTATAAGTGTACCGTTTTTTCCTTTTAGGGTACGGCACAAAAGCAGTTAGTTGTAACTTCTCAGTCAATATATTTTAATGACGCCACTGTAAACCGATTACCTACTTTAAGAACCCCGATTGAAGTATAAAGGCTGCAGGAAATACAATTTCAAACGAAAAATTCAACTGTAATAATAGCAGTTTAAAACTCATCTCGCCGGTGAAATGGCATTTACCTCGGACGTATAACGTTGCCATCCAATGTGGCGGATGGCGGGGTTGCCAGACTTCGTGGCGGATTGCCAAGTGACAAGCTGTTCGTTGTACTAGTTGTACATACACAGCAAGGTTTTGCATAGTTTACATTAGTTTGCATGTCATAAATAAATTGGTATGTCTTATCGATTTAGCTGTTTTTAATTTACTTATTTATCAATGTTATATTATATTATACAATTTTAATTGTGTAATTAAATGTGATAATTTAAGTTATGATTGCCAAAATGATAATAGTAACTAGCGATTTTATTTAAATAAATTTTTATTTAGTGAAACATAATTTAATATGCTCTGAGATGAGAAATTTGAAAATACCATAATTGTACACTTATCGCATGAATTAGAATGCTTTTTCATTTCATTTATTTAATTTATTTCGCCAACGGCACTTGTAATATCAAGATATTAATAATAATAATATTCATGAGCCCAATGTAGATTAGAGAACGGCGTTGGCCTAGTTACTTTTCAGTAACCTCTTTGGGGAAACTGAAGGTTTTGTCTGTGCAATTATGGACGAAGTTATCCTAACGAACAACTACCGGAGACATATTATGAAAGTTGGGACGGGTTTGACGTGTGTCGGGCATGCCACCGTCCGGGTGAGCCCATCAGACATATTATCTCTGGTTGTTCTCGTCTGGCTAACGGTAAGTACTTGCACAGGCATAACCAAGTAGCCAGGATTATCCACCAGTAACTTGCTTTGAAATACCACCTAGTGGATTCTGAGGTACCGTACTACAGGTATGTGCCCGACCCAGTTCTCGAAAATGACCGTAACGTTGTACTGGGATCGGTCTATTATTACTGACCGGACTATTGTAGCCAATAAACCGGATATAGTGGTGATAGACCGATTAGCGCGCCGCCGCCGCAAAACGTTTTTATTTTGTGACGTAACTAATTTACAACTTTTATATTTTCCCTATATTTGCGCTATAAAACCTTGCTTCATGCTATTTGAAGATTCTAGGTCAACGGGAAGTACCTACCCTATGAATTTTGATTCCTTTGAGAGTGTCGAAATATGCATTTTTTGCGACATAAACGGCCGTATCATTTTTTCTATCTAACTTAAAGATTTGTTTTTTCACAGCTTCAAGGGACTGCCGACTTGAGTATATGGTTTTAATTTCAACTTGATACCTCCACACATTCTTGAGATAAAAGGTTATGACAGACAGACAGATGGACATCAAATTGATAAGGGTTCCCTTTATTCAAAAGCAAAAACAAAAATAGCTATGGGCAAATTAATTTTAATTACATAATATGAGAGTCAGTGCTCAAGACAATTCCATAAAGGGAAGCAAAATACGGGGTTAAAGCATAAGGATCATCGATTACTTATCCAAATAATAATATCTTCCATCCTAAACTCGTGTAACTAAATCCAAACATCCTTCCACGTCCCCAATATGCTACAGTCAACAATACCGAACGATTTCCATACATTCGCTTTGTATCGTCAGCAACTAAAGCGAGTAAACATTATAAGGTGAATTTCATTTTAATAACAACCTTTTTGAGTGTGAAAGCACTTCAGCCCCTCCAGCCAAGTTACGCTTGGAGTTGGCCATGCCCTCAATTCTTTTGTTCTGATCACGTGACTGAGCATTGTGATGACGTAAGAACAAAGGAATTGGTGCGTGGCCAACTCCAAGCGTTCACGCTAAACGAAACGATTGTAACTTGGCTAGGGGGCTGAATGTTGATAACTTATTTATTGATGTACACACAAACTTTTTTAAATAAATTAATACAAAGATGCTGCTTATTTTATAAGAAATTTCTTTCAACAGACTTACGACGAGAGAATATGGTTAGAAATGTTAAAATCACACTAATATTATAAAGACGAAAGTATGTGAGTTATTTTTTTAAGAGGTAAATTTTGGCACACGGGTAAACAATGTCCTGGAATAGCACCGAGGGCTTGTTATCCCGTGAGTAGGTACATACCTACTCACCAGGACAACGACGTAGGGGACATCCCCTTGGGACAATTTTCTACTTTCACGCGGGCAGCAGCTAGAAGACAATAATAACTAAATTACACAACTTGTAATTTTTCGGATTCTGTACCACAAAAGGAAAAAACGGAATCCTTGACTTTGTTGTCCGTCTGTCTGTCAATCTGTCAAGACCCTTTGACTCGAGAACGCTTTTAGGTATCGAGTTGAAATTAAAACCGTATACTCAAGTCTGCGATCCCTTGTAGCTGTGAAAAAATCAAGGTTTTAAGTTTAACGTAAAAAAAAGATACGGCCGTTTATTTCGCAAAAAACGTATATTTCGACACTCTCAAAGGATTCAAAATTATAAGGTACTTTCCATTGACCTAGAATTCTAAAATTTGGTCAGAAGCAAGGTCTCATAGCACAAGTATACAAAAAAAAAACTTGAAACTGTAAAGTAGTTACGTCTCAAAAAAAAAAATAGTGTACGAGTCCGGCTCGTACTTGTCCAGTTTTTTAATTGATAATAGTGTGTGTGATAAATGTGAAATATTATTATTTTAATTATAATGTATGCCTTAGTAGTCTGAAAATAAAGAATTATTATTATAGGACTAACTCTTAAACGAGTGGGTAGAATGATGGTCAGACGGAAAAAATCTGCTCAAGAAAATGGGTTCGTAATTTTTTTTTTGGGATATCTCTTCAAACACACTTCTAGTTTCAAATAAGAATAAATAACCCCCGTTAAAATCATACTCGTTGTAGTTATTTTTTATGCAAGACGGTTTTAAATAACAAGCTTTTTTTTGTAAGTTTCAAATATTTCCTTAACGTAATCTCGTAAATAAACACGTTTGAAATCGTAAATTAGGGTCGGATTCACGATTTTTTTTATCAATCCGTGTAATTTATAATTTTCGGCCCGGCGCTTGGCCAAGTAGTCAATTTTAATTAAATTAAATTTCATGGCGTTGTCTCCTATATTTGCGGATTTCCAGAGGTTTAAAAAAGTTCAAAATGATAAGAACCTGGTCTTAATTAGGAACTTAAAATTCCGAAACGTTCACAGCTGTTGTTGCCGACTGTACAACACAAGAAGTACCTACCTATCTCAAGAGAATATTTCGTAAGTTACTACCGATATTTCCTTCTTATTGTTTACCTTTTATTTTGTAATCTTTATTCAATATTAACCCTCTATCTAATTTCGAGAAAGAGGTTCTACTGTCGAATCCGACACGGTTGGGCACCGTTCGGGAAGCTGCGCGATATTTTATTGTCTAACATAGAACATACGACAAGTCAAGACGAAAGTCTATGACCAGTGAATGTTGCCAGTGATGGCATAATGACTCCGTAACGTAGTCGTTCACAATGGGCATCAACAGAAGGCACCCAATGGAAAGAGTTATGCTCGGAATTTCCTTACATGATCGCATCAGGGATGAAGTTATTCACAGAAGAACCAAGGTTACCATAGCCTGAAGAATCGCCAAACTTAAATGGCAGATGGCACGGCACATTGCTTGCTAAAACACATGGCCGTTGGAGCCGAAAGGTTCTGAAGTGATGACCGCGTGCCGAAAGACACAGCGTTGAAAGGACTCCTACAAGGAGGACCGATGACCGGAATGAACTGATGATCGCGAGAATCCGATGGAAGGGAGACGAACAGAATCATTAATTGTGGTGACATATCACTGATCCAACAGTGGACGTCTTTCGTGGATAATGATGATGATGATGATTAACCTACTCGGATATACATGTGTTTCAAAGGGTAGGTAGCAAATAAGAGGTTCCTGTGGTAACTTTAAACAGTACCAATCATTAATTCTTAGTTTATTAACCTCAAACATGAGTAAAAAGTTAAACAAGAACTTGTTCATTTTCCACAAAATTTTAAGTGATAGTAACTAGCCAAGGTCCATTCTACAGTAACAAAATCAGGAAAAAAACGCTGAGAAAAAAACTTTTCTTGTAAGGAGACACCCTTTAATTTTTTTTTTATTATTATTTGTTGTAATAGCGGTAATAGAACAATTTGGGAACATTTTAGCTCCCTACATCTGACAGCTTAAAGCCGGGTACTCATTAGCGAGCCGTAACTGTAACCGTTGCAGGAACTGTTCCCAAAAAACAGCGTGTGCGTGGTTCGCCAACCTGCTGGGAGCGGTACGCGAGCGGCTTGCAGCGAGCCGACGATTACAAGGTAGTCATATCTGTAACCGTAACGTTGCAAGTAACTGTTACTGTTACCAAAAACATAGTGCGTACGTGGTTCGCATACCTGCTGGGAGCGATACGCATGCTGCTAGCAGCAAGCCGACGATTACAAGGTACTCATATCTGTAACTGTAACGTTGCAAGTAGGCAACTATAACTGTTACTGTTACCAAAAAAATAGTGTATACGTGGTCCGCGAGCCTGGAACGAGCGCAACACGAGCGGCTCGCAGCGACCCGGCGATTGTCGGTTTTTGCCGCGAATCAGAAGGCTCTCGCAGTGCAGTTACAGTGACAGTGGCCTTCTCGTACACACTAGAACTTTGTTACTGTATCTTTTTGGTTACAGTTAAAGCTCGTATAATAAGTACGCGAGGTGAAAGGGTTTGGGCGACGTCATGAGTCTAAATTGTAGACACATACATACTTTTTTTTTTTTTTTTTTTAACGTAGGTAAAATCATCCAATGACAAATCCCGCCCTTGGGTGGGGCGGGAAATAGTGTCAGACTTTTACTGACTAAAAACCTACCTTTCCATTCCTTGCCTTTATCCTGGGGCCTTTGGTGACAGTCTCACATAACCTTTGGCCCCAGTAGACTTCGGCCCTGCTGGACCCCTACAGTTTGCTGACAACTCCTTGAACTCCGCGCGGGAACGGTGCGCGCCGTAGACGACCTGAGCTCGGACCGGTCTGTTACCGGACGGACGGACAGCGAGCTACCCATTGCCCACCGTCCGCGAGCCCGCGCCTACGGTGGCCGGAAATTGGGATCGGAAACCCGGCGGCGGCGGCGGCGTGTGCGCCTTTGCCTAATGCAGTCGGCCTCCTCCCTTACTAGCATTACTGCTTCGCAAAAGGAGGCGACCGCCTGCCACTCCTCCTCGCTCCGGAGCATGGCTTGAACCAAGCCCCGGCGCGAGAGATCGCCGCCGATCGCCCCCACGAGGACACGGCGATGCTCTTCCCAAGCGGGGCACACCTCGACTGTGTGCTCCACCGTGTCCACCGGGCGGTCCGTACAGTGGCGACACCCGGGCGTCGTCTCCGCACGAATCTTGTACAGGTACGGACCAAACTTGCCGTGTTCGGTCAGCACCTGCGCCAAACGGAAGGTGACGACGCCGTGGGGCCTTTCCAGCCACGCCTCAAAGAGGGGCCTTACCGCCTCGATCGTGGCGTGCCCAGCACGAGGTTGCGACAGTCGCTCTCGCCATTTCACCATGAAGACACATACATACTAGAATCTCGTTGCTGTATCACGCCAGTTACTGTTACAGCTCGCTAATGAGTACCCCACTTAAGAGATACAGCCCGCTAAAAGCAAACGGAAAAAAATTCAGGACTACCAAATATACACAAAAAAAAGCATGAAAATCGGTGACGCCGTTTTGGAAGAGTTTAATAACAAACACTGTGATACGAGATTGTTATTCTATATTAAAAGATGATACAATTTTATTACATATGGAAGGAGATGATTACAATTCCTTTCTCCTCCTAGTAATATTCAACGAGGGCGACGTATATTGTGTGTCACAAAGTGCTACCATTTCTTTATTACATTTAGGATCTCTAGTATTACTATGGTTATTCATCACTTTCGAGCTAGCTTTCGAGCAATTGCGAGAATTTTCCTGGAAAGGTTTCTTATATAAACTAAGTCATTTCTCATCGTGTTTCAACATTAGATTTACATCTATTTTATTGTTATTTTTATGTAATGAAATGTACTTTTTCCAGCAATACAATATTCCTATAAAAAATATAAACTTGCAAATATCTATGATCCCTATCTATTGATTTTGAATATAGCATAAAACAACTACGAAATGTATTATACTTTTTTTATAAAAAGAAAATTCATCATCATCTTTTCAGTCGAAAGACGTCCACTTTTGGACTTAGGCCTCCCCCAAGTGTCGCCACAATGAACGGTCCTGTGCATCTCGCATACATCGGATTCCCGCATCTTTTACTAGGTCATCGGTCCACCTTGTAGGAGACCTTCAAATGCTGAGTTCCGGGGTTGAGGTTGAGGAAGTCGCAGACTTGCAATGAAGGCTCATCATTGCTCCTTCTTCTTTCTGTGAAGCCAAAGGAAGAGTCAGACATGCACTGAAGACGCGTAACGTTTCTTTGCTTGCCCTTGCTTTCTCAAACTTGGCAACTTTTTCAAATAATCTGCAGGCCTGGCAGGCATCAGCCCTAACTGGCCCCGTCAACCCGGATTTGGTCCTTCACGCGCAAGTAAAGCAAGTAAATAACAACACTACTTATGTGTAGTCTTGAGACTTATAGTGCTAAGTGAACGGCGAGCTGCCCATTGCTTACCGTCCATAAGCCCGCGATGAAAATGTTATTACTTAGTCAATTTAATCTATTGTAATCAAATAAAATTTAATACCCACTAAAACCGTCTTCACAAATCCATCCACTTTCAGAACAATACTGAATGTGACTGAACGTGTTCTCCTAATTACACTGAGTGCCAACAAAAGTGTGAATACCTTAATGCGTCGTTCTATTGTTTTCGAGCACTTTATGTATTGAGTCTCGAGGTCACTTCACGTAATGATAGGCGTGGAACTTGAAAATGAGCCAATTTTTTGCACGGATTTGTATATATTGTGAGAGAAAGGTTTTGGCTGTTTTAAAAGTTTCAATTGCAGAAACTTTAAAGTTTAAAAGATCTTATTAGACATATTTTTATTCTTTTTACTTATTTTTGGAATGCTGGCGTTTTACCGCTGTCTCATCATAATGGCCGTTTACCGCTGTCGCACTATACCGCTGTCCGCTGTCGCTTTTACCGGTGTCCGCTGTCGCACATACCGCTGTCTGCTGTCGCTTTTACTGGTGTCCGCTGTCGCACATACCACTGTCCGCTGTCGCACTTAGCGCTGTCCGCTATCGCACTTACCGCTGCCCGCTTTCACACTTATCACTGTCCGCTGTTGCACATACCGTTGTTCGCTGTCGCACTTAGCGCTGTCCGCTATCGCACTTACCGCTGCCCGCTTTCACACTTATCACTGTCCGCTGTTGCACATACCGTTATCCGCTGTCGCACATAAACCTGTCCGCTAACGTACTTAGCGCTGTCCGCTGTTGCACATACCGTTATCCGCTGTCGCACATAAAGCTGTCCGCTATCGCACTTAGCGCTGTCCGCTGTCGCATTTACCGCTGTTACACAGGCCTCTCACAAGTGTCGTCTAAACGATCGGTCCTGGGTATCTTGCATCCATCCACAAACTACCTATATGTCATATTGTATAAATTTCTACTTTAAACTATCTTTCAGGATTTCCATTTCAGAAAGTTCTTCTTCAAAAGTAGAATAGAAGTTATTACAATACTTCACTTCCTTCTTTCAAAATTTATCTAAGTATCTTCGCACACATTCGAATAGTCGGTAGTATCAGTGGTCTTATATGGTGAAAGTTCTTCTGAACGAACTTTATCTCTATAACAATAGAATGTCTGCATATAACTCGATCAATTGGATAGTTTGCCGAAGTTTTGCGAACTCTACTACAGAACTATGATCTTATGGGATTGGATCAGGTTACTTTATGAGGATATTTTTGATGTGATTGTTCATTTTCCTTTATCTATGTTGCGTTTATCGAAAACGGTACTGCCGTTTTTTTTTCATTCAAACCTTAATTTATACAAGAAAAGAATTTTAAAGCATATTAGAATACTCAAAATAGTGACAGATTTTCAGGCCAGCAACGACAGCCATTTTAGTTCAACTTGTTTGCCGCGTACTATAACAGATTTTTGGGTCTCAATCAAAGCAGGAAGCTGCGCGTAATCATAGCAACGAGTTCAACTTATTTGCCGCGTAGTATAAAAGCTAACATAATAAAATTATTACACACATGTATCCACTTTGCTGTTATCGCAACGAAAGTTAAATATGGTCTCGTTACGCCGAGTTCGCTAACAATAGTTTCAAACCGGAATCGAACTCGTGGCCTCTCGATCGGAAGTCCATACTTGTTGTTTGAAACAGTTATTACGTTTCATTAGAATCTGTTCGCTGTGCTGCTGTTGTTTGCGAGTTTTTGAAGTAAATGGCGTTGCTATTGTTATTGTTTTTATTATTAACGGTGTCTGTTAATAAATTATTATTATTATTAAATACCTAGTATGTGCGAGAGCAGTGGTGGCCGAGGCACATTACTTTGTGTAATTTATTTCATCACCACTGCTCTTAAAACGGTAAAGGAAAACATCGTAAGGAAACCGGTATGTCCTAGAACCAAAAATTCGAAGACATGTGACATTCACCAACTTGCACTGGGCCCGTGTGGTGGATTACGGCACATTCACTCTCTTAGAGAGGAGGCCTGTGTCCCAGGGTAAGGAAATATCTTTTCTTTTGTTTTAAACAAAAAAAAAGGAAATTCCATATCATATTTATTTCATAATTTCTAAGGGCTGATTTCATTATTCAGCGTAATCTAGTTTAAGACACGTGTCGAAAACATGGGCGAAAACAAAAGAATTGAAACTGAATTTAGCGTAAACTAGATTCAATTGATACTGGTGAAACGCAAAATGAAGCTATAATTTCAATTAGACACTCAAACTGTGTTTTGTTTTTATTATTTAGATTAGTTTTATTGGTGAAATTGGCCGTAAGTTAACGATAAAAAAAGATACGGCCGTTTATATCGCAAAAACGTACATTTGAAATTTGGCATGAAGCAAGGTATTATAGCACAAGTATACTAACTAATAAATCTGAAAACTGTAAATTTGTAGTTACATCACAAAAAAAAAAAATTTTTTTGATTCAGAAAAATCTTCGAAACTCGATTCGAGATTTGGACTCCGTATTTACATAAGTTACTCGGTGTGCGAATCCGACTCACATTTGCCCAGTTTTTTAGGATCGATAAGCTCGCGGTGACTACAGCTATCTCACTTGATGGAAAGCACAATGTGGTCGAGAATTGAGCAAGCTTGCCTAGAAGTAACCATTGCCTTAAAAACCTTTGACTTAAAGATCTCCAGGTTGTACTTATGAGGAAACACAGACTCCGGCCGAAAATTCCACTCCCTATCTGTACATTAGACTTGTGTAAGTAATGCGATTGTTGCATTGCGCGTCATATAACCCGACCGCGTCATGTAGCATTACACATGACTTGACCAAACTAAGCATGAAACATGACATTCAAACATGACGCGCGGTAGCTAGTCCGAGTTCGCCTTGTGTGCGAGAGAGAAGGCGCATGCCCGAAATATAACTAAACTTCGTCGTACTAACGTTCGTCACAATAGAATATCTCTCATACCATAACGCGCTATATCATAATCGTAATATATTACAATAATTATCTTGTGTGGCGCTTCATTACGCGTCATGTTTGGAGTCATGGTGTAATGCAACATTACTTGGTACTAAATGTAATGTCATGTTACATCACTTTAAAACGCACTGTTTTGCGCATGTCTAGTAGGTGGATGGAACGTTTTGTGCGTATAGGTGGAATGTCCACCAAATACCGGTAGCGTATTGCTATACGTCTGGTGGTCCGATGATAGAACACTAGGCTTGGTGAAATTAAGTTACGCAATTCTGACGCATATTTCCTTGTAATACAACCGGCTAAAAACCGACAAATTTATCAACTGATTAAAAAAAATGTTGTATTAATGCAATCACTATCTGCAAAACCAAATAAAATTAATTCTGCACTCATGGGAGGGTTGGCAAAACTGATATCCGTTGAAAAAATAATTAATTAATATACTTTGCGAATAAAATAACAGTTTGTAGCCCAATCCAATTAATTAACGGAAATGTGTTACGGTAAAATATTTGCATGATGATTTTGATTTGATGATGGTGATGAATCTATACTAATACTACCTTTTACCAGTGACTTAGCCTGTGGTTTTACTCTGTAGGTTTTGAAAAACCAAACAACATTTTTGACTCCCATTTGACACATAAACTTACACCCCACATCCTTATGGAGTGAAGGTAAATCCTTTCTTATTCTTTATATACGTCATTAAAGAAATTTCTGTACAAAACTTCTTAGTACTAGGTCTTGGGCCCTGGGACAAAGGCAATTAATAGAAGGGTAGGTTTTTAGTCAGTAAGAGTCTGACACTATTTCCCACCCCACCCAAGAGCGGGATTTGTCATTGGATGATTTTACCTACCATAAAAAAAAAATTACTAGGTCTTAAGGTTGGGCGTTAATGAGTCGGTGAGTGGTGATAGAATTACATTGGGCCACGTTTGCCGATCTGAGCGCGTCGATCTACATACATTTAATATGGCCACTAGACTTATGAAACTGAATTAAATCAAGGCGTGGCCCACGCCTAGATACGGTCGGTCTAATGTAGTTCCCGTTTAAGTCAGGACTTTGCCTTTTATATACAAATAATAATAATAAAGCCTTTTTACTTTTATACATTGTTTTCTTTTTTACATTTTTGAAGTTGTTAGTAGTATTAGTAGTAGGTTCACTTAAACTAGTTTTTGTTAGTAGAGTCAGTTATTATGTTCACTGGTATGAATCTCATTTTGAGTAAAGGCCTCCTCCAGTTGTTTACATTTTTCTTTATTTTGCTTTTGTTCATCCAGTTTTTTTAAAATGTCATCAGCTTTCTTTACAATATCATCAGCCCACCGTTTCGGAATCGGAATCCCGACGGCGGCTGGGGCGTGAGCCCCGTTGCCTTTGCCTGAGGCGGTCGGCCTCCTCCTTTGCTAGCATTATTGCTTCGCAGAAGAAGGCGACTGCCTGCCACTTTTCCTCGCTCCAGACCATGGCCTGTACCAAGGCCCGGCGCGAGAGATCGCCGCCGCCGAGCCCCCCCACGAAAATAACATTAGTGTGATTTTGTATCAAGAAAAATCTCACATTCATTTGTACTAATTTTATTATGTGTAAAACGATATAACGACAATTTTTAATTAAAGTAAACCCAAAATAATTTCAATGTAAACGAAATTATCAAGTTCTTAGTTTCTAATTCCTCCTTCCATTAAAACCTTGTTTATGTATATTAACTGTGAGTGCCGATATTAAATTCCCAATAAACACGAGTACAGGATGTGTTCATTAAACGTTGTACTCCAATGAGGTTGGGGACAATATCGGGTTTCGATGTGACAGGAATTTGGTTAAATTCCTCGGGTATGTCTAAGTTTGTAAGATATAGTGGAAAGTTAAGTAAGCAAAACTTTCAGAATAGTAGTTTATTGTATATTTCCAAAATTCCAATTTTTACTATAATAATTGCTGAAGCGTTAAACATTGTTCTGTTATAAAAATTGATTACCAAAAAAAAAAAATAGGGTGTGTTGCTAGGAGGGTAAAAAATAATAAAAATAATTTTATTCTCAGGCAACGGGGCCTCCGTTGCATTATTTAAGATTATTCCTCATCAAAAAGAAGCTATTCACTTAAAATTAGCTTGATAATAATCAAAAATGGACCATGAATCCTGGACTAAAACAAAAGGTGCTCTTTCCAGCATCGTATTGTACAAAACAGCCTGTTTAACAGACTCGAAATTTGGTATAATGTTTCTTTTAAAATAAGCTATTCAGCCAATATCAATTTCCTTTATTAACAAACAAAAAAATAAAACAAAAAATAAAAATAATAATAAAAAAATATTTAGGCCTTACTGTTCCATTGTTGGGTTATGGCCTTCCCAAGTTCTTTCAAACTTTCTTCTCCCGCGCCGTCTAAGATAATAACAAAAAAAAGCCATAACAAGAAATATCATCAAAGACCTGAAAAACCACACGTGGGTTTGAAGCTTAAAAAAAAAAGAAACTTATATAGAAATACTTTTCATCTAAATTCTTTCAATTTTCAAAGCAATTGATCAGCCGAGGGGCACACAAAGGTCTCACGTGAAATAAGCCTGCGTGGGTCTTCCAACTTCGCATACTTAGCACAAAGTGCGAAAATTTTTTGACAAGAAAACATTTTTGTACCTTGTTGAAAGGATATTCTATATTTTCACAACATTTTTACTAGTAAAGAAATTCTAAGTGTTTGATATTGTGAAGTAGCAAAATTAGGGTCATGTTTATTGGAAGACCGCGAAGTCAGGAATCATTTTTTTTTAAGCTCTGCTTGAGATAAGCACGTAACTTATGATAGTTTATGAATGTAAAATTATCATCCTTTGCTCTCAATTTTTTTTGGTATGATTTAATTCATTATTTCCCAAGAGGACGCTGGCGTCCGCACACCTATTGTGTTTCTATTGTGTCTCTAATTACGGTATTCAACAGGTTAAGTTACTTTTATTGAAGTGAACTGTGAAATAGCTCATAGTCATACTGACAAACCTGAAAAACGAAGACTAAAGGCCTCAAGGAGATGTCAGCAACCGTAGGAACCCTGCAAGGTCGAAGCCTATTGGGGCCATGGGTTCAGTGAAAGTGAACCCCTGGGCTCTGGAACTGAGGTAAAGCAGGAACAGGAGTGTATTTTTAGTCATTAAAAGTCTGACACTATCTCTCGCTCCGCTCAAGAGTGATAGATGTCATTGGATGATTGAAAAATCGCTAACATAGAATAAAACCACGAGTTTTTAACGCGATTCATTTGACGAGCTAAACTGAAAGGGATGAAGCTATAAAGGGTGTATAGCTCTATCTCTTTTTCTTGTTCACATGACTGACATTTTAACATACCGTGGTAAGGCAATTCATCACCGGGTCAAAAATTATTGCCTTCTATTTTATTCCTTCTACAATTTCCATATCAAAAATATAAATTACGGCATTCTCTTTGATTTATGGATTCAACATATCAGCTTCACTTGGGTCCAAATTTTGCCGAATAAATTCACAAAATTATAGTTATCTCGTTGAAATCACAAAGAAATTTATGGTACAAAAAAGCTCGTAATTACTTCATCGTTTGACCAAAATTCATAGTTAATTGATACTTTGCGTGTAAAACTGAAAATTTAACAGACCAGGGAGAATTCGGTAATGCATATTAGTTCTATACTTTTTATATTTCTTGGCAATTGTAACTTTTATAGAGCCTCTTGACGGTTCTCGATATCCAATTTTGTAATTCACATCATCAGCTTTGTATTTCGGTAAAACGGTAGAGCAGTGGTGGCCGAGTGGTAACGACCCCGACTTACGAGTTGTAGGTCGCGGGTTCAAACCCAGAAAGGCGCATTACTTTGTGTAATTTATTTCATCACCACTGCTCCCAAAAACGGTGAAGGAAAACATCGTGAGGAAACCGGCATGTCCTAGAACCAAAAAATCGAAGACATGTGACATTCACCAAGCCGCACTGGGCCTGCGTGGTGGATTACGGTCCTTTCCCTCTCTTAGAGAGGAGGCCTGTGTCCCAGTGGGAACTTTAAAAGGCTGATAATGAGTTTATTTTTGTTTTACTCTGGATAAATTTTAACGTGTCCGTAAACGTTAAAAATGGTCCAGAGTACGTCTTAGTACATCGGTAATGTTAAAATAATTATATACGTAACTTTTTTTCATGTTTTCAAAACAAAATATTTATTTGCTTGAATATAGTGCATAAAGATAATTCTTTTATCTACAAGTTTACAAGCACACAATTAAATACATTATATAAAAGCACTTACTAATTAAAACTATATTTACACTAAAGGCTACTCTAAACATAACCATAATATTGTAATCTTTTACTGATTTAAAAGAGTATCTTTGAGTTTTCTGCACGTTCTTCTCCACAGAGAATTTAGTTTGCTGTGGTTTGGAACGTGCAAACATCTTCATCTTTTTTATGACTAACAGCCTTGACAGTTCAAAAGTGCCTGTAAATAGTTAAATTGAAATAAATGCTTTGACTTTGAGTTTGACAAGGTTGAATGATACTTCTATTAGCATATTTATATCAGAAATCTAAGCTATTATCCGTTTACAAGGACCTTTGACATCGGGGACGCTATCCCGTGGGAAATCAAAGAATGTCGAGAACGAAACAGACGATTTAAACATGGCAAATAAGTGGATCTTTTCGATCTTGGATTATTTAGAATGTATTTTGTTTGATTAGGTTGTTGACTGTGAACAAGGACTTTTGAGTTTTTTGCGTTGAACGATGAATATTGTTCACAACTTTCATTTTATTTATGTTTCTACGTTTGAATCTCCTACACATTAATTTTGCACATAGCCAAAGTTTTTGCTTAGTGTATTTACCATCTCAAACTCGTCAAATTTCAAAGCAACACCATAGGCACGGGCTTGTGGACCGCGGGAAATGGGTAGCTTGTCGTTCGCCCGTCCGGTAAGGACCGAGCTAGAGTAGTCGACGGCGCGTAGTGTTCCACGCACCCAGCAAAACCATGGGGGCAGCAGGGCCAATGCCCGCTAAAAAAAAACGCATGGGTAACTGAAGGAAACAATTGTGATTTAGTCAGTAAAAGTCTGACACGCCCAAATGCTCCACTCTTCCCACGTCCAAAAATCCTCATATTTTGCTTTCCACCACGCAAGATTCCGGACCGAGCCCAAGTCGTCGACGGCGCGTATTGATCCACGCGTACCTCAAGGAGATGTCAGCAACCGTAGGGGCCCAGTGTTGTAATATCACATCACAAGATAGTAATACTAATTGTCACCACCCTAGTGAGTTCTATGGTCATTGTCGATATAGGTGTGACGGACTGAACATCGTCTTTATATTGTAATCTCATGTACTTGTTCCAAGTGTAATAACCAAGCATTTAACACATCAAGTCTTTCATTACAAACATTACACCCATCAGGGTCGAAGCCTACTGGGGCCATGGGTAATGTGAAAACGAAACCCGCGGCCCTGTAACGAAGGCAAAGAAGGAACAGGAGCGGATTTTTAGTGAGTAAAAGTCTGACAGTATCTCCCGCCCCGCCCAAGAAAAAAAAAAACAGGTAAGATTGTAAATCAAGAGATGGGTCATCAAAAATATATATATCGCTAGCTTCTGCCAGTGGTTTCTCTCGCGTGAAAGTTGGTTTCTCCATAAAAACTTCCAACCCCCGTTTTATCACCTTAAAGGTGGATAATTGATAAATGATTTTTATTTTGTAAATAGGTTTTAAAAAAAAACTTTTACACGTCAATCTTTTTTTTTCGTCAGTTTAAACTAGATGAGGACGGTGTTTCCTAAATGAGAGTTTTTTATCCGTTCTTAGCCAAGTTTTGTAGGGGTTATAGTTTCTGAGATTTCGTGATTAATCAGCGAGTGGTACAAAATTTCTGGCAACGGTGATCTGCTTATTTTCTATTCCTTTTAAGTTCTCGTACAAAGATAAATGTTCGTTTTAGATTTCAGCCTAACAACAATCCTACCACGAGTAAGTCTGGGAGGAATGACCTTTTTTAACTACCGCCTGAGCCTAACTATATGACCTTTAGAACACTGATATGACAGGGAAAAAAATTATCTAAAATAAGTTCATTTTGTTCACGTACCATTGTAGGTAACTATAACTGACAAGCTTTTATATGGCAGAATATTAAAGTTACCGATACGTGGAAACAATATTAACAAGTTTATACTATGTCTACCAACGCGCTATTGCGTGCAGCATACTAGATGTTAAACTAACGGATCGCGTTCGAAACATTATACTGTACTCCAAAACTCAGATCATTGACGTAGCTCAGAATGCCGCCCAGCTGGAGTTGGTCCAGTTTAGGCATTTCTGCCGCATGCTAATCGAGCTGTGGATCTTTAAAACATAAAACTGATGCTAATTGCACAAGGGGGTCGTGGTAGACCAAGAAGGAGATTTTTTTTTTATGGTAGGTAAAATCATCCAATGAAAAATCCCGCCCTTGGGTGGAGCGGGAAGTAGTGTCAGACTCTTACTGACTAAAAACCTACCCCGTTCCATTATTTGCCTTGGTCCCAGGGCCCCGGGTGCCATTTTCACATACCCCAGTAGGCTTCGGCCCTGTTGGGCCCCTACAGTTTGCTGACAACTCCTTGAGGCGCGCAGTGCGCGCCGTAAACGACTTGAGCTCGGACCGGTCTGTTACCGGACGGACGGACAGCGAGCTACCCGTTGCCCGCCGTCCGTGCCCGTGCCTACGGTGGCCGGAAATCGGGATCGGAATCCCGTCGGCGGCGGCGGCGTGTACGCCGTTGCCTGATGCGGTCGGCCTCCTCTTTTGCTAGCATTATTGCTTCGCAGAAGAAGGCGACCGCCTGCCACTCCTCCTCGCTCCGGAGCATGGCTTGAACCAAACCCCGGCTCGAGAGATCGCTGCCGCCGATCGCCCCCACAAGGACACGGTGATGCTCTTTCCAAGCGGGGCACACCTCGACTGTGTGCTCCACCGTGTCCTCCGGACGCTCCGCACAGTGGCGACATCCGGGCGTCGTCTCCGCACGAATCTTGTACAGGTACGGTCCGAACTTGCCGTGTTCGGTTAGTACCTGCGCCAAACGGAAGGTGACGACGCCGTGGGGCCTTTCCAGCCACGCCTCAAAGAGGGGCCTTACCGCCTCGATCGTGGCGTGCCCAGCACGAGGTGGCGACAATCGCTCTCGCCATTTCACCATGAAGACCAAGAAGGAGATGGCGGGACGACTTAGATGTACTCCTTAGTGCTTATTTACGGAGACGCGGAGCGTTGCGCGGCGCGTTGGGCGACACTTGCCGACCTGCACTTGCCGATTCCTAAGTGCTTGTTTACGTGTTTACTGTTTAAGGAGAAGCGGCGCGTGCAGCGGCCCCTGCCATCGCGCGTCTCCGTAAACACTGTCGATGTTTATTGAGAAATAATTTATTTTGGTCAATGTATTTAAAGAAATGTTAGTATGACTGTATTATTGTACTAAGTATACGATTGGGAGAAGATTCTGGTTCCTGTAACACAGGTGTTTCCACCTAGTATAGTAGTCAAGGCCTCACTCTATTTGTTCATCTGTTATATGCCAATAAAAAAAAACTGAACTTTTAATGCGATCCATTTCACGACCTAAACTGAATTGTTAACGGAATGGAGTTGAGTTGAAGACCTTATGTCTTCAACTCAACTTCAACTTCATTCTTCATTCTTGCTGGCATGCCTCACATTTTAATCCGTTGTTGTAGGGCCCCTAACTAAAATAAACAGACTACAGTAGCTTATCTGACAATGTATAAGGCACTTATGTACGTAAGCTACAGTTCCTATTTGCATACAATAATATTGACACATATAGATTTGTTGGAACAACTGATCAAATATCTATACTTTATAGTGTGTTTGCTAATTTCTTGATGCGAACATTACATTACCACAATCTGCTTAAAGGGTAGAACGTTGTACATTTTCATTAGCATAGCATACCATCAACCTTATAATGTTCCCATTGCTGGGACTCAGATTTCCTCCCTAGGAGAAGGTAAGGGCTGTAATCCACCACGCAGGCCCAGTGCAGGTTGGCGAGGTTCGAGTTTTTAGTTCTAGGACATGCCGGTTTCCTCACGATATTTTCCTTCACCGTTTTGAGAGCAGCGGTGATGAAATAAATTACACTAAATCATTATTTAGTGATTAATAATGATTTAGTCGCGGGTTCAAACCTAGCAGGGCACATTTGCCCTGCTAGGTTTGAACCCGCGACCTACAACTCGAGTCGGGGCCGTTACCACTCGGCCAACAGTCAAGTAATAGAGGTAGACTCATTAACACTAACTATAAAAATAAAATTGAAAAAAAAAAATGTAGCTCGAAGACATGCAGTTCAGCTCAACTTTTGTTTTTTTTTCTTAGAGTCTTTATAGTATTTGGTTTTAATTGAGTTTTAACTTAAGTTTGGCGATTCTCCAGGCTATTTAAATGACCTTGGTTCTCACACGGATATCTTTATTTGTTACTGTGCCGTTTGAAACCAAAAGGCAACCAAAAGAAAACAAGTAGGTTCTATTCAGCAAAAGTACGACACTGCTCTCTGGCTCTGCACTGAGCGGGAAATATTATTTGACGATTTTTATATGAAAAAAAAAAGTACCTTCGTGTGATAAAACATAAACAACCTGTATCATAAACTGCTATTCGTGATACAGGATGTATCTTACCAGCAACACGATAGCAAATAATCTGAAAGCCTTTATTCATTCCGGATGCAACACCAACCCTATCCCTCGTTCCCGAAATATCTCTTTATCGATTTTGTTCAAAGACATCATTCGCTCGTCTTCTGAAAAATTATTACGGATTGAGGCAGTCGATCAAGAGAGCATATTTTTATCTGAATCAAGAGTATTCGTGGTTGAAATTTATGTTATGTATTCAGAGCAAGTGATTTGCACAGAAATGTTGGTTCTTTGAACTGTGATTATATTTTATAAAAGTTATACTTTATATAATTGGAACCACTTAATAATGATGACGTTTACCGTAGTGGCGCTTAAGAAAGCCCATATTTGTCACACTAATTACATTATTATAAAAGCTCTTATTAGTTATTATTATAAGCAGTAATGTAAGTAATTAGTGTTGATTGACCGTTACAATTTGATTGCTGTGGTCTTTCCGTCTATAAAATGTCTTCAATGATTAGGCTCTTATTATTAAGAGCGCCTCACCACCAAAGATGCATCACTGCTTACCATCAAGTGGGATCGCAGTCAAGCACTACCTAGTTTATATATAAAAAGGCTAAAATTTATAAGAGAGTGTGTGTGTATGTTTGTTACTTCTTCACGCTTGAACAACTGAACGGATTTCGACGGAACTTAGCACATGGGTAGACATGTACTGTTATAGTAGTCAATACTTTATTGCATTTCATATTTTTTAATTAGTGCACAAAAAATGGGGTTAAATCAGTACCCGTTACTGATCAAATATAACTTTTCATTCACACAAATAATATTTGTGTAGTCAAAAGTCCAAAAATCGAAATCCCAAAATATTCCACGAAAATTTGTCATTTGGTAAATTCATAATTGAATCAATCATTCGTAACAACTACTACTAGAAACTACTAAGCGCAGTGTTTTCCCATTTTTATTGACATTCTTTCATTCATAAACAATAACCTATACAATGTTTCCATAAATTTATTGAGTGACATTTTGGGATATAAACAAACGCTCATAACTTTGCTGTTTATGAATATTATTTATTGAGACTTTACTTAAATAATAACAAGACCTTTTCTAATAAGCCCTTTAAGTATTTGCACTAATAAAAAATAGTGGTGTATACATAGATGGTATAAAATATTGCAAGAACCCCAGGATTCTCTTTTGCACAACCCATGGCCCCAGTAGGCTTCGGCCCTACTGGGCCCCGGCTAATCCCTAAGGGGGGTAAACCGACTCTCACGTGGGCGAAGCCGGTAGCAGAAGCTAGTTTTATTACAGTTTAAAAGTATTGATAAATTATGGCAGGTATTTTAATTATTTTTTTGCTATTATTATTAAATTATATATATATTTAAATAGTGTATGCATGATTTATAAGTATTGGTATGTTAGATTGTTATTTATTTTTGTCGTCATTAATTTTAAATTATGAATGTTATTATTTAAATTTATTAATATATGTTTCATTATTATTATAAATTATTTCAGGTATTTTTATCGTCAATACTATTAAATTATGTTGATAATTTACATTTAATTCAATTCAAATTATGTTATTATTTATGTGGTAATTCACATTTTATTCAATTTTCTATAATTCACATTATATTATATTAAATATATTTAGTAAATATTTTAACAGAATCTTTGATGAATGAGACAGAAAATAATTTATTTTGCAATCGATGTATCATCCAAAAAATCCTTTAAATAGTGTATGCATGATATATAAGTATTGGTATGTTAGATTGTTATTTATTTTTGTCATCATTAATTTTAAATTATGAATGTTATTATTTAAATTTATTAATTTATGTATAATTATTATTATAAATTATTTCAGGTATTTTTATCGTCAATACTATTAAATTATGTTGATAATTTACATTTAATTTAATTCAAATTATGTTATTATTTATGTGGTAATTCACATTTTATTAAATTTTCTATAATTCATATTATATTATATTAAATATATTTAATAAATATCTTAACAGAATCTTTGATGAATGAGACAGAAAATAATTTATTTTGCAATCGATGTATCATCCAAAAATTCCTTTACCGAGTGGTATTACTTGGAATCCAGAAATTGTTTCAATTTATTAATAAATATTTATGTTTGTTTTCTTATTATTTCTTGCAGAATGAATATCTTTTTTACATTGCGAAAGGCAGAGGCAGGAGTCCCATATTATAATTGAACTCGTGACATTCGTTAACGCGAATAAAATTCCACTTACTCTAGATATGCAGATTTTTTACTTAAATGCAAATTCGACTAAACTATAAAATTCTATAAATAAACTGATTTTTATGTATTTTATCTTTGCACTCTTTTCTATTCAAACACATTATACGAGTAATTATATGGGTAAATTATTATACTTCATTCCTATTTTCTAATGAATGAGCTTAGTGAAACAAAAGCCTGAAAAGTAATGAAAACCCTTTCAGTGTTTTATTACAAAAGTGGTCTGTGTTCGTTTTGTATGTGAAAGGATCGAGATATCAGTGTACTGCAGTCTGCTGTTCTTTGAAATTTATTAATGTACTGCATGCATAGTGCTCTAAAATTCTTCAATCAGAACATACTTTAATTGATGGCTTGACTCACTAAGATTAAAGAAAAGTTGCAAATATTATTTATTTGTTTATTCTCGCTCAAACTAACGTCTTGGCGTATTCTGTGGGTAACCATGAGTGATGCAAACCAAATGGTTTGTAAGTTACTTCATAAGATCTAATATCTATCTTTATTTACATGTTCCTTACGACATAGGAGTTATTCCTAGTTCCTAGTGTGAGACAACGTTTTTCTTTTAAATATATAAATATACTAGCAGATCCGGCAAACTTCGTACTGCCTAATAGTCGATTTTTTTTTCGTGAAATTTTCCACTTTTTTTCACCGTTTAAACCTTCCCTGGACTATTACGAATATATCAAGTCTAAAATTAGCCAAATCGGTCCAGCTTATCTTGAGTTATAGCGAGACTAACGAACAGCTATTCATTTTTATATATAAGAAGAATATATATCACACACACTATCACAGAACATCGTCTAGTCCCAAGCTAAGCAGAGCTTGTGTTATGGGTACTAGAAAAATGATAAACATACTTATATATTTCTAAATACATACATATTATAGATAAATTACACCCAAACACAGAACAAATGATCGTGCTCATCACACAAACATTTGTCCTGGGTGGGAATCGAACCCACGACCTCCGGCGTTGCAGTCAGGGCCACTAACCACTAGACCGACAGGCCAGTCAGAAGATATATAATATAATTATTACGTTTCTCCGTTGTTCTTAAAGTAATAAAAACTTAAAATATTACCATTTTACATTACCTTTATCCAAAACTTTAGTTTACACATTCACAAACGCAAATCCTAAAAGCATTATTGATCTTTCCTCCCACAATCGACTCCCCTTAATTAAACTTGGAACTGTATAATATAATCGAGAACTATAATAGTTGCATTGGTTCAATACAGTAACAGTAACTGGTAATATTATTGGATCCGTTTGATTCCCTCGGTGAAGGTACACGTGGCGAGGAAAAAACTAGCCTTGTAACCCACACAGGCTATAAAAATAAACTGCAGTGTATTTTTATTGCAAGACTTATTGAGATTAAATACGAGTACGTAAGGAGTTTTTACATCAATCTCAAGGTTTAATATTAAGATTACCTTAATCTTGATAGTGGAACTAAGGTTACCAACATAGCCCAAAGAGCCGATAAACAGGTGGTAGTGGTCACAGAATATTGCTCGCAAAACAGACGGTCAATGGCCGAAAGGTTAAGAGGTAATATTCTCTAAGCAAACAGCCATGAACGCAGAGCTGGACTAGCGTCTGAATCCAAATAGGTACATTGGATTTGAATGTACCTACTTGAAATTCGTCACTGTACCAGGATGGATGTCAAGGATGTTTCCTTAGAGAATAGCATGGCTGTAGAAGCCGCTCTGTACCAAAAGACGCAGCGCATGCGCAGGCCTAAGTCCTACGCAGGCCTACGTCCACTACTGGACGTTTTTCGGCTGGAATGATTATCTTAACCATTGTGAAAAAGGTGATGAAAATAATCAAAAAGATTATTTTCATCACTTATTTGTAACATAAATAGTTGCGCTTTAGCATTACTCTATGACCCCACATCTTCATTTGAAACTTAATTTCTACAAAAGATAAAAAAAAATTGTTGATCTCTTACAGTCATAGATATATCAGAAAACGGGTTTTCAATGTTAAAAGTAATAATTTTACTTTCAATCCTACGATGAGTACCACAGTGCCAGAAAAATAGTATAGCTAGCGACGCATCAACACGCTTAAAAAAACTTCACGTTATGGGTATGACGACCCACAATAAGGAGCAATACGATACAAAGAAGGTGAACGAAGATATAATTTAGAGAAAGAACCAATAACGTTTTACCTTGCTAAAATGAAACCATATACCAAAGCAAGTGCTTTCTTGTTTAACCATTTTTACGCCTGAAAAATTATTTTCCTCGTAACAATTGCTGGCGAAATCGTGGGTGCCGAATCTGGCTTTAGATTTCTATCTTCACTTCCATAAATACAACAAACTAAGTTGATTACAGAATTATTATTTATAGTCCAAGTTTTAATTGTTTGTAAGTGAGCTCAGTTCGATCTGTGTGAATAATAAATTTTAAGCAGCGATAAAATATCTCAATATTGTATTAGATATCTTCTATTTATAGAAGTTTGAGGCACCATCGCGGTCATTTTTGCCTCAACACTTAAAAAAACAATTCAATCGAATCCTGCGGCGCGGTAGCAAACCAAACCCTTGGAAATTTTCGTTTCGAGTGCAAGCAAAAATGAACTTAGCGTTTTTCAGGCGGATGTGTCTTCGGATGTACCTATTTTGGACATAGTTTTTTTATTGGAAGTAAAATTGTCGATCGTCGAAATTACTGCTCTATTACTATCTCATTGCTGGATAACGGCTAACGGCTTTTACCAAGTGCTTCCAGACTTGCTTCTCCCACGCCGTCCCAAACCAATCCTCTTAGCTCTAGTAGCCTAAATTGTAAGAAAAATAACTGTCTCACTCTGTAGACTGTTTTTTTTTGTTCACAAAAAAAAATGTTTTAAACCAAAAAAGAGGAGTGTTATAAGTTTGACTGCTATGTGTATGTCTAACTGTATGTTTTTTTTTTCTTGTGGTAGGTAAAATCATCCAATGACAAGTCCCGCCCTTGAGTGGAGCGGGAAGTAGTGTCAGACTCTTACTGACTAAAAACCTACCCCGTTCCTTGGTTGCCTATCATGCCGGGGCTGAGCCTTCCTCTCGGAAAACGGCCCTTAACCCCAGCAGGCTTCGACCCTGCCTGCCTGCAGCTAGTAGGCTGGGCCTCTACGGTTTGCTGACAGCTCCTTGAGGCGCGCGGGAACAGAACGCGCCGTCGACGAATGTCTGGCTGTGGGTGGTACGAGTATCATAGCTAATAAACAGACGAACCGATTTGGATGAGCTTTCCTATTCTTTTGGAATGTTCACAATTTTTTTTTATTTATATAAACTAGTGCTTGACTGCGACCCCACCTGATGGTAAGCAGTGATGCAATCGTTGATGGTGAGGCACACTTTATCGAGAAGCACCGTCGGATCTTTGCAAGAAAGCAACTGCCTTGGCTTGACAATATGAACAATTTAAATTAATTCAGTCAGCATAGTAGAAACACGTGCTCAAGCCATGCATATTATCAGCCTGAATCAAACTCAAATTGACTCTTAAAAATCTGAATTCCTTATCTTACAAATTCCAAGTTCCTCCATAAGTGAATACCCAGAATGTCGCTGCTTTGATCCGACCCGTGTATCTGTCCAACACATCATTTCAACTCAACAGATTCCTTCGAGATAAAATGTTCACGCTCGAACGGTTTTTAGTTGAAATCCGGATATTTTGTAACGGAACGTGAATAGATTTTATGAGGAATTTTAGTTTTGAATTTAATTTTAGGATCTTCTTCATCCTGCTCATGTTCCCATTTTATTTGGATTCGGACCTCCTTGTACTCCTGTGCCAGGATACACGATTCTGGGTTGTTGTAGATGTAAGGCTAAGGGCCTTTATGTCACGTTCTACCGTGGACCACCATATCGAGACTGGTATTCCTCTACCTCGGGGCTGAGATGGAATATTCATTACAGTTTTAACGCAGTAGTTTTCGTCTCTTCTCATTATATGGCCGTACCATCGAAGCCTTGATTCTTTAAGAATTTAATTTTAGGATATTATCACAAAAATCTTTTTAAAATTATAAATGTGAACGTGTGTATGTTAATAGATCACGCTTTAAACGTTCTGTTGTTTCCAAATAATTGGGATAAGGGGCATTACCATGACGTATGAAAATATTAATCGTGCGAGCGAGACAGAGGGATAGAGCTGTATACAATATACACCGTTAAATTTTGGTCGTTTTAATCCCGCGGAAGGGTCGATTTGGTACGTGAAATACTATCGATTTGTAAAGAAAAAAATAAAATATAAAGTACTTTTTTTCAAAAACTCGAATTAGTATACGCTTATGCGAAATTAATTTCAATGAACTGTAGGTAGTTAGTATGCAACGACCGATAACTACCTATAAGGTCATTGACTCGTTTACTCAAAGAAATTAATTGCGTATATGCGTATTAATTCGAATTTTTGAAAAAAAGTACTTTATTTTTTAATTTTTTCTTTACAAATCGATAATATTTCATGTACAGAACGACATCCATCGGATTACTGCAACCTTTACCAGGTCATCTGTCCATCTTGTAGGAGGCCTTCTAACGCTGCGTCTACCGGTACGCAGCAGCCACTCTAGAACCTTGGGCCCCAACGGCCATCTGTTCATTGAACATTAAAAACCTTATTAGAAGATGTCATGATTGAAAATAAAATAATTATAAATGTAGATGGAGTGGTTAATAGATGTTTCCTCGAAAATACATGTAATGAGCTAGCAAGAAAGATATTTGTGCAAATAATTGCCAACTCAGTGTACCTACAACAAAGGAACACGTAAAAATAAAATAAAGGCCAAAAGGCTCGCTAGTTTTCTTTTTTTGATATCGCAATATATGCTGAGATAGGAGCATTTTTGGCCTCGCACAGGGTTTTTCAATCTTTTGATATTGTTTTCTTTTATTTTTCACAGAAAACCGTGCAGTATCTCTGCACCATCCGTATGACCATGACCCTTTTACATGTGTTCATCTGGGCCTTCGATTTCTTCCGCAGCGATGGCGCCCACAATTCATTCATATTCATCCATTCGTTTTCATGAAATTTTCAATTACAAATATCTGATGACCCTGGTAACTTTTCTGATCTCCTCTATTGACTGTGTCTATACTAGCTAATATGTTATTACGTCTGCTCTGTGCGAATCTCAAAAAGGCCTTTCCTTTTTATTTCTAGGAATTGTTTAAAAGGTGAAAAAAGTGCCTTCAATTGATCTGCAAAAATATTTCAAACCAAACCCACAGTCGCGAATCGGCAAAAATCACGTTCCAGTTCGTCATTTAATAAAAAAACTAGCACGGTTTTAACACTCGGATGCACGTGGATTAAATTTTAATGAAAATCTGAAATGGTCTGCTTTAGTTCTGTTAGTGTTTGCTTATCGATCGGTAGAGGCAGATACGAATGAATAATGTTAGGTTTTGATACGTAATCAGATCATTTACTCTGGTTTTGTAAATGAGATTATTATTTAATTCATTTCGTAATCGATATACATTGCAATCGACTGGAAACATCGAAATGTATTATTTTTTGCTATATCGACAGTGTCGATGTAGTAAAATGATGGGGTTTTTTTATGGTAGGTAAAATCATCCAATGACAAATCCCGCCTTTGGGCGGAGCGGGAAGTGGTGTCAGACTCTTACTGACTAAAAACCTACCCCGCTCCTTCGTTGCCTATAGTGCCGAGGCCGGGTATTCCTTTCGGAAGCTGACCCATGACCCCAGCAGGCTTGATGGGGGACAGATGTGCGCTGATTCCTTATGCCCGCTATGACCTGCAGTAACCTAATTTGTGCTTATCGTCGGTGGTGTCCAACTTGTGATCTTTTTTAAATGTTTTTGGGAAAAAATATAACATGGTGTAAAAATTATTGGAAACGATTTAGTTACTGATTCTGAACAAACTGTATTCAGGTTTCGCATATACTAAAAATAATTTTGTAAATGCCTACATAAGCCGTATGTTGGAAGAAAATACGCGATCAGCTCACCTTCAATGTATATAAGAAGCACTTGTGTATTATACTTTATTATCATAACTAGCTTGACGTTGGTTTCCTTCCAGTCTAATCAGATGTGATTGTATACCCATGTTTTACTTGTAGTGGCTGCCTATGAGACCACCACAACCCGATAGGCCCATTTTAGCTGGGAAATCACCCAATGACTTCACCCGTCCTTGAGAGGTGCGGGAGGGCGTGTCAGACTTTTACTGACTAAAACCCCCCTGGGGTTCTCTTTCGCACAACATGGCCCCAGTAGGCTTGGACCCTGCTGGGCTCCTACGGTCATGCTGACATTATTTGAGGAGCACGTGGAACACTACGCACCGTAGACGACTCTGGCTCGGTCTGGATGATTACTGGACAGCCGAACGGCGAGCTATGCATTACTCATCGTCCGCGAACCCACGACGTCACCATTTTAATATTATAATTTTGTGATTACCGTCAAGATCAGGTGGTCATGGATCATGGTGCAGGATGGTAAACCGCAAATAAAAATCAATGATACAGGAAAACTTACTAGGTATTAAGTTTCAAACGCGGTAGGCGTTTGAAACTAAATTATCTCGCTTAAATTCTAATGCTAAAACTAAATTAAACTTACATTCTTATCTTAATTCCTATAGCTAAAAAGTCAGGCACCAGGAGGATTTAAGTCAGACTAGATGGCGAACACAAGGAACCCTTCCAGTCCAGAGCGGCCAGCCGGCTAGGGCGGTTCTTATCCACGGCTGGTGTGGGACGATGAATATATGAGTAAAAGAAGTAATACCGTATGAAACCCACATACGGTCTGCACCCTTGCGAGAACTTCTCGAATAATAAAAGGGCGTGACAGTAGGCTGGAACAATATAAACTAAATATGTAGGTAGTATGATAACAACAGACGTTTATTTGTCTAACTTTCACACTTGGATTTATAAATAACTCTCCCTTTTATCGTCCCGGAGGACACGGTGGAGCACACTGTAGAGGTGTGCCCTGCCTGGGCGGAGCATCGCCGTGTCCTCGTGGGGGCGATCGGCGGCAGCGATCTCTCTCGCCGGGCCTTGGTTCAGGCCATGGTCCGTAGTGAGGAGGGATAGCAGGCGGTCACCTCCTTCTGCGAAGTAGCTAACAAAGAAGGACGCCGACCGCATCAGGCAGATGCAACGGGGCGCTCGCCCCAGCCGCCGCCGGGATTCCGATCCCGATTTTCGGCCACCGTAGGCGCGAGCTTGCGGACAGCGTGCAATGGGTCACCGGTCGACCGGACAGAGCCCAAGTCGTCGGCGGCGCGTTCTGTTCCCGCGCGCCTCAAGGAGCTGTCAGCACACCGAAGAGGCCCAGCCTGCTAACTGCAGGCAGGCAGGATCGAATTCTACTGGGGTCATGGGTTAACTTACGAAAGGAATACCCGGCCCCGGCACGATAGGCTACGAAAGAACGGGGTAGGTTTTTAGTCAGTAAGAGTCTGACACTACTTCCCGCTCCGCCCAAGGGCGGGATTTGTCATTGGATGATTTTACCTACCATATAAAAACCCCTTTATCGTTGAAATGGTTCAAACACAAAATTATTACTTGATCACTTAGAGCCGATCAATTGACAAAACAAAATTGCGGTATATCGATATAATTCGCCCACAAATGACACTCGTCTGTCTCTAACCAGTGATTGTGCAAGAATGTGTCCTTCAAGCTAGCGATTGTCGATATAATTATACTCTTTAAAACTAAATTAACACAACTTATGGAAATACAAAAAGACAATAAATAGAAAAAGCGAGATTTGAACATGTGACTCGTAGCACAGAAGTCACTTAGCTATCCTTTAGTTTAGATATCGAAACGAAAATGGGTTAACGTACTAGGCATGACGTCATTACAATATTATTATGTATATATAATCTATATATCATATATATAATTTTTCATAGTATTCAGAAATTAAAATTCTAGTTTTAATTTTGCAATCTTTCAATGCATGTAATCTCTTTTGTTATTTATTATTTAACGATCTATATACACACATAAAATAATAAATAAGAAGACGAAACAGATAATAGGTAGGGGATGCTTATTTCTAAAGAAATCTTTTCCAGCATACCTGCGATGAGATCCCCACCTGGAAGTGGGCGTTACTAACTGCGACACAGCAGGCTGCTAATGAATGAAGTTATTTTCGTACGCAAATAATTTGTAGTGTGTTTTATTCCAATAAAAGATTATAATAAAATAGATATTATTATAATAAAACACTGCAACTGTATACAGCCCTATAACACCAAATCTAATAAATTCCCAAAGATCGTTCTTACAGTTGACACACAAAGGATCACTCATGACGTTGACAAGGCTTTTAACTTGTTATACGAGTCTACCCACCTTAAACCTTTACAATACCTAGCGTTACCTTATTTATTCACGTACAAAACACCTCTTGTGTATAAGAAAGGTACAAAGGGATTGCCTCAAAACGCCCCAAGTTATACAAAAGCTTACACATTTACTCACACATGAAATACACGTAGAGAAAATAAAAATTACTGTTAAGGAAAACATTATGAGGAAAACCTGGACTTAATGGACTGAAATTGGCAACACGCAATGGATTAGTAGTTGTGAGTAGCTTCTTTTCTGTAGAAGCAGCGTTTGCAGTCAAACAATAGATTATTTTCAATATTTTTTAACCCCCGACGGAAAAGAGGGGTGTTATAAGTTTGACGTGTCTGTCTGTCTGTCTGTCCATGGCACCGTAGCTCCTACACGAATGGACCGATTTTGTTGCGGTTTTTTTTTTGTTTGAAAGCTGACGTAATTGAGGTGGTTCTTAGCTACAACAGATATGTCAAACATTGTAGCTAAGAACCATCTCGATTTTACCTCGAACACCTGCACAGATCTTCATCTTGCACAGATTGTGACACCGGTGTTCAAGGTCATCAGCTTGTTTGTTAACTATGGTAGAGTTTTTAAACACTTAAGGGGTATTTACTTTACTTTTAACATATGTGTGACCTAATATTTGAAATATTTATGTACAATTTGGTGCCATTGAATTGATCTGATGATAAAATTCAAAGATAAGAACCCTGGATTGCTCATTAGCATAGTAAACCTATCGAGATTTAGCTCATTAGATTCGCCTAAACCAGCGCTATATATTTCTCATGATGACAAGGATCTGAAGCTAGAACTGTGAGGTGGCTGATGGAACTTTGGAATGCCTATTAATAAGCCCATCGAGTTTCGGCTCATTAGATTCGTCTTGACCAGTTCTATACATTTCATATGGTTGACAAGGACTGTTCAGGTTTTTTTTTTTAAATTTTAATAATTTATCTTCCTAGCTTCTCTAAGTGGAAGCATAAAACGGTCTCAAAGGAAAATATTTGGCGAAATAAAAAAATAATCCTATATTCTATTCTTTTTAAAATAGTTAAGATAAGGAAGTCGAAAGACGAATGCATGACGAATATGCTTTACTCAAAATACTTAATTCAGTAACTCACCCTAAAAACTTAAACGTTTGCATGTTTCAATTTTACTATGTAGAAATAGTACAGTCAAGTTTTGGTTGTCTCCTGAATAACACAGGCCTCTAAAAAGGCACATTTTTTGTAAATAAACTAGTGCTTGACTGCATTTCCACCTGGTAAGCAGTGATGCAAGTTGATGGTGAGGCGCACTAGTTTATTGAAAGCCTATTCACTTTAAACTTGAAGACACCCAAATTATAATCGGATGGGAAGACCGGAGCAGGCAAATTGTTCCAGTCTTTCGCTGTATAAACGACGAGGCGAAACGCTTAGTACGGACCGTATAGGTTTCAACAAAGTAAGGGTTGATACTCGCCGTACGTCGGTTTGTCCAATGTTAGAAATAAGATGGTGAAATCAAGTCATGCAATGCACTTCAAAATGCAACCTGTAAAATATCGAAAGGCTGACTACCCTACGCCTGTGCTCAAGGCTTTGAAGATTGGACTTAACCAAACCTGGATCACCAATTAGCCTCTTCGCACACCTCTCCACCGAGTCCAAAGCTTCTAGGCGGCATTTTGCAGCATCAGTCCATATGTGGCTACAGTACTCCACACACGATCGGGACATATCTTGCTGTAACATCGGATGCAATAATTATGTAATGAACCAAGACAAACATTTATTATATTGGAGATTTATTACATTCGAACATTTACTACAGGAGATGTTTGATATTAGATAGACAGTTCAGGCTATCCCTGAACCGTCCATTTATAACATACGGTCACTTGGCTATGAGGCTCACATACCTCCAATAAAAAATAAAGTGGCAAAAAAATCTTTCGATTGATATACCGAGACCCATTTAAAAATGTACGACAGTGAGTGAAACATTTGGGCTAGGTTAGGTTAAAATAAAATATTTTGTAAAACCTAAACCCCGGACTTTTGAAGTATGTTGCAATAATAATAAAAAAAAACTATTTTAATATATTATTCAAGTGACACCTGTTTCAAGTTTAAACCTTCCTGGTTTTTAGTTGCTATTTAATATAGATAATCCTATATTCTTTGTTTATATGATAAATAAATAAATAAAAAATAAAAAAATCTTCTGATACTACACAATTTTTATCCCGGTCAATAAAAAGAAATCCATAACCTGCTCATTTATTGGTATTGGGTAGAGTAGGGTGGAGTAAGGTAGAGCTGGAGCGAAGCCGCGGGCAAAATCTAATATTTTATAAAACCTAAATCTCAGATTTTTGAGGTATGTTGCAATAATAAAAAAAAATACTCTATTCTACTAAATGCTTCAAATGACATCTTTTTTCAAATCTTTTGGTACTGTCCAACAGATTTGAGACGGATGAAACTAGCTGCTGCCAGTGGTTATGTCCGAAAGAATATATCTCTGGGATAAAAAATATCCTATGTAGTATTCCCGGACAGGTATACCAGAGTACCAAATTTCATCTAAATCTGTTTGGTCATTCGAGCGTGAAGAAGTAACAAATAAACACACTAACTGTCGCTTTAATGAAATTAGTATAATTAGAGTAAAAGACTACCCACTGTTTTAACGAAAATCACGGATTTTGCCGCGTCCACCATTTCTTAAATTGAGTAATTAGCTTTAAAGAAAATTAACCATATCTTGGTGCCAAAAAACACGGCGGAAGTTACTTTTAACTGTAATATTTTAATAAGTTCTTTTGGCTTGTCATCAAAAGATGTTTGTAAGATTTTGGCACGAAATTTGAATAATTTTTTACCCCTTTTTGTGTTACCCGCTAGATACTTTTAATAAAATATTGTAACAGCTAGGCGTGCAGTTTTTGACGGGAATTTTTTGAGTTAAGTTTAGTGGCTGTGAAAATTATATTCGAAAATTGATTTGTGGTGGATATTGTAACATAAAATTAGTATATGTATTTATTTATTTCAAGTATCTACTAAATAATAATATAATTACGTTGGAATGTGTGGCCAAATTAATAATACATAGTCAGCAAAGGGCCCTCATAATACAAAAGCAGATTTCTTTTAAAGAATACAAATATAAAACAGCCCAAACTTTTCAAAACCAGGTTCCAATTCCAAAACTTATATTCTATTTGTATAAATATCAGATGTTATCTTTGACGATATTTTCACGCTCTATATCACTAACGAGCCGATTAGATATTCTAGACAGCCACAGCTCAGTAAGTAAGCGTCCATTGTGACAAAACTAAATGTTTTTTATGCCTTTAAAGTCGTTAATTAGGTAGTTTTCGTGACTAAATAGACGATACAATGTAATCGTGATTATGGTTGATGATTTGATGAATGCGTTCGCCATTGTCATACGGTTTGGGCTGACAGGTGTTTTGGCAAAGACCTTGACAGTTGTATGGGCACTCAAGAGAAGGAATGGTTCATGGTTAATTTCATTCATATTTGATTCTCGCTTTTGATCGTTCGCTGGTCTTGGGATCTGGACATTATGGATTTTGTTTATTATTTTGATGAGTTCGCGTTTGATATCTAACCTGATAGTAAACGTTAATATGATCGACGGTGGAGCATGCTTATCTAAGGGCCAACCCTGCGTTAAGCTGAAGAACGCACGGGCGCCTCCGCGGGCACCCGTCGCGTGACTAAGCGCGTGTGTCATGTGCGGCGGTCGCTTTAGCGGAAACTGGATTATTATCTGTGCAGTGTCGCTTGTTCAACTACAGCTGTGTGCATGTAGACGTGTCGATGGAGAACTTTAATTTATTATTACGTAGCAAATGAGGCGCGAGTGCGGCTACCCGCGACAAGTCACCTTTGTATATGAGTATCGCCCGCTTAATGCAGCATTGGCCCTAAAATTATATTAAAGATAAAGAAATTAATTTCGTACAAGCGTATATTAATAAGAGTTTTAGAAAAGAAATACTTTATTTTTTTATTTTATCTTTACAAATTGATAGTGTTTCATGAACCAGATCGAACTTCTACGGGATTAAAACGATCAAAATTTACGGGTGTTTTAGTGTTAGGTGTAAAGTCAATACAACATTATTTTTGGTGTAGATATGCGAAATCTGAATATAGTTTGTACAGAATCAGTAACTGAATCGATTCCAACAATTTTTACACCATGTTATATTTGTCTCAAAAATATTAAAAGAAGCTCACAAGTTGGACACCACCGACACTAAGTACAACACAAGTCAATACAGGTCATTGCAGGCATTAGACGCCAGCGCTATTAAAAATAAGGTTGTATATAAAAGCGAAAACCACTCACTGATTGATCACGAAATCTTAGAAACTATAACACCTATAAATTTAAAATTTGGGAGGTAGGTTCCTTATAGAATGATGAAGTCCGCTAAGAATTTACGAAACTCTACCTACCGAATTTAGCCCGGTGGACACGGTGGAGCACACAGTCGAGGTGTGCCCCGCTTGGGAAGAGCATCGCCATGTCCTCGTGGGGGCGATCGGCGGCGATCTCTCGCGCCGGGGCTTGGTTCAAGCCATGCTCCGGAGCGAAGAGGAGTGGCAGGCGGTCGCCTCCTTTTGCGAAGCAGTAATGCTAGTAAAGGAGGAGGCCGACCGCATTAGGCAAAGGCGCACACGCCGCCGCCGCCGCCGGGTTTCCGATCCCAATTTCCGGCCACCGTAGGCGCGGGCTCGCGGACGGTGGGCAATGGGTAGCTCGCTGTCCGTCCGTCCGGTAACAGACCGGTCCGAGCTCAGGTCGTCTACGGCGCGCACCGTTCCCGCGCGCCTCAAGGAGTTGTCAGCAAACTGTAGGGGTCCAGCAGGGCCGAAGCCTACTGGGGCCAAAGGTTATGTGAGACTGTCACCACAGGCCCCAGGATAAAGGCAAGGAACGGAAAGGTAGGTTTTTAGTCAGTAAAAGTCTGACACTATTTCCCGCCCCACCCAAGGGCGGGATTTGTCATTGGATGATTTTAACTACCCAAAAAAAAAAACCTACCGAATTTAAGAGGTAAAACGGGGGTTGAAAGTATGTATGGAGAAACCGACTTTCACGCGGGCGAAGACGCTGGCAGTAGGTAGTTACATATATAATGTTAATAAGTGATCATTAATAAATAAATAAATGGATAGCAATAAAGATAAAATTTTAACAAAAAAAAAAAAATATGCATGAATCACAAAGATTCAATTAAAAATAATCCTGTAAACTCCACCATCTATCTCACAAAAGAACTGAATCAAAATATAATTTTACTAAAAGCCAACCCAAACGCAATTATAAACGACCACACTTAACTCAAAGTGGATCCACACATAATTTAACTACACAAAGAGACTTCAAATAACTTGACACCTGACAGTACAAAGACAAGCCATTTCTATGAAGAATTTTCTGAAAACCTATTTATAGTAATTAAATTCATATACCGTGTTAGCCGCGGGCAAACACGGCTGGAAAACTTTCTGAAACTTAAAAGGTATGTGAAATAATACTACATGTTCGTGAAAATGTAAATATTGAGAAAAAGTTTGGTTACAAGATGTTTTTTTTTTTATAAATAAGAATTCCTAACTAAACCTTTTTTTGAGTAAAAAATCAACAAATCTTTTTTTATTTTTTATTGATTTTTTCAAGACAATTTATATAAATAATGTAGACATAATCTTCTGCCAAACTGCAGCACAGTTTGTCGGCAGCTGTCTGTTCCAGCTCTTGATGAAGCGAAAGGGTGTGTCAGACTTACTGACGGTTCTTTCAGTCGATTTTTGCGTTCCTTGAGTTCTAGGGGTAAGTTTTTAAATCAATACGTAGCTCTAGCAGGTATTGGCCCCAGTGGCCATTTTTAATTTGGTAAGAGCTCTTTAAGACGGATTATGCGTTATTTTTGACGCCGAACACGGAAAAATATTAAAAAAAATATAAACATTCTGCAAAAACTTTGCTTTCATTCTGCAAAAATTCATTCTACAAAAAATAATTTTGGAATTTCATGTTCACACAAATATTAAAATATAACATTATTTTAATGCATCAAATATTTGGCAAAAAAGTTGTTGAAAATTAATTTAAAATGTGCTCTGAATCTTTTTAATAGGTGCCTGAAATACGTTATGAAAGAATATTCATTATTGAAAAATAAATTTGAAAGCGAATATGAAGAAAAAAAAACATTTTTGTGAAAATCATTTTACGCCATAAAAATATACCTTTAATTTTCTTGAGTGTAGTATTAAAATCCTTCGCTTACGTTTTGGTCTATGCGAAAATGTTTAAAAACGATTGCCTGTTCATTTTACAAAAAATACATGTTGTTAAAAAAAGTGTAAATTTTCGCGGTTATTTTCATTGTATTTAAAGAGTAAACATTTTCGTAACTGTCACGTATATTTATTTGTTTGGTAGCTTGAAGCATAAACGTGGAATGGATTTGTTATTTTTACCTTTCTTTTTTCAGTCTTACCCTTCCTTTACCTTTTAAATAAACTGTACCAAAAATCTATAGTTCCTAACAAACTGTTACACTGCAAATTACCACCAAAAAGCCTGAATAATGACTGGTTTAATTAAATTTTATTACTAAATTTAGGGTAAATTGTCCTCGGTGATATATAGCACCTCTGTCTGCTTTCAGTTCTAATAAGTACTTACTAAGGTTTTACAAGAGGCAATTGTGTAAACTTGAGAAATGTCTACATTATGATGATAATCAGATCTATCTCCTTTCGTTTACTCCATCCTAAGGTTGTCGAGGTTGTCCTAAGGTTCGCCCATCGAGGCCATTTAGTTTGTGTAAATGTTTACCCTGTAAATAAGGTGTACAATAAAGTTATAATAAAGAAATAGTCTGAGGCGGGATTTAAAATGGATGATGATTTAAATGGCTACAAAACGATTAACGTAAAATCAAAGCAGGTTGATATGTGACCAAATCAAATCAAAATTCAACATGTATTTATTGTTTTACAAAATTAGAGGTGATTCCAGTAAGCTTACAAAATACACTTTGGACTAGAAACATTAAATACCTGTGTGTAATTATAGATCTGTCATTCTTCACTACATTACAGGTTATAGATTTTTGATAGTGCAAATACAAGTGCTCAAGAGCATGAAGGCAGGAATGGCGTTGGGCATATCGAACCAAATACTATGTGTTCAAGTTTCAATTTACCAGTGTGCGGTTTCATTTTCTGAGCAAAAAATAATTTTTTTCACTCATATTTCAACGACGAAAAATGTAACAAGCTATCATTTAAATTAATGTACTATAGCGCATTTTTATGAATAAGAATAACCGACAAAATTAAAATTTTCTTAGGTTTTTTGCATTTTACAGCTCATTGAAAATATGATTTGCGGCTATAACAAACTTGGCTTTACTAAGTTATCTATCTATAATATAAAAATGGATCACTGGATGTGTTGCTAAGCACAAATCTCGAGAACGGCTGGACCGATTTCGCTAATTCTTTTTTTGTTGTGTTTGTTATTGTCAGGAGAAGGTTCTTAGGTAGGGTAGAGTAGGGTACAGTGTAGGATAGAGTAGGGTAAAGTGGGAGTGAAGCCACGGGCAAAAGTTAGTAATTATTAAAATAATCAGTACAACCCTTTTAGTTCAGCAAACCCTATTAAAGGGTTTCTTCATTAAATAAGGTAAGACGACCACGTTGTTATATATAATCCGCAAAATACAAAAAAAAAAAACATAAGTAGATATGTTTGAATTTCACAAGATACCCTGGCGTTCCCCCTTTAACATTAAGTGGTATCAGTATCAGTGGTCTTAACATAGCGCTACAAATACACAATAAAGACTTGAAGTAAGCTCAAGAAAGTGGTCATTTAGTCACACACAGCTTACTAAAGACAAACATTGGATACCAAGATACGATTGTAACTATTGAAATGGCGATCCAAGTTAAAATACACTCTCCTGAGTACCTAGTGCTAGTTTGTTTTACGTCAACGCAGTGACACGTTTATGACGTTCAGGGCTTTGATTTGCCCGCTCTAAGCTAGCGCTTAAGCGCCGGTTGTAGTCACTGCGTATTTTGTATGAACTCCGACGGGGACTATGTCGACTTCGCAGGCCCGAAACAGCGGTTTTATTTTTATTAAAAAAAAAATAACTATTCAAGATTTTTGTTTTTGCGAGGTGCTTTTAAATAACAAGCTATATTTAACTTTTTTTTTAACTTTCAAATATTTCCATAACGTAATCTCGTAGATAAACACGTTTGATATCGTAAATTAGGGTCAGATTTACTATTTTTTTTTTCAAGCCAACTAATTTAAATCATGTTTTCATTTTTTACCGGCGCTTGACCATACATATGGTCAATTTTATTAAAATGTTTTTTCATGGTGTTCTCGTCTATATTTGTGAATTTATAGAAGTTTAAAAATATTCAAAGTGAACTTTGGGTACCTTCCTAAAGCTCTCATATAAAAATATAAAAAAAGTACATCTATAGAAGAAGCCTTGAGTATTTAATCGAAATTCTAAACGATAACAATATTTCTCAAAAACTTTAAAAAAAATATTTTCTGGAACAAATTTTGTGAAATATTCTAGTCAATCACAGAATTATCGAATACCACCAGAGTTTTGAGAAGTTATCTCTCTTTTTTCACGTTGCCTTTCCATCAAACATCGCGTTGGATTATTTTAGATGAAGCATAAAGCTTTTAAAGCATGCTCGACGTTGACGATACGCGAGTGAGGAAGATCCACCCTAAATAAACAACATAATAGTGCTAGTCTTGTAAAAAAAAAAAAACAACAGACCCAAACTAACAGTAAAGGTAAAACCTCATTTGAATCTAAACCCTTTGGCCTGATGACCAAACTGTCACATTATCGGCAGTTGACAAAGGTAAAATATTTAGGTCTGATTCTTAAGGGTCAGCAGACGGTGAAATTTTTGGGTTACAAATTGAGTTTGTATCGAGAAAGTGGGGTTTCACCCTTTTGCAAAGGTAAGGACAGTAGTGAAATACAATTTATTTATTTAATCTTCATGCAACACCAAGTACAAAGGCGGACTTAATGCCTTAGGAATTCTCTACCAGTCAACCTAGGGTTTTTTTTTTTTTTTGTTGGTAAAATCATCCAATGACAAATCCCGCCCTTGGGTGGGGCGGGAAATAGTGTCAGACTCTTACTGACTAAAAACCTACCCTGTTCCTTCCTTCCTACCTAGAGTGGTGAAGAGACAATATGGTAGGTGCATAACAAGGAACATGTTTTTAGAAAACAAGAGTACAAAGTATAGATACTTTGGGCACGCCTTAATTATGGCGGTAAGGCCCCTCTTTGAGGCGTGGCTGGAAAGACCTCACGGCGTCCTAACCTTCCGCATGACCCAGGTTCTCACCGGACACGGTAAGTTCGGGAGGTTCCTGTTCCGGATTCGTGCGGAACCGACGCCCGGGTGCCAACACTGCGTGGACTGCCCGGAGGACACGGTGGAGCACACGGTCGAAGTGTGCCCCGCTTGGGCAGAGCATTGCCATGTTCTCGTGAGAGCGATCGGCAGCGGCGATCTCTCGCGCCAGGCCCTGGTACGGGCCATGATCCGGAGTGAGGAGGGATGGCAGGCGGTCGCCTCCTTCTGCGAAGCAGTAATGCTAGCAAAGGAGGAGGCCGCACGTGAGAGGCAACGGCCCTCACGGCCCAGCTGCCGCGGGGATTCCGATTCCGATCCCGATTTCCAGCCAACGTAGGCGCTGGCTTGCGGACGGCGAGCTATGGGAAGCTCGCTGTCCGACCGTCCGGTAACCATCCGGACCAAGCCCTGGTCGGCGCGCACTGTTCCCGCGCGTCTCAAGGAGTTGTCAGCAAACTGTAGAGACCCAGCCTGCTAGCTACAGGCAGGCCGGGTCGAAGCCTACTGGGGCCAAGGGTTTGCTTCCGAAAGGAAAGCCCGGCCCTGGTATCTAAGGCCACGAAGGAACGGGGTGGGTTTTTAGTCAGTAAGAGTCTGACACTATCTCCCGCTCCGCCCAAGGGCGGGAGATGTCATTGGATGATTTTACCCACCACCAAAAAAAAAAAAAATAGTATAGATACTTAAAGTTCAAATAAACATACATATATAATTAATACATAATAAATATATATAGATATACATAAATATATAAATATAAAGTAACGAAAGAAGTTATTGAGACGATTCTGCTATTAGTGGAGAAAATAATTCCGTTACTTCCGCTTAAATGCATACCGAATTTCATCCGCCCTGACTTCGAGAGGAAGCGCATTCCACAGACGAATTCTATATACAGACCGTATATAGAAAGTAGAGTGGACAAAATCAGAAGTATAAGAAAGACAGAGCAGTAGGAGATTATTAGAGGAACGCAGATTCTTTGCGTGTGAAGAACCTAGAAACTGAAAGCGAGATATGAGATAGGATATATACAATAAACTACGAGTATGTTATAAGGTGTTCAGAGTTACTTTATGTCAAGGTGAAAGTTGCCTGAGCATGTTCATTTTTCACTAAAGCTGAACGTTTTTAGTTTATTTGGTTTTCATTGTATTGGAAGTATTATTGAGTCAAAGAAATGGTATCGGATAAAATCGGACATTTCACTTTATTGAACTTGTTAAATTCTTCATCATCATTGCACCTGTAAGACACAGACATTCCTCCTGTATGTTCATCCACTGGATTACCGCGACCCTCACTAGTCCACTTTGGCAAAAGCCTTCCAACGCTGCATCTTGCAGTACGTGGTCGCCACTCTAGAACCTTTCATACCCATCGACTATCTGTTCTACGAGCAATGTGCCCTGCCCACTGCTTCTTAAGTCGGGTTACTAAAAATCAGTAAAATTATTCCCTCAAAATCTACTGGATTCTGATAGTTCATGATTTTTACTAAAGCAGTATAGATAGAGACATGAAACATGAGCCCATACTTGGGTTTTCACCTTAAGGTGGCCCTAACCCACTCCTCAACGTCAAGCATGGTTTAAAAGCTGGTTGCTTCATCTAAAGAAATCCAACGCGGTGTTTGATGAAGCGGCAACGCAAAAAAAGAGAGATAACGCCTGAAAACTCTGTTGGCATTCGGTAATTCCATGATTTACTCGAATATTCCACAGAACTTGGTCCAGAAAATATGTTTTTTCTTAAACTCTTAAGAATTTTTGAGAAAAATTGACATCATTTAGAATCTCGAATTGTAATGCGTATTAAATCAAGGCTTCTATAGAAGTACTTTTTTATATTTTTGATATATGAGTAGATTACAAAGGACCAAAGTTTACGAAAAATAGAAGATTTTCAGAGGTCTTTACTGGATTAGTTTTACACCAATTTACGTTTTGATTTCTTGCGCTTAGATAATATTCACTAGATATAATTATGTGTATCCAAAATATCTGAAGAAAGATGTGTAATAACATTATAATCACGTAAGAATGGTTGTATGAAAATTTACCATGGGTTAGCCGCTGTTAATAGTTTCTTGGGCGCCATTTTCGGTCATTTAGCAGGTAGTGGTTTCCGGATCAATAAGGTTAGTATGTTTGTGTTATCCATTTCCATGATTGTTTAGGCATCATTTAGGCTACTAATAAATTAGGGTCATTAGTGCGGTGGGTTGGAGGAGAAGAGGAGAATATTCGGTCGTTAGTCCAACATTAAGAAATCGAAATATTACCTGTGCAAAAAAGACCGGGTCTTGGCCATGGTCCGGAGCGAGGAGGAGTGGCAGGCGGTCGCCTTCATCTGCGAAGCATTAATGCTCGTAAAGGAGGAGGCTGACCGCATCAGGCAACGGCGCTAACGCCCGCCGCAGCGCCGCCGTAATTCCGATCCCGATTTCCGGCCACCGTAGGTGTAGGCTTGCGGACGGCGGGCAATGGGTAGCTCGCTGTCCGTCCGTCCGGTAACAGACCGAACCGAGCCCAAGTCGTTTACGGCGCGCACTGCTCCCGTGCGCCTCAAGGAGTTGTCAGCAAACTGTAAGGGCCCAGTAGGGTCGAAGAAAAGACCGGGTCCGGGAAGCCTAATCTAGGGCTCTGGGGAGGTATGAAATGCATACGAGGGCCTTGGAACCAAAGCAAAGAAGGAACGGGGTAGGTTTTTAGTCAGTAAGAGTCTGACACTATCTCCCGCTCCGCCCAAGGGTGGGGGATGTCATTGAATGATTTTACCTACTTTAAAAAAAAACTTGTAATAAAGAAATCGGGAGCCGCTGAAATGTAATGCTGTTACCTCATGTTCAGCTAGATTATGGTGGTGATATGTTTATATATCCTTTTTTCTGTCTGCGGTATTTAAAGTCTAACCTAACCTAAGATGAAAAGAATAACGGTATCTTTATTTGCTCGCTTTGCGCTGTCTTAGAATTAAAAATTTGAAGATTTATGACAAACTTCTTCTACCAATCCGCATTGGGTATATGTGATAGATAGCGGACCATTTTCTCTACTAAAGAGGAGGCCAGTACCCCAGCAGAGGAAATATAATATATCAGGCTGATTATGCTGTTATTCCAAAAAAAACTTAGGATTATGGGCTGTGCCGTAAAATAGGCAGTGCCGCCCACAGCTACGTAGAATTTTGCGGTGTGCACCGCGGCGTAAATTCCATAGCCTCATTAAATGGATGTATGCAGTATCTTGTTTGTCTTTTATTTAAAATAGAGTTGTAGCAACATCTATGTCGTCACAAATGAACTAATCCTGCATCGCGCAAGTAAGATTCGCGGCGCGATTGGAACATAAAGAACAAACCCGAAATCATCTATCGGGCAGTAGCCTGTCTGGTCGAAGGATCCTCCCTTTCCAACGGAGGTTTGTGGGACTTTACTCTCTGTTCCACTACCCCCAAAGAGTAATGTCTACTTAATAACAAATAAGCAATAATTATACGATTCAAGGCAGAGAGGCGTCTTTTCACACTCAAAAATCACGAGAAACTGGTTATCCCTGTACAATACGACAATAAACGCTTAAAGTTGCCACTGCCGATTTCAGTGGTGCGGCGCCGCAACGTGGTTATGTGTTTGGCCCTATTAGATTATTAAATGAAATAAAAAGAAAAAAACTACTAAGTTTTTTGTCTATTTCAGGCACTCTTTGCATAAGCAAGCACTATGAATTAACGAAATACCTAATAAACAAAAAAAAACTGAGCGGGTTAAATCACCTAAAAGCGTATACTCACAGTCAATAAACAAAACACCTCTGAAATATTTTCCTCGTTCCATAAAATTCAAAGCCGACATACTCTCTATATCGAAATGTTTACGTTTCATATAGAGACAGATTTGTAAAATATTTTTCCAAGCGCCTATCGTACATGAGTAATGTTTGCATGAACCCGATACCTTTTAATTTTTTGCATTTTAGCCCCATTTGTACGGGGAAAGATTCTCGCCCGATTAGCAGCGATAATAGACAAACGCGCGATAATAGCGATAATACACGAGTCTCATAAAAATGAGTCTCGTAAGGCGTTTCTTTCTTTTTTAATACAAAAAAGCACCCCCTATAATACCCCCCCGATAATTGCCTAACTGATGCGAGAATCACTCCTCGTGTAAATGAACCTTTTTACGTTTACCTTAGGCGTTATCAGAATCATGTTTATTTATTTAATATTTCATTTTTAAAGAGTATGGTAATAGCATAATTGTTTTTTAACCGATTTTGCGGATACTTTTTTGTTTACACAATATTGTAGCAGCCATTATGTAGCCTGTGGCATTTGTAGAGCGTTTCTGAGCTCCAATATTCAGTTTAATTATTTTTATATTGCTTTTGTCAGTAGTTCATATTATTGGCGGTTTTTTTTTTTACTTTTTAGCTTTGTGAGTTTTGTGGGGTCGTAGTCCGATGTCCGAGTTTCACGAACCACAGCAAAATTGACTGGTACCTACTAGGGCATAAGTCCTAGTGGGCATACAACCCGGCAGCCTCAACAGGCATAGGCCTGCTAGGGCTGCGGGATTGTATAAGAGGTAGCGTGGCCCTGGAACTTAATGAGCGACTGAAGGAACACAGGTCACACAGGCGAGTTTTAGTCAGTAATAGTCTAAAACTCTCTCTTACTCAACCCAGAGTGAGAAAAGTTATTCAATGATGTTGTACTTTAAAAAAGAGCCATTTTTAAACACAAAATCCTATACAAACTTAGCCTCCTTGACTGTATGAAAAATAAGTTCATATTTATTGCCATCCGCATAGATTAATTATGGGTTTTAAAAGCGATTTGTACAAATATCTAAAAAATTATGGAATGGATATTTATAAAAAAAAAAACGAAATAAACTATATTTTATTTTACCTAGTGCCATTTTTTAAAAACGATCGTCAGTGGCTGAATTTTTATATGTCATAAGTCTGTCATTGACTGCTATTCCTTTGAGTAACTATGATGCGATTTTGTTCATTTACTGGCGTGTGACGTTTGCGAATACAATTTGGCACGTATAGTCAATATGGCCTTTTGGCGGCTTATTTGAATAATACAACTTTATAAGCTATTTTTTATGTTAATGTTTACAAGAATTGAAATAAAACACATTTTCTGGACTCTATAAACAATACTTAATAATACGAAATCAATTCCAAAACTCAGTCAAATAGCCTATTATCAAAATTTTATAGTTCACAGTTTGTCAGTATCTTGCGAATGAAGTTGAATTTTTCATCGTTATTACTCAATCTGAGTCTCAGAGGTATTTTTGTAGGTGAAATATTTATAAAAGAATTACATAAAGGTCTGAAAAATGAGATAATATTTCTTTTCCAGAGTTTATTTTGGTGTAGGTTGCTGTTGAGAAAAACGTTTATTTATTTGTATGACGTAATATATATGATATGAGTCGACGAGAGGTTGTCCTGAAGTGAAAAATTCTATAAAGTTATCAGTTTTTAAATGTTAAAAATTATCATAAGGGTAAAAACACGCTTCTAATATATTGTCATCCTCCAGTTCATAAAGGTAAGCCAGAGCAGTAGAAAGCCAGTGGTAGCAGCCCCAATTTACGAGTTATTGGTCGTGAATTCAAAGACACTATACTTCGTGAAGTTTATTTCATCACCATAGCTCTCAAAACGGTGAAAGAAAACATGATGTAGGAACTGGCATGTTGCAGAAACAAAAATCAAAGACATGTGATATCTGCTCGGCTGGCGTAACAAGGCACGATAAGGTACGCAATAAACACATCAGAAGCTTCTTCAAAGTTACACCAATAGCAGATAAGATGTCAGAGAGACACGTACTGTTTCGGACATGTGTTGAGAAGGGACGAAGAGTACCCAGTAAAAAAGGCCTTTGCGATCCTAGAAACGAGAAAAGGCTGAGGAAACCCCCTAGCTATGTGGTGGACAATCGCATACAAAGACCTGGAACGAGCTTAGCTGGACACACAAACAAGCCAGGATAGACTATTCTGGCGCCTAAAGACGAGAAGAGCCGACCCCGAATAAAAGGATAAGGCAAGGAAGATGTGACATCTCCTAACTTGCATTGAGCTCTTCTTACTAGAAGAGCCGCTTTACTAAGAGGCCTGAGTTCCACCACTGATAAGTAACATTATCAGGCTGATTCTATGCAAATAAGGCCAGATTCCTTTGACTAGTGCGTTTTTGTACCCCGTCTATTTTAACGCGATAGTTTGTTGAAACATTTACTGAGGCCTTGAAACGTCTTTGAGTCCACCCGCAACTGAAGGATCCCGCTTCGTCCAGAGCTTATTTCATTTCTTTTCGAAAAAAAAAACCAACAGGTATTCACGTTAGAAACAAGAAAATGTCAGTTCCGTTATTCCAATTTATTTCATTCCTTCGCTACATATTTAGTTTAGTAGTGTATAAAATAAAAATATTTACATTAAAAACGCGGTATGACGGTAACCAAATGTTAGTATTAGGATAGTATAACCACTATCTAGTGGATATAACGCTTATATTTATAATCTGTGGTGCTGTAAATCATAGCTTGCGGTATTTTTAGTCTGCGCCCGATATTATTTATTTGATCTAAGAATTCTGGACATTTTTAATATATTGCAGTGTTGATTTTGAAATTAAATGGACTGGATTTGTATCGGTTTGTTTAGTTTTTTTGCGACATTTGTAAACATTGAAAAACAGAAGTCGTTTAAAAATAGCTGGTTTTATTAGTACTAAGTTGCAGTTTGAAGTCAAATATTGGCTGGCTACTGGAATAATTGATTTTCACAAAGCAGCGGGGAAATAAATAATACTAGATGACTCGACAAACTTTGTATACCATGTTAATGAAAAAACAGAGGTGCTTGTGAGCGGGTAAAAAATAGCCAGTTATACAGGATGTATCTGCAATTGGACCACAAACGAATACCATGGATCCAGTACATGATTCTGGATCCCTCAGTGGTGAAATTTTTCAACTGTTTTTTTTTTAATCTTTTCATTTTTTAAAGGTTTAATTAGAATAACGATGGTTTGGTTAAGTGATTATAATGTTATTACAAATTTTTCTTCAAATATTATATAGGTAGCCTAGATATCTATGATTCCAAAATATTAGGAGAAAGTGTGTGAAGACATCATAATCACGTAAGAGCGGTTGTATGGAAATGTATCTCGGGTTAACAGGTTTTAGGTAGCTCAAATAAAATTCAGGTGTAAAAAATTGAATTTTTTCAAGGACATGCGGGTTTCTTCACAGTTTTGAAGGCAATCTCGATGAAGTAAACAGGTAATCCAAAGTAAAGCGCCTACATGGGAACGAATCCGTAACCCACAACTCGTAAATCGGCGCCATTGCCACTTTTTTTAAGGGTTGAAATCATCCAATGACTTCTCCCGCTCTGGGCGCAGAGGAAGGGCGTGTCAGACTTTTATTGACTAAAACCACAACAGTGTCCTTCAGTTGCCCTTTGCGGTGTACGAATATGGGTTTCGGGCGTGAGGATTTTCGTTCCCTCACGCGTGCAGCCTCCTACTTCGCTAGCATTACTGCTTCGTAGAAGGAGGCGACCGCCTGCCAGTCCTCCTCGCTCCGGACTATAGCCTGAACCAGGGCCAGGCGCGAGAACACGGCCGTGCTTTACCCAAGCGGGGTCACCTCCATCGTCTGCTCCACCGTGTCCTCCGGGTGGTCATCACAATGATCACACCCGAGCGTTTCTTCCACGTGAATCCGATGCAGGAACAGCCTGAACTTGCCATGTCCGATGAGGACCTGCGTCATGCAGAAGGTAAGGACGCTGTGTTGCCGCTCCAGCCACTCCTCAAAGAGGGTACATATCGCCGTGGGCCATTACAAAGCTCTAGTTCTCAAAGTCTCAATTCATATCAGATCAGAATAACTTGTATAATACTTGACATAACTTGTTTAACTTGTATAATCGTGAAAATCGTTTATAAATTCCAATATGTTTCAACATTTATTTTACAAATTCCTCGACGAATTAAAATTTAAGCTATCTACTTCTACCCAAGAGACACATAAACCAATCTTGTTCTATAGACTCAGAAACTATAAGAATTATCTCGCAGTCTTCAGAGAATTTATAGTGAACTGGATTCTGTGTAAATTGCGAAATTTGTACACTTACGTATATTTACGGTTGCGTACTTGTATGTTTTGTAAAAAGGTTAGATAGTGCTTTCAACCGCAGTATTTAATAAGTGTTTGAATAGCCCAGTTTTCTTAAGTATATAATTTTTCCTTAGTTCGGAAGTATCGTAAGTGTAATAAGAGTTATTGGGTTTTCGAAGAGTTTTTTTTATTATAATTATACATATACTATTGCTTAACTGCGATCCCACCTGATGGTAAGCAGTGATGCAATCGTTGATAGTTAGTTAATTAGTTTAGCTTATTATGTCCCACTGCTGGGCGAAGGCCTCTCTCTCCCTTTTTCACACACGTCTGTCCTCAGCCATTGTGGGCCAGTCCCTCAAGTAATTGTCCAGCTCATCTCTCCACCTTCGCCTTGGTCTGCCGCGATGTCGCCTTGCGTTTACCGGGACCAAATAAGTGAATCGTACTGATTTAATAAGAGCCTTTTCACTCTAGTTTTAAAGACAATTAAATTTAAAAAAATTATGATTGGACGGAAAGATCTCTGTAGGTAAATTGTTCCAATTTTTCGATGTACTTGGTATTATTATATGTAAAACACGATGTGAAATACTTACTCTTGATCCGTAGAGCTGTCAACAACAAAGTTTCTTTCTCGATAACGTTTTGTTGAGTTTCTTTAATTGGCAGCCCAGAGCCACACATGGAACGATTTCAATATTGTAGGTCCAATTCCATACATGTAAACTCATAAACAACATTATTTTAAGTATATGCGAAATCTGAATTTATTTTGTTCAGAATCAGTAACTCAATCGATTCCAATAATTTTTACACCACCAACAGTTGGACATCACCGACACCAAGTACAATACAGGTCACTGCTAGTCATAACGGGCATTAGGCGCCAGGGTACAGCTGGGTACAGGAGAAAAACAACGTACAGCTAAGGAGTGTCTAGTTACTTCTAGGCAAGTGTGCTCCATTATCGCTTAAAATCAGGTGAGATAGCGGTCAAAAGCTAGCTTATCAATAATAATAAAAACACATCTGCAGATACCACAGAAGAACCAAGGTTACCAACATAGTCCGAAGATTCGCCAAGCTTAAGTGGCAGTGGGCAGGGTAAATTGCTCGCAGAACAAATGGCCGATAGGGCTGATGTGTTTTGAAGTGGCGATCGCCTACTATAAGACGCAGCTTTGGAAGGCCTTACACAAGGTGGACCGATAAATAATCTGGTGTGAGTCGCGGGAACGCCCTGAGATTGGCGTGTTAAACCAAACAAATTCTTCAGCTTTATAATATTAAATCACATCATCATCAGCCTTTAAATGTTCAAACTTCTGGGACACAGGCCTCCTCTCTAAGAGAGGGAATGGGCCGTAATCCACCACGCGGGCCCAGTGCGGCTAGATCATAATCACTACATAGTATAAAACAATGTCGCTCCCGCTGTCTGTCTCTATGTATGCTTAGGTCTTTAAAACTACGCAACAGATTTTGATGCGGTTTTTTTTTAATAGACAGAGTAATTTAAGAGGAAGGTGTATGGGTATGATACATGCATAATATTTCACCCGTACGAAGCTGGGGCGGGTCGCTAGTATAATATATTAGTACAGCCACCATAAAAACTACCGGGAAAAAAACCAAGAAGAAAACACTTTTTCAAAAACTATAAATATATACATAAGTATAGCTAAATGATGTGGCACGTTTCCATAAGTACATTACTTGTCAGTGAGAAAGTATTCGAATATTATAAGATTCTGAAAAGGTGTAAGCAAAGCCAATAATTGTCTATCAACAAATAAATCCTCGAGAGGGCGCCACTTTCGTAGTTCTATATTGGATGAGAGGTTATTGAGGCCCTAGACTGGAGCCAATTAACTAGGTAATCACATCAGGTGGAAGAAACGGCGTGCGTTGTAGGTATACTCGTTTGAGTCATATTGGTTATTATGTAAGGGCATGTCAAGTATAAATACTCGTATATACTCGTATGTACTTGTGGCTCGTAGGAGAACCAAGGTTATTGTGGCAGTAGGTACTATCATTGAGAGCAGTGGTGGCCTCCTTTTGCTTCAACATTGGTTGAATCATGGGGGGGGGAAACAAAATTTTTTTTTACCTTTTGGCGGGTTCTCGTTATCATTCGTCGTCTGTGTTGACCCGTTGTTCTTGCAGTAGGTCCTGAGTTTTTCTTTGAAGGTTCCACGATGGGCACCAGAGTGTAGTACGTACCAAAATGCAGGGTTAAAAATAAATAATACTCCAGAGTAATTGTTATGATTTATTTTTTACAATCACGCAAAGTCGTCTAGTCCCAAGCTAAGCAGACCTTGTGTTATGGGTACTAGACAACTAATAAACATACTTATATATTTCTAAATACATACATATTATAGATAAATTAAGAGACCCAGCCTGCTAATTGCAGGCAGGCAGGGTCGAAGCCTGCTGGGGTCAAGGGCCGTTTTCTGAGAGGAAGGCTCAGCCCCGGCACTATAGGCAACGAAGGAACGAGGTAGGTTTTTAGTCAGTAAGAGTCTGACACTACTTCCCGCTCCGCCCAAGGGCGGGATTTGTCATTGGATGATTTTACCTACCAAAAAAAAAAAAAAAAAGCCCCGGCATTATAGGCAACGAAGGAACGGGGTAGGTTTTTAGTCAGTAAGAGTCTGACACTACTTCCCGCTCCACCCAAGGGCGGGATTTGTCATTGGATGATTTTACCTACCATAAAAAAAAAAACCTAGATACTGAACAAATGATCGTGCTCATCACACAAACATTAGTCCTGGGTGGGAATCGAACCCACGACCTCCGGCATAGCAGTCACAGGGACACTAACCACTAGAACAACAGGCCAGTCAATCGATTAAATATTTATATTACTATAGACAAAAAGCCGAGTAGTTGCCTCAGTTTTTAGAATCACTAAATAGCTCTTAAAACAAAATGATAAACTGGCTGATAATTTGGGTTTATTTACAAAATGAGATGTAAAAAAACATTATATTTGATATTTACGGCATCTTAGCAATTTTTCTGTACCTTTATAAATTAGGGTATCTGTCTTGTATAGCGGTTAATTGAAACTGAAATACTTATAATCGAGGCTCCCATACCTCTAGGACTACTATCCGACTTTTACTTTAAAACGCAACAGAGTACAAACAACGCACGAAATACAAGAAGTCAAAAGAAAGACAGAACAGAAAGAAAAGAAGTACTACTTACATTATAAAAGCAAGAAACTGAATTAAAAAAAGTAAGTAGAGAAAAACAAACTAGGCAATATAATAACAAACAGCAAAAGCATAGTAATCCATGGAAGCTACTAGGCAAAGAGATTTAAAAACATGCAGCGCTAGCAGTCAATATATACATCTTCTATATTGATTTTTATTAGTAAAAGTGTATTTAATTACTTCTAAGACTAGCAAATTAATAATTATATATACGTATTAATATAAATGTCAAAAATGCATGAAACTTATGATAATATTTTTTTTTAAAACCCAGTTTCGCAGTTTGGGAGCGGTTTTATTATTATTTGGATATATGTAGATTACCAAATCTGAAAAAGAATCACAAAACATAATATATATGGAAAAAATCTTTAAATATCGATTAGTGTAGCTATTTTAAAGGTTCTCTTTATCCAGTTAGTCTGAAGAAATGTCTTTGTTTTGAAAATAATTTGAACAATAACCTCTCCTAAGCTGCGAGCCTGGATTTGGTGAACTCTTTTATATTTTTTAGCATTTCAGTTACTTAAACTTCAGTATTATTGATAACACAGTTCCAATATAACACTTACTGGCTGTTTATGATATTTGTTTTGACTTTATGACTACCAATTTTGCTATAAACCAGCATATACGGCTTTACCCAAAGGAAGTAATTTTAAAACCTGGCCTTTATATTCAATTACAGTACAGTTTGAAACCAATATCATGTGCGCATTAACCAGAATGCCTCATAAACGTCTAGAGAGTTCTATAAATTTAAGTGCTGTACGCATAGAATTTACGATATTATACCTCGTTTTAGAGTTATTAGAAGTTCTTGTCGGTTTGATATGTGTGTGTTTGGGTTGGTGGGTGTGACGTTTAGTGCGTTCGTTTTAGAACAATGTCAGTGGGTTGAAAAAATGTTGGTGGCTTGAGGAAAAATATTAAGAATTTAAAAGCTGCTTTTCTATTGAGATCTTTCATAAGTTCCTTCTTATGAGAAATCTCAATTACTCAGTTGCTCATTGTTGATTATTCCATTCTATATTCATCGTCATCATTTCAGCCGAATGACGTCCATCTTCCTCCAAATGTTGGCGTAAAGACTGGTCCTGTGTGTCTGATATCCTTTGGATTCCCGCGACTTTCACCACCACCTTGTACATCTTGTGGGAAACCTTTCAACGTTGCGTCTTCCGCTAAGTATATGGTCGCCACTCCAGAATTTTTCACTCCATTGACCACATGTTTTCACAGCAATATGCCCTGACACTCCCGCTCCATCTTAGAGTGGCAGAAGTCTTATAATGATTTCCCATCTCAAAAAGGCCTAATCAAATACTTGCTCTTTGTAATCAGCGATTCTTCGAGCTGTGTCAATTTCTTTGGTTTTCCAAATTCTTAAATCTATATTTCCAAGAACCTCAGTAGTAAGTTTCCGAAAAAATGGGTCTTGAAAAACCAAAAATACCAAAGTAATAATAAAAACCCTAAACTAAAATTATCTAAAAACAAATTTAAATATGGCGTAGAAAAACTCCTCCACATCGCTGTCAATAGGTAGTATGCCTAAACGACTGGCGGCATTGCCATGCTGTATAGCAATGCTTATCCCCTGTCCAAGGTAAAAGCTAGTCCTTGGGTCACGCGAAGTGTCAACCAGATGTTTCGACGGATCTTTACGCCATGTTTTGTTAGCACTCGGACACAACAATTAGAGCATTGATTGTTATTGTATAATTTGATAATATTATGACATTGTAATAATTTTATTTACTATTGGAATTTTAAATTATTCTAGTTTTAAGAAGTAGTTCTACTAGCGACCCGCCCGAGCTTCACACGGGTGCAATGGTGATATTAAATATATTATACATATAAACCTTCCTCTTGAAATCTGTCTATTAAAAAAACCGAATCTAAATCCGTTGCGTAGTTTTAAAGATCTAAGCATACATAGGGACAGACAGCGGGAAGTGACTTTGTTTTATACTATGTAGCGATTAATCGATGTTTAATGCAGTTATTTTATAATAAACAAAGATCTACAACTATTACAAAATAATGGTTAACTCAGTTACGAAACGTGAGGAAGTTTGAAACATTTTTATGGATAAAGTAACCAAGCTCTGTACCCAAACATATGACTGTGTACAACGGTATTACGTTTGCTTCGTGCCAGGTAGCGAGATGAGCTAAGCAGTAATAAATCTCTTAATATTTATGAGATTTTGTGTTACTCTTCAGCAGCGATCTGAGAATTTTATTAGGTACCTAAATGTGTTATTTTGTCGTACATCCAGTACGCTTACGTTTGGTCGGTGTCAACCGGTAAATTATCATATCGGCTTTTTGAATTATTTGATAGGTTCTCGATCTCTTTTTATTTATTTTCCCCCGAAAATCTCCAATACCCATTTATATAAATCCGCTGTAAAAAAATATTAAGTATGGATTCTAATGTCATTGCGTTGGGGGGCCGCTGACTGAAAAGGCTCTTAATAAACTAGTGAGCTTCACCATCAACGATTGCATCACTGCTTACCATCATGAATTGTAGTTACATGGTAGTTTATGTCATTAAAAAATGTATTTCATTTAATTTTATTAAGAATCAATATATTAGATCTAGATTAGATTCGACGGCGTGCACTGTTCCCGCGCACCTCAAGGAGTTGTCGCGCACGGTTACCGGACGGCGAGCTACCCATTGCTCACCGTCCGCAAGCTCGTGCATATGGTGACCGGAAATTGGAATCGGGAACCAGGTGGCGGCTGGGGCGTGAGGGCCGTTGCTTTGCTAGCTTTACTGCTTCGCAGAAGGAGCCGACCGCCTGCCACTCCTCCTCGCTTCGGACCAAGGCCTGTACCAAGGCCCGGCGCGAGAGATCGCTGCCGCCGATTGCCACCACGAGGACACGGCGGTGCTCTGCCCAAGCGAGGCACACCTCTACCGTGTCCTCCGAGCGGTCCACAGAGTAGTGACACCCGGGTGGGAGATTCTTATCTTGCGTTTCCAAATTGATTCGATTTCGTATCAAATCCGTAGACTAGACTTTTGACACCAGACAGGCCATGACAGTCCGAAACAAGATTTACAATCGTGTTGAATATAATAAGTACTAAAATGAATTTCAAATTTAATATAACGTATTTTGATGTGGAGTTACACTGTGGTAAAAACTGAAATCATCATCATCATCATCAGCCTTTTTGATGTTCCCACTGCTGGGACACAGGCCTCCTCTCTAAGAAAAGGAATGGGCCGTAATCCACCACGCGGGCCCAGTGCGGATTGGTTGATGTCACATGTCTTCGAATTTTTGGTTCTAGGACATGCCGGTTTCCTCACGATGTTTTCCTTCACCGTTTTGAGAGCAGTGGTGATGAAATAAATTACACAAAGTAATGCGCCTGGCCGGGCTTGAACCAGTGACCTACCAATCGTAAGTCGGGGCCGTTACCACTCGGCCACCACTGCTCTCACAAACTGAAATACCATCATCAATGCCAGACAACATTGATGATGTCGATAACAGCTGTCACGCATGAGAACAAAACAATGAAAAATCTTTTTAGAACTCCATCCAAAGAATTCGATTCTAACACATTATTACTTACTTCTGCCAGCAGTTAGCCTTAATAGAAAATTATATCAAAGTACCGTGGTCTACCCGTGTGCCCTTTAATTCAAATTCCTTCATCTGTTAATCCTTTCGCTCCAAACAAGAAGTAACAAACATAAACCACTTCTTGTTACTAAATTCCTAAGAAAGACATATACGTCCTAAGCCAGTACAACGTGAGCTCGAAAAATGGATGTACGATTAACGCTGATGTTGGGCTTCAGCGTATCGCATAAGCGTACATTCGAAATAAGGTACAGTACGACCGACGGATCTTGGCGCGCCTGAAGTTCAGCAGAACCTCTGCGAACTTTTGCGCATGTACACTCGTAAAAAGAATTGTTTTGAGGCTTTGAATTTTTTTTTACCGCAATACGAATAAGTTTCCTAATACTTTTAGTAACATTTTATATACTTGTATATGTTTACTCTTATTATTTAACCCCTAACTATAGCCGTGGGTCCACTGGGCCCACAGAAGTTATAGTTGCCTTTATGTAACTGATTTGTAACTAAATCATGCATTTTAACTAAGAAAATATTTTTTTATAGTTTTTTTTTTTTTAATATTAAAGTTACAATTTCGTTTACTAACAAGAGAATTCACTATGTTTGTATATCTATTACGTTCAATATCTCCTAAAAACAAAAATCAATAAATTCCAAATCGATAAAATCGATTACGATATTTGATTCGATAAACGGTCGATTGTGTTTTCGTAGTGTCAATCTCTAGCCTACATCTCCGCCCCGTGCACGTCACCTCATGCCACCATTTTGTTCCTAAAAAACATTTGTGCGCAGCCTTCTGCGCAAAGTTCGGGCGCGCCATTATCCGTCGGCCATACTGTAAGTCGCAGTAGACTTTTGTCGCACAAGTATTAATCGTACATCCATTTGTCCAGCTCACATGGTACATTCTCCTAAGCTTATTTTTTTTAAATGTTACTGGCAGGTACGACTTTGAGTCTTAAAAATGTTTAACGGTAACTTCTCAAAAGTCGGTATGGTAACTTCCCCCGTGAGGTGATGAATGCCCAAGAGCCCGATTATTAGCAAAAATATTCTAATAGCCTCAATACTAAAACAAACCAACTTCTGAATTTAAGTTGCCGAGTTTGAAGCCGCTAGAGCGGTCCATACGCAACTTTGACAAGTTTCTTAATAAGACTGTTTCAATTCATTGCGTGTTTCTTCATTTTGTTCTTCGGAATCATGGTTTCAATTGGGCAATTAAGGATTCGTAATTTTCTTTATTCTTGAGGCACGTGTCTTTCGAGTTTTGGGAACGAAAGAAGCATTTTAGGAGACCAATTAGATGACTATTCAATTTATTTTGGTAAGAATCTTTCCTATTAAATAATTTTGTCTTCAATACTTACATTAATAGAGTCGGTAGAGGAGGCGATCGGCCACAACAAGCTCTTACGGCCGGCTCTGTTCTGCTGGCTAAGCCAAGTTACGACCGCTTCATGTCTCTTCTTACAATCAGTAATGCCTTAGCGTATGTGCCATCTTGACCATAAAAATAAAGGGTAAAGCGACAAACATTGTAGAAACTATTATATAATTTCCTTCTATAATTTTGGACGATGTGAACTTGGCTACGAATTTTGTTGAGATGATGTCATTCCCATACATTTGATTAATTTTCTAATAGCTTGCAGGCCTATGATAAGGTGCGATAGGGAGTAGGAAGTAATCAAGTAATCGCCTCCTTCTGCAAAGCAGTAAGGAGGGCCGCAACCGTAAGGGAATAGACATCCTAAAACCCCAACTTTCCCACCCTCAAAAATAAATGTGATTTTTTCAAAATCAAAAATTGAAAAGAATTGACATTCTGTTAGTCAACCCAACTATCTTTAGAAACTGACCTGAATCACTGGCATTCATAGTAAAAGGTACTGATTTTTAATCTATTACGTGAGCCCAGTAACTGCACTGGACCCGCATGACTGGCTTTCTTACAGTGATTTCTTTTACCGTTTTGAGAGCTGTAGAGATGAATTAATGTCCTCAATATAAAACATCTGCTGGATTTAGCTTGTGACTACCTCGGTAGATCAGCTTGTGCTCACTATTGTCTTTACAGGGTCACCACTCCTTTATGATGTATATCCCTGTATACATTTTCTCAGAATAACTTCAACTTCTACCTTTCATCATCATCATCTTCCTGCCCTTGTCTCATTTTACTCGGGATTGGCGCAACCAGTTTTTTATTCCATTATATCATGTCAAGAGTCACGCTATCACTGACTCCCTTTTCTTTCATATCAGTCCTCACAAATTCATCCATGTTTTCTTTGTTTGTGTATAGAGAGTGTCCCTCTCTATATACAAACAGTGCATGTGTTTATACGTCCTCTTCACATGACCATAAGTAGACAAACGATTTCTTTACAACTTACTCACTGGCAACACTTTCAAACTTCGTCTAACTTTCTCATTTCTTAAATTATCCATTGTCGTCACTCCACTTATCCATCTCAATATTCCTATGCCTGCTACACATAATCGTTTTTCATTCATCAGTCTTTTTAATTACTTTATCTACTTGTATTATAAAACTAACAGATAAGAGCCTAATAACCCGAGAAAAAGAACAGCCTCTAACAAAGGACCTTAATTACAGAATCTATGAGAATAATGCCTTTTTTCTACGCCATTTCATAAAGAAAAGGACCACGATATCAACCTAAATGGGGACGATAGAATTCCTAATGTCTTGATGCACTTACAGTAATTAATAAAGATCAAAGAGACGAGTTGGGGTAGCAAGGGTGATGTTCTATGATCACGTTATATATGGGTTTAGGGAATGTTGCCAGTAAATTCGGATTGAGGAAAAAGTGTTCTATAGGTAAACTGTTACACCATGTAACTAGCATACAAGATGATTGACCCTTTAAATGCATACGTCAAATTAATCTGATAAACATTTTCGTGTCGTATTCGCCAGGGTCGTATATTTACGACCAAATACATCTCGTTTAACTTTTCCATTCTCAGGTGACCGAAGAGCGGTTGAGATGGAATATTTTCACGGTTTTCTCATGAGCTGTCATTATATTTTTTTTTAATTTTTGTTTATTTTGGTTCACTGATTTACAACCCTGAAGTGCCTTTTGTAATTTTAGTTAAATATTTTGTTAACTTTATAAATTTGTATGCCTTAATGGTTTTTTTTTATGGTAGGTAAAATCATCCAATGACAAATCCCGCCCTTGGGCGGAGCGGGAAATAGTGTAAGACTCTTAATGACTAAAAACTTATCCCGTTCCTTCGTTGCCTATCATGCCGGGGCTGAGCCTTCCTTTTGACCCCAGCAGGCTTCGTCCCTGCCTGCTTGCAGCTAGTAGGCTGGGCATCTAATGCCTTAATTTTGTAACTTCCTGCATGCTAAAATTGCATATATACACAGGTTTTGACAAATAAAATTACATTTATCTTTACTGGTCGCTAAATAAAATTATATTTTGTGTGAAAATATATTCTTTCTTTAAAAAAAAAAAAAACGAAATCGTTGCCCCACACTAGGAATTACTTATGTGTCGTGGGTGCGTTGACAAAGATATTAATACACAAGCACAAATAAAAATAAATAAAAAATCACATTTCCGCTTTAAATTCTGAGGGTGATAATATTCATCACATAAAATTATTAAGGAAACAATTATATGTTGATCTCAGCAATAAACAAGAGACTACAATGGTTTTGCTTAGCAATCACCACCAGTACCTATGTATCAGACAAGATGTGAACGTAGCGAAAACGTTTCTGGCATCTAGTGTTCTGCTCCTATTTTTGGCTAGATTCCATGGATAAAGGAGTTTTTTTAAGTAAACGTGAGGTAAACAAACGTAATCTCTTGAGTGTTGTGTGGCAATTTTATTTGTTTCATGAACGCCGCTTCGCTTTGCAATCGCACTGGCGTTGAATTTCTTAAGTATTACTTATAAAACGTCAATCACAACTCAAAAGATTGAATACTTGGGTTTTCAAAACGGATCTAACGATACTTTATTGTATAAATCCGTTTGTTTGTTTTTTTTTTTGGTTTGGGAGATATGTGGTAATAAAGAATATTACATACATACAAGATTCGCGCGAAAAACATAACCCTTTTTGCAGTCGGGTAATAAAAAGGCATTGCAAATTGTCTTCTTGTTGAGAGCTATATGAGTTTCTGCAGTTTTTAATAATGCATTGTCTATTCCGGAATAACCATAACAGAATATCAAAATTCTATTTTCAACTTAACTTGGGTACCGAGATATAAAAAAAAAATACCTTTTTAGAAAGCAAACTGTTCGGTCGAATAAATGCTTTTAAGTGTTTTTTTTTTTTAATTTAGAATAGAATCAGAATTTGAAAAAAAAAAAAAAAACGAATATTGGAGCTAGCCAATTTTGAAGGACCATACAACAGGAGTCAGACCGTCGGGTAAGAACCGAGCCCGAGTACGTAGGTTCCACACGCACCTCAAACATCAGCAAAACCGTAGGGGTCCAACAAGTAAGTTTTAAAAGTGTTACCGTGGTCCTGGAACACAAAGAGAAACTAAAGGATAGTTTTTTTTTTTTAACGTAGGTAAAATCATCCAATGACAAATCCCGCCCTTGGGTGGGGCGGGAAATAGTGTCAGACTTTTACTGACTAAAAACCTACCCTTCCATTCATTGCCTTTGTTACCGGGCCCGTGGTGACATTCTCACATAACCTTTGGCCCCAGTAGGCTTCGGCCCTGCTGGACCCCTACAGTTTGCTGACAACTCCTTGAGGCGCGCGGGAACAGTGCGCGCCGTAGACGACTTGAGCTCGGACCGGTAAAGGATACAGTGGGTTTTAGTCAATAAAAGTCTGACATTTTCTCTCACTCCACCTTAGAGTGGGAGAAGTCATTGAAGAGTGGAGAAAAAATGTAACAAGACTGTCTCAAAATTTAAGTATCAAAATGTTGCGGTCCGGAGTTTCTCTTTATACAGAACAGGCCATCTAGCCAAGTTACAATCGTTTCGTTTAACGCGAACGCTTGCAGTTGGCCACGCTCCAATTCCTTTGTTCTGACGTCATCTCAACAAATGAATTGGTGGCGTGGTCAACTCCAAGCGTTCACGCTAAACGAAACGATTGTAACTTGGCTAGGGGGGCCACATCCTAGAAGCTTTATCTTAGAGCCCACGCCCTAAGTTTCTATAATACCTACCTACCAACTTACGAGTATCTTTTATCATAACTCGAAAAACTTGGTTTTAATTAACACTTCCACGAATTAATGATAACTTTGTCCTACTCTTCAGAGACCATTTATCTTGATTTTACGTAAACACAAAGATTCTGAGACACTCTTGAAAATTCGGTTTGCTTACAAACTTGTGTAATTGTTTCGACAATATTAGGTTTCGGTTCTAATTAAAGGTTTTGGGGTTGTTTTAATTAAGAGAAAGTGTTACAAGGATTTTAATTAAGTAATGGTTGTTTAATAATAATCAGATTATTGATTGCGATATTAAAAGAGCACAGTAGCAAAGCTAAAGACGAATTGAGCCCACGTATGCTACGCATTATGATATCAGCTAAGGAATGAAATTCTCTGCCGGAGTCTGTGTGATCATGCTCATCACACAAACATTTGTCCTGGGTCACGACCTCCGGCATAGCAGTCAGGGCCACTAACCACTCGACCAACTAACAGGCCAGTCAAAATGAGGAATGACTAATGGAGATGTAGTTTATAATTCTCCCTTTTCTGACACAGAAAGAAGAAAAAAAGAAAGGAAAACATTATTCGCGGGAATTTACGTAATATAGGTCTAACTTATAAATTTTAATTATAAACATAATTATTATAGGCAAAATATGCAACACGCTCGCGCAAAACGGTCGAATGCACACAGACTTTGACTAACATCCAACAGTACAAACTTGAGGTTAACAACAGCTATGGAGAGTACACTGCATCATTTGACTGGCCTGTTGGTCTAGTGGTTAGTGGCCCTGACTGCTATGCCGGAGTTCGTGGGTTCGATTCCCACTCAGGACAAATGTTTGTGTGATGAGCACGATCATTTGTCCTGTGTCTGGGTGTTATTTATCTATAATATGTATGTATTTAGAAATATATAAGTATGTTTATCAGCTGTCTGGTACCCATAACACAAGCTCTGCTTAGCTTGGGACTAGACGGTGTTGTGTGATAGTTGTGGAAATATTATTATTATTATATTATATTATTATCATCATCATCAGCCTTTTAATGTTCCCACTGCTGGGACTCAGGCCTCCTCTCTAGGAGGTAATGGGCCGAAATCCACCACGCGGGCCCATTGCGGATTGGTGGAAGTCACATGTTTTCGAATTTTTTGGTTCTAGGACATGCCAGTTTCTGAGAGTACACTGCGCTCTGGTATAATTTGTTTCTAAGACATGCCGGTTTTCTCACGATGTTTTCCTTCATCGTTATAAATATCAAATAATAACAAGTTATGAAAAACATTTTCATTTTGAAAAGCTTTATTGAGTTTACAATAAAGCTACCAATCTCAAGGAAAAATTGGACCTAACCTTTAGACACAACATTTTTTGTGAATATTTTTTCTATCAACTTACAACCTTTCATAAACAGCTTTTCAATGAAAATATGATCGCTGTTGAAAATAAAAATCGAGGAACAAAATATTGGCTGGTCATTGAAGATAAGCTACTCAACAAAATAGCGAATTTATCGTATTATACGGCACGGAATTCAAGGATCATCATTTTTAGGCAAGTTAATGTAACTCGTGGAAAAAGCTCGTTCGTTGGGAATCATACCTTAGGCTCGGGCTTGGGGACGGTGAGCAATGGTTAGCTCACCGTCCTAGTCAATGGGACTTTGTGTTTCACGTGTGCCCCAAAGAGTTATCAGAATAAGGGACGGGGCGTGTTAAATCCGATGTCTGCTAGGGTTGCAGGATTGTATTTGAAAATTTTCTATCATTTATTGAAGAGCACCATAATTTATCTACAAAGTTCTCCATCAAATTTTCTCCAAATTGAAAAAGGATCAAGAAGAATAAAAAAGAAATCATCAAAATTGGTTAAGATGTTTCGAAGATATCGCTGAACAAGATAAAAAAATACATTTAGTCGAATTGAGGACACCTCATTTTTTTGGAAGTTGGTTAAAAAGCTCTACGAAGGCCTATATGCTTGTAGATCCTATATGGCACTATGACGCCACATAATACAGCCTCACCGTATTACAGTTTTCTGTGAAATTAAAGCATATTTAGGGTGACTGGTATTTATTGAAGGATACATAAACACGTGATTGTAGTCATGATAACAACTTTTACTATGAGACCAAACCTGAAATCGCGAAAAATTCAGCCTAGTTCAGTTCATTTTGACCAGTTAGGCTAACATAAATGTATAGACCAGCAAATTTTTTTTCGCGATTTCAGCTTTGGTCCAAGAGTATAAGTTGTTTGTTATCATGACTAAAATCACGTGTAAGTATCGTTCACTAATTACCAGTCACCCTATATACAACAGCCCGAAATCAAATATCGGACAGTTGCGCAAACCAGACACAACACCAGTGTGATCAAAGGATCCTCCTTTTTCAACGGAGTTATATGGGACTTTACATCCTGTTCCCCACTAAAACTCATCAAAACATGTCAACGAAGAGAATTTATACTAACAAAGACTTATTATATTTTTGAAATAGAGTTTTATTGTAATGAAGTATTTTAGTCATGAAAATGTGTCACTTCTACGTTATAAAAATCTACATGGATGACATGTCATTACACTATGTTGAACGAAACGCGTAAGTGCTAGAAAATTCATGGCGCTGTTTTGGCTGCGAAAAAAGTATCCCCTATAAGCTATCTTGGCGCTGTAAGTTTTGAAAGTTTTGTTAGACGACATAATGCCATTCTAGCGCTGCAGCGATTTTTTGGTATTTTGATACTTTGGTACATTTCAGTATTTTGACAAATGGTTTATATGAACGTGCTTGTCTATCGCAAGAATATAGATCGATGGTTGCCACACAGGAACCAATAATTCAAAATCCTGCATTGCGGTTCAGAGTTCTCGGCGCGATTAAAACTCATAACAATCTAACATCTGGTTTATGTCAGATTGTTATAAGTTTTGATCGCTGCTTTTTTTTTTTATTGCCGCCAGACAGCTGCCCGGATCAGACAACAACGTCCATCTGTTCGGAGGATCCTTGGTTTTTGATGAAGGTTTACGGGAACCAAGACCCTGTCTCCCTGGCTTATTAGTAAATAAGTTAAGTCCAGAAAATTCAACTAAATTGGTATTAAGACCTAAGTAAGCAGCGGGGGACGTTAAGAACTTCACATCACTTTTACTTGTTTCATCTTTCATCATTGTGTGTCTGTGTGCTAATTAAATGTGATTTTTTTTTTCTTTGTTTCTTATATTTGTGCATAAAAATAAGTTTACATAGAATTACAATACATTTGTAAATGTTATGACAAATCCTGTGACGGTCTTGACAAAAAAGTGAAAATTTGTTTGGCCACATTTTTTTCAGAGAAATTGTGTGACACCTCAAAAATTTCCCAGACAAAGAAGAAACAACATTGATTAATATAGATACACGCGTGCGTGTTTTTCCACCATTTTTTAACAGCGGGACCCTTTTGTTACTCACTTTAGACGAAACGTGACTGCTTTGTGCTGTTATTTTGTCGGCTTTTACCACTTTCATTCATACAACAAATTGCTTGGGATATTGACTGTATTCATATTTATGTTTTCTTTTTGAATACTCACTTCAATCTGTCCCAATAAAATAAATAGAACTGTTTTAGAAGTGCATTAATAAATGTATTTAATTTACCAAAGAAATGTAAAATTTTAAATAAATGATTTTTTTTTTGTATTCATGCTTTTTTTTAAGTGGGAAATCATCCAATGACTACTGATTTAAAGACAACTCCTTTGTTTCTTCTTTACCAAGCGTTCCGGGACCCTGGGTTTTCCTTTTAGAAGCGAATCCATGACCTCAGTAGGCTTCACGCTGCTGAGCCCCTATGGTTTTGTTGACGTCTCCTTGAGGAGCGCGTAGAACATGCGCCATTGGTGACTCGGGGTTGGTCCGGACGGTTACCTATAGCTAGACGGCCGGATGGCGCGCTACCCATTGCTTGCTGTCCGCAAGCCTGCGCCTACGGTGCCTGGCGTTTATATAATAAGTATTTAACACACAATCTCCTTCGAAAAAATAATACAATTAGGTAATCTCCCTTGCAGAGGTGTAGGTAACATGGGCTAATTTAGACGTGGGTGAAATCGAATCAACCAGGCTTTTTTCTTTTCCCGCTCTATTGAACTTGTTCACAGATTATAACTCGAATCAAAGTTTTATCATAAGAAGTTGATGTTTTTAGGTCTCTGGAAATTCATTGCACAGTTTGCTGATTGTGTGGGCTCATATAATTTTTTGTTGGATTATTATAAAAACATTTACTCACTTTGTGGGACAGATTAAATTAGCTGAAGGTTATCATTACCATGAGGAGCTTACTGCGATTACCAAAACCCGTCACTGTCGTGATAACAAAACTGCACCCAAATCGGTTAAACCAACTAAGTCTTAGAGATAAGATAAAAATTATATTTTGTGTCATATCTAGAGTGGCTATACAGGTGAATTTTAATTCATTCGTTACCTTGCAAGGGGTGAAGTTACTCATGAAAACTCACGACTCTAAAATATACAACATGTAACTTATAACATTGTACAAGTTACATATTACATGTTACATGTAACTTACTTACATGAAATAAACTCAAATTTTGAAAGCATTATATTCGCAATCAGTTACTAAATCGATTTCAGGCTTTTATTTTAAATGGATATTTTTTTCCTAATTTTATTATAGAATTATTTTAAAATAAAAAATACCTATTTTGAAAATTTCTTGATTACGTCACTGGCGTGTTTGTGTGTGCGTTTATAGATACCAATACCGATGTGCTACCAATGTAATGTGTCGATGCCCATATTATTTACCTATTAGGATCTGATTAAAAAGAACTACCTAAGTGTATCCAATTAAAATTTCAATACTTCAGAGGGGCTGTTTTCCACACGTCGAGCATGGTTTAAAAGATGTTTGATGAAAATGAAACGCGAAAATAGACAGATAACGCTTGAAAACTCTGTTGGCGTTCGATAATTCCGTCATTTACTCGAATATTTCACTAAACTTATTCCAAGAAATACGTGTTTTTTTTTAAACCCTTTGTCCCAAAAACTGTCACTATTTAGAATCTCGATTAAATGTGAAAGACTATTGTAGATATAATTTTTTATATTTTTTTATTAAAATAGCATATTTTCAAAGGTCTTTACTGGATAAGTTTACACAAATTTATGTTTTTTCTTTCTATAAAAGTCTAGATAATAATAATATCCACTACATATCAGTGTATCCAAAATATCTGGTGAAAGATGTGTAATAACATCATTATCACGCAAGAGCGATGCTATGAAAATATACCTCGGATTGGTCGCTATTAAGTTATTAATTTTCTAATGATGTGTATAGGGATGTGCATTATATAATATAATAATAGTAAAAAAAATAAGTTTTATACATAAATAAAATACCAAATTATGAAAGAAACATTTTATTTTTTTTATAATTTTTCACTAACAGTGCATTCACAGTTAAAGTTTCTTACGCAAGAAACTATTTTTAATAAAACTTAAAAATTAAGAGTAAAATAAAGAATATAGGTACATACATTTTCGAAACAGCGTGAAATACAAATAGCTTACATTGATAGTGAAATATATACTTTTTCTCTAATTTTATTAGACTTAAAGATTCGTGACAATTATTATTATTATTTTCTACAGAAGGCCGTGTCCTTAGGCGTTAATAATAATTAATCAATAATATATAAAACAATGAAGATTATGCTTTACTTACTGATGCACAGAAGTATTCTACAAGATTTACATTTTTTTTAAGGACAGAGTAAAATTTCACGTTATTATACATACCTATTAAGCCTATATAAAGTGTATATGAAGTTAGATATATATGATGTACAAGTAATGAAATATTTTCTAATTATGTTTTTTTCGATAAATCCTATGACATTTTAAATCTTTTTGTTAGTTCTATAATTTCATACGAATTAAATTAAAACGCTACATAAACTGTGTTCCAAAATGAAATTAAAGATTGTTTTTTTTTACAGTAAAAGCTACTCAATTTCTAAGTATTTATAATCTACGTATTAATAAAATGACAATATTAATATAACTGAAACCTTTACTTTTTAAATTTATAATATTATATCGTATATTATACGATACATTTTTCCTCTCAAGACGAAAAATTGCATTTGTATATTGCTATATTTCTGATAACTGAACATAGTTTGTATTTTTTTTCGGAGTTAATGAGAGTGTATTCTTTATTGTTAAATAAAGTAGTTACAGACTATTATTTTCCTAGTGATATTTAAGATGATGACTATATTGTGACTATTGATGACTAGACAAAAAGTCTGTTATTTTACAACTCTGCAGTTATTTTTTAATTTTTAAAATTAATTACCAATTATTTTATTTTGCAGAAATTTTACGTTATTTTTTTGTTATTATTAGTCTTAAATATTTGTTTAAACTGCAGAGTAATATTAAATAACAGCCCACTAAATTACTTAGAATTAGTGACTAGGTGAGAGTTTTAAAAGTAACCTATGCGATATGTGACGCAAACGCTTTAAAATATAGCATAATGAACCTTAGCCTAATAAACATACGGTTTATAATATTAAAACTAGTACGCTAAATCACAACACTGCAAAATTTAAAGATGTTCACGAGTGGAATGTATGTTACAACAGTACTTATCGCTGTATAAATAAGCGAATGAATTTAACCTGTAAGTGTACAAATCACTTTTTCAAGAATATATTGATTTGGGGAAAGCCATTATGGTCTTTATGGGGTCACTTTAAAAGAGTATTGAAGGCGAAAATGGTGTAATATGGGAGTTTACTGCTCACGATAAATCAACGAAAGTCAATATTTATTTGGGCTGGTGCTTTGGTAAAGCCTATGAAATAAAGTTGACTAAAATCTTTGGCTGGAGGAAGTACAGGGTAGAAAAAATAAGTACCAGGCCTTGGATGGAAAAGTTCACTAAATTTTGGTGTCAAAAATTATATCTTAGTTGAAACACTTTAGTTTGATATAAATCCGTAAGTATACTTTTTATACTTTACTATCTGACCCGGCAAACTTCATAGTCTTCACAGTCATCTAATAGTCGATATTTTTTTCATGGATTTTTGCATATTTTTTCATGGACCTTCGCTGGTGTGTCACGAATATTCCAATACCAAAATTGGTCAAATCGGCCCAGCCGTTCTCGAGTTTTAGTTGTAGACTAACGAACAGCTATTCATTTTTATTTATAAGAAGATATCTGATAGTATATATTTTTGTATATATACTATTTTTTCCACTCTGTATAAAATTTTCTAAACCAATAGTTTTAGTTCTTGGTTCCTAAATGAGGTAAATTTACTCGTAGTATGCGAATGCAATGGCTTAAAATGCAGTTCTTGATAAGAAAAATAAGTACTATTTATTATTTTTTAATTACAATATCTAATAGTATTCAAAGTATCGCAGTAAGCACATTAACTATTTTAGAACATACGCTTTTTTGTAAGTATGTATATTGTTCAGAAGTCTTATTATATACAATGCTTAAGACTATTAATAAATATCATAAATTAAATATAGTAAAAAAGTTTCTCGTTTTGAAAACCTTAGCGTCGAGTTAGGTACTAAAAGTTTTGGTTCCATTGAGAAATAAATGGAAATAAAAAATATAAATATATAAACATATTCATTTATATGACAATCCGCAAAAGTTATTTTTGCACAGTAAAAACTACAGAAATAAATTAGTTATGATTAGAAGGAGAAACAATTTTATTTCCTATTTATATTTTTTTTTGTTTCATTTCGTTCAATATTTGTATTTCTAAAAGAAGTCAAATAATTTTACTACGCTGGAAACTACTAAATTTTAAAAACTGCAAACAAAACAATTTAATTACACATAAATGAACGTATGAATTCGAAAAAACCTACAATTATATTCGTTCCAACTATTATATGCTATAATGACGTTATGACTTCAAATATATTAAGATTAAGTAATAGCCTAATATAATCTGAATGAATTATTCTAGAAGCAACACATTTGCCTTAATCAGTTTATCTACAGCGTCGCTTTAAATCTATGTAAGTCGTAATTATCCCAGGTTCAACTTTATATACAATATATTCCTTACGATTATATAGTAAAGCTTCACACAGATCACTAGTTGTTACATCTATATGAAAATGTGTTGGTACAAACACGATAGTAGAATTACTTGAACTACTTATTTTATATGAGTTTAAAAGCTAGGATTCTCTTACGCAGTGTCTTATGGACGATACAATGCTACCGTGACCGCAAAGCAACGCGGCATTAATATGAAGATAGCGCGTGCCTACATGTTCAATCGCACGTGGGTGCGGATCGATGATAATGGAAGCGATGCGATAGCTAGTTGATTCGATATTTTTACACGAACTCTTGCGGTAAAGTGACTCGTCTTGGCAAAACCGGCGATTTTACGCGCATGTAAGACAGTGCTAGCGCGCCTCGTTGAATTTTCGTGAACCGCATCGCTCCGCAATTACAATTACGATGAATCGCCAACATAGGACGCTTTGTCATTTTCATCTTCGACTTAGCTATAACTTTTGGTGACGTTATTTAAAATAAAAAGAGTTTCACTGCGCTATTTATAGGTAATACAGTCCTGTAATATGACTGCATAAAGACATTTCTGTTCCAATGTGAGACTGAGATGAAACTAAACGGAACGAATAGTACTGTCCCTTTCTCATAATGGAATAATTATGACTCTGCTATACCATTAACTATGATCATAAATGTATTGTCACATCTGGTATGAAACAAAGCGGACCTCAGCTCAAAATGTCAATGCTCACTGATAAAAATTCATTAGTTACATACATTACAAACACATCAGTTACATCGCTATCAACATACCATTAGCTATACGTACGCAATATATCAGCATCTCCGTTTGCACTATAATTACATCTAATAGAAAAGCATTCAGCATCAACCACAACAGCCACGAAATTCTTAGCACTAAAAACGACAACGAAACACCTTAAATACAAAGAGTATTAACACCCGTGTTTATAAAGAAGTGATTACTTGTTACTAAGTAAAATCTTATTGAGTCATTACTTGACGTTTGAAATATTCATTCAAAATTTAAATTTTTCTTAGCTATAGAATACAAATTATTACTTAAGTAGTTTCTTTTACTCAAGAATTTAGTTTTACTGGTTTATAAATACGGGTGTAAAACTTCCAAGTCACATTTTTACAGAAAACAGTTGATGAACAAAGTTTTTTAACTAACGCTTTATGAAGCGATTACAAGATAAGTATTTACGATATCAACATTCTAAAATTTGAAACATTTCTGGTCTAGTTCTGCGACTCAGTTGCTCCACTGGATTCGTCGTTCTCAATATCATCTGGCTTTGTCTGTCCAATGTTGAACTCTTTTAACGCATCCTGTATATGTTTGACCTGTCAAAGAAAATTGTGTTACAAAATATTTTTTGCTACGAGTCGTAACTTAAAAGAATGTATTGAAAGTGAAACACAAATGTTGTAACTCGGATGTTGGTAAAAGAAAAACCCATAAAGATTCCTACAATATCAAACATTCATAGAAAAATCATAAACTTTATCCAATATCTGTAGGAAGTAAAAGTGAGAAAGTTGTCGAAATAGGAATGGTATATCTCTGACTTTGATAGAATTGAAAAGTTGTGTTTGTTTGATTTCAGATGTAATAAACCTTTCGGATTTATTTAACTTATTTCTTGAAGAAATAAAAAAGTTAGATGCCATTACACTATTTGTCATAGCATCTAACTTTTTTGCTTTCTAATTTTTTCTCATATTCCTTATCATTGTCATCCATAGGCTCGCGTATGATAATAAAAATTACATCTTACTTGTACAGCATGTAATGATGTGATCAACAACAGTGCATTTTCTTTTGTGCCTATTAGTTTTTATAAAAGAAAACAAATAATAAAATTGTACAAAACCATCACTCGTTTTTATACTCGTAAAACCTTATTTCAGCTTTCATGTGACGGACATAAAAAAATGATAACCCGTGACAATACATACATACCCAAAAAAATAATTACAATAGATTCCAAAACCAAAAAACTATGGATCGCTTCAGATTATAAATTATCAAAAACTATTGGACACATACTTTTCCCTTGTCACGTATACAAAAATGCGTTGAAATTTCGTGTAACGTTACTTTTTTATCTGTAAATGATGTAACAAGACCCTGTTCTTGAATTTTGGTGCATTTTATCTTTACTATTTTTTATTGGTTTGTTAAAACAAATACTTGTGCCCAATATTTTGGACTATGTAATAATTAAGGTAAGACAAATTAGAAATTTTATTTAGAATATATTATTTTGCTATCCAGAAGTTATCCTTATTATGATCTGACTAGAGCTAAAACTGCTAATGGTTGTGATTTGAAAACGAATATAAATCGTAATTATATTGTATTGCTTTAGTTTATTTGTATATATTTTGTTTCCATTTGCCTTTTTTTTCTCTTATTGAACCTGCCAGTATTTTTCTCTGCGTCACCCCAAGGGTGACTGGCCGAAAATTCCTATGACCGCCACTATATTTTTGCGAGCAAAAATAAATATTAAAAAAAAAAACGATGTATTTAGTCCCGACGTTGATGAGCTCGGTTTATTTCCCACTCAATATCAGCGTACAGCTCATTGTTTTTTTTTTTAATTATTACAAATCCTTTTGTATTCACTTGACCTTTATTCACGTCAAGGTTTTTATACTTTAGAAATATACAAAAACTTAAACTGAAGCCAGAACAGTAATTAGTTTTAAGTAGTTTATGAATATTCAGATCCTTGCGTAAAGCCTAGGTATATTATGAAATGATGATCTTATATAATTATATCCAACCTCATTAGGTATGCAACAAGAAGATTTTGTCTAAAGATACGGTTAACAAAATTCAAGCGAAGCTTTTTTAACTTTGAAATGTTTCTTGAGAAGACATTTTGTTTTTCTTGTTATTTTTCATCATTAAAACAATTTAAAAAATCTGACTGCCATTTTTATACATGCATAAACAATGATTGTTCGAAAAATTATTATACTACTTCGTCAAGTTAAAGTAAAATGTTACATATTTACAGGTATAATATTGATTAAAAAATATCGAAATATTTATGCTGCCTGGACATGCAAATATTATTTACCAAATGGTGAACTAAAAAAACTGTGTGGATACAGTTTATAATTGTGCTTCTTAGAGGTACGTACGAATACGTTTCTTAATAACTAAAACATAAAATATCACTCATCACAAAACAACAAAATAAAATTTTAAATATCACAACAGTAAGTCGCTTGAAATAATATCCTAAGATAAAAAAAAATAAACAACATTTTTCTTAACAGAAAAAAAAAAACATTCGAATTTCAAACTAAAATCATAATCAATCACCAAAACTATCAAATAAAATTCCGATGACCACTTCACTTCATAAAAAAAAAACTTACCTGAGAGGCAGCGGGGTCAGTACCAGGGTGCAAATACTTGTGAAGGAAATAACACGTTCCAGGAATGTCCTTGGGGAACGAATTCGGGAGACAGGAACGATCCCGAGCCTCCATCTCGAAACCCGGGAATTTTATTAGCCACCTGTCAAAAAAGTTTGTGTTAAGAAACTGTCGATCCTTTCCGTGGTAAGTGAATCAGATTTCTTGTACAGTCGACAAAAGATTTGGCTTGTGGACAAATAATAATATTAGCTTCTATCTTCAATAAAATAAACAATATATATATATATCTTTTAGTAAGTCTAGTATATAGTTTTAATTTGTAAATTTTATTTGTCATTTTTACTTATGGATCTTGAGGTCCTTGACCTTTGGAAGGCGTATGAGGGGCAGAAGCTAAATTGCAGAGACCCTTTGGACACTTAATGAAACGTGATACCAACCGGCGATTATCCCTGTAAGCGCTATGCTAGTGGTGCACTAGCCAAACTAGTCCAATCTAATAAGGACAATTCCCGGTTGGTGAAAAGCTATTGTGACATATGGAAAACAAAGACAAAAGGGCTATGGTTTTTGAAGTCTTAAGTGGACTGGTTACCAAGAACTTTGTTAAGACTATGGCCCCTAGTCAGTAAGAGTCTGACACTATCTCCCGCTCCGCCCAAGGGCGGGAGATGTCATTGGATGATTTTACCCATCACCAAAAAAAAAAAAAGATAAAAGACTATGGCCCCTGTCTGAACAATGTTATTATTATTCATCGATAAAAAGTCATTCAGTCAGTCTGGCGACAGACAGACGGACAACGGAGTGATATCTAGTGGTATAAATTTTTATTTTTATTTAAATTCTTTTTGTATCCAAATATTGATATTTTGACATCTTATTTTATTGACATTTGAATAACTTGTGATAAATGAAATACTATCGATGTGTAAAGAAAAAATAATTTTCTCTTTACAAATTGATAGTATATCATGTACCGAATGAACTGTCCGCGGGATTAAAACGACCAAAATTTAACGGTGTATAAATATTCGCACGACTTAAAAGTCGAATGCGGTGATACCATATGAAATTGTTACCACCAAAATGTACTTTTAATCTAGCAAACAAATCTTTTTAATTCTAATCAATAGAGTTCCGTTTTACCTTTTAGGTACAGAACTCTAGAAAATAGAAGGATAAAAAGAGATCCTTTCTGATGGTTGCCAGTTACCTACAGTATCTTTTGTTAATCGTACTTGTTATTCACCTGAGAGCTACTTTATAGAGTAATTGCGGTATTCCGAGTTTCGCTTTTGTAAAAGTAAAAGCGTAGGATGACAAGGTGTTTTCTTTGACGAGAATCGGAAAAGTTTTGTATTAAATCAAGTTTTGAATTAATTTATACCGTCCTTGATAAAATTGAATGGATGAAAATCTTGGTTACTTTATGATTGTAGATACTCATAATGAATACAAAATAATATCAGGTTTTTTTTCCGATATTTTAGGTACAAATGGATGTGAAACGCACGGAACCATTTGGTGTGGTGACACTTAGGGGAGCCTAAGTGAACGTTTTTTCAGCTGAAATGGTACAAACAAAGTAAATTTTTAATGGGATTGAGAGTCTTTTTGACAAAAAGGGCAAGTTAAGTTTAATTTCACCAAAATATCATTCGACTTTGATTCTATTCAAAATGTTACGGATGTTTTGTGTGCAAAAATTTGCCTCTATCGATATTCTCGCAATGCTGATCGGCTTTGAACGTAAAGAGTTAATAAAGGAGCACAGGTAGATATCAGTAAAAGTCTAGCAGTAGTGGTATTTATAACGAAGTATAAATACAAAAATTTTTGCTTAAGTAGTTACATTTACTCAAGTAATTAGTTTTATTTGTTTATAAATACAGATGTAAAACTCTCTCTCGCTTCATTCTAAGCGGGAGAAGTTATTAATGATCTCCCAAACAAAACAAAAAAATAGTAAGGATGACTGCAACAAAAAACTTAAAAATTCTAAGCAAGTTATCTTTCAAGTATTCTGATGCAGCTGGTGGCGTTTGTTTTAGTTATAACACCGATTTGATGCCACCGTCTTCTAATGTATATTTTATAGCAATCACGGCCTAGTTATGATGTTACAATAAAAGTGAAAATGGTTGTTAACCAACTTTAAATGTTAAACTTTTATCGTTATTAACTTAATTATAGATGCTAAATGGTCATTACAAATGAAACCTAATAATGATATTCAATACCTATTTAACGGAACATATTTCGCAGACATTTCTTCTTTCTTTTGCACATTAGATATAAATGATAGATAGATGTATTCTTTATTGTACACCAAAAAGTAAAATTACATTAAGAGCTTAAAATTACTACTTATTTATTATTATTACTTTAAATGATATTTCTTTTGCAAACACTTTTACACGTCAATATTTTTTTTTCGTCAGTTTAAACTAGATAAGACCGGTGTTTCCTAGCCGACTACCCTGACAAGAAACTTCAAAACAAACTCAGGGGTCACAGTCTCTTCAGTGAATTTCTGATGGTCAAATCGCATGAGAACTATGCAGATTTGTCTGATTTGGTCTTTTAAGAACCATACAGATTTGAGTGGACCTGTCCAGTCAGTGCAAGCATTTGTCAGTATTCGTGTAGCTCAACTCAGGACGGATATGGCGTCTGGTTACCACCACTGATTACTGTCGCGTCTTTAAAAAAGTTTTGGACAATCACAAAGCAGAGATTTAACTGGACCGTGTGATTTATAAACGCAACGTGCTCAAACAAAAGCAGAACGAAAAAAAGAAATTAAACAAAAATTTCAATGTCATGGCGTCGACGGATCATAATACCAGACCAAAAATAAATTAAAAAAAAACTGAAATGGACACAATCAAAACAGGATTTAAAAAATAACCAATGTATAAGACAAGTCCACGAGAATAACGCGAGGTAATTTTCCTCGGATTCGTGCGGAGGATTCGCCCGGGTGTCGCCACTGTGCGGAACACTCGGAGGACACGGTGGAGCACACTGTAGAGGTGTGCCCCGCCTGGGCGGAGCATCGCCGTGTCCTCGTGGGGGCGATCGGCGGCAGCGATCTCTCTCGCCGGGCCTTGGTTCAGGCCATGGTCCGTAGTGAGGAGGGATGGCAGGCGGTCACCTCCTTCTGTGAAGCAGTAATGCTAGCAAAGGAGGAAGCCGACCGCATCAGGCAGAGGCAACGGGGCGCTCGCCCCAGCCGCCGCCGGGATTCCGATCCCGATTTCCGGCCACCGTTGGCGCGGGCTTGCGGACGGCGTGCAATGGGTAGCACGCTGTCCGATCGTCCGGTAACCGACCGGACCGAGCCCAAGTCGTCGACGGCGCGTTCTATTCCCGCGCGCCTCAAGGAGCTGTCAGCACACAGAGGAGACCCAGCCTGCTAACTGCAGGCGGGCAGGGTCGAAGCCTACTGGGGTCATGGGTTAATTTCCGAAAGGAATACCCGGCCCCGGCACGATAGGCTACGAAGGAACGGGGTAGGTTTTTAGTCAGTAAGAGTCTGACACTACTTCCCGCTCCGCCCAAGGGCGGGATTTGTCATTGGATGATTTTACCTACCAGAAAAAAAAAAAAAACAATACAAAATATTTGCCCCACAATAAATTCTAGTCGGTTAAGTATGCACGTCATATCATAAATTTTTCATATGCCCATATAAAACCTCTAAAAAATGTATGCCAGTGAGGTCATAAAACACACACCCCTTTCACGCCAAAACTAATGGATCGTAACAGAAAAGTTGCAATGAATTTTCATGAACAAAGTGCCCTTTCTGACAGCACCTAATATACCTTACGTAAAATTGCCCGTTTTAGTTCGAAAAATTCGCTTTTCTAATGAAAATAATTAAAACGAAGTTGTTTTTTTTTTATTACTACGAAATTAAATTCGGTCAAATGATTTAGTTTTTAAATAAAAATGTTTAGTCCTTGGTTCGTGGATTGTTCTTTACTGTTGAGAGAGGTAATTTAACTAGGAAAAATCTGTTTTGAAAGAATCTGTTATGCCGAGTTTTAATTGAAGCAAAATTTGAAAGAATATCTGGAAAATTGGAGAAGTGCTGCTTTGTATATGATTGTTGTATGGACTCAAATGACCAGCATAACGTTTGCCAGATCAGCTAATTATATATTAAATTAAACTAAATAAAAACCATAAAAAGCAAAAGAAGAATACAGTATAATTTCTACCACAATGGCAAGATTATTTAAAAGAGAAGCCGCGAGCCTCAAACGCAAAGAGTAACTCAAGGAACCCAGGCGAGTTTTAGTTCGTAAAAGAAAGAAAGAAAAAAAAGAAAGAAAAATAATTTATTTGGTACAGTATAAGGCATGAACACATCAATTAGGTAACACAAAAAATAATAAATTAACAAAAACAAAAAAATAAAATAAAAATAATTGTGTGATTGACAATCTCTCTCGTTTCACCCAAAGCGGCTGTTGTTATTGAAAGAAAGAAAGAAAAAACGTTTATTCGTGCTTAACACAATCGTATAAATTGAAAATAGTTACATATTATGAATAAAGAAAATAAAATCTGTGCGAGGCCAAAAAGGCGCTTAGCTATTGGATGGTTTCCAACCCTCAAAGAAAGAAAGGTATATACATTATTACCTAAGTTTCTACAATAACTATAGTAGGCCATTACATCTATATAACCACTATTAATTCCCTATTCACTATTTTGAATGCATTGCATTCCCATTGATCAAAGGCAACATCAGTACAGTTCAGTTACTGATAAAGAGAATTATTCTAGTGCATCGAAGGATCCACCAAGCACTCTCCTGGATTAGCATCTATCTTCAGGAAATGTTCATGAAAGCAACGCTAAAGGCATGTTTACATGGGCAATTTACCTTTAATTGTAAAAAAGAACAACGGCGAAAGAACACAAGCTATTGTTATTGCACCTAGCTTTTTTTATGGTAGGTAAAATCATCCAATGACAAATCTCACCCTTGGGCGGGGTGGGAGATTGTGTCAGATTCTTACTGACTAAAAACCTACTCTGATGAGTTTTTTTTTTATTCTTCTCTATAAACAGTTTTTTGACAGTTCTGGTTTATTATGGACCATAGTCACTGGTAGTCTACATTGAAAAGAAAGAGATCCACGAATTCACGACATGTTTCAGTTATTTAAAATGTAAATCACTCAAATTTTGTACGTTTTTTTAGTTTGTTGTTCAATAATTTTAATTTACAGTAATTACAAAACGTAACACTTGTCTAAAATCTTTAAGAGGTTTATGTGACAAAGTGGAGGAAACAAGCTCACTCACAACGAGTTACATAAAATAAATTTTAAATAAAAATAAATTTTAAATCTTAAGATGTAATGTAACTAAAAGGATGTGACTAAAATACGATTCATTTATTGTTATTTTGGCATGTACACGACCTTTAAATAAAGATATTAGTATTAAAAGTCTTCAGTAACCTAGCTGTTAAAAAAGAAAAATAATGTGCGGACAGGCGTCACGCGTCAAAATTTTAACTAACAAGAAAATATATGAATTTTAGAAAAAGACTAAAGTTCGTAGTACATATATATCGATGACTAAACCACTGAAGATTCATTGGTTTTCATTTGCAACATTATTATTTATAACGCCATTAAAAATAAATAAAACAAAATCTTACTATTAAAAGGAAGTTTGACAATCATATCTATGGTTTTAAAACTCGATAGTTTTTTTTTTTTGATAAGAAAATCTTAACATAACTTGTCCCATTTTAGATGGAGCGAGAGAATGCTTTAGAATTTTGATGACTATAACCCACCTGTTTTCTTTTTTGTTTTCTTTCAGTTAACCTTTGCGTTTCAGGGCCACGATGACTTTTTCAAATAACCGACTCTTGAAATTATTTATTTTCTCTAACACGATTCACTGATTGCTCAATAACTACAGCAGGAGTTACCGAAACGCCAAAAATTCGCGAGTCCATGTAAGCACATCTTTAGACGGTACTGGTCCAATTCCCATTATGTACAACAAGGAATATTGCACAATATTAAGATGCCAATCTGTCTTGCCACGATCCATTGCCGTGATTTGAGCCATGAATAGAATTCTACCTGACTTGGGTAGTTGCCGTAGTGGGCGAACAATTTGAATTCAAGACGGGTTTGCGGCCATCATTCAACAAATTGCCCAATTGATTACGTAGTTGTTGAATTGTAGTACAGGGTCTGACTGAAAAATATGGCAAATCATTTTATAAAAGAAATTTTATTACTAGGTACAGATAATTTTTATACCTAGGTATAAATTGCTGTAACGTAATGTGCAAGGTAACATGAAAGACGAAGGCTGCCTCGTTACTAAGCAGATCTAGGGTGAGCTCCAATGGCATTCTTCGGACCTTGGCCGACAAGCGTGATGCACCAGTGATCAATCACTGGTTGCGATTGCTGGTGGGGCAGTAGGTGAAGTTTTTTATTTGTTACTAACCCTTTTAGTCCGCGCGCCTCAAGGAGCTGTCAGCTAACCGTAGAGGCCCAGCGTGCTAGCTGCAGGCAGGCAGGGCTGAAGCCTGCTGAAGTCAAGGGCCGTTTTCTGAGAGGAAGGCTCAGCCCCGGCATGATAGGCAACGAAAGAACGGGATAGGTTTTTAGTCAGTAAGAGTCTGACACTAGTTCCCGCTCCGCCCAAGGGCGGGATTTGTCATTGGATGATTTTACCTACCATAAAAAAAAAACTAACCCTTTTAGTTGATAAGTTTTTACTAACCATTGGACTCATGTTGTCTTTGAAAATATAAATTATTATTATTATAAATGTGGACGCAGTGCATGCACGAACCGAATATGTAGCACCTACTCACATAATTAAAATCTTCTGTTTGGGAACATAGTGGGAACGGTTCGCGCGCACAAGACGTCCGCACTATGGGAATTCTGTTACAATGCATGTTACTTAACAGCAATCTGTGCCCAGCTTAATGTAAGTCTGGCAATTTGATTATTTTCTACCCAAATGTCCTTTACTTGGACTTTGTTTATCAAGTCGTTGAGCTGTTTAGTAGTCATGAGTTGAGGCTTACGATTACTGACAAATGCGTGCTGTACTGGACAGGCCCATACAAATCTGCGTGGCTCTTTCCTCAAAACACCATCTCATTCATGGTTCTCATATGACTCAATAAATAAATAAATGATTTGACCGTTGCATATTTGCTGTATGCACTTTAAAAGAGACCCTTAAGTTTGTTTCGGTGTTTCCTCTCAGGGTAGTCAGCTAAGAAAACACTGGCCTCATCTAGTTTAATGTGATGAAAAAGTTGACATGTAAAAGTATTTTTGTCTATTTGCAAAATAAATATCATTCATCATGTGTCCCAGCAGTGGGAATATTAAAATGCTGATGATGATGATGATGACCATTCGTTATATGAAAACTACTGCATTTTATTAAATTGATTTCAGAAAGATTTAAAAAAATGTGAAATAAATTTATAAAGTCGGTGGAATCCGAAAAACGGCATGAATCAGATTAAAATGGGTACGCCATTTTAATCTGATTTAAATTCACATTAAATGATTTTGATTCCATGTGATACCATTGATGTTTGTTGAACAAAAAAAATGGGTGGCAGATACAGGATACTTGTGTACTATATTTAGGTTAAAACAAAGGGGTTGTGAAACTTAAATCTTTTTTAAAAGATAAACTATAAGAGACATGTTGCTTATAATTTATTTTTTAATATAGTTAACTACTAAAAAAAGTTATAAAGTTAACTACTACTAAAGTTATAAAGTTAACTACTATTAAAATATTATGTTGAAAAAATTTCGATTCTGTAAAATCAATTAGGATGATGAATTTTATTTTACATATTATTTGACATAATATGTAAAATAAACTAATAAGTAAACTATAAAAAAAACAACTATACAAAATAAACTAATAAATAACTAATATTATGCAAAAAATACTCTTCATAAATGAACAAAAATACACAAAGGGACGTTCCATTTGAACTCCACAAAATCCCAAATATTTCCATTACTTGCAAAATTATGAAAAAGTTCTATAATTAATTTAAGTAACTTACTCATAAGTAGTTGGACTGACGTTGATCTTCAAAGGTTCGGAGCCGGACTCGAACTTGTTGGCGAGAGTCACGTTGTGTCCAAAGAGACAGTATTTCAACATCGTCTTCCCGACCACTCCAGCGAGCACTGTTCCAGTGTGCAGGCCTATGCGCATCTAGGAAGGAAAGAAAAATAATCAGAGGTGTAACAACAATGTTTTTGGATACACTTACTCCTAAACCCACTCTTATACCACCGCTTTTAGGCACATAACTGACTGTTTTTTTGCGCTAGTGCTCACTCCTGCCATAATTTTATTAACATTTATCTAGCAAGCTGGGAGTGCGTCGACCCCCCCGAGTCGCACATAAACTACCAGGAGTCACGCGTTAACCCGGTTTATTTATGTCTTCGTAAGTGTCTTGAAAAACGTCGTTTGATACATGTGGAAATTTGTCTCTGCAGATAAGGCTCGGGTAAATGCCGCCTCGGTCACAATGACAAACTCTTTCCACCTGTATCAAAATGAACTATTGAAAATTAATTTGTAGTTTCAAAATATATTATTATTTCCTTTATTTATTGTATCACATATTTTTTAAATTTTTAAATATTTTTAACATATATACATATAAAAAAAAACATTTAAAAACATAAAAAATAGTGTCCCACCGGTATCGGGAACAGGGTCCAAGCTACCGGCGGTCAGGGCTCCAGAGAAAGGAACCTCCTAACGATACGAGCCGTGTCCAGAAGTACCGCTTTCTGAATCAAGCCCTTGATCCAGCCGCCTAACGAGAGCCTCCTAAGGTGTTGGTCGAGGCTCTTGGCTATTAAACCATTACCCGACACGACTATCGGTACAATGATCGCCGAATCCACTTCCCACATGTCGACAACCTCGCGAGCCAAGTCAATATACTTGATTTGTTTATCTTTCTTGACTTTCACGAGGTTCTCGTCATGCGGAACGGATATGTCAACAATCATTGCACGCCTCTCGTTTCGGTCCACCACCACTATATCAGGCTTATTGGCTACAATAGTCCTGTCAGTGATGATGGACCGATCCCAGTACAACGTGATATGACCATTATCAAGAACTGGGTCGGGCTCATACCTGTAGTACGGCACTTCCGATCCCACAAGAGAGTATTTCAAAGCAAGTTGCTGATGGATAATCTTGGCTACAAGGTTGTGCCTATGCAAATACTCGCCGTTAGCCAGACGAGAACAACCGGAGATAATGTGACGAATTGATTCTCCCGGACGGTGACACGCCCGACAGATGTCAACCGTGCCGTCCTTCACAATAAATCTCCGGTAGTTATTCGTCATGATAACTTCGTCCATAATTGCACAGATAAAAACCTTCGGTTTCCCCAAAGAGGTCACCGAAACGCAGCCAAGCTACGGACGCCAATTGGTCTACATCGGGCCCGTGTAGGGCCCGGAAAAAGCGTCCGTGAAGTTCCTTGCTCTGCCATACTTCCCTGCGATCGTTAGTGTCAAGCACTACCGGTTTGCGCCAGTTCTCCTTAGCCAAGGAGAGCGGGGTGAGTCCCTTATCCACTGCCACTACTATATTATTATTTCCTTTATTTCTTGTTTTACATATTTTTTACATTTTTAAATATTTTTAACATATAATATATAAAAAAAAACATTTAAAAATATAAAAAATAGTGTCCCACCGGTATCGGGAACAGGGTCCAAGCTACCGGCAGTCAGGGCTCCAGAGAAAGGAACCTCCTAACAATACGAGCCGTGTCCAGGAGTACCGCTTTCTGAATCAAGCCCTTGATCCAGCCGCCTAACGAGAGCCTCCTAAGGTGTTGGTCGAGGCTCTTGGCTATTAAGCCATTACCCGACACGATTATCGGTACAATGATCGCCGAATCCACTTCCCACATGTCGACAACCTCGCGAGCCAAGTCAATATACTTGATTTGTTTATCTTTCTCGGCTTTCACGAGGTTCTCGTCATGCGGAACGGATATGTCAACAATCATTGCACGCCTCTCGTTTCGGTCCACCACCACTATATCAGGCTTATTGGCTACAATAGTCCTGTCAGTGATGATGGACCGATCCCAGTACAACGTGATATGACCATTATCAAGAACTGGGTCGGGCTCATACCTGTAGTACGGCACTTCCGATCCCACAAGAGAGTATTTCAAAGCAAGTTGCTGATGGATAATCTTGGCTACGAGGTTGTGCCTATGCAAATACTCGCCGTTAGCCAGACGAGAACAACCGGAGATAATGTGACGAATTGATTCTCCCGGACGGTGACATGCCCGACAGATGTCAACCGTGCCGTCCTTCACAATAAATCTCCGGTAGTTATTCGTCATGATAACTTCGTCCATAATTGCACAGATAAAACCTTCGGTTTCCCCAAAGAGGTCACCGAAACGCAGCCAAGCTACGGACGCCAATTGGTCTACATCGGGCCTGTGAAGGGCCCGGAAAAAGCGTCCGTGAAGTTCCTTGCTCTGCCATACTTCCCTGCGATCGTCAGTGTCAAGTACTACCGGTTTGCGCCAGTTCTCGTTAGCCAAGGAGAGCGGTGTGAGTCCCTTGTCCACTGCCACTACATCTCGATGCATACCCACGTCGGCAGCTAGGATATATTCCCTGAGACTGCATACCTCGCGGTTGTGTAGGGTCTTAGCATTTAAAAAACCTCGACCGCCACACTTCCGCGGGATATACAGTCTCATCACCGACGATCGTGGGTGATGCATTTGGTATGCAGTCAGCAGTGTTCGGACCCGCCTATCCAGGGCGTCAAGTTCCGTTTGAGTCCATTTGAGTACGCCGAAAGAGTACATCAATACCGGCATGACCCAACCATTGAAGGCGCGCACCTTGTTTCCGCCTGAAAGAAGGCTATTGAAAACCTTCTTCAGGCGTCCAAAGAAACGCTCCTTCAACGATTGCTTCATGTCAGTGATATTGATGCCTAGAGCTTCCGACATACCCAAATACTTATAGGTTTCGGTTGAAGAGAGAGATCTCAGGTTTATGGAATCCGTGAGTTGAGTGCCCACAGATTCCACAACCTCCCCTCGCTTTACATGCATGACCGCACATTTGTCCACACCAAACTCCATCCTGATGGCACTACTGAAGGTTTCAGTTACCTTCAGTAGCTCCATCAGTTGCAGGTTGTTGGGGGCAAAAAGCTTCAAGTCATCCATGTAAAGAAGGTGAGATATAACCTGACCACCTCTCTTCAACCGATAGCCTAGACCTGAATTCTCCAGCAGTGTGCTTAGAGGATTCAAGGCTAGGCAAAACCAAAGCGGACTCAAACTATCACCCTGGAATATACCTCGCTCTATCCTTACAGGTTCGCTATTCCTCTGGATATGTCGACATCCTGGATAGCGAAGGACCGTACTCCATTTCCTCATACACGACATCAGGAAGGTGCGTAGTGTTGTATCAATTTTATACAACTCTAGCACCCTCATGAGCCATGTATGAGGAACAGAGTCATAGGCCTTCTTATAATCTATCCAACATGTCGATATTATTATTATTATTATGAGCCTGTAGTGTCCCACTGCAGGGCAAAAGCCTCCCTTCCATTCTTCCACTCTTCTCTATCTTTTGCCACTTCCGGCCAATCCTTTAGAAAGGAGTCCAAATCGTCACGCCATCTCCTTCTGGGCCTACCGCGTCGCCGGCTCCTGCTGTTCGGGATCCAGTCGTTGGTTGCTTTCGCCCAATAATCTTGCGACATGCGGCAGATGTGGCCTGCCCAGTCTCATTTTAGTTTAGCGGCTGAATATACTACATCTGCAATTTGTGTTTTGGAACGAAGTATACATAATATATTATTGTGGCTATTCAGTTATACAGTTAACACACGCTCGAATTTAGTACTACAGTTTGGTCCGTTCCGTACCAAGGTCGAGCCTGACTAAGCATAAGTTTGTTCCATCGTACCAATATCGTGCATGTGTTGATGTCATACTCCACCTTGTTATAACGGACCAAAACTGCTATACCAAGTTGGAGCGTGTATAACACTATGAGTAACGTGATATACATCAATGCAGAGACGTGGCTAGTATAATGGGCAGTCCAGCAATTTATTTTGATAATGATGATCAAAGTAATACAATCCTCCTTTGATCTATGTTATTGTCTGGTACTGTTGCTTATACACTAAAGCTGAGCCTCCACTTGAGACAAAACGTCTCATAGACAAAATTGTCTAACACTAACAAAAACTGCACAGCGATAAGTCTAACGACTGTCGCTTCCCTTTTGTATGTATGCGGGCGCTCACATCAAAGACAAAAACAGTCTAACGATGTTAATGTCGGCAGTGATGAAAATGTCGATATATCGATGTATCGATATTTATAAAAATATCGGTCTCGATGTATCTGGGAAAAGATATTGATATAATTATTTGTCATATTTTCCGAGATTTTCGGTTTGAAAATAATAATTTATTTAGTTCAGTCTAGCTTAATAATATATTTTTATATAATATAATATTTTTATAATAGGAGAATTTTAATTAAACCAAATTAAAATATTCTACATTAATTTATATTTTTACATTTCTATTTATTTATTTATTTAACATTTCATGTACACACAAATATTAAGATAAAAGAAAAGAAGAAGGATACAGAAAAATAGGTACATAGGTAATGCTTATTTCTACAGAATTCTTTTTTTTTTTGAGTAATTAAGTATTTGTACGTCATTACGATACTTACTGAACGCAAACTTAAAACGAAATTGTTTTGTCGCCCACTTGAGACGCCCACGTTATCGGTCCGTATCGAATAAAAGTATCGATACTTCAATGATATCGTTTCATCCCTAGACAAAACAGTTTCATTTTCAGCGTGCACCGTGTCGTAGACAAAAGAGTTTCGTTTTAAGTTTTGAGACAGGCTTGTCCGGAGATGCAAGACAAAACTGTCTGAAGACTGTCTCAATGTAATTTTATTTTGGTCTACAATAAAGAATAAATCTATCAATCTTGTCTCAAGTGGGCGCTCAGCCTAAGGTATTTTTAACTATGCCTATGGCATCCAATGATAAACTACTTTATAAGTAAATACTTATACAATGTAAAAACGTGTGTAAAAATAATTCATTGGACATCCAAAAATTCATCCACATTTTTGTCAACGGGAAAAGTGACCAGAAGTATCGTAGTATTACCAAATTGAACGGAAATTTTCAATAATTGCCAAAAAAAGTCCATCTCTGAAGACTGGTTTAGCTGGTTGCTGATATACCTAAAAACTAAATGAGCACTTGGACTCCATGTTCCCAAACGGCTAAAATATACCTCCTTTTTTATTTCACAACTATCACACAACGCCATCTAGTCTCAAACTAAGCAGAGCTTGTGGTATGAGTAGTAGACAACTGATAAATATACTTATATATTTATAAATACATAATTATAGATAAATTAGACCTAGACACAGAACAAATGATCGTGCTCATCACAAAAACATTTTTCCGGGGGGAAATCGAGCCCACGACCTCCGGCTTAACAGTCAGGGCCACTAATCACTACTAGACCACCAAGGTCAGTCAATGATGTCGTTATATTTGCTGTGTTTGTAGTTTTCAGTTATGTCAACGCAATATCGAATACTATCCAAGAGAATATAAGGCTTTATTTTGGTGCCAGTATTGTTAGAGTGAGAAATCAAACACTAAATTAAACGTAAAATTTTATTTCCCTAATCTGAAATAGCCTGAAGTGCAACTAAAATAAAAATAATAAATATTTTATGGCAACAATAAAATTGTGAAATAACTCATAAAACTGACGATATAACTATTTTAATGCCCAGGTTATATAATAACAAAGTTTATAGACTATATAAAGATATTAAAAACTCAAATATCAAGACGATATTTACGTAGGTATTTCCAGTAATCCTTATTAATTAAGCCTATTCGTGGGAGCTGAAATAAATAATTAACCTCATCTTTTTATAGATCCGTTATTTACTGTCAGTCTAGATTAGCCTTAAAATAATTTTAACATGAAAAAGCAATAAAAATATCACTACATAATGTAATAGTCAGTCTGTCTGAAAAAAATAAATGTTATATATAAATTACACCCCTACACAGAACAAATGATCGTGCTCATCACACAAACATTTGTGTTGGATAGGAAGCAAACCTACGACCTACAGCATTACAATCAGGGCCACTAACTACTATACCACCAGTTCAGTCAAAAGTGTTGAAAGTAGAAAATTAGCTCAAGGATAAAAATGTCCTTTTTTATTATTGATAGGTTCGCACTTGACCGCTATCTCACCTGATGGAAAGCGACGATGCGGTCGACGATGGAGCGCGCTTACCTAGAAGAAACCTATTTCAGTCTTAACTTAAAGATTCCCGGGTTGTAGCCATCAGGAAACACAGACTCCGGCAGGGAATTCCACTCCTTAGCTATACGCATAATGAAAGTGTTCCTAAAACGCTTTGTGCGTATAAGTGGGATGTCCACCATGTACCGGTAACCTCGTGCTGGGCACGCCACGATCGTGGCGGTAAGGCCCCTCTTTGAGGCGTGGCTGGAAAGGCCCCACGGCGTCGTCACCTTCCGTTTGGCGCAGGTGCTGACCGAACACGGCAAGTTCGGTCCGTACCTGTACAAGATTCGTGCGGAGACGACGCCCGGGTGTCGCCACTGTGCGGACCGCCCGGTGGACACGGTGGAGCACACAGTCGAGGTGTGCCCCGCTTGGGAAGAGCATCGCCGTGTCCTCGTGGGGGCGATCGGCGGCGATCTCTCGCGCCGGGGCTTGGTTCAAGCCATGCTCCGGAGCGAGGAGGAGTGGCAGGCGGTCGCCTCCTTTTGCGAAGCAGTAATGCTAGTAAAGGAGGAGGCCGACCGCATTAGGCAAAGGCGCACACGCCGCCGCCGCCGCCGGGTTTCCGATCCCAATTTCCGGCCACCGTAGGCGCGGGCTCGCGGACGGTGGGCAATGGGTAGCTCGCTGTCCGTCCGTCCGGTAACAGACCGGTCCGAGCTCAGGTCGTCTACGGCGCGCACCGTTCCCGCGCGCCTCAAGGAGTTGTCAGCAAACTGTAGGGGTCCAGCAGGGCCGAAGCCTACTGGGGCCAAAGGTTATGTGAGACTGTCACCACGGGCCCCAGGATAAAGGCAAGGAATGGAAAGGTAGGTTTTTAGTCGGTAAAAGTCTGACACTATTTCCCGCCCCACCCAAGGGCGGGATTTGTCATTGGATGATTTTACCTAACCAAAAAAAAAAAAAAAAACCATGTACCGGTGGCGCAACGCCGTCCTATTCCCAATAATATAATTGAATATCAATGCCCATTCCAAAAAATATAAAAAAAATGTCCATTCAGCCCTATTTGAGCGTGAAAGAGCCACAAACATAAACACACATACATACACAAAAACTTTCGCCATTGTAAAAGTGTGATTAATTTCTTTCATGAAAAGCATAGTTATACAACTTTGATTAAGCTTTCCGTCAACGTTGATGTGTGATGGTAAACGTAGATGTTTACGTTCCGAGGCAAACTGTTGATTCTTTGAGGGAAATAGGTTACGTGAACACACAGTGACTATCTTTGTAGACTTACAACGTGCTTTTATTGGTTTAAAGTGAAACGTTGAGTCATGTTGACAGGTAAGTCATAGTAAGTCTACTTTTAAAGGAGACGTTCAATAAATGTATGGAGCTTGGGCTAAAAATAATTAAAAAATAGAACAGCAATCTGACTTCTAAAGGCTAAAAAAACCTAATTATCTCGATATTTAGAGCATTCAACAAAAAAAGGGAAAATATATATTATATTACTATACATTATTTTATAGGGTTAGCAACACTGTGGTAATTAAACTCAGTTGTTTTTTTTTTGTTTTGAATTCATCTTATCAATGTTACGAAGACTATATTGTTATCACTAGGACTACATACCTTGATAGGGTTCCCTTCATGCGTCAAATGTTGCGCGCACGTCTCAACCATGCGCAATGCCATCCAAGCTATCTGCGGTGCGTGGGTATCGATCTTACGGTGCAGACCGCTCGCCACGCAGTAAGCATCGCCTATTGTTTCCACCTGGACAAATATTTGACAATCAGGAAAAAACAATAAAATAAACCAAGAAACCGTTGTTAATTTTTTTTTCATTTTATTTAAGAAGGGCATTTCTCGCGCCGAAAAAAACGCTCCGAGCGTTGGGTATCACCGTACTGGGAAGCAAATCCACGCGGGCGAAGAACGACCCTGAGTCAACGATGACGCTTTGTGAACTTATCCACGCGCGCCACAAGGAGTCGTCAGCAGAATGCCCAATTGGGTTCCGTCCACACAGGTTTTGGCCTGCTAGAGCTACAGGAAAGTTCCAAAGGGTTACTTAGCAAACTAAAATCAGGTGGGTTTTTTGGTCAGTAAAAATCTGACACGCTCTATCGCTCCGCTTAGAGTTGGGTTAAAGTTATTTGTTGATTTATCACTTCAAAAAAAAGAGATATTTCTTGTTTGATTACAAAACACAGAATTTAAAATTCTTATGATAAAAAATGCTAGACGTGTCAAGCTCGAGTCCAGGTTTATAAACATAAAATAAATGAACTCATCAATTCGTAATAGTAAGTCTAATTATGAATTTATGAGTTCGTTCGAAGTCTAGCTCAGTCATTGGACTTTTAATGGCTAAATTAAACATGAGTTTTAATATCGGAATAAACTGTGCCCATATTTTGTCTTTGTTCAAATTGTTCTCGTTTGAAGCCTTTAAAAAATCATTTTTTTAACTTACATATTGAACGAAATGATAAATGATATTAATTTCGCAAAAGCGTTTTAAAAAATACACGTAGAAGTTTCAACTAGATCAGGCCGGTGTTCGTGAGATTCTGCCATAAATACTTCGTGAAACTCAGTTTTGTCAGCAAAATCTTCAAATATTTCGTTATTAAGATATTTTCAGTAATATAATGCTTCTATATTACCCGACATCCTTCAAATAGATTAATAACAAGATGAGAGTAAATTATCCTTAGAAAACGCCAATTAATTATCTGAACCAGTTATTAGAATTATGTCTAAATTATTTATTATTAAATTATACTAGTTTTAGCTAACGGCTTTGCTACGTTCGTTTAGTATATTTACTCGGAATATAAAGTAGCGTATGAAATAATATAAAAGTTTTAAGTGCCAATACTCCATTCGCAATAATATTCGACGCTTAAACAAACCTTTTTTGCTGTCCATTCAACCGATTTTGACTATTATTGCGTTGGTGGCACGACAAATGGCGGCTGATTCCAAGTCGGACTCGCACACCATCTTCGGGTTCCATACAAACTAATTTCCCGAATCGAGTCTTAAGATTTTTTTCGAATCGAGAGGAGTTTTTGTTTTTGTGACGTATCTACAATTTACATTTTTCAGATTTATACCTTTATTTGTATTGTAAGACATTGCTTCATGCCAAATTTCAGGGTTGTAGGTCAACGAAGGTACCCTATGAATTTCGATTCTCTTAAGTGTCGAAATATACGTTTTTTTGCGACATTAACCTATACCTTTTTTTTTTTTGATAACTTAGAAGTTCGATTTTTTTACAGCTTCAAGAAACCGCAGACCAGAGTATATAGTTTTATTTTCAACTCAATACTTCCACACATTCCCGTGTTGGTATCTTATTGTTTGGATAAGGTTTTCAAATGATCTGACACTTGTTGTCGTGAGTGACAGCTGATATTTTAAAGTTAGAAATAATTGTCGCCTAGATGGCGTTTATTTTGATATCTATTTGTTTTGTCGAATAAAAATGAAATGACGATTTTACATTTAAAGTGGTGCATTAAATAATATAATTCTTGAACTTTAGGTGACATTAAATCAAATGTTTCAGATATTTATATTTTTGTAAGGATTCTTAATTTCTTAATTCTTTATTGTACACCAAAACAACATAAAACACAGTGGATTACAAAATTTATATACAAAGGCGAGCTTAACTCAAAATTGAGTTTTCTTCCAGCAAACCATTGAGGGATAGAGAGAGATTACATTAGAGGGTAAGATCCAGTATACAATTTTTAAAATAACAAAAAACAAAAAAAAACACACACACTCTCGAACACACACACACACACACACTTGAATAAATAGTTAACTGTTTCTGCCAAGATGGCGGTATGTCCGGTCCCCACTTTATTAATAGCGGGTGCTCGGGCCACTAGAGTAGTTGGTTGTCAATTTTAGGACGGGCAAGTCAGGGAAATAAATGTGCTGAGTGGATAAAGTCAGTAATGTTGAATTAGTGATCCAACATCCAGGATATAGGGTCTTGACAGACAGAGAGACGCACAACAAAGTGATCCTATAAGGGTTCCGTATTTCGTTTTGATTTACGGAATCCTAAAAAATACTGTCATCTAATAATATACCCAGGAAACTGGCAGCACTTATCCTCTGTCCAAGGTAAAAGCCATATAATATGAACAAACAAATGATTGAGCTTTTTATAATTTTACCGTAGATTAGCTGATCACTGTCAACAATTTCGTTTGTATTATTTGATCTACAAAGCATTTCTCTGGTGACACTTTATCAAGGGCTTTTTGATGTTTTAATTTAAAAAGAGATAAAACAGTAGATGGATAGATACTTGAGGCGGCTTTATCTTTTTCAAATGGAATAAAATATCAAGTTCTGAACAATAATTTTAAGAGATTAGGTACAAAAACTTTGAGAATAAATATAGGCTATGAGGAAATCGCCTTGAAAAATATTAGGGTGCGGACGTACCTGAAACATTCTTTTAATTTCATAACTCTCTATCCAAGTAAATACCTATATTAAAAATATCTTTCTACAGTAAAATGTTTGACAAGAAATAATATATAGAAATAGACAGAACAAATGATCGTGCTCATCACACAAATACCTATATATCTTGGATAAAAATCGATCCCAAGACTTCAGGCGTAGCAGTCAGGGCCACTAACCAGTAGGCCAATAGGCCAGTTATAATAACTTCTCAATAATTAAAACCACAGATTTTCTTCTGCAATTTTTGAAGATAGATTTGAATTTTTTGAGATGTCGTCAGTGAAATCAACATTTTGTCAAAGGACCTGAGGGTCAAATCAAATAAAAACAATTCCAATTGAAATTTGAGCTCTTCTAAGACAAAATGAAGTCATGAAGCTTCTCAACTCAACAAAAACGCCTGGAAAAGATATTGGAAAAGGTATTAAGTGTTGAAACACCTAATTATAGAATTCATTTTCTTCGAACTTCGAACTTCGATATGGACATGTGCATCCTTCGTTGGGATTCACGGGGTCGTCACCGTAAGCATATATACCCTTATTCAACTCTACCCTACTCTACCCTACTCTATTCAACTCTACCCTACTCTAACCTACTCTACCCTACTCTACCCTACTCTACCCTACTCTACCCTACTCTACCCTACTCTACCCTACTCTACCCTACTCTACCCTACTCTACCCTACTCTACCCTACTCTACCCTACTCTACCCTACTCTACCCTACTCTACCCTACTCTACCCTACTCTACCCTACTCTACCCTACTCTACCCTACTCTACCCTACTCGACCCTACTCTACCCTACTCTACCCTACTCTATCGAAATGGTTTGCAGCTAATAACCTTTTATTAAATGCAAATAAAACTAAATGTATAAAGTTTTCGTTACCGAAAGTCCCTCAAGTTGGCGTCAGTCTAATTCTTGACGGCAAAAAACTAGATGTTATCTCGGAAACCGTGTTCTTAGGTATAACGATCGACTCTAAACTGCAGTGGGGCGCTCATATTAGAACTCTTTCAGGTAGACTAAGCTCAGCAGCATATGCAGTAAGAAAAATAAGGCAATTGACCGATGTAGCCACAGCTAGGTTGGTTTACTATGCTTACTTCCATAGCATTATGTCTTATGGCATTTTACTGTGGGGATCTGCTGCTGATGTAGACTCAATTTTCATATTACAAAAGAGAGCAATCCGGGCTATTTATAAAATGGGTCCTCGCTAGTCCCTCAGAGATAAATTTAAAGAAATCGATATACTGACTCTGCCCTCTCTTTATATCTTAGAAAGTATTTTGTATGTTCGTAAAAACTTAGTACTATTCAAAATTAAAAGCGATATTCATAACAAAAATACACGTAGTAAAAACGAAATTGTAATCCAAAATGGAGATTAGCTAAGACCAGCAAATCATTCTTAGTAAACAGCATACGCTTTTACAACAAGCTTCCAAAGGCGGTTACTGAACTTAGCGAAGGAAAGTTTAAAACTCATATTAAGCGTGTCATAACCAAAAAAGCATATTATAAGGTTAAAGACTATGTCGAGGACACGCTTGTTTGGCAATGACTGCTTCTGTACATGTGGCCCCCTGGTAACTGATTAATACGGTTTAAGCGTGTCTATTAACTGCTCCATCTTTGTTTTAATTAAACAGGTTTTTTTTTGACACATTGCTTTTGCAATATTTTTTATATTATTTTGACCTCAACCACTTTACATTCGTTAATAATTTATTTTATTAACATCTTATAGGTAAAATTGTTTGAGTGATAGTTGTAATTATATATTTTTTGTTGCCTTTTTATATAGCCTCTTTTTTATAATGTGAATGTGGGAACACTGTAGACTTCGCGAATTCTTAGAGTACTTTCTTTTACGACCCACTTTATTTATTATGTTTATTTTTATTGTGATTTTGCGTACAATATTGACCGGTCTACACTGTCCTTACATAATTATGAATACTGTAATATGGAAATATTGTAAGATAAACCATTTTTTTAAAATAGTAACCATGGAGTTTCTTGCCGGTTCTTCTCCATAGGAAACGACCAATTTCGAACCGTGCACTAGCTTCTGACGTTTTATAAGTGCCCATGTAGGCCTAAATGAAATAAAATATTTTGAATTTGAATTTAAATCTACCCTACTCTACCCTACTCTACCCTACTCTACCATACTCTACCCTACTCTACCCTACTCTACCCTACTCTACCCTACTCTACCCTACTCTACCCTACTCTACCCTACTCTACCCTACTCTACCCTACTCTACCCTACTCTACCCTACTCTACACTATATCAATAAATGCAGCTTTTGGATTATTTTTTTTTGTTATTTAACGAGATAAAAATTACCCTATGTCCTTCTCCTGGTTCTAAGCTACCTTCCAGCAATATTCAGCCAAATCGGTTTAGCTGTTCTCGAGTTATAAATAGTGTAACTAACACGACTTTCTTTTATATATATAGATTTCGAAATCAAACCTCTATCACAGTGTTTTGAATCAAAACAAAAGTGAGCCAGCACTTTATTTCAATTCCTCGGAGGACTTACATAAACCTCCTTCAAAATGAGCGGACTAAAAATGCTAAAAACCGATGGTCAATGAAATATTTTGTTTCCAAAAAGCAGAATTTCGTTCTAATTACTAGTGGTAATTGTATGCTCCTTGTTTCTAATTACCCGGCCGCTTAAGTTAATTTGTATTTCAAAAGAGAGCAATTTGCCACAGGTCTTCAGTATGTAATGTAAGGAGGGTTTCTAATTGTGCGGTGGATTTGTTTACGAGTACTTATATAATAATACGGGTATATCTGTGATTTGGTTGATAAAGTAATTTTTTTGGAGATGAAAACACTGATTGTTGTTATGAAATATAATTTTCAAATTCCAGTTCTAATATTTGACGTGCCAGTTAAGGCTGTGGATGAACTATTAGCTGCTACGTTGTATTCCCTTTATTTACATCAGCCTTTATTTTTTTAGTTTATGACAGACTAATTTTACTACAAAGTAAGGGGATCATCCTCAACAGCAAAGTATACACCGTTAAATTTTGATCGTTTTAATCCCGCAGAGGGTCGATAAGGTACATGAAACACTATCGATTTGTAAAGAGAAAATTAAAAAATAAAGTACTTTTTTTTAAACTCAAATTAATTTATGCATGTACGAAATTAATTTCTTTAAGTAAACTTCAACTGAGCGAGGCCAATAAACTGTAGGTAGTTAGTACGCAACGACTGACAACTACCTACAAGGTCATTGTCTAGTTTACTTAAAAAAAAAATTCGTACATGCGTAAATTACCTCGACTTTTAGAAAAAAAAAGGACTTTATTTTTCAATTTTATCGTTTTTATACAGTGTTTCATGTAACGAATCGACCCTTCCCGGGATTAAAAGGACCAAAATTTAACAGTGTATATGCTATTTTTAGATAGGCCTCATGTTTTAATGGGCAAATACATATGTAGTTAGTAAGTAACTTCGAACAATAACCAGAAAGTTAAAATACTGAAAAATCTTTTAATTAAAAAAGTAAGATTTCAAATCAGAACAACACTCAAACAAACACGTCTACTCAATACGAGCTCCGATATTAGAATGCCCGCCCCTCTAACGGTCACATCCTAACATGACTCGTATTGTGACGTCACGCTGGGCTTCAGTAGTGGGAGTCAATACCCCGACCAATAGAAATAGGATTTTTACCTTATATACATCCAGTTCCTCACAGAAGATATCGAACACGCTGTATAGATCCTCAAGCATGGCGATGACCATCATAGGCGTGGCTGTGGCACATATTGACGTAAAGCCGACTATATCGCTGAACAGCATCGTGACATCATCGTGGCTTTTGGCTTCAATCTTCTCACCTTTGAAAAGATTTTTTATATTAGATATACAGATGTAAGCAGTAGAATTAGTTTTGTGAGTGTATTGTATTGATCGCTTTTGTTTTGTTTTTCATGCTAAAGTTGTGGCCGTTTTTTGGAAAGGAAATCATCCAATGACTTCTCACGCTCTTGGGCGGAACGGGAGGGCGTGTCAGATTTTTACTGACTAAAATCTACTCCTATGTTCCTTCTTTGAATAGAATAAAAATTTATTGTACACCAAGGAAGTTACATAATCAGTACTTAAACTTAAATCGCTAGGTACAATGGCGTGCGTGTGTCTTTGCCTTGTGTTTCAGGGCCCCGAGTTTTTCTTTCAAAAGCGAATCCATGGCCCCAGCAGGCTTCAACCCTGCTGGGCCCCTATGAATGAATGGATCGTGTGAGGAATGATATAAAAAAAGGGACTTAGTGATAGTGTGACGGGTGACAGGTCAGAATGGAAGAAAAAAACATGTTGTGGCGAAACAAAACGGGGCAAAGACAATAAGATCTTCATTGAAACCATTTGAAATCATCTACTGAGCTTCGATGTGAAAAATTACGAAAATTCTACTGCTAATAATTCATCAAAATTAACTAAACCTAAATGTGTTTCGTATTATCATATCCATTTTGATAAGAGAACATCAAAGTAATTTGTTATAAGTCAAGAATCTTAACACCTGAGCCTTCTATACCACACGCATAACCTATAACATAAAGTAATTCATCAGAATTAACCTCCTTTAATCATTCATCCAGCCCTTTATAAATTTAATGAAATTATAAAAGTTGGGCGTACCTGTCTTGCGAAGAGCACACTCAAAGTGTGATCAAAGTTAGTAATTAATGTGTGTGCTAACTACAGAACATGAGACTCCTCACCGGGCGGAGAGACGACATTGACGAAACTATACATTTATACAACGTTAAATTTTGGTCGTTTTAATCCCGCAGAGGGTCGATGCGGTACATGAAATACTATCGATTTGTAAAGAGAAAATTAAAAAATAAAGTACTTTTTTTTAAACTCGAATTAATTTACGCATGTACGAAATTATTTTATTTAAGTAAACATCAGCTGAGCCAGGCCAATGAACTGTAGGTAGTTAGTATGTAACGACCGACAACTACCTACAACGTCATTGACTCGTTTACTTAAAGAAATTAATTTCGTACATGCATATATTAATTCGAGTTTTTGAAAAAAAGTACTTTATTTTTTAATTTTTACAAATCGATAGTATTTCAAGCACCGAATCGACCCTCCGCGGGATTAAAACGACTTAAATTTAACGGTGTATATAATATATGTTATCGGCAATCTGTATAATTCAGGTATTCTATACAATACCGAATGCGCAGCCGGTAATGTGTGTAAAATACGAGAGCAGGAAAGGAGGTGATGTAATTTTAGGGCACCCCGACACGACACGGTAGGTTAGGGTTATTTTTTTTACACCACCTGAAAATAAAAGCCTTACTTTATACCGTGTTCTCTACATTGCCTAGGTATTGTATAGAATACCGGATTATATAGATTGCTGGTAACATGTATGCAAATAAAATAAGTCAGTGTCAGTCACTTTCTTTCCTTCACACCCATGAAACTTATTGACCAGTGTCAATGTTCTTTTTGAAAAAAATAAAAGTGAAAATTATATCTAAGGAGCATACTCCCGGTTTAAATTAAAATAAACAACTAGTTCAGGATATGGTCTACCTGTGTGCCAAGTTTCATACAAATCCATTCAAATTTGCGTGTGAAGGAGTAATACACATACATATACACCGTTAAATTTTGATCGTTTTAATCACATGGAGGGTCGATCCGGTACATGAAACACTATCAATTTGTAAAGATAAAATTAAAAAATAAAGTACTGTTTTCTAAAACTCGAATTAATATACGCATGTACGAAATTAATTTCTTTACGTAAATGCCAACTGAGCGAGTCCAATGACCTGTAGGTAGATAGTACGCAACGACCGACAACTACCTACAGGGCATTGAACTCGCTCAGCTGATGTGCCGTGGGCACCCGCGCGGTCGCCTACTTTACGCAGCGTTGGCCCTAAGAGTGCGTCATTATTGATTCGATGCCGGCCTGGCATTCCGTGCACTGTGCCAACTAACAATAGTTTACAACTCTGTTGTGGTAAAGGGCGTGTTACATGGTATAAAGGAGGATAATATAATAAAAGTACATATAATAAACTATAGTGGATGTTATGCTGATGACTGTCTTTACTGTGTTGTTATGACGTCATCATGCGGGACTATAGGATTGAAATTTATAAAGATAATTATACGTATTAGATATATTTAGAGCATAGACAAATTTATATTTGACCTATCTAAGAGTCATCATTTATATTTTCGGTATAATTAGATCCAGATTATCCAACGTCATAAATGATAAATTACCATAAAGATTATGTAGTCTGAGTGTTTTATTACACCAAGTCACAACTACGCAATAAAAATCATAATTCCAACATAACTTTTACTTATTCAGCATCATAATAATTCGCTTTTATATGACACTTAAACTCATGCCCACGCAGACAAGTTGAGACAAAGTATTCAGAGTAAAATTCTCAACTCAGAATATTGCTCGGAATAAGGTTTTGTAAGCATTTGACATGAACATCAGTCAGTTTACATGACAAAATTGCGTGATATCTTGCGTCACGCAATTTGTCGTGTCAAAAACAAATGTCGTTGAGTGAATAGGACGCCTCAGTTTTGGTTTATGACTGTAATAAGGGTTAGGGGAACTAAAGGCTCTCTAATCTTAAGAGCTTACGTGTGATATGAGATTGAGATTGTATTTAGGTGTTAAAACAATGAAATGTAGGCCAAATTCTATGCCAAAAATCAGGTATTAACAAAAACATTAATGTATTTCTTAAATAAAAAAATATTAATCAATTAAAATTAGATGTTTTTGATAATATTGGCAGAACACAGTAAAAAATAGCGTAGAAAAACTAAAAGATAAGAGATAACCGAATTTTAGATGATGAATCTATTTTCTATATATATAAAAGGGAAACTGACGGACTGATGTACGAGTATCAACACACCAAAACTCAAACTACTAAACCGACCGGGCTTTGGTTAGGCCATGGTCCGGAATGAGGAGGGATGGCAGGTGGTCGCGTCCTTCTACGAAGCAGTAATGCTAGCTATGGAGAAGGCCGACCGCATCAGGCAAAGGCAACGGAACGCGCGCCTCAGCCGCCGCCGGGATTCCGATTCCGATTTCCGGCCACCGTAGGCGCGGTCTTGCGGGCAGCGAGCAATGGGTAGCTCGCTGTCCGATCGTCCGGTAACTAACCGGACCGAGCCCAAGTTGTCGACGGCGCGTACTGTTCCCGCGCGCCTCAAGGAGCTGTCAGCAAACCGTAGAGGCCCAGCCTGCTAGCTGCAGGCAGGCAGGGTCGAAGCCTGCTGGGGTCATGGGTCAGCTTCTGAAAGGAAGGCTCGGTCCCGGCACGATAGGTAACGAAGGAACGGGGTAGGTTTTTAGTCAGTAAGAGTCTGACACTATTTTCTGCTCCGCCCAAGGGCGGGATTTGTCATTGGATGATTTTACCTACCATATAAAAAACTACTAAACCAAATCTACTAAAACTAGGAAGAATTTTAAACAAGGCTTCCATTTACAACGTAGGAAAGCATTAAAGAAGGGATTTTTGGAAATTCATAACTTAAAGGGGTTGAAAAGGGAAATTTCGTTGTATGCAAAATCTCTTTTCGTGTACCAATATACATATTTGAAAGTTAGCACAAATAGTAACCTAAGCAAATAATAAAGGTTGTCAATGTTTGTTTTCAGAACTACCCTCAATACCGTCTGTAAAAAATTTAGACTGTATGGAAGGTTTTTATTTTTAGGTTAATAAACTTGAAACTTCACAAAAATTCAAATCAAAGTGGATAATAAGGGCTGTAATTATTTGTTTTTCAAAACTACCCTCAAGATACGGCTTAAGGAGTGTGAAAATTTATATTAAAACATTCTTACGAACGAAGTCATTGTCAAAGTGCTACAATAATATAAACCTTTGCTACAAAGCAATGGGCCGGACATGTCTGCCACATTTCAAATGAGCTGTGGGCTAAAAGAGCCACTTATTGGGTCCCGATAAACGCAAGGCGACATCGCGGCAGACCAAGGCGAAGGTGGAGAGATGAGCTGGACAATTACCGGAGGGACTGGCCCACAATGACCGAGGACAGACGTGTCTGGAAAAGGGAGAGGGAGGCCTTCGCCCAGCAATGGGACATAATAGGCTAAACTAACTAACTTGCTACAAAGAGCTAAATAACCTTTAAAACACAAGTAAACTACGCCACATGACAACACTTCGAAACAAGATTGACTCGCTAAATTCCCACTAACGCCTAACTCACTTCAATTCCCAGGAAGGAAAGTTTAATCAAACATAGTGCGTATTTAAATTAAACTATACATAAATCAATTTCAAACTGTACGAACAGATAATTGACTTACAAACTTACCTAACCAGAGTCTCTTGGCTATATGTGGGGGAAATATTAAATGTAGCAGGCTGACGTTCTTTTGTCTTTCCTTGTCAACGGCTTTGCTTGCTTCTTCTATTGAGTTCTTTAGCTTGTCCATTCGTCTTCGGAGTCCATCCTGATTGAAAAAATGAATGTATTATTTAAAAAAAAAACGATTTCGTGTACCTAGTAGTAATAAGCGATACTGTTAAACTTCATGCTTTTTAAGGTCAAAATACATATGCCTCTAGCTTGCACAGAATGTATCAGCTCTTATGTCAAACTTCTTAAAATGTTAACTGGCCGAAAAAAGTCCACTTTTCACAATAGTTATACTACATGACATTGGCTTTCTTTTTATTAAAAAAAAATGTTTTTTTTTATATATAAAAAGAAAGCCAATGACTAATGTCATCAAATACATTACACGTATATATTTATAAGACTTTGTTTACATTACATTTGTCTTTCCCAAAGGACTTGATTTAGAAACTCTTCAGATTTTCATATTTAATTTCTAGAACTTATAGTTAGTAAGAAAACTAATTACATTACCTTTTTTTTCTTTTTATTTCATTTTTTTCTAATTTATTTCGTTTAACTTGACAAATAAGTTGAAGAACATAAAAAAATATCGTGATCTTGAACTCGAGAGCTTGTCTCCACAATGCAAGATTCAAGCAATCTGCCATAGACATAGACTTGAAAAGGATCAATAAGTGTGGAATTTTAAATAGATCCAAACTTAATATATATAACTTTTAATACTTCTTTAGTTATATTTGAATAAGGGCTCGTAAAATTTTGTAGCTTTTTAATTTAGTTTGACAACAGTTTTTCTGTATCCTTTTTTTGCTTTAGTTCAATTTTTTTCTAAATATGGAAAATACCGTTCATAAATTCTGTTTGCTGTCATGTAATAAGGCTTGATTTATGTTATACTGTATGGGTATATGAGTATTCCGAAAATCGATCAATGTCTACTGTAGATATCAAAACGTTTTATAATACTATACGAAAGATTTTTTGTTTTATTAAAAAAAAAAACTTACCTGAGCTCTTGCCTGTTCCCCAACCAAGATGACATCTCTTGTGGCATCATGCAAAGGTATATCAGAAATGAAGAGACCTCTGCCAGTAAGACCTTCAAGCCCATCCAGGAAAGGAGAACCCACGAAGAGAAGAGAGTCTGACTCCGGACAGAACACCATCTGACCTTTGATCTCCAGACCCTGTTGGCAAAGAAAACAATACATTATGTTAAGTTAAATTAAAGCTATCAAAATTCAAAAACGGCAAATTGTTCAATTTTGTAGAGAAACTGAACTCTACTCGTGATTTAATATTATTAAATTATTAGTGATATCATAGAAATAGACTGAAATAATTGAAGGAGATTTAAGCTATGATTTGAGTGAATATAGATAAACCAATTATATTTAAGTAAGGAGATCATAAATTATAGTCTATCTGCACAAACATCGAAAGCGAAGATTAATAACTATAAATAGAAGAGGTACTCGTATTACGTCTTATCTAAGGCTTTGTTTTGTATCTTGCTGGAAGCACAAAAGTAACACGTCACCGGATAAAATTAGAGGCTGATTGTAGTTTTGGTATGGAACCGTGCCAGAATTATTTAGTTACATAACTTTACACATTAGACAATTATCGTGTTACAAATCTTTGACCTATCTTCCTCTGTTTTTCTTTGTCTGCCTCTTTTTTAGTTAATACTGTGTGTTAACTTTTTACACAACTTTTCTAGCAAGACCGCAAAATACAACATTACTTAGTCAAAGTTAGAAGATGCTAAATTTTAGAAGGATGTAAGAGAGTTTGGTAAAAATAGTTTCAGTAAAGCTATCGGTACGTAGTTATGAATCCCTATTTTAGAGTCTCTTTCTACCTTTGAACATGTTTTAGTGAAAGTTCGGGTTGTCCATTCAAAAGTTCCAACGATGCGGTATTAGCAGACACTTTAGGAGCGCGTGGTGTACATTGTGGTTTAAGCAACACTATTCATTATCCTCTTCTTTTTCTGAGTAAAATTTTAATGTATTCGTTAAACTGTGGATTAGAAAACAGAGTATAGACTTGAACTAGTCCCGGAAGTGGGCTTTGGATAATATCAGTTGTAACGTAGTTCTAGAATTTTGTTAATTATTTTACGCAAGCATGGAAATTTGAAGAGTAATATTTATTTTAAGTAAAGCAGAGTTTTATTCTAGAAATAAATACGCACAGGCTTAATGGCTTAGTGAGATGGTAAAATGAAAAATATTTTTTAAATTCGTATATATAGACGACATATTGGTAAATATAATACCATTCAAATAGTAATTCACTTAGTACAAATGTTACGAAATCCTCTTTTTAACTTTTGAATTTTATTCTATTTTCCTTTTCACCCCAAACAAAAATAAAACAGTATTCCAGTAAGGATGGCGAGGTGCGAGAAGTTTACGGGTCAGTCCATTTATTTACAATGTAAACAAAGGTTGGGTTTCTATCCCTTCTATTCGGTTAAACATTTTATTCAATAGACAAAATAAGTGATATATTGTTCAGGACAGAAAATACATACAGACACAAAGCCGTGCAATTGTATGTTCTAAAGACAAAGATTTCAATCACAGTGAACTAGTATCTACTGCTAAATTAACCGATATTTATTACCTTTCATTTCTTTTATAACAATTTAAAATTAATTTCATTCTTTAGACAGCTGATATTACTTAAAAGACTACTCATCTTAATGGGAGCTAGGCAGATACACTATGAGCCAAAGTAGCAAAAATTCAAAAAGTTGTTGCTTTTTAGTATAGTGAGATGAAATCGCGCCCGATACAATGAAGGATATGGCGGCCGGCATGAACTAGACAGATTCCGTTAAAACTGAAAGAAGGTAGCTTGGGCATGTTAAACATAGAAGGAGTGGTGGGAAGTGTTTACCCAGGAGTGGAACAAGATAGGCAAGAAAAAAAAATCTATTATATAAGATCAATAGTTCTTTGCGTATCCAGTTCTTTTCATTAGTGATACTGCTTTTCACATTCCGTTTATAAAAACTACTCATCAAACAAAAGCTTTTAAATTTTCAGGTAAGATGTTAGAGATTTTTCCTATTTTTTATATGCGATTTAAAAGCTTTCAGGAAACGATACAAAATAAGGAAAAAAATAATTTCTTTACTTGAATTTTAACCGGTCTTCCTGCTTTATTCACAAAAATCCAATATATCAATTCGTTCATTGTGCCTTTTTAATCCCACGAGAACGAATCGAAATGTTTATTTTTTAGGGGACTTTTTATGTTTAAAAGGAAAATCGGAATTCAGATCATTTGAGGATGGTTCATTTGGTTTTTGTACGTTTCATTGATTACAATTTACTTTTTTTTTTAATATTCGTGTTTTTTTTCTGTAACGGTCCAAAAGTAGTCATGCTAATTGAAGCATCGCTGGTAATTATCATCCTTCCTAGGAAGGTTAATTCTTCTTAAGTCCAGGTGTTTGAGTATTGAGAGCACTTCATTGTGTGACTCATATTCTAAATAATGGCACCGCAATCACAATGGGTCACAGTCAAATAACTCGGCTTCCAGTCTATCCAGATGTAGCTCAGGACCTATACTTTACATGGACCGACTATTTATCTGACAACCTAGGTAGCGGAGGACAGATAATTCATTAACATGATACCCCTTGGTAAGACAGCTGTCAGATTTCCTGGCAGTTATGTTTCTCAGCACAACATAACATAATCAGCCTTATAATGTTCCCACTGTTGGGACTCAGGCCTCCTCTCTGAGAGAGGGCCGTAATCCACCACTCGGGCTCAGTGCAATTTGATGGATGTTACATGTCTTAGAATTGTTTGGTTCTAGGACATGCTGGTTTTCTCACCACTATGTTTTCGTTCACCGTTTTGAGAGCCTGTGATGAAATAAATCACACAAAGTAATGCTCCTAAATGGAGCATAACGGCCCTGACTTACGAGTTGGTGGCGGGTTCAAAATCAGCCAGGCGAATTACTTTGTGTCGTTAAGTTTCTAATACCCAAGTAAATACACGACATATATATCCACCAGAAACATTTTAGAAACACTTAGCAATTAAGTAAGGACCTAAGCGTAGGTTGGTTTAAATAGTATAGCAAACAGACCGCCAAGGAGTTGTTGCAGATAGAGTAGAACTGGTACAAAACTAGGATTAAGCCATTTCCATTAGTCGTGGCTGTACGGCTACGGCTAAGGGAAAAGGATTGTGGCAGTTTAAACTAATCGGTTTATTTAGGAAACAAATGACTGTTGGTGCCGCTGATTTGAAGTTTTAGTTGTATTTGAGTCTGACAATACTTCTGGGAAAAGGTAGTGAGATTAATTCAGGCCTGTTATGTTGTCTCTCTATTACTCTTGGTTGGTTAGAAAATACCTAAGGCATTAAGTCCTTTGTACCTTTGTATAGCATGAAGTTTTAATCCATACTTAATATTATGAATGTGAAAATAACTCTGCCTCTACACCGTTAAATTTTGGTCGTTTTAATTCCGTGGAGGGTCGATTCGGTACATGAAACCCTATCGATTTGTAAAGATAAAAATGAAAAATAAAGTACTTTTTTTAAACTCGAGTTTTAGAAAAAAAGTACTTTATTTTTCATTTTATCTTTATAAATCGATAGTGTTTCATGTACTGAATCGATCCTTTGCGGGATTAAAATGACCAAAATTTAACGGTGTATATGTCACGCTTTCATAGTTAAACTACTGATTTCGATGAAATTTGGACCGGAGGTAGTTTGAAATTCAATGATTTACATAGGTTATAATCCGTCTTCGACTTCGACTTGGCGTCCAAAATAACCAATATTCACATGGACAAAGTCGCCGGCAGAAACTAGTACATTATTTATTTAACTATTTATTTACACACATAAAAATAAAAGAAAGAAGAAAGAACATAAAAATAGGTACAAAGTTGATGCTTAATTTGGTGGTGAATTAATAAGTACATATATTTTATTGACCTTGAAACTCGACAAAGAATAATTGTAAATAGTAACAAAATGTTTGTACACTTATTTACCTCCAAACTGTTTTTTTATTTTTTTAACAGTTTTAGTACTTACTGAACAAAGAACAATTTTTCAAGACAAAAAAGTTTTTGTGAATTTACGCGACATTTGTTAAGATTTAATGCTTTACGCTTAACGTTAGTTTTGTAGAAAACCCTGTTTTTCGGATCACTTGTTAAAAATATTGTTGCCATTAACCGTTCAGAACATAAAATTGTAACTATGTCTAAGAATGTGCTTGCCTTGATATTTAGGGAAAGCTTTGTAGTAAGGATTTATATTCTGTATATATTTTGATTTGGATGTCGCCATATAGGAACTAAAACTCAAAATTTAGCATTTAGAGCATTAGCACTCTGAAATCAACTATCCAGGACCAGAAAAAAATACCTTACGTATGACCAGACAGATGATGATCTTCTCTTTTCAATAAATAAATAAAAATAAAATAAAATTCATTTAATTCAGATAACCTTGATCCATAGTTGCAGTCAAAAATACATGTCGAAAACTTAAAATTATATTAACAACATAATCACAATTTGAATAAACATTAAAATTAAATCAGAATTCAAAAAATTAAAATTAAAATCAGTATTAAAATTAATAATAAAATCAAAATCTTTCACAATTACCATTACAATTTAAATAAATAAAATACAAATTCAATAGAAGTTTGCGCGACTTTACACCCTGTTTCGCATATCTCTAAAATGGTGACCATGATTTTAACTACCATTAAAAAAAAAAAACCCGACGTGATCTGAACGCGCAACCTTTTGATTCTACTATATTCTGACCACTTCCACCAATCCTATCATGTAAAACTCAGACCTTCTGAAGGTCTGTCTTTACTTAAAAAAAGTATCCCACTGGTATCGGGAATAAGGTCCAAGCTACCGGCGATCAGGACTCCAGACAAAGGAACCTCCTAGCAATACAAGCTGTGTCCAAAAGTTTTGCTATCTGAATCAAGCCGCCTAACTAAACCTCCTAAGATATTGGTCGAGACTCGTGGCTGATATGACTATCGGTACAATAATCGCCGAGTCCACTATTATTATTTTGTCAGTTATAGCCCTCATTTGACAAAGAATTCAATATGATTCTTAATCCATCACAATATATAAACACGATAAAACTTATTAGTATTCATAATACGTTTAAGAGTTTCCAACCGTTTGATTCCAAACAATGGCTCATTTAGTAAATAACCAAACAAACTTCCGTCTACCCGCAGTTCTGAAACAAACTTGTACTGGCAACTTTCGCGAATAAACGCAAATGAATGCGCCAAAAGTTTTGCGGTATGAAACAAAGGCGGTTGAGAAGGGTGTGCAGATTGACGCTGGGATCTGTTTCCGTAATAAGATAGAGGACTGCGTACTGTTTTATAACCTCTACCTTTAATGTAACCTAGAGTTTTTGACAGAATTTCTTCAAGTGAAGTCCACTGGCTTTTTGATAAATCGCCAATTGATTCCTAGTGTCAAATGGATGCAATTGCATCTGAAGTGTCCACACAACTGGACAATATTCACGTGTCTAGCTATACAACTGGATAGTATGTAAAATTATTGAAACAGGCGCGATCTTACTTAAATGAAGCTGAGATTTTTTTGCCGAGAAGGTTGATTCGATACGTTTGCAAACACTAAATACTGCATAAACATAAAAATGTAATACATCTAATGGAATTCAAAGTGACTATCCCACACGAAGACATGGATTAAAGGAGTTAGTACCCCAGCCAAAACTTTATATAGAAACTGTTTTACTGATAGCGACAGATGTATTTTCTGTTTGAAAAGACTGGTAAAAAATCAATGTTAAAATCCAAAAATAGCACAAAAGCTAACTAATATCGATTATATTTAAAAAGGAAAAAAATATGACAACAAACGTAAGCCCGGATTTCTGAAAGCAAAAGTAGATCAAAGGAGTATCTAATAAATAACCAATCTATAAAATAGACTGCATTAAGATTTTCATTCGGGTTAAATAAAAGATTCGAACTTGAATCTGACTCCGACGGTGAAGGAACATATGTTTACGGAAAATATTGATTAGTTAAATTACTAATCAATAAATAAATAAAACTGTTAATTGATATTTATTAAATGAGACGCAGGACATGCATCTCAGTTAAGCTAGATTTGAAAAAAAAAAACATGATTCACGTAGATAATCAAACTCCAAAGAACATTGTGTCAAATTGATAATCTAATTTTTTGTTGACATGCCATGACATAATTTGTATGCTAATCTAATTCTACAAAGAAAATTCAATTTCAGAGCAAAACAAACTTTCTCTTCGAAATATAATTGTCTTTTAAGTTCTTATAAAATTGATAAAGATGTTTTGATCTTTATTGAGTTCTAAAGTGTGTTAAACGTTAAAAATAAATAACAAACTTTTGTGATCACAACTTGATGATTTTAGCCAATGTTTTAATATACGAAAAACAAAATACAGGGTAGTGTAACATTATGAAGAACTGATGCCTTTCTAATTGATGCATTATGTGCTCAAAATGATTCTTCTTGTACGTACAAAACATATTCTAATATCTATGAATATACATACTTGTAACGTATAGTCTCACAAATACAGAAATAGTGTTTTTTTGAGGTTCCGTACCTCAAAAGGAAAAAACGAAACCCTTATTGGATCTGGCCACCGTCTGCGTGCGCGGACTTGCGGACGGCGTGTAATGGGTAGCACGGTGTCCGATCGTCCGGTAACCAAACGGACCGAGTCCAAGTCGTCGACGCGGCGACGGCGCGTTCTGTTCCCGCACGCCTCAAGGAGCTGTGAGCAAACCGTAGAGGCCCAGCCTGCTAGCTGCAGGCAGGCAGGGTCGAAGCCTGCTGGGGTCATGGGTCAGCTTCCGAAAGGAATACCCGGCCCCGGCACGATAAGCAACGAAGGAACGGGGTAGGTTTTTAGTCAGTACGAGTCTGACACTACTTCCCGCTCCGCCCAAGGGCGGGATTTGTCATTGGATGGTTTTACCTACCATACAAAAAAAAAACCCTTATAGAATGACTTTGTCCGTTTTCGTCCGTCTGTCTTACTGTCTACCAAGACTCTTTATCACATTGAGGTATTGAGTAGAAATCAAAACCATATACTCAGGACTGCAGTCCCTTGAAGTTGTAAAACAATCAAACTTTTAAGTCAACGAAAAAAAAAGATACGGTCTTTTTAATGTCGTAAAAAACGTACATTATACACCGTAAAATTTTGGTCGTTTTAATCTCGCGGAGGGTCGATTCGGTACATGAAACACTATCGATTTGAAAGGATAAAAAAAGTACTTCTTTTTTCTAAAACTCGAATTACCAAACGCATTTACGAAATTAATTTCTTTAAGAAAACGAGTCAATGACCTTGTAGGTAGTTGTCGGTCGTTGCGTACTAATTACCTACAGGTAATTGAACTCATCCTGCTGACGTTTACTTAAAGAAATTAATTTCTTACATGTATAAATTAATTCGAGTTTTAAAAAAAGTACTTTATTTTTTCATTTTATCTTTACAAATCGATGGTGTTTCATGTACCGAATCGACCCTCCACGGGAATAAAACGATCAAAATTTAACTGTGTATTTTGATACTCTCAATCATAGTAAGTAGTAATTTCCGTTACCTCAGAATCCTACAATTTGGCATAAAGCAAGGTCTTATAGCACAAGTATAGGATTAAATTTGAAAAAATTCGATTTATTGATGCGTTTATCGTTATCTGTTGAAATCTTAGATTAAATCAAAACAGCGAAAGATAATTGACTCGCTTCCGCTGCACTCAGTCACAATCGGCGAGTGACATAAACGAGGATGTCATCATCATTTCAGCCAAAAGCCGTCCACTGCCACAACGGCCTCCCCCAAGCGTCGCCACAATGCCCGGTCCTGTGCGAACGAGGATGTAACACAAAAATATTTTTTTTTCGAATTAGACAGCGCCGGCTTTTATCTCTGTCCTTGTCTATCAGTGACTGGTGGAGCTGGAGTGTAGGTAATCACACATCTATGACGCTGATCATAGATATACTGGTTTTGAGCCCAGGTTTTCATGCCAGCGCTTGACGTATCTTCCCTTATAACATAGCAATGGTTGTAATACTAGAATATACTCAACATAATCTAGAGACTTTAATGATGTAGACAAATTAATGCTGGAGAAGTATGACATTGCTCACATTTCAGCGTGACATTGATAAAGTACTGGTAACTTGATGTTATGAAACCATTTACTGTTGTTGCTGTTTAAACCTGACGTACTGAATGACAAACGATATACATAGTGAAAAATACTACAGTACTTTGGAATCATCATTTCAGCCGAAAGATATCCACTGTTGGAGATAAGCCTCCCACAAGTTTCACCACAATGAACGGTCCTGTGCGTCTCGCATGCACCGGATTCCCGCACTTTTACGAGGTCATCGGTCCACCTTGTAGGAGGCCTTCCAACGCCACGTCTTCAGGTACGTGGTCGCAATTCCAGAAACTTTCGGCCCTAAAGGCCATGCGTTCTGCAAGCAATGTGCCCTGCCCATTGCCACTTAAGTTTGGCAATTTTTCGTGCTATGTCGGAACTTTGGTTCTACTGAAGATATTTTGGAATCAGTGCGTTATTGTAGGAGTCAACGTAGAAAATACTGGCGTAATAGGAGTTTGGTTTTAGAATGCTGCATAATGGATATCTTTACACTGCAATAGGATAATTGTTACTACCTTTGGTAATAAACCTTTTCTCCAAGACCTTTGTAGTCAATTACGAGTAGGTACGTGAAGTACAACTTTTTTAGAATAAATTAAAAAGAAAATGTGTTTATACAAAATAAATTAAGTGGTTGCGCAAATAAGCTTGGTGTGGACTGTAAGTTTAAAAAAGCGATCTAAGGTTTGTTAACAATCATAGCATCATAGCGGATCATAGCAAATTGGCGCAACCATTAAGAATACAGTCATCTATACGAGAAATATGGCATACAAACATTGCTTATTAATAGTATTTTCATCGTTGATATAAATATTTTTTTATAAATAGGTAATTATATAAAGCATTAAACAGGAGTTGGCTGTTAGTGGAGTGGAATTAAAAAACAAGTGTTTTACAATGTTAAAATAATAACAATAGTAATTAAACAAAAAGTGGTGCTCATTATGAACGAGAACAAAAAAATCTACGTCTAGTGCGCCTCACTATCAACGATTGCATCACTGCTTACCATCAGGTGGGATCGCAATCAAGAACTAGTATATATAAATAACTAAAAAATCTAATGTAAATTTTTTAAGAATTAAAAAAAAATATTAAAAATTAAAAAAAAAATATTAAAAATCAAAGTGATTTGAAAAAAGAAATAAAGAACAACAAAGAAAATGTTCCACAATTACTATAATAGTAAAACCGTTTCTTTCTTCAACAATAGATCCAATCCCACATTCAGACGAACGTAGAACGTAATCTTTGTGCAAACCTTTTGGGCGACCAGCTCAATTCCCTAAACAAACATAGTTAAGGAACGGACAAACAGACGGATTCGCTATTTGCATTGCCTAATAAATCTAAAGTAACGAGTTCATCTCGATACGGGTTTTATTTTTTTGTTAGATTTTATGTAATCGATTTAGTGAACGAAGTTTGAATAGAGGAGGAACATTTATACCTATTTATTTATTTGATCTTTATGCAATATAAAAGTAAAAAAGCAGACTTATTAAACTCGTTACTTTAGAATGCCTTAAGCATACTTAATTAGTCAAACTAAGGTGGTAAAGAAGCGATATAGAAGGTGCATAAAAATATTATTATGAAAATAAAGACATAAAAGTATATACATTTATACACTGTCAAATTTTGATCGTTTTAATGCCGTGGAGGGTCGATCTGGCACATGAAAAACTATCGATTTGTAAAGATAAAAAAATAAAGTACTTTTTTTAAAACTCGAATTAATTTACGCATGTACGAAATTAATTTCTTCAAGTAAACGTCAGCTGGGCAAGTTCAATAAACTGTAGTTAGTTAGTATGCAACGACCGACAACTACAAACAAGGTCATTGATTTACTTACTTACAGAAATTAATTTCGTATATTTATATATTTACAAATCGATAGTGTTTCATGTACCAAATCGACCCTCCACGGGATTAAAACAATTAAAATTTAAAGGTGTATTAAAATAAACATACACATGATCATTTATTAATTAAAGTAAAAGAAAAGGTTTTAGAGATGATTCCGCTATTAATGTAGAAAAATATTCTGCAATTTACGTCTATGAATTGTTTATATAGATTTAAAACCATTCTTCTCCTTCTTGGTCATTTCAATCTTGGCAGAGTGGTCGTACGACTTCTCGCCGCTTTTGCCTGCTGGCAGTCATGGGCCGCCAACAGCCGGTTTATTGGCTTTAAAATCATTGGGTAACGTTAATTGTTCTTTCTTAATAGATGCAGCTCAGTATTTCAAAAACGTTCATGACAATGTGAATTTATCAATCAACAAAATGATAATAAACTTTCTAAAAAATAAAATAGATTTTAATGATGAACAAATAATTGTTAAAAACGAACAATTCAATAATAAACTACCACCTATTCAACGAGACGAAAATCATGAAAACAGTAACAAAAGAAAACAATTACTTTGATCGTCATTACTGCGAACATTATACATATATCTTTAGCATAACTGTAGCTATAAACTTGTCCCTTCCTACACAATTTTCACAGGCCATTGTCCATAAAGGCATTAAGCCATTGTGTCACTACGCGTTTAATCGGACATAGGTTCTTGTGTGACACACTTCCAAGGTAGGTCACTGGAAAAACTGTTGTCGCAAGCTTTTGTCTAGCCAGCACTTCTCTTTGTTGATACGTAATCAGTGCTAGGGGGCGAACAAGAAGTTTGAGAGGGGCTGTTATATTGCATATAGGGGAAACAAGAGAAAATATACTTAGAGTAGCATTATGTTTGGCATCGTATTCTTGTTTTGATTAGGTGGACTCACTTGAAACATCATCTTGTGTTTTATTGTTTATGGATGGGTTTCTGAATTGAGTAATTTGAGTTAAGAATGTCTCAAACCATACTTAAAAGCTAAATTTTAACAGGTTTACTGGCTAAAGTAGAGTTTGAGTAATTCTTACCTTCAAATGCTTAAATCAGAAATCGAGGGTATGACTTTAGTTACATAATCATTAGCATCTTTGATTGTATTTGTTATAGGATTAAACACTGATACGACGTTTGCGGTCGCGAGTTTTTTTTTCAATATCTTTAGATAAGTATTATCATTATTATCTTCATCATCATCATCTCAAGCATCACATTTCCGGATAAACCTTAACTTAGTCAAGTATATGTCTTCATAGGGATTTGATTCTGAATTTTAATTTCTTAAGTCAATTGTTTCTAAATCTTTGTAAATATCTATCTATTTAACATTTCTTAAAATTTTATCACGAAACTTGAATTCATAATTTTCGATTTTCTGTTTTCTCAATCTTACCTTAATTTCCTTTTCTCTAAAAATAAAATCAAAACTTCCAAGATTCCATCGCAAAACAATTTCGAAAACAAACAAGCTCCAATTATTTCCATAATCCCGCTTCTATCATAGCCTTTGTAATCATCTTAACACCGGGATGAACCGTCAATATTGAAACAGGCATTAATCAAGGTCTCTGTAAGTGTATTTATATTGATCTTGTCTACGAAACACCTAAACAAATTGGGCCAGAAAGCAAATAATTCGATGATGTCCATTCGGAACGTTTCACTGTGTGCAAACTTTGTAAGTGCCTCTCTACAAAGGCCTGCTTGAGTGCGAAGTGTTTTGAAGGGTTGTGGACAAAGAAAACTGGATAAACATAGTTACTGTGGGTCTGGTTACATGTGTTTTGGGATCTATTGTGTTATGGAAAGGATGTGTGAACATCTAAATAGCAATCCCAGAGTGATTTTAGTTTACACTCTGGCCATGATTGTATTCATCGGTTGTTTTAGGAGCAAAAATGGAAGACAAGTAGAGCTTTTCGTTGAGCAAATTCATTAAACTACAAATTTCGGAGAATCAAATAACAATAAAGTAAAAAATATAACGTATACATATAGTGTAATAATAATATGGTTTGAATATAATAAAAACTATCAAATAACGAGCGCGGTATAGGTTGGATTAGTTATTTTTTACAATAGAATATTTTATGTGCATATATGTAAAAAATAATGTTTTATTATTGTACTTATTTGTTTTCTGTTTGTCTACTATTAAGTTGCACTTTTCTTTTCTGCAGCACCCTAAGGTCAACTGGTAGAAAATGCTTGAGGCATTAAGTCCGGCTTTGTACAGTTTTTTATTAGTGCATAAAGTTTTAATAAATTGCAATAACCGGTGGGTAATAAATTTCATACCGGTGTTAGACAAAACTATAGTAAATAATAATTATATTGGCAGCGATTGCGACTCGCTGGGTAACGACGCAGCGGACGAATTGGCCAGGAGAGGATCTAGTGCGGTGATGTTCGGACCCGAACCCATTGTACTGGTCCTCTTTGGTCAGCTGCGAAGTTGTCTACTTGAACACATACATATACAAGCAGAGATGCAGGCAGGTCAAAGAGGCCATGCCACAGTTTAACAAAACCCTGACCAAAAATCTTATGCGACTGGACAGAGTCAGCCTGTGGCTAGTGGCGGGACCATCACTAGACAAAGCACATTCAGACAATAGTTTTCAATTGTAGTCCCCTGTGCAGAGCGTGCTTGGAGGAGGAGGAGATAATTGCGCATGTGCTCCTGGACTGCATAGGAATCAATGATATACACACACACCCCTTAGGATCCCCAAAATGCCTTATTGATACCCTGAAAAACCTGAGAAGCCTAATCAGATTTTGTAGAGAGGTGGGTTGGTTGGAGTAAACCTACCAAAAATTATGGCCGCCATGGTCCATGTACAATGGTCCGCAGAGGAATAAGTGCAGAAACCTTGCTCAGACATAACATAACATTAAATTGGCAGTATAGGTTCAAGTTGCAGATTAAAATGCCACACTGGTTATTCGACTCGGCATGTGACAAGAGGCCTTTTTTTTAAAGTGGGAAATCATCTAATGACTTCTCCGGCACTAAGGCGGAGTAGAAGGGCGTGACGGACTTTTACTGACTAAAACCACCCCTATATACCCAGTTATAGGTTTAGGATTATAGTTTTGCCGCTGCTGGCATGACCAGAGGACCGAGCTTTACTTGGGCCAATTATAAGGTTCACTATTCAACGTGATTACCACGTTGCTGCCAGCATTTGGGGCACTTTTCCCATGGAATGAATTTATTGACGTCCAATTAATTATTTTTATACTCGTCTGCACATATTATTATTTTCAGTGCGTATAAAAACATATTGTTGTAAATAAACATATACACAAATACCTCAAGTCGTTTTCAAGCAGCAAATAAAAATAAAAAATAAAACAGAACAGATTTTTTATCCAATATTCAGTATATTAAGTACATAGTCTGGTTATGTGGATACTGCTCTGTATAACCGAGAGTTTGAGATATATTTTGAAAAATACTTTAACGTTAATACTAAAACATATGTCAGTAAACCGTAAGGGCCCAGCAGAGACGATGCCTACTGTGGCCATGGGTCGACTTTTGTTAAGCAAACTCGAAGTCCTAGAATGCATAGGGTAACTGAAGGAACCCAGGTTTGATTTTAGTCAGTAAATGACAGACATATCATTACGCTCCGCCTTAGAGTGAAAAAAAATATTAGCTCACTTTCAACCTTAAAAAATAATAATTACTAAAACATTTTTTTTTGCAAATCACGAACAGGATAAGAAAGACTTCAAAGTGAAATAAGTAGGTAATTTTATTTAAACTTTGTAGGGTGTCAGAAAATCGAGAATAATAAATTATAAGTTGGCGACACTTCCGTTTCCTTGTCGACGAAATGCTGTTAAAAACGACGAAGATAAGATTATTCCGGATAACATTTTGTTTCTTCCAAGATTACTTGTTTATTATTTAAATGCGTTCTGATTTAAAGAGTCAGAAGAAAATGATAGAGAATGAACTGAAACGCCATGTTACTTGAGGTTGGCGAAAATTAGTTTTGGTTAGGATTGACTGAGCTGACTGTATCAAATTCAAGTTGGTATTCGTTTGAAATGGAAATAAATAATATGATTTCAAACAAATACAAGTGGTATTCGTTTTTGGTATTAGAACGGATTTTTTTTTTCATTCGGTTAACAGTCTGTAAACTGAGTATACATGTGGACAGATGGAGAGGGAGAGAGAGGCCAAAGAAAGATGGATGGGTGGTGTGATAGGTGATATGAGAGAAAAGGGAGTTAGTGATAGGGTGATGGGTGACAGGACAGACTGGAAAGAAAAAAGACTGGGCAAGAGCGAGTCGGACTCGCACACTGAGGGTTCTGTACAAACTAATTTATGTAAATAGTTCAATTTCTAAATCGAATCTCGGAAGATTTTTGCGAATCGTATAAAGTATTTGGTTTTTATGACGGTTACAGTTTCCAGATTTACTTGAGCTGTAAGACCTTGCTTCATGCCAAATTTTAGGGTTCTAGGTCAACGGAAAGTACAACGGTCCGGACTAGGCCTTTCGCCTCGTCGTTTATACCGCGTACATCGAAGGACTGGAACAATTTGCCGGCAGCGGTCTTCCCATCGGATTATAATTTGGATGTTATCAAGGCTAGACTGAATAGGCTCTTAATAAACTAACGCGCCTCACCATCAACGATTGCATCACTGCTTACCATCAGGTGGGATTGCAGTCAAGCACTAGTTTATAACAAATAAAAAAAACGTACCTATGAATTTTGATTCCTTTGAGAGTGTCAAAATATGCGTTTTTTACGGCATAAACGGCGGTATCTTTTTTTTTTGTCAACTTAGAAGTTTGGTATTTTCACAGCTTCAAAGAACCACAGACTTGAGTATATAGTTTTTATTTCAACTAAATTCTTCCACGCGTTTTCGAGATAAAAGGTCTTGACTGACGTCTGTCTGTCAAGCCCTTTCCACACAATAAAATATATATTATTAAACATATATTATAAATATTTAAAGTATCAAGAACTAGTAACAGTTGTTCATTTTTTGCTAAAAAAATTTCAAAGTATGATAACGAAATGAACTCATTAAGTCATAGTCATAATCTGTTTTCTTTTGCAACTAAGTAAGCTCTATTTTTCCAAGATTAGCGAAGCAAATGTTCATTAAGCTCTTATTATTTTTCCTACGAGCCAAGCGAGTTCTAATTAAAAATTCCAGAAATTAAATCGAAACTTTGTTCGTTTATTTCTCACTTTCTTTTGCTAAGGGTTTTGCCTCCGTGAACTTAGAAAATTATCCCAGAGGAACAAACTTCCGGGATAAAAAATATCCTATGCGCTATTCCAGTATATGGACATGGAATATGGAGTGTAATTTGCCACAAGTATAGACGTAAATTTCATATTCTTCCTCTCTATGAACGCAGAAAAATCGCAGATTTGGCATTTTTGTTCGGAATCATGTGCGGATCGGTGGACGTACCTGACTTAGTAAATAAGATAGGCCTACGTGTACCTTGTGCATATCTACGCAGACCCCACCTTTTGGCCACACCAGTTGTAAGAACTTGCTACAGGCAAAACTCGTACCTGATTAGAGCGAGTCGTGCTTTTAATATGGCCTGCCGGGAAGTTGACATCGATCTTTTTAACAACGACATACGTAAATTGAAAAGAACCCTTTGCAATAATTTTTTCGAAAACATCTCATTGTAAAATTGAAATTTTAAACTATTGATTTATATATTCATTGTCGTTCCTATTCATTTGGTATACTAGTGTAGTAATTGTAGTGGCATCGATTTCTTCGAAAATATTAATTTAGTTTCTAAGCTGTGTATCTGTATTTCAACTGTCGATTGTTTCAGCATATTTATTAATTCACTATATGTGAAAACTTGTAATTGGCCTTAAGCTTTATTATAATATTTAACATGTACATTTATTAGCTGTAAGTTTTCCAAATAAAATAAAATAAAATAAAATAAATAAGAATTGTGCCAAATTAAACCAATATTATAAAGGCGAAAGTTTGTGTGTATCTTTGTTCCTTCTTTACGTCCAAATAGCTGAACGTATTTGTATGAAATTTGGGTCACGGGTAGACCATGTCTTGGAATAGCATATATGGTTGTGCCTTTTTAGGTTTGGGTTGATTTTTTACTATAACCTGGGCAAAGCTGCTGGCAGCAGCTAATGTCATCTGAATCCGTGTAGCTGTTTGAGCATGAAAGATTAATAAACACACACATGACGTAGGTTTTTTTTGTAGTTTCTTGTATTCGTCGACGGCGCGTATAGTTAATGCGTGCCTCAAAGCGTTGTCAGCAAACCGTAGGGCCCAGCAGGGTCGAAGCCTACTGGGGCCAAGGATCGATTTCTGAAAGGATGGTTCGGCCCCGTTATGAAAGGCAACGAAGGGACAGATGGAGATGTCATTGGATGACAAAGGTGATCTGGTCCAGGCAACTGCCCGATAGTTGATTTTTAGTTCCTATGTGACGAGATAGAAACTAAAAATCAACTATCGGGCAGTTCGAAATTTCGTCATCTATAACGCCTTATGGATGTCGCTACGCTATAATTAAAATATTATTCTTTGTTGAAAATTCTATAGAAAACCAAACAGCTTTGAAGAACTCATAATAATGTCTTCAAAAGCCGCTTTCAAGCATCGCCAGATCGACTCGCTCTGGTGTATAACTCATCCCAAAGACTCCCACGGTAGTCACTTGCAGTAAATCAATCTTTCGGTGTTCAGTAAATATATTATTGAGCAAACACTCACCTCAGCTGGCGACGAAGACCCAGGCACCTTCAAGCAAAACATGAAAGGAGTATTGACTCTCTTCAGGATCTCACGATAGTCCAGTGGAACTCCTCTTGGACGCAGCAACCTGAAGAATGTCCCTAATGAGGAACCATGAGACGCGAGGTAGGTACCGAAGAGACGCATGAAGCCGGCACCTGGTGGAGAAAATAAGAAGGATTAATATTAAGTATATTACACAACACACATAGCATAACGCCAGTATTCCCTGGAGTCAGCAATGTATAATTAAGTTCTCGCATACACGAGTATGTCATTAATGTATCATCGATTTTCGGATTTATGGGAAAATTAATACACGAACGGAATGTATGTTAATACGCAAATGTTTGTCTTCGATTGAGTTTACGAATACGCACGTGTACGTGTATAGTCCTTCGGTTTAGTAACAATTACGTCAGTAATCATTCAAAAGGCTAAAGAGGATGATGCTTTTCATATAAACTTGATCAAAATTACTCTTGAAACGAAATCTGCCATCAGCTTTCTACACGAAACCAATACCACCACCACCTTTAAGTTTTTAACACCTCTATAATCCAAACTAAGCTTTCGTTTCGTCGTGTATGCCACGTACAGTCAGGAGTCAAAAGTGCAGTTACACTCTAACAATGCTAAACTGTCTAAAATTTCTTTGTAGTAGAAGTCCAGTGTTCTACAACTAGTTTATTCAATATTTTAGATTATACGCTACAAACTAAATCGGTCACGATCCATTGACCCTCTTTGACAAAGAAATTTTACATACTTTAGTGTAGGTAGAGTGCAACTGCACTTTTGAGCCCTGACTGTACATCGAACGATTGGAACAATTTGCCTGCTGCGGTCTTCCCGTCCGATTATAATTTAGGTGTATTCAAGGCTAGAGTGAATAACTGAATAGGCTCTTGATAAACTATTCACCTCACCATCAACGATTGCATGACTGCTTAGAGTCAAGTAGAATCGCAGTAAAGCACTGATATAGGTATATCATTAAAAAATACCTCTGTTAACTTCTAGCACCCTAGTACTTTTTTGTGGTTTTTGTCATGAATTAAGGTGGCCCTTTCCCACTTGAACCGTTCACACGTGAACGTCGAATATGGTTTAAAAGCTTGTTGCTTCATCTCAAGCAATCCAACACGATGTTCGATGAAAAGGCAACGCGAAAAAAGAGAAATAACGCATGAAAACTCTGTTCGCATTAGGTAATTCCGTGGTTCACTCAAATATTTCACAAAACTTGTTCCAGGAAATACGTGTTTTTTTTAAACCCTTAAATGTTTCTGAGAAAAATTGTCATCATTTAGAATCTCAATTTAATGCGCAAAGCTTCTGTAGAAATTATATGAGTACATTATGGAGGGCCAAAGTTCATATAAAATAGCAGAATTTCAGAGGTCTTTAATGGATAAGTTTTACACAAATTTATGTTTTGATTTCTATAGAAGCCTAGATAATATCCACAAGATATCTCTGATTCCGAAATATCTGAAGAAATATGTGTAATAACATCATAATCACGTAAAAGCGGTTGTAGGAAATAGGTTTAGCCGCTCTTAAGTCATCCCGCACCGGGTTGAGCATAAACTCGAGTACATAAGATGTATCTTCCTTGAGATGTCCTTAGTATTTGAGGACCTATTGACTGTGTTAAAAAAACCTTAACACGAAAAAAAAATGAATAGAATAAACTTTATTCTACACCAAAATAGTAACCAATTTCACAGAAACTTAATTCTAAAACTAATAAGACTTATAAAATGCCTATACTAATATGTTATTCCTATGCTTTTACTTCTATTAAGTCATTCCTTTCTTTATAATAGGGCACAGTAACAATTACATTTGGTAAGCATAACATGACAATGTCAGACTATAAATTTTCCGCAGCCTTCAAATCGACCTTGTTTAAATTAGTTTTTGCCACTACCTAAGGTCACATGAATTATATTTGTCAAGCTAGCTTTACTAATGTATACCTAAAAACTAAACTGAAGCGTAAAATTGAAAAGAAAATGAAATTAGTTTTTTCTTTGTTGAAATTGTTTACTCAAAAATTGACTTCACAAGTTGTTGAACGAAACGGTAATCTGTCTGGCGTTTTACCCTAGGTAAAGGCCTTACCTTAGAATGCGGTAAAATACAAATGATTTGAAAGAAAGAAAGGAAAACATCTGATGCGATCATATAAAAACTAAAAATATATAAGGACAAAGATATACTATATAGTGTGTGTGAGGCCAAAAAGGCATCGAAAAAGGCATCTGTGTTGCCACGGACATATTCAAGGAACGCTAAAAAGACATACTGTAATAAATAAAAAAGTTTAAATTAATTTTATCGTGTGTAAATTAAATTTCATAATTATTTATCTGTTATTAATGCTACATCCTACTTACTTGACATATGTAATGTTATGGTATGAATACAAGGTATTTTTTTTATTTTGCTGTGTACTACACAAAGATTATTATTAAATAACTTCAAAATCTAGTCTGAAATTTTTTCAGACTAGCTTCTACCAGCGGCTTCACGCACTTAAAAGTGTGTTTATCCATACAATCTTTGGAGTCCCATTTCATCCCTTGAGGGGTTTTTTTTTTTTTTTTTTAACGTAGGTAAAATCATCCAATGACTAATCCCGCCCTTGGATGGGGCGGGAAATAGTGTCAGACTTTGACTGACTAAAAACCTACCTTTCCGTTCCTTGCCTTTATCCCGGGGCCCGTGGTGACTGTCTCACATAACCTTTGGCCCCAGTAGGCTTCGGCCCTGCTGGACCCCTACAGTTTGCTGACAACTCCTTGAGGCGCGCGGGAACAGTGCGCGCCGTAGACGACCTGAGCTCGGACCGGTCTGTTACCGGACGGACGGACAGCGAGCTACCCATTGCCCACCGTCCGCGAGCCCGATCCCTTGAGGGGGTGTATTTTAGAAAATACTCTCTTAGTGATCGTCTATGTTATAAAAAGAAACCTTACGCAGTTAGTTTCGGCTGTGTGTTGATATGTCAGTCAGTTAGTTTCTCATTTTAGATTAATATATTTTTAGGTATACCTACATAAACAAAAGTCGAATTATGGCGTAAAATGATAAGTTGTTCTTGTTTGTTCGTTTATTTTGGCAAATATAATACATTTGTAACGCTACACGAGAATGCTCATTTATTATTTGTTCAGTGTCCCCATCTGAGGCAATTCGTCAAATTGCGTCGCCGAATAAGCTTGCCTTGTTTTGACATTGCTGCTAATCATTCATATTTGGTGATTAATCACGTGTATCACGTGTATAGAGGTTAACGGGCCTGCTTTTCTGATTAACGAAGCAGTATCTAAGCATTACAGATTTATTTAATTTAACTTTTCAATTAAGTTTCGAATTTTTTAACTAAATATTTATAATATTTTGGTAAGACATAATATCTAAACAAATAAAATATTTTTTCTATAGAAACCGTTACCTTCTTTATGAAATTATATAAAGGTTAAGTTTTCATTGCCAGTATAACCGCCAAATTAAAAAAAAAACCAGTCTTCTAATTAGTCATTTGTTTAGAGTGTGTGGTATGGATGTTTTTTTTTCCACAACTGTTACCCAACCCCGTCTAATCCCAAGCTAAGCAGAGCTTGTGTTATGAGTATTAAAACGCTGATAAACATACAATATTTCTAAATACCTACATAATTATTATAGATAAATTACACCCAGACACAGAACAAATAATCGTGTTCATCACACAATTATTTGTCCTGGGTGGGATTTGAATTCATGAGCTCCGGCATAGCAGTCTGGGCCACAAACCACTAGACCAACAGACTAGTCAAAAAAGTTGAATGACTCGAAAAGCAAAAAAAAAAACCTAAAACACGTAATAATTTTCTCTTCAACCATACGTGTTTAAACATGTAGCACAATATCTTGTACAAAATTTGTAATTTTCGGAGCAAAAATTTCTAAAGCAAAAATTTCTGTAGATATATCTTGCGGGTAAGGTAACGAAATGGTCGTAAAATTTGTAGCTGCACCTTGTACACTAACAATTTTAAACTAGAATAAAAATTCATTTTTAAAACTTCTTAACCTACATCTACTGTATTTTACAACGTAACTTGGAAAATATTTTCTGTAGTTGTACAGTAAAATTTATTTATCTTTAGGTACTGCATAGCATCAATATAAACACAGCAATGCGATGGATGTGAGGCGCATCTATAGGACCTAGGGCTGTTTGTTGTGACGACATATGGTCTACGTTGCAACAGTCAACACTTAGGCAGTCACTGTCGCCATATCGCCATGACAAATGATAAAATGTGTGATAAAATAGTATGCTACTGGTCATAGAATTTAAAAAACGGACCTAATGGTTTTTTTTTACAAAAATAAACAAATCTTAATTAATTTATTAAAATTAACTAAATCTTGATTTATTTATAATTTTTATATAATATTTATTGTGAGTATTAGTAAAGACGACAGTTTTGATAAGCAGCGTAAAAGAAAACTTATCGATAAAGATAATGGGCTCTTAATAAATTACTGTGATTCACCATCATTAATTGTATTACTGCTTACCATCAGGTAGGATCGCCATCAATCATTAAAGATACTTCGTAAATACCTCACACGAATACTTGTTAATTCTTTTTCAATACACTTATTTGAAAACCTGCTCTTATGCTACCGCTTTTAGGCATGCAATGGACTGTTGTTCGCACCAGTGCAGAAAAGTGCGCGTGCTTGTCCCCGCCACGGTTTTATTATAATAAAATTGTTAATCTTATCAAATTGGGCGCGCGTCGACCCCCACGAGGCGCGGGTTAGCCCCTACGAGTAAGTGTATGGAAAAACGTCGTTTGATACGCGTGCAGCCCTCGGCTCCATAACACACTCACCTACGGCTCGTGCGATTTCCGCCTTGGCCGCAATGACAAACTTTCTGTACTTGTATCAAAACGTACTAGTGCTTCTATCCTTTGTTTTAATTTCGCCTCTACCAAAATCCAAATTGTCTTCTTGTAGATAATGAGATTGCGTGAACTAGACGTCTTTATAAATAATTCACATAGTCTGATTAGTTCTACGAATTCAATTTACATTGCTAAGTTAAGAGGGGCCTTCCCCACTCGTATATCATAAACGAAAGCATAGTTTAACTAGTTAGTTGCCTCATCTAATGTAATCCAGCGCAATGTTCGATGAAGAGGTAACGCAAAAAAGACGGATAACACCTGAAAACTGTTGGGATTCGGTAATTCTGTCATTTACCCGAATATTTTGTGTTTTTTTTTTATTTAAAAGTTTTTGGATAAAATTTTCGTCATTCAGAATCTCGATTATAATGTTTCTATAGAAATTATTTTTATATGTTTTAATTTATGAGTACATTATGAAGGGCCAAAAAATTTTCAGAAGTCTTTACTGGATTAATTTCAAACGAATTTATGTTTTGATTTCAACAGAATCCTAGATATTATCCACAAGACTGTCTGTATATCCAAAATATTAGGAGAAAGATACGTAAATACAAAATCGTATTGGGCAGTTGTATAGAAATGTATTTTGGGCTGGCCGCTCTTAAGTCTTCTCTTTAATAATCACATAGTTTAAGTGAACGATTTCACATAATTTATGAATGAGTATCTAATACATGGTTTAGCACTAAAGGTTGCGCGATTATTTAAACGAGATTATCTCGGCCCTAGAGAACTGACAGAGCAACTAAAAGAACACAGGTGTGTTTTAAAGTAAAAAATCTCATACTAAAAAAAATAAGGTAAAGGTTGTTTGAAACCGGCATGTCCTAGAACCAAATATTCGAAGACATGTGACATCTACCAACCCGCACTGGGCCCGCGTGGTGGATTACGGCCCATTCCCTCTCTTAGAGAGGAGGCCTGTGTCCCAGCAGTGGGAACATTAAAAGGCTGATGACGATGACGAAAGGTTGTTTGTAAGTGATCGCTTTTAGCGATAAGACCGCCCATTGTGACACCCTATTAATTTTAAGTTCTTTATGTAATTAATTTTATTTTTGGTATACAATAAAGAATACATCTATCCATCTACTCCTTCTTGCTCTACCCGGAGTAGAAGTTAAAAAAAACGTTTGCCCATACTACGAATAACTCATGTAACGTGGGTGCGTACACAAATATGAACACTCATATACCTACACAAAACCCCCAAACCAAAAACATCTATCTATAGTCCATATAAATATTTGTCACACACGGGAATCGAACCCACGACACGTCAATTGCTCAAACTCTGCGTCAACCGTTCCCTCAAAAGTTATTCGTTTTTGTTCAACTGATTGTTGATATCAGTTTCGTCTAGTTTATAATCATCAACATTATAAAACTAGGATGGTATGTTCTTACAATCCTTATCCTATTGCCTTGAGCTATAAACTAAAACTACTAACACACAAAAAGTATTTGCACCCTCGTTAACTGTTATGGGTACCGAAAAGGGCAAGAAAATTAAGGTACCATAGTAAAAAACCTCTTGCCAATAATCACCTATAGTTACCCTGAATTTAACGACTCCATTTTGAGAACCCTATCGAGTGTTGGATAGAAACTAGACAGTAATTCTCAGCAACTGGACACGATTCTATTTATTCCCTTTGAACTTTTATTGGAGAATAAACTATAAAGATAATATCAACAAGGATTGGTATAAGATTCCTTTTTAAGATAAAAGACTTCAGTAGAAATCCAGGAGGGAAATCCTCTGATCAATATCCATTAAATTCAAATAATATTAACATTATAAAGACGAAAGTTGAAACTACTCCACGCTCAAAGGACTGAAAGAATAGAATTAGATGAGGTACATGGTACTGAGAAATTTGTAAATAAGTTGCTCTTTATTCCGGATGTATGTTGCTCAAAGATAATTTTCAATATTGTCTTGGGCATAGCTGTTGGCACAAACTAGTCAGACATAAACTCAAACCCAAAGCATTTGCTGAATGCATGCCAGAGGTTTATGGCAATAGGGATGGTGCGGGGATACCGCACGGTTTCCTGCGAAGCGTCGAGTCCTCTTGCTGGCTTGCCACCAAGGGATCTGGAGGCAACAGTCAGGATGTGCACGTGGAGATGCAACGCCGGGGCGAAATTCCGCTGCCGCGATAAGTCGCGGCATGGCGAACAGAGTTCCGGCGGAATCTCATGGTAAAATGGCGACAGCGGCTCTCGCAACCCAGTGCTGGGAACGCCATCATTATGGCGATAAGTCCCCTCTTTGAGGAGTGGCTGGAAAGACCTCACGGCGTCCTTACCTTCCGCATGACGCAGGTTCTCACTGAGCATGGTCGGTTCGGGAAGTTCTTGCACCGGATTCGTACGAAAGTGCGTTTCACCAGTGCGTGGGCCGCCGGAGGATACAGTAGAGCACACGGTAGAAGTGTGCCCCACTTGGGAAGAGCATCGCCGTGTTCTCGTGGAGGCGATCGGCTGCAACCATCTCTCGCGCTGGGCCTTGGTACAGGCCGTGTTCCGAAGCGAGTAGGAGTGTCAGGCGATCGTCTTCTTCTGCGAAGCAGTAATGCTAGCAAAGGAGGAGGCTACACGCGTGAGGCAACGGCCCTCACGATCCAGCCGCTGCAGGGATTCCGACCCCGAATTCCAGCCACCGTAACCGAGCTACCGTGCGTAAGTCGTCGACGGCGCCTATCATTCTACGCACGCCTCAAGGAAATGTCAACAAACCGCAGCCGAAGCCTACTGGGGTCATGGGTAGTATAAAAATGTACCCGACCTATTCCTTCTTTGCCTTCTTCCCAGGGCCCCGGGGTTCACTTTCACATAACTATTGGATAGAATAAATATTATGGAACAAATACCGTGAACACTCTTTTAAATCGTGATGAATTACATAAACATTGGCTACATAAAAAAAAAAACTCGAGTTTTCAACCTTCAAGTTATTAAAAATAATCCTTTGAACACAGATTTTGCAATCAAAAGCCAAATATTCATGACCTCATAAATATCAAAAAGATTAAGCAGAGAAGAACTTAGTTGAACTTTTTTTACCGACCCTTTTTAAATTAATTACTGATACTTGGTGAAATTCTTTAATCAAAACCTTTTAAAAGCATCTCAACATTTTTCATTCCGATGTCCAGATGAATTTTTACAAAATAAACTTCATTTAAAAATATGGGAGCAGAAATCCTGTGGGACGATAAATAATTAATGTACTTACCGAAGTAAATCTCGATCCACCAGAGACTAGTTAACGCGACGGTGCCAACGAAGTGTTAAAGAAAAGAGATGAATAATGTTAATGGACGTTTTGTTAGTTAAGCTGATACTGATTATAATAAATCTCTAGAAACACTTTTAGGTTTTAATCCCCAGCTAGCAGCAACTTTCAAAGAATTAAATGGCAGGACTTCATTAATTGTTGGCGTTGCCAATATGATTGATGATACTTTAAATGAACGAACAAAAAATAACATTTCCGAACTAAATCTAGAACACATCGAGAGGCCATGCCATTTTGTGACATCCGACATTTTCAGCAAATGCATGTCCAATTTCAAAACTAACACTGTTTCTAAATTAGATGAACAACATAAGCTTCACGATCCTAAATTTAAAATTATGCAAACAAAACATAATAATAATAAAGGGTATAATCAATCTAATCTTGAACTTCATCGTGGAATACTATTTCAGTCCTAAACATTTCATTTCACACGTAGTATAATACATACAGCGTCCGAAGATCATAAATCAATAAAATGTAAATAATATTTCCGACTCTAGGTCGAACGGAGATATTTTCAGTTGAATCGTTATAGAATTCTATTCACGGACATACGTTTTATATGAAAAATTGTACCAATTGTATTCGTGACTTGGTTCATATTGTATTTTACATTATTTCTTTCAGAGCAGAGATATATCGTTAGTTATCTGTAGTTTTAGATTCATTTAAAATCTTTAGAAGAATGTTTATCCGTTGCAATATCTTTGAATCGAGTTTTATGTAAATCAAAACATTCATCATGTCATTTTGCTGTTCGTTCTCCTAGAGAGGAAGCCTGAGTCCTAGCAGTGGGAACATTAAAAAAGCTGGATGATGATGATGATGATGATTTTGTTGTTGAGGTTAGATTAGCTTGAAAATTTTGTTATATTGCCTTTATTTTTTCTGTAATATTTTTACGTGACTGACATTTAAAATAGCATTCATATAATATAAAAACATCTTCACAAATTAATGTAATGGTCATGAATATTCCATTAATGAATCTCTTGCAAATTCCTACTATACTCGTATTATAGTAATTACTACGCTTACGACGCGTTGTGAGAATTCCACATCTGCCACATAATTTTATATTTAATAGGTTACATTTATTAAATTATTATACTTGCTTAAGTTTAATTTAATAATGAACCTTTAAGTAATTCACTTACATCAAACACCACTTAGACTAGTAAGAGTAATTCAGGAGTTCACAGAAATGGAAATGTTCCATCTAGTGTCACTATTGAAAAGAGGCTTTTCAAATTCATCATTCATTATTCATAGATTCAAAAAGTTACGATAAGATCCTCAAAGGAAAATAGTATGGGTAACTTTTATTATCTTTTTATACTTTCTTGAGTCCATTAAGTGGATTAACATCTTCAATTTCTAATATTTTTTTAACCCAATTCATTGTTACTAAGTCCAAAATATTCCGTTTCTTTTCTTTGAAGCTTTTTACTTAGCTTTGGCCATCTTTACTGATTTACAGAGCAATAAAATATTCTTCTAAAGGCCACTTTATTAGATACTTAGTATCGCCCAAGGAACCATTGCGATGGTATTATAAAGAAGTCTGATGTTATTACTTCACACATTTCTCATATATTCTTTTAAATTTGCTTTATAAAATAAATCAGATATACTACGTTTCTCGGTTATTTCCTCATTAGTTTTATATTTATTTTTTATCGCTTATGCTAAAAATTACACATAATTTCATTTCATCAACATCATTATCATCATTTCAGCCGAAAGACGTCAACTGTTGGACATAGGGCTCCCCCAAGTGTCGCCATAATGACCGATCCATCGGATTCCCGCGACCCTCTCCAAATTATCGATCCAACTTGCGGGAGGCCTTCCAACGCTGCGTCTCCCGGTACGAAGAATTTCATTTAGTTAAAGGTATAAGACGAACACAAACGTTCTAGAAGGAAATTCCTATATTAGACAACGGTGCCATTAAAAACTTCAATTGCTGTACCGAGCAGCCGTATTGTAGCGAAAAATCATTAGGAATTAACACACGGCACCGCACACCGCCGCGGCAGGCGGTGAAGTGAATCTCATTTCGCATTGGCCTCTAATAAATCCGTTGATGCCTAACACACATGGTACACTGTCCAACCGCGCTGTCAAGCGATGTTCTCTCCACTACTGCGTACTGCCGCGGAGCAGAGGGGCGGGTCCACGGCAGTACGCTGTACCGTGCGATAATCACAATAATAAAAAAGTAAATAGTTTTTTTTTTAAATGATGTAAACTAGTACTTGATTGTGATCTCACTAGATGATAAGCAGTGATGCCATTATTGATGGCGAATCGCATTACACACACAAAATAAAATCGTACGGGAAGACCGCTGCAGGCAATTTTTTCCAATCCTTCGATGGTCTATTTTGGTTGAGTCACGTTTTAAACAGAGGAAAATGATTATTTTCATCTACATTATAGCTAGGTATTTTTTTTTTTCTAAATACTTAACAATCAATTTTAAAAAGTCGGAAGAAATTTTTGACGCCATGTTTTAGTGTGTTTTTAGTTGTTTGTGGGATTTTATTATTATTATTATTATTTATTATACTGTAGTTAAGAATTTTTTAATGAAAATACAATAAATTGTTATTATTATAGGAAATAAAAAAAAATACGTACCTAATTGCACCAGTTCCAATCTCTTGTCAGTGACAAAATGCCACGGGAACGCCTTGCAGAAACTCGCCACACCGATCCTCAAGTCTGTCACTTTTGTTGAAGTCGCAATACATGAAGCCTCTGATAGTTCGCAGTCACTGTCTTTCGACTTCTGATGCAATGGCACTGCGTTTATTTCATACCTAAAACATAATTAATAAAAAAATACGTTGTAAAAAATGACATAGTATACATAATATGTATCTTACAGAAAAGAGTACTTTAAAATGAATTTTCAAAGAAAACAAATACGCTCCATTGACATGTTTACGTGACAATTGGCACAAAAACAAGACTAGGCATTAGTTTTGTTATTGACTAATATTAAAACTAATGCTTAGTCTTGTTATTAACCCACTTGGTTATATTTTTTTAATATAATTAAAAAAAAAAATCTAAAATTACAATTAATAACAATTCATTTATTTCTAGAAATAAATGAATTATTATTATTATTATAGACAATTTAAATATTTCATATCGATGCCCTATTAAATTCAATGAAACTTCAAAATATCCTTTTAGCACATAATATAGACTGTAAAACTATTTGAAACAGTTACCCTGGAACGCAAATGTCTATTGAAGGAACTCGGATAAGTTGTAGTCTGTAAAAGTCTGACATTTTACTCACAGCGAAGGAAATTATTTAATGACTTCTAACTTGAAAAAAAAAACCACTAAAAATGTAAGAATAATACAAGACACACTAAAGACTGGTTAGAAAATCTAGACTACAGATTCATGAGGTGTTCGACATTTCTTTGAGAAGGTCGGAAACACCTTTTTTCCATAGCAAAGTTTCCAAGCAATTAAAAAGGGATCGCCTTCCTAATGGAAGTTGATCGAAGGAAGGAACTCAAATAATAACTAATTTCCAAGTTAGGGACGGATGAGTCATCGTTCGTTCGGTCTTTCCATTTTCGTGTCACATTTTGTTTTTCATGTTTTTTGTTTAATATTAAGGATACACAATATTGATGGCTTGCTAGGCCATAAAAACGCTCGTGCATTTTCAAAAATTTACAACATAAAATGTTCAAAAACTTTAATTTTAAGAATTTTTCAAATCGGATTAGTAATTTTCATAAACTGTTTTTTACGAAAGTAAATACCAACAAACAATATTAACTCTTTTAAAGTATTAGTTTCTATCTACTAGAGAGAAAAAAATACATAATAATATTGGATACAAATGATTACAAAATGTAAAACTATACACTGCATACCATAGTACCGCATAGCTACGTAAAAATAGCGTAACCATGAAATTAACCAGACCAACCAAATATAGACGTTCATTGAAAAAGCAGAACTGAGAGAGAAAGTACTGATATTATTATACGTTCTGATTTTAACTCTGTTACTGTTAAAATCCCGTTAGCCGTTTCCAATAACTCCTTTATGTTGTTATAATTTAAATAATATTTAAACGACTACCGGGCTTGTGCAATCGATTCTTGTTTATGTCACAAAGGTTTTAATGTACAAAATTGAGATGGATTTAATTTTAATTAAATCTTTTAAAATAATTATTACAGTTGTATTCGAATTTATTATCTGGCATGAGTGAATGATTAATTTTAAAAAGTCGTAATTCCGTGAAATGTGCAAGTGACATTTTATTTTAAATTATTTGCGACAAAAACAGTTAAACATTACAGAATCTATAAACAGAAGTTTTATTATAGAAGTAAAAACAATATAGCCTACACTATTGTCTACGAAATTACATAAGACATAGGATAACGGCCGCGTATCAAACCATAATATAGTTATAAATTTAAAATAAATTAAAGAGCATTTGCTCTTATAATTATTTCTCTTATATCATGTCAATCATAAACTATAAATATCTATTTCTTTGCATGAAACAAGTCCCATAGCTGTTGGGGGAGCCATTTTTAGAAACAGAAGTAATAGAGACAGATTGGGAGCGAAAGAATGCAATTTTCCTCTATCCATAATAGGTACACTCGCCACCGGAGGGCGCAGCGTGATCACCGATCGCCATAGGGTGTGCCTGCATGCAACAGGCCTAAGGGAATAGACTTATTATCTGAATAATTGAAAGTGATCTGCGCACTAGACACTTGGCAGTAACAAAGCTACTTAAACGCAGGGATTGGCAATAATCTATGAAATACCTAGCCCAACTCCACGTTAATTGTTAGACATTTTACGTGGAAAAGTTCTTTGTACAAACTGTTTACTGTCATCAAAAGTATCGCTAGCAACGTATGTATGTGTTATTGTGTACTTACTTAAATCTCCTAGGGTCGTTAGTATAACTCGTCAGTCTTATGTCCGTCTGCGTATCATATAACAGCCTTGCTATCGATTTCAAGCTGCCAACTAGAATATATGCAACAGGTTCGCTTTCTGTTGTCAAATGTAGCTGGATTTTTCCTTCTTGTGATGTTGTACAAACGAAATTTGCTTCGTATTCCATTGTTTCATCTTTCTGAACATCATCCTGTGGAAATAAAAGTGTCGTCATTAATGTGATTGATTTCTTCATTAACTTTTTTAATGGATGTCTTGTAATTAAACTTGTTTGTTTTTAGTATCGCTTTGATCTTTAATGAAATGAGAACGTGATGCGACTTTTAGCTTAAATCTCTTAAGAATTATGCCAGCACTGAAAATTATCTCCATTTTTTAAAATTTAGTTCTCGCTGTAACGTTCAATATTGTATGTTACTAGAATGTTTGAATTTTAATTTTAACCACAGTTTTATGTCAATTAGTTTTAAGTATAATCAAAATGTCTGTTGGTAGGGATAATTTTGTGTGTAATCTTTAATAATATACACCGTTAAATTTTGGTCGTTTTAAATCCCGTGGAGGATCTTTTCGGTATATGAAAGACTATCGATTTATAAAGATAAAATTTAAAAAAAATGTACTTTTTTTCTAAAACTCGAATTAATATACGCATATACGAAATTAATTTCTTTAAGTAAACGAGTCAATGACCTTGTAGGGAGTTGTGGGTCGTTGCGTACTAACTACCTACAGTTCATTGACCTCGATCAGCTGACGTTTACTTATAAAAATCAATGTCGTACATGCGTAAATTAATTCTAGTTAAAAATAAGTACTTTATTTTTCATTTTTTATAATTACAAATCGATAGGGTTTCATGTACCGAATCGACCCTCCCGGGGGATTAAAACGACCAAAATTTAACGGTGTATAATATTATGTAAAGGCTACTGAAAGAGTAAAAAAAAAATAAGTCTAGATGTTTTACTTGAAAATGCACTTACCTGGTCATGTAACACATCGTGAACACTGTCTAAAGTTGTGAGAAATTCAGTCAAATTGGTGCCTAAACATTTAAAAGCTCTCTCAAGTCGACAGTTATGTGAGAACGCAGTTAAAATTAAATATTCTCCTAATTTTGCCATAAAATCCTTAGTGCTAACACCTGCAACAAGCAATGGAAATTTTAGTACGTTCATATAATACGATACTTATAATAAAACTCATGTTATGGTTGACGTATGCACTTAATACACTTTTATTATAGATGAAATGGAATTTGGAATTTTATAGCACTTTTCAAAGTGCTTGAAAATGGCAATGTTTCCATTAAAGCTGTCTGCATGAGAAATTAAAATTATTGTCAAGTCAAAACAAACACACGAAATAAAGATCAGACTAAAAGAAATATAATTAAAAGCATATGCGTTATTAAGGCATTAAGAAGGATATGGCACATAAAAGTAAAGAAAGAAAATATTATAAGAGGTGCTCCAAATGCTCAAATGTTTTTTTGAAAAGACGTCAGGTCAAAAAACTGAATTGTAATTAATTTAAATGAGCTCTCTGGTACTTGATAACACAGAGCCTTTCGATAATGCAATGGAAATTGCTATTGTTCAACCAACAATGAATTAACAATATTGGTTTCCTTATTTACTGGTTTCGACCAAATGATGATCTGACAAATCTGTGGCGAATTTCCATTTTCATCATTCGTTTTTAATATTATATCTTCTGTACTGGTCAAAATTGTTCTATATAAAAACGATTTATCTGCCTTTTTTATTCCATAGATAGAAGTTATATAAAAATGAAAAATCGGTCCTTGGAAATATTTTTTTAACATTACTTTCACAATTCGGTCTTGAAAATATCATTCTTGGCTGACTGACGAAATAGGGGCAGGTTTTAGCCAGTAAAATTCTGCCACTCTCTCTCTTTTCACCCAAGGTGAATTTTGGTTTCCGGCCTCAATATAAAATATTTGTTTTAATTCTCACTATTTTTTTACTCCTATCATTTTTTTTCTTGGTATAAAGGACAATGGGCTAATTGGTACACCCCTCCAATAGCAATGAGATATATATCGTTAGATAGGTCTTTTTAACTGGAACAACATTTAGTATGACAGCTTTGTTGAAATGTTTGTCCGTTCTGAGTTTTAGGTTAAAAACAAAAGTTAGGTTAGGTTAGGTACTAATTGGTACAATCCACCAATAGCAAAGAAAGGTTATGTGAGACTGTCACCAAAGGCCCCAGGATAAAGGCAAGGAATGGAAAGGTAGGTTTTTAGTCAGTAAAAGTCTGACACTGTTTCCCGCCCCACCCAAGGGCGGGATTCGTCATTGGATGATTTTACCTACGTTAAAAAAAAAAAAAAACCAATAGCAATGAGATATATATCGTTAGATAGGTCTTTTTAACTGGAACAACATTTACTATGACAGCTTTGTTGAAATGTTTGTCCGTTCTGAGTTTTAGGTTAAAAACAAAAGTTAGTTTAGGTTAGGTACTAATTGGTACAACCCACCAATACCAAAGACATGTATGTCGTTGGATAGGTCTTTTTAACTGGAACAACATTTACTATGACAGGTTTGTTGAAAGGTTGGTCCGTTCTGAGTTTTAGATGAAAAACAAAGGTTAGGTTAGGTTAGATGTTAAAAACAAGGTAATTGGTATACCCCACCAATAGCAAAGACATATATGTCGATGGATAGGTCTTTTTAACAGGAACAACATTTACTATGACAGTTTTGTTGAAAGGTTTGTCCGTTCTGAGTTTTAGGTGAAAAACAAAGGTTAGGTTAGGTTACATGTTAAAAACAATGTAATTTGTATATCCCACCAATAGCTAAGACATATAGGTCCATGGATAGGTCTTTTTAACAGAAACAACATTTACTATGACAGCTTTGTTGAAAGGTTTGAAACTTAACATTTGTGTCTTCATAGCAATTTCATTGAACGCAAATGCATATAATTATATTTTAGACATTATCATCTCAATACGATATACATTAGAAACCGTAATTGATTTAGATTGTATTTGATTAAGGAGTAACAATATACTCGTATGTTATCTCTGTAGGCTTAATTACCATGAATTGCTTCACACTCAGCACCTTGTTTCATACGTGTTCGTGTGTGTTCTTGATATTTTGACTATCTTATCTTTCAAAATTTGATTTATCAGTTCCATTACTATTTTCATGCTGAATGATATACACCTTTTTTAACAAGACACCAATTTTGATGTAAGAGATCTGCTAATATTTGTTTCCATTCTGACTTTGTAGTTATTCATTTAAAGTATAGTTACTAGTCACAAACTCAAAGGATTTTGACTATACCATTTATAAGAACTTCACGTCATGGTTGATGCAACGTTAGAGCATTTGACTGGTAAGCTGTGTATCTTGGATTCGATTTTAGATTGGAACAAATATTACTTTTATCCCCTGCAGATATAGTTCGAATCTGGGTCTTTTCTGTATGCAAGTTTATATATTTGTGAACAGAGTGTGACCAATAAAACAAGGTTCAAATCCTGGTTGTTGCTCCTACATGCAATAAAAGATCAACCATTCTGGAAAAATAGTCTTTCAAATTCCATGTTCACTAGTCGTCAGATGTCAGTCATTAATGTCTGACTGTGAATCTCGGTTTCATGTTGACACAATGTAACTTCAAAGCGACGGAGCCATGACGCCCATGTTGGCTTTGTAACAAAGCAAACTTTTGTATGTGCTAACACAGAACGACCTGTGACGTCAGAGTATTTGAGAATTGAAGCGAGGTTTTATTTCCATGCCGGGTGATTATTGGGTTTGGAAACGGCGAAGTGTGAAACTTTATGGGCGAAGATTTAAAAATGAGTGCTAAATTGCTATCCATTGAAGACGCTGTGTTTTATTCAGAACCTTCTTCTTTTCTTAAAACGTATTATATAGTCAGTCGTACATTTAGTACTATTTATAAAGCATTCCTCAAAATTATAAAACGGATATAGTGAATTCTTGAACAGATTAACCAAACACCATTGTGATAAATACACGTCCTCATGACATCGCCTAACCCTCTTATTAATATAACTTTCATACAAAATTGAATTATGACAAGCTGCCAAAAGTTAGTCGACTTCGTGACAGACGGAAAAGTTACGAACAAAAGGGAACAAAATTAATGTCAACGATTCTGGAAACTCATATCGTCAGAATGATTGCTTAAAATGTACGTTTATTTAGTCCCTTATAAGATAAAAATACTGTCTAAGTTGTGGAAGAACACTTAACAATAATATGAGAAAATACGGTTACATTATTTTTTGTTATTTATGTTGACAGCCTTGCACCGACCCCAAGTAACACGGGACAAGGACAGCAAGATAATGACGGTAAAAACCTTTCTTAAAAACAATTTTTTAGGAGATTATAAGGTAGATCCTACAGTGAGCCTTCTACACGTTGTAGACTAGCGTTAGGAAGAAATATGCTGAAGAAATGAAACTTTAGCAGAAAATGGCATATTAAAGTAATGGTAGTTGATGGCTGTTATTGATGTCTTTAGGATTTGCAGACTCATTTTCATTTCATTGATCCTTGTTACTTTGTGCATCACGTTTCATACTGTCACTCTCAACCGTTACATTATCACTGACTATCTTTCTTGTGGGGGCGATTGGCGGCGGTGATCTCTCGCGCCGGGCCTTGGTACATGCCATACGCCGGAGCGAGGAGGAGTGGCAGACGGTCGCCTTCTTCTGCGAAGCAGTAATGCTAGCAAATGAGGAGGCCGACCGTATCGGGCAAGGGCGCACACGCCGCTGTCGCCGCCGGGATTCCGATCCCGATTTCCGGCCACCGTAGGCGTGGGCTTACGGACGGCGGGCAATGGGTAGCTCGCTGTCCGTCCGTCCGATAACAGACCGGTCCGAGCCCAAATCGTCTACGGCGCGCACTGTTCCCGCGCGCCTCAAGGAGTTGTCAGCAAACTGTAGGGGTTTAGTAGGGCCGAAGCCTGCTGGCGATAAGGGTTATGTGAAAATGAACCCCGGGGCCCTGGATCGAAGGAAATGAATGGAACAGGGTAGGTTTTTAGTCAGTAAGAGTCTGACACTATCTCCCGCCCCACCCAAGGGCGGGATTTGTCATATGATGATTTTAACCACCATAAAAAAAGCTGACTATCTTTTATTTCATATCCACATACAATCTATTCATCAATCTTTGACCTCCTTCTTTCAATCCACCTATCAATCTTCGGCCAGCCGCTATGTATATACACATTTTGTTTTACGAATGACAGATATGTTTTTTTACCTCACTTCATTTCACAGTAAGGTCCCGGATTCTTAAATGCTTTTAATGTAATTACCAATAAAAATATTATAAATTTTACAGACAATCGTCTTCAGTGCTATATTTCATTTTGTTTTGTACTTATACAGCTTGTCTCAAATATCTAGTTTAAACAATTTTGTGTACAAAATTAATGTCTCCATTATTTGAGATAGTGATGGATGGATACTTACTGTCTGTAGCTCGTACCGCATCGTAAATTTCTTGTAAATACGCGTAATTCCTACAAGTTTTTACGTCGTCTGGTAGTCGTCTTCTGCGAACAAAATGAGTACTATTATATTTTTGTGTTCATTATCAAAGGAATGGGTAAGCAGTAACAATAAAGAGGGAATGTTTATATTTTGTTTGTTACAAATTACACTTCGAGCAATATTTATGTAGATAATGACTTGACGTATGTTAACAATATAATAATATGTTTTGTTCTTAGATAAATAAAAAATACATTATGCTGATTTTAATATTTAGCAGATCTATGTTTTTGTATTTTTCAATTACTCTTCTTTTTGTTCTAAAAGACAATTAATGATAATTTACTTTATAAATTGGTCATAAATATAAACGACATTTTTTAACTTTAATTGATAGCAGATGGAGCCGGTTTTTTCTGACAACTCTGAGAAACACTAAAACGAGCTCAGATGTCAACGAGTCTTTTAGGTTCGTTCATTAAACCTGTAATGGTTAAATCATATAAATTTGAGTGATGAATGTATCCAGATGGTGAAAACATTTAACAAATATCGTGTGGTTCAACCTAGGATTTAAAGTGCTCATTGATTTGACATATAACCACCCATAATAAGAATATTTGGGTAGACAATATAAAATACTCAAACTGCCAGACGCACTATTAATCTACCCGTAAAATAACGGCCTACAATATAGTCCTCACATTCACAATATTATTATAATTACTTACACAATAAACTTTATATGAGAACCATTCACATAAGTGTTTGAGATGATCTTTTGAGGACAGAACCACACAGCTATGAGTGGTCAGTTAGTGCAAACATTTGTCAGTACTCGTATAGCTCATCTCAAGACTACTAAAGTCTTAACGACTAAATTATACTGCTAATTAGGTTAAAAAAATAATAATTTATCCGAAATTCTATCTTAGTTCTCCTTACTTTTAGGATTATCAAATAAAACCTCAATACTACTTAGAGTTTCTTAAATACAGACTCGGATTTTGTAAATTAGATGGTGACAGACTTATTTGATAAACATCTTAATAACTGTCTTAAGTTCTACAACAAGTTTAAGATAAACATTCCTATTAAACCACTATGAGGCATGTCTTGAAACAAACATGAAACAATGAACTGACATACAATTTCGCTTACATCTCTTAAGCGTGTTACAAGACCAATTTAAGTAGTCTCTGTAATTAATTTTAATCTCGCAACTGGAAGTTAATTAGCAAAGATATTATTCACAACTGGGGTGTCTTTTAATTTAAACGGTTTGACATATACTTATTGCGTGTAATGAATCTTTTGATTTTGGAGTTGGGGTGATTATGTTTGACAGTGCATTGCGGTTTCGCAATTTTATGCATTGTTATGATTTTTGTTTCGTAACAAGAGGTGTAGTGATAAATTTTTTGTCTTTAAAGTGTGTATAATTTTTTTTTAGCGGTGTTGAATTGTACGGTACAATTTGAAATGTACCACTAATGTGTGTAGTCGATGCATTTTGATGGTGCGTGGCAATAATTTGGTCACGATCATGACAGTGTCTTGTTAGTATCAATTTATACAGCGTGTTTTGCTGCACAAATAGTATTGCTGTATGCGCCTCTATATCATTATGCACTTACATTAATACGTCTCAATGGTTCGTGATATCTGTAGCTAGCAACACTTTATTAGTTGGTGGTGTGTTGCTAACATTTAAGTCAGTAGTAAATTGTGCCAAAGCAGTGCCAATAACCATGTTTGTGACAAATATGGTGATTCGAAAGCTGACATCAATTATGCACATAAATTAACAATGACAAAGAATCACAATATTACTCACTCACGATTTAAAGTTGTTTTACTGGTGTAGATCCTCATAAAATACTTGGATATATTTATCCATATTTGTTTAGGCTGGTAGTCGACCCTGATTGAGGACCAGAATAATTTTCGGTTTGATTATTTTAAACAGTTAAATATTTATTAATCATAATATGAAGTTTACAGGAAAAATTTCTAAAAGTGATAATTATTATTGTGTCAAACTCTTGTATATGGTGTGTATACTTTTCCTATTCACACTTCTTCTTTTCTTTGTCTTAAAAAATCTGTTAATTCTTGGATTTATTTGTTAGGTAATGCATACCTAGGGGTAAGGTGAAATAGACTTTATGGATTAGCAAATAAGGTGGTACTTACAAACAGTTATATTTGTCGTAGTGTTCCGCTTGGTTCTTTGTGAGTGCTGTCACCGCTGCGTGCAGGCATTCATTCTGTAACAATAAAAGTCACAAGTTAGATTTTTAATTACAATTTTGAATTCGTTTGTGGTTGAAACGCTTAGGTGATGGCATCCGAATGCATATCATCTTTTCTAACGATATTTCTCAACGACTGATGTATTGTCATTCAAAGACCAGTCTTCCGGACAAGATTCCAGGGTGTCCAGATCACAGTATGTGGTGCCTTGTTGCATTAATTCGCCTATGTACTACTACTGTGCATGAAGTTTAAATAAATAAATAATAAATGAACACTTTGACGCCTACCTTATTATTTGATTTTGTATACATATGTATCCAAGCAGTTAGATTGTAAGGGCGCACAGATAAATGTAAAACGAACAAAGAATGACATCTCCGCATGACAATTCTTGGCCAACGTAGGCGTAGCATGACCGGCGATAAATTGGTAGTTGGCCGTTCGATTAGGGCTAAGCCACGCCGTCGTCGATCCGGACCTGGTGAACTACCACGCGTACACCAGGATCATTGTCTGCCAGGGCTGTGGGTTTGTTCAAAAGAGTTACTCTGGCCTTGGAAAATAAACTTTTACTATAAGGCTCTGCTTTTTATTTTTTATTTCAGGGATCAATGGGAAGTACCTGATGAATTTTGATTTCCTTGAGAGTGTCGTTTCTTGCGACATACACAGCCGTATCTTGTTTTCCGTTTACTTAGTTTAATTTTATACAGTTTCAAGGGATTGTAGGCCTTATTATATGGTTTTAATTTCAAATCTATATCTTTACGCGTTCTAGAAATAAAGGGTCTTGACAGACAAATCGACAGATGGACAACAAAGTTATCCTATAAGGGTTCCGCTTTTGCCTTTTGAACCCTAGAAACAAGGTACCCACACAAAGTCACAGATAGTCAGTAAAAATCTGACATTTACTCTCGCTCAAAAGGTAGCTCTGTCTAATAATTTTACGGATAAAAAATCTCTAGTATTGCCAATTGGCTGAAACCAATTAACCAGCACAATCTGCAACGTCAACGATGCCTTGATTTGTTCAACCATTAGATACTTCGTTTACTTTGTACTGTCACAGAAATGTTAAAGAACAGACAGAGACAGCAAGAATACTTAACAGCCATCTCTTTCGGGCCTACCAAGCGTGAAGAGACCAATTTCCCCACATTTTCCTTACGAGGCGTCGCGTATACCCTGAACACTTTAAATGCGGTCGCTTGATAAATTGGCCGCGGTAAAACAATAGACGGTATAAGCCTACGATGTTTTACTTGTGATTTATTTGTTTTAGTCTTGTGCCATTGAGGATATTCCTATTTCTATGCCATTTGTTGGGTTAAAGAATTTCAGATAAGCGGTATATTAAAGAGTTCATATATTATAGCTACAACGAAATCGATTGATCAATCAATGCACATAGTTCAAATAAACCATATACACCGTTAATTTTTTGTCGTCTTAATCCCGCATAGGGTCGATTCGATACATGAAACCCTATCGATTTGTAAAGATAAAAATACTTTAAAAAGTAAAGTACTTTTTTAAACTCGAATTAATTTACGCATGTACGAAATTGATTTCTTTAAGTAAACGTCAGCTGATCGAGACCAAAGAACTGTAAGTAGTTATTACGCAACGACCGACAATTTCCTACAAGGTTATAGACTCGTTTTCTTAAAGAAATTAATTTCGTACATGAGTATATTAATTCAAGTTTTAGAAAAAAAACTACTGTATTTTTTTATTTTATCTTTACAAATCGTTAGTGTTTCATGTACCGGTTCGACCCTCCACGGGATTAAAACGATCAAAATTTAACGGTGTATGCAGTTGATTAGTAAGTGTTCTAAGTAATGTATATAATTGTGTATTTGTCAAAAAAAAAAAATAGATCATATATATAAAAAAAAAAACATAGTAAGTCAAAGAATATTATATACATAGATTCTCCACGTAATACTTATACACACAGTATGGATATGGCCAACGACTTGCAGCCCTGTACTATGGCTTCTTGGCCTTCCTAGTCGGCTTACCTACCCGGTGATCCGGTTAACACCTGAACTAATTCCACGTTGGAACGGATATTTTGACGTGTACGACATCGGTGGTGGAAGATTTCTAAAAATAATTTTGTTGCAGACGTTAAGAGGAAGTCTTTGAAGACCAGCATCGTGAGCTTGGCAAGGTATGAGTTTGAGAAAGGTAGTAAGCACTCGGGACTATATTTTTAAGGTGAAAAACCATTCAGTGTCTTCTCCCGTTTTAAGGCGAAGCGGGAGGCGTCTCAGATTTTTACTGACTAAACCTAAACCTATGTTTCTTCAGTTGCCTTTGTATTCTAGGACCTCGGATACTCTTTTCTGAAGTTGACCCATGGACTTAGTAGGCCTAGTCCCTATGATTTTGATGACATCTCCTTGAGGCGCGCGTGAAACACTAAGCGCCGTGACACTACTCAAGGAAGGGAATTTCCGCCATTGTGGCGTACCCAACGTTCGATCCTGTAACTTTAATAAAATCATCAATAGATCCGCACCATTTAGAAACAAATTAACTCAACAATCAATTCAATCCAGACCACCTAAATCATTTAAATGAAAACTTTTGACAGTTTTATCATTCGAATAAAATAAATCAATCAAAATAAGTTGTCCATCTAAATTAATTGATGAATTGATGGTGTCGGATTGAATCTATTCATAAACAGTTAAAGGGTCCCTCTAATTAAAATGAGGGGATGAAACAATGACAGGGTGATAATATTGAAGTTTAGTTCAAGTTTTAATGGACTGAGTAGGATCTTTTATCATTTAGGCACTCTAGAGTTTGTTTCTTATCTTTTTAGAATATCTAAGGGTTGCTGTTATTCTTTCCCCTATTTTATGAAAACTAAAACCTGTTGAATACCGTAATTAGAGACACAATATAAAGACAATAGGTGTGCGGACGCCGGTGTCCTCTTGGTGAATAATGAATTAATGAAAAAAAACCTACTTAGGCCGTGATTGACTGTTGATATTTCATTTTGGATGAAAGCACAAAAAAGCCTTAAAAAGTATTTACTTGACAATTCATAATATTTAAAAAAAAAATATAATTCTAATTGATTCTGTATCACAATTCTAACTCTTTTGTATCATGGAGGCAATCTCAAAAGCGTCATCTCATTTACACAAAAAACTAAGTAAATATCCATAGGCTATAACAATATTCAATTTTGTTCCATGCTGGAAACGAAACCGTAATAGTTGCAGGCAGTCGCTTAACTACAGCTGCCCACAAATGCAACAACTTTTGTTGAAGATACTAGACTCCAGGTTGAAAAGAAATGACCGGCTAGATCTTTCAGCAAGCATTCACCTAAAACCCTTGAGGTACCTGAAGGTTAACGCTAAAAGCATAAGCATATCATAATCACAATCAGCCTTATAATGTTACCAGAAAATTAAGGCATCTTCGACACAGACAGGTTAGGTTAGAATGCTAAAGCGCGAACGGAGCGGAGCGGAGCTCCCGTCTTAGCCTTTGTGGTTTTTTTTTTTGCATTACATTGCATCAGCCTTATAATGTTCCCAATGTAGGGACTCAGGCCTCCTCTCTAGGACAGGGAATGGGCCGTAATCCACCACGCGAGCCCAGTGCGGTTTAATGAATATCACATGTCCTCGAATTTTTGGTTCTAGGACATGCCGGTTTCTTCACGATGTTTTCCTTCACCGTTTTGAGAGCAGTGGTCATGAAATAAATAAGACAAAGTAATGCGCCTGGCTGGGTTTGAACCTGCAACCTATAACTCTTAAGTCGGAGCCGTTATCACACGGCCACCACTGCTCTGTTTTTTTTTATAACCACCCAGAAATACGCTTGTAGGACGAACGGCTGCTGGGACTGAGGCCTCCTGTCTAGAAAAGAGAGTGGGCTATACACGAACACATGAGCACAGTATAAGAAAGGACAGAAAATGTACCTATAGCTTTATACTGTTCAAAACTCGGAAAACTGCAAGGACCGAGCAAGTCAACATTTTTCTCAAAGCGTTAAAGGTCGTCTGTTAATGTATGTCGATGAAGTTAATAGTACCGAAATCATCTTGACAACGAGACAAAGCGCTATGTGACGTATACGCTTTGACGGAGTCTGGCATGATGTTTGCAGAAAAAAAAATGTGATCAAGGCCCCAAAAGCTGTCCTTGATCGTTGGATTTTGTGCGGACTGGAGTACTAGAGAGCTTGTTAAGCTCCTTACCCACTCAATGTGTTCTCTTTAATAAATTCCCACTCTGATCGGCATCCTGAATCAGTATGTATACTAAAAAACGATCAACGGTTTTCTAACCGTTAAACTGACATAACTAACCGGTGTCAACTACTAGCTAGTAAACGATAGTTAGGTTAATTCAGATTTTTTTTTTTTCAGTCCAACTGTTAGTTTCAGAGATTAGCTCATTTTAAGAAACCCTACTACTACTTCATCGTCATCATTTCAGCCGAAAAGCGTCCACTGCTGGACATGGACCTCCCTCAAGTGTCGCCGCAAGGACTCGTCATCGGTTTTCCACGACCTTCACCAGATCATCCGTCCACCTTGTTTGACTATAAAGGAAGAGGAGTCGAGCACAAGTGGAGCATGCACCGAGCCTAAGTTCGTGTAGTGTGGACCGACTCTAGAGGAGCCGAGTACAAGCGAATCTACACGAATTTGAGCTTGGCTCGTGCTCCCCTCGTTTTTGGCTCCTCTAGTGTATTCCATAGTGGAAAAGTAGCTACCAAAATAACATCTTTGAGAGAAATATTTTTGCAGGTCATTAACACAAATTTTACTGGCCTGTTGGTCTAGTGGTTAGTGGCCCTGACGACCATGCCGGAGGTCGTGAGTTCGATTCCCACCTTGGAAAAATGTTTGTGTGATGAGCACGATCATTTGTTCTGTGTCTGGGTGTTGTCTAGTACCCATAACACAAGCTCTGGGATGCTCTGCTCCGGCATGATAGGCAACGAAGGAACGGGGTAGGTTTTTAGTCAGTAAGAGTCTGACACTACTTCCCGCTCCGCCCAAGGGCGGGATTTGTCATAGGATGATTTCACCTACCATAAAAAAAAGCTCTGCTTAGCTTGAAACTAGACGGCGAGCGATGTGTGATAGTAGTGGGATATATATAACTCTCAAGCTACCAAACATTAACAAGACAAAAGACTGTAATTATCAAGCGCCAAAACATAACGTCACTCAGACCACAGTATGTAACTGTATACCTTAAGTGAAGTGACGTCAGATATAGATGAATGGTGGAAAATGGAGGAAAAATGGCCGCTATCACAATATCGGATTTCTAATGGATAGGGTGCTAGGTTTATTTTGATTTCTCTTGGGTAACCCATTTAGGTTAACAATTTATGGATTCATTACTTTCGTCTGAGTCATAAACGCCTTTAATTATTAATTGAAATTTTTTGCGTAGGTTTATATTTAGTTCATTTTAATCCACAAAACCACAAGCGTAGGAGGGTAGCCAAACTTTCGGCATTTTACAGGATCCATTTTGAGAATATGTGCGGGAATAGCATGCCTTGATTCCATCATCTCCTTTATTTTTCTACCATCGGACAACCCGACGTACAGCGAATATCCACCTTTACGTTGTTGAAACTTCTACGGTCCGGTATAAGCGTTTTGCCTCGTCGTTTATACGGCATACATTGAGGACTGGAACAATTTGCCTGTGGTCTTCCCGTTCGATTATGATTTAGGCACCTTTAAGGCTAGAGTGAATAGGCTCTAAATAAAATAGTTTACCTCACCATCAGCCATGGCATCACTGCTTACTGTCAAATACTAGTTTATAGCAACTATTAAAAAAAAAAGTTGTATGTTTGGTGATTGTGATTTGATGGATACTATAATTGTTTAATGTAAGGATTATATTTATTTAAAGGCTGATTTACAATGATATAGTAGCTGGCGCTGGCATTACTGGATTCCGGCGCTGGATCGCTCATCAAGTATCAATGTAAAAATGTTTCAATCCAATCCAGCAATTTATTAACATTGATGCAATGCTGATCCAGCACCGCAATCCAGTGATACTGGCGCCAGATACTGTATCAATGTAAATCAACCTTCACACATTAAGTGGTTGATTACCAGATGAAGGTACAGCGATGCGCCTCTGGTACATGAGGCATCCCCACTCAGAGCACAAAAACATTTTTTGGGATCATGTTCCTTGACGAGTGGGATTTCCTGCCAGTCTGTTCCCTGATAGCTTTAACCTGAGGTTTATTAAGTTGAGAGTGAATTTGGTTATTTCTAGGCAATAGGTGAAGGTTGCTCCATCGTTGACCATCCGTAGAGACCCAGCCTGCTAACTGCAGGCAGGCAGGGTCGAAGCCTACTGGGGCCAAGGGTTTGCTTCCGAAAGGAAAGCCCGGCCCTGGTATCTAAGGCCACGAAGGAACGGGGTAGGTTTTTAGTCAGTAAGAGTCTGACACTATCTCCCGCTCCGCCCAAGGCCGGGAGATGTCATTGGATGATTTTACCCACCACAAAAAAAAAATCGTTGACCATTTCATCGCTTACACATCGGTCACTATAATTTTTTAATAAGGTGCAATGGAATTGGAATGGTTTAACCATTATTTAAAGCGTCACTTTACAAAGGTGAGTGACTCCCAAGAACTATAAAGACACAATTCGCAACCACCGTAGGCGCGGGCTTGCGGACAGCGGGCAATGAGAAGCTCGATGGCCGTTTGTCCAGTAACAGATCGGGCCGAGCCCAAGTCGTTTACGGCGCACTGTTTCACGTGCGCCGTAAACGACTTGGGCTCGGCCCGAGTTGTCAGCAAACCGTAGGGGCCCAGAAGGGTCGAGGCCTAGTCTGGGGCTCTGGGGAGGTATGAAAATGCATAACAGGGCCCTGGTTCCAAGGCAGGGAAGGAACAGGGTAGGTTTTTAGTCAGTAAGAGTCTGACACTATTTCCCGCTCCGTCCAAGGGCGGGATTTGTCATTGGATGATTTTACCTACCATATAAAAAAAAACAATTCGCAAAATTAATTGTCATTTCCATTTAAAATATTCATTGATGATGATGATGATGATATTTTATTTAGCAAATAGGTTCTCAAAAACACTTTTACACGTAATTTTTTTTTTTTCGTCAATTTTAACTAGATGAAGCCGGTGTTTCCTAGCTGACTACCCTGAGAAGAAACACCGAAACAAACTCAGGGGTCAAAGTCTCTTTTAAAGTCCATACAGCAAACATGTAATGGTCAAAACATATGAGAACCATGCAGATTAGTGTCTGGGATGGTCTTTTGAAGAAAGAACCACACAGTTCTGAGTGGACCTGTCCAGTCAGTGCAAGCATTTGTCAGTATTCGTAAACCTCAACTCAGGACTACTAAGGAGCACAACGACTTGACGAACAACTCAAACTCAACTAGTCAAAATTGGAAAGAGCGGTTATTTTTTAAGACCTCCAAAATTTAAGAGGTTTTCAGTCTCATGAGGATGCAGTCAGTATAATAAAATAAAATACCTTTTAAGCAAAGTAAAATAAATCAAATTATACAATTTTCTATTTCAAGAACCTCCGTAATTGATGGCTTAACATCACAACTGTCCCAGATGAGACCTATTAGGTTTTTAATAAAGCGCTCTGATTTTAATGATTTCGTTTACGGCAACCATTTGATACCATCTGTCGCAAAAGTAATTTTGTATCTTTCTACATTATTAGGGTGTTGCTTTGGAATTTTTCTTTGCAAAGATCTTTTGTTAAAAACTGGGCTAGTACGAGTTGGACACCAAGTAATCCTATAAAGATTCCGTTTTTTCCTTTTGAGATCAGGTCTGGAACCCTAAAAAAGCATAGCCTACGATGTTACACGCGTCTCACGTGTTAATTTGTTTGTTTTCAAACAAATCAAAAAGTTAGATGTCATAATGCGTAGGATACGTGGCATACGTAAACTCAGTTTTCTTAATTTCTTTCGTTCCGGACGGAGGATGAGTGAATGTCAGAATTTTACTGATTAAAATCCGACTGTTTCTTTCAATTACCACCACAAACATGACAAAATAATATTACAAAGTACAACAGAATTAAAAATTCGCTACATGAATTAATAATAATAATAATATAATATATTCCACAACTATCACACAACGCCGCCTAGTCCCAAGCTCAGCAGAGCTTGTGTTATGGGTACTAGACAACTGATAAACATACTTATATATTTCTAAATACATACATATTATAGATAAATTACACCCAGACACAGAACAAATGATCGTGCTCATCACACAAACATTTGTCCTGGGTGGGAATCGAACCCACGACCACCGGCATAGCAGTCAGGGTCTCTAACTACTAGACCAACAGGCCTGTCAATAAATTCTTGATATTTTATCAATCAAACAACGCAAAAAGCCTAATTTTTTATAAGAATAAATGCTATATACTCAGAAATACATACATATCCCATAATGATACTCCTTTGAGGTAAAGAATACTTAATTGGTTTACGCACGTCTCGAATAAGTATTTAAAAGCTTTTATACGTTAAGTAGCAATTACTTTGATGAATTTAAAGTACATGAAAACACAGGAGGAGGTACATGCTGTGAAATTAAACTCGAAGCCACCACATTTGTGCTGACATAGTTATAAAAGACATCTAAATAAAGAATATTTTTAATTATTTCTTTTTTCATTAATTCACTAGCAAAACGGAAACTTTACCCGGCTGCGCGACGCAAAGTAGGGTTTTTTTTATGGTATTTAAAATCATCCAATGACAAATCCCGCCCTTGGGTGGAGCGGGAAGTAGTGTCAGACTCTTACTGACTAAAAACCTACCCCGTTCCTTCGTTGCCTATAGTGCCGGGGCTGAGCCTTCCTCTCAGAAAACGGCTCTTGACCCCAGCAGGCTTCGACCCTGCCTGCCTGCAGTTAGCAGGCTGGCCTCTTCGGTGTCCTGACAGCTCCTTGAGGCGCGCGGGAACAGAACGCGCCGTCGACGACTTGGGCTCGGTCCGGTCGGTTACCAGACAATCGGTAAGCGTGCTACCCATTGCACGCCGTCCGCAAGCCCGCGCCAACGGTGGCCGGAAATCGGGATCGGAATCCCGGCGGCGGCTGGGGCGAGCGCCCCGTTGCCTCTGCCTGATGCGGTCGGCCTCCTCCTTTGCTAGCATTACTGCTTCGCAGAAGGAGGCGACCGCCCGCCATCCCTCCTCACTACGGACCATGGCCTGAACCAAGGCCCGGCGAGAGAGATCGCTGCCGCCGATCGCCCCCACGAGGACACGGCGATGCTCCGCCCAGGCGGGGCACACCTCAACAGTGTGCTCCACCGTGTCCTACGCAAAGGAGGGTTATGTGTTATCAATCTGTGTATGTTTTTTTCTTTTGTGGCGTTCCAGAGATTGAATCCGTGTGCTAATCTTGTTAATTCTTACGTCAATCGATTTATGTTAATTCTTACGTCAATCGATTTTTCTAGTCGCGCAAGTGTCATTAAAGACATGACAGGCCTTCATGCCCCAGCCACCGCAGGGATTCTGATGCCGATTTCCAGCCACCGGAGCCGCGGGCTTGCAGATGGCGAGCAATTGGTAGCTCGCCGTCCGACCGTCCGATATCGTCAGGATCGGGCCCAAGTTTTCGTCGGCGCGTATCGTTTCACGTGCGCTTCAAGGAGATGGCAGCAAACCGTAGGGGCCCAGCTGGGTCGAAGCCTACTGGGGCCATGGGAAATGTGAAAGCATAACCGGGGGCCCTGGCATTCTAGCCTTCTTCTTTGCCTTCGTTAAGGCAAAGAAGGAACTGGAGTGGGTTTTTAGTTAGTAAAAGTCTGACACTATCTCCCGCCACACCCAAGGGCGCGAAGATGATATTGGATAATTTTCGTAACAAAAAAAAAAGACATGACAGTAATCAAAATTCAATATGGCAGCAACCAGACAAATTTTGAAAAATATAGTTTGAAATTCAACATATTTTTTGAAATGCAATAAGTTTGTTGGTCTACGATTTCGTAGATCTAACAAACACACAGAATTGTTTTATGAAATTGCACACTTTAAACTGAGTATTTCTCCGATTGACTTTGAATTCTAAGTTCAAATAAACTCTATATAGGGTGACTGGTAATTAGTGAACGATACTTAAACACGTGATTGTAGTCATGATAACAAACAACTTTTACTATGGGCCCAAACCTGAAATCGAGAAAAAAAATCTGATGGTCAGTACATTTATCTTCGCCTAACTGGTCAAAATGTACTTAACTTGGCAGATTTTTTCGTGATTTCGGGTTTGGTCCCAAAGTAAAAGTTGTTTGTTGTCATGACTGCAATCACGTGTTTAAGTATCGTTCACTAATTACCAGTCACCCTATATGTAAAGGATATTAGTCCCGTATTAAAATAATAATAAATAATAATAATAAAAATTCTTTATTTCTGCTCACAGTGATAAACTTATTCTAAGTTTTACATATATCCAGTTTTTATAAACCACAATGTGAGGAGCTGGTGTCTGAGATTGGCATAACATGCTTGTGAAATGAGAAAATGAGTTATTATTGTTTTTTTGGGGTTTTGATTTTTCTGTAAAACGTCATAAAGTTTTGAAAATCGTCATAAAGCTTTGGATGACAGGTTTCATTATAAAAGGATGGAAGGATTTGAATGATGAAAATTAAAATACCGACATTTTCTTGTGCAAAATTCCACATTCCTGAGCACTTTAGTTTTGGCTATGCGTTTATATATAATGTAAGTCAGTTAGCTCCTCCTTTTATATAGGCTCCTTTTATTATGTCACGTCGATAAACCAAGACTAAAACACTAAGTCTTCGAGTTGGTCCTTTGAGCCAAGTTCTATATCGTACTTACAAGGAACGTGTTAGATTATAGTTCTGTCTTACTGGAATTGCCTGCCACCTGTTTAATTACTAACAACCAATGTACCTACGAATGAAATCTCAGAAGTGTTCAACTACTTCAAGCTTGATTACATTTTTAGATTGGTTCGATGTACAAGGCTTCTGATTAAGTTTTTTTTATACTTGATCTAGTCTGTACAGACTGTAAGGAGATCACTGTTCATTCATTGGAATCGGCAGGTAGCGCTGCGATTGTTTTTTTTTTTTCTGTGAAAATGCCAGCATTTAGGCACGACTGCAAGTTCAATAATACATTTTAATGTATTCCTCTCAAGAAATGAAGCAGCGATGCAAATATTAGCAACTCTAGTTAATGTAAACATTAAGTACGTGCTTCTGGTGTTAGAGTGGTTCCTAATTTCCGACTTGCGGTGCTATCACCGGTTATGCACAGTCATGGAATATTTAACGAGCATCATTCTAAAACCATTAACAACCTTCATGAATAAAGATTTGTTTGTTTACGTGAATACCAGAATAAAAAACAAAAAAAAAATGTTTTATTATTTTCTTAGCCTATACTTGCTCACTGCTGGACAAAGGCCTCCCAAATTTCTTCCACTTATTCTTTTCTCAAGTAACCTTGGACCAGCCCTGGATGTCTAAGCCATTTCGCCAGATCTTTTCTCAGAGAAAATGTATACAATCAAATTATTTTATCGTTTTTGTAGATCCAACTTACAGATAGTCCAGATCCAGACTAGTCACGCTAAATAGCATAAATACTGACTAAAACTAACCTGTGCCCTCAGTTGTTCTTTGCGTTCTAGGATCACAGGTTTCTTTTTCACAGAAAATCCCCTCTTCCCTCACAGGTACCAGCCCTGCTCGGCCCATACGGTTTGCTTTACAACTAGCTAATAGAATTACTACATACTATTTATCGACAACAACAAAAATCTTCAATTCGACGAATCTCCGAGACATTTTTATTGCAAACATCCGTCAAATTGTTCCAAACCTTCTTCCATCACTGAACTAAAAACTTACGAACATGGCAGCGAAATAAATCACTACCCTTCAAATACTTTCCTAAACTTCCCGCCCACAGGTGAAACGTGTTCCGCGACATCCATTTTGTTCACAATCTGAACTCAAACTATTTCAATTGAAACATTCCTTCTGGAATAGAGAAAGTTTCAGCTGAACCATACGAGAAAGGAATTGGTGTCATTAATCACTGTTATAATTAAAGTGGACCTGCTTTTATAAATGAGGACATGAAATAATCTTTTAAAATTATTAGAAGGTTATATTAAACGTAGAGATAATTAGGATGATAGATATTGACAATTTTAAGTAATATTAACAGGGCTACGAGATTATACGAAATGGTCACCGCGGTCGAGAAACGCAATGGACATCTTGTTCTACACAGAGGGAAAAAGCTATCAAGAGCGGCCAATCCGAGGTACATTTTCATACAACCGCTCTTATCTGATTATGATGTTTATTACACATCTTTCTTCAGATATTTTAGATACACAGATATCTTGTGGATATTATCTAGGCTTCTATGAAACAAGTTTTGTGAAATATTCGAATAAATCACGGAATTACCAAATGCCAACAGAGTTTTCAGGCGTTCTCTCTTTTTTCGCCTTACCTATCAGAAATCGCAGCAGATTGCTTTATATGAATGATGAAGCAATAAGCTTTTAATCCATTCTTGACGTTGACCATGATAGGCGAGTGGGGAGGCCCACCTTAAGAGCGGGTTGCAGTCACAGAGATTATGTGGGTACTGGCCTGGGTCTATGTCCAATTCGTAGCCCCGTAATAGCGGTTTTGATTCAATAAAATAAAACATAGTGACTATTCAAGATTTTTGTTTTTGCCACACCTTTTAAAAAAAACAAGCTTTTTTATTTTATGTAACTTTCAAATGTTTCCGTGACGTGATCGCGTAGTTATTATTATACACGTTTGAAATCGTAAGTTAGAGTTAGATACGTGATTTTTTCTTATCAAGCCAACTCATGTTTGAATGTTTACCCACCCGTTAGTCTTATGGCCAATTTTAATAAAATATTCTTTCAAGGTGTTTTCTTTTATATTTGTGGATTTTCAGAGGTTCAAAAAAGTTCAAAATTAGTGCAAGATTGCCTTAAAATTTTCTGATTTCGCAATCTAAATCCGAATAAAAAAATAATATTAATACAGATTTTGTTTTATAAGACTATAGAGTTTTTAAGTGGTAGCCTAGCCAGTTTAAACTTCACACTAAAGTGGAAAATAAATAATCTTTTTTGGTATAGTGATGACTAGGCAGAAAATGCATATCATTAAAAGAATGATAAATATAATATGGTTGGGCAAAGGGCCAAGATAAAATTCAAAGACTGAGTGAGGAATGATATGACAGCTAAGATAGTAAAAGATACGTAAACGAGGAGAACAGAAGAAGAAAACTTTAACACGAACATGATGCAAAAATGTATGAAAATAATTCATTTATCTTACGAAGCAATATTTTTTCTCTATATAAATGTCTTTGTTCCACTGTGTACTTTAACATTGAGAACAATTAATGTTGTAATAAAATCAAACGATCCACAAACAAACGTTGATTGATGTACGATTGTATATTGCTTTGTTTGCTCAAACATTGCAAAATAAACACTGTATCTGAGCTTTTTATTTGGCCAGGTGTGAAACAGAAGACGCAAGTAATAAAACAAGTGCCTTTAATAGCAAAAAAAATGTACAGCGATAACGTAGCAATTTACCTTTGGTTTGAACAGCCGTACGTTTGAGAATCCTTGCCTTATAACATAGGTTATGAAAATACGCAGTTAAAATTTTCTTCAGAAGACAATCGATAGTCCATATTAATATTATGAATGTAAAATTATCTCTATATGTTTATTGCGCTTTCTCAGTTAAACTTCTAAACCGACTTTGATGAAATTAAGCTTCAACCCTAAGCGTTCGATTACGGAGACGCGGCGCGTTGGGCGGTCCGTCGTACATTGCCTTATGTTTGTGTTTGCGCGAGCGATGACGCGGCCCACTACTGCAACGACAAAACGCACAACGCGCCGCGCAACGCCCCGCGTCTCCGTAAACACGGCCTAAGGTAGGACTTAGGTTAATTTTTATATCACTTCAATTTTACAAACGCAAAAAATACCACAGTAAATAACTCAGTTAACGGTCCTGTGAGTCTCGTATCCATCGGATCTCCGCAACCCTTACCAGGTCATAGGATACCCTTGTAAAACACTTTCTATCTTCCAACGCGGCGGTAAATAACGAGTCTTGTATAATAATCCAACATCATTACTCGAAGCATAGGCAATTTTATCTCAAACTGCACAAAGCTCTTTCATACTAACAGACTATTATCTACAGCCTCATACACCCATAACGTTTATCAATGGCTCGCACCATTGGAAGCACAAAAAGAAGGGTACTTATGAATGATACGGAACCATGAAAGGAATCAAAGGGATTCATTAATCATGAGTATATTTGGGCTATCTCGTGATAGAATTGGGAAATTAATTAGGAATGAATAAGAAATTGATGGTGTATATAAATTGTATAGTAAGTTACTTTGTAAAGATTTGGATGTCAATGAATTAGCAGGACGGATAAATGGATAATTAATTAATCGAGATCAGAGATTACTAGTTTTGGTTACACAGTCGAATAATCAGGAGTTATACTAAGCAATTACAAATGCATCGGCGTATTCCGGGACCTGTCAAAGGCCTTTAATACTGTCTCTGGGGACAGAGATCTTATTTGGGAAACTAGAATGAATCGGGTAACATGGCTTTAAAGTTGGCTTCAAAGCTTTCTTTCCGATCAAACTCAGTGTGTTAAAATAGTTGAGCACATTAGTGGTGGACAGTTACTGGACTTCGGTGTGCCCCAAGGAAGCCTGCTCTGCCCCCTTCTCTTCCAAATTTATGTTAACGATCTTTGTCTACTCATCCTTCCCGCGTGCTACGTTATATCGTATGCTGACGATATTGTTTTAATATCCAGCGGACGCGATTGGTAAGCGGCAAAAGAGGCTGCCGAAAGGTTCTTGTGTTAAGTTATGAGCTGGCATGACCTGGCCTGAATGTCGCAAAAACAAATCTCGTCAGCTTTGGCTCCCTTTTTATCTAACCTTTCTCTACAAGTGACTTTCATTTGTTTGCGATAGGAATAATTATACGTAATGATTCTGTTCATGTCAGTCAGTGACAAGTATCTCGGCCTAAACCTTAACTCCTATCTCAGCTGGAAAACTTATATCGATTTCCTGTCTGCACGTACCTTCTTATAAAGTTGAGAACTTCTGCCCACAAAAATATCCTAAAATGGTATACACCGCCCGAATGTAAAGTTATTCTAACCTATTGTTTTACCGCGTGGGGAGGTGCAGCCAAACCGTTTAGATAACCTACTCAAAAATTGTATGCCGAATTGAAGATTCTGACGGAATTGTACATGTTTCGAGCAATGTCAAGAAAACTATAAAATAACTCCTCCCATTCGAGGGACTATTTGCGCTACTATCAAAAGAAGAATCAAACCAGTTTGTGCCAGAGTTTGACCTTCGCACGTCGGCATAACCACTACTTAAATGTACTAATTTATAACAAACTCCACATTAACCTGGATATACACAATTTAAACAAGTTTCAATATAGGTCTCAATGAAAGAATTTCTGCTTCCCCTTAAATATGATAGATAACACAGAAATTTTTCTTAGACCGGAACTAGTCAAGCATTCATATACATAGGTATTATACTCACGACAGTTTTTTTTTTTAATCTTTTCCTCTTCTAATCCCTAAATTGTACTAATCTATTTTATTTAAGGTTTATAGGATCACTTTGTTGTCCGTCTGTCTGTCTAGCCATCAGTCAAGGCCTTTTATCCCGGGAACACGTGGAGGTATCGAGTTGAAATTTAAACCATATAGTCTGCGGTCCCTTAAAGCTGTGAAAAAATCAAACTTGTAAATTAACAGAAAAAAAAGATACGGCCATTTATGTCGCTCTCAACGAATCAAAATTCATAGGGTACTTCCCGTTGACCTAAAACCCTGAAGTTTTGCATGAAGCTAGTTTTCATAGCGCAAGTACAGAAATAATTCTGAAAACTGTTTGTGGTTACATCAAAAAAAAAAACTCATTTTTTGGGACTCGGAAAAATCATCAAGATTCGATTCGGGGATTGAACTATTTACATAAGTTAGTTTGTACAGTGTGCGAGTCCAACTCGCACTTGCTCAGTGTTTTTTTTATATTATATAGATAGATTCGCACTTGACTACTATCTCACCTGATGGCAAGCCGGGGCTTGGTTCAAGCCATGCTCCGGAGCGAGGAGGAGTGGCAGGCGGTCGCCTCCTTTTGCGAAGCAGTAATGCTAGTAAAGGAGGAGGCCGACCGCATTAGGCAAAGGCGGACACGCCGCCGCCGCCGCCGGGTTTCCGATCCCAATTTCCGGCCATCGTAGGCGCGGGCTCGCGGACGGTGGGCAATGGGTAGCTCGCTGTCCGTCCGTCCGGTAACAGACCGGTCCGAGCTCAGGTCGTCTACGGCGCGCACCGTTCCCGCGCGCCTCAAGGAGTTGTCAACAAACTGTAGGGGTCCAGCAGGGCCGAAGCCTACTGGGGCCAAAGGTTATGTGAGACTGTCACCAAAGGCCCCAGGATAAAGGCAAGGAATGGAAAGGTAGGTTTTTAGTCAGTAAAAGTCTGACACTATTTCCCGCCCCACCCAAGGGCGGGATTTGTCATTGGATGATTTTACCTACGTTAAAAAAAAAAATAAACCTGATGGCAAGGGATGATGTGATCGACGATAGAACACGCTTGCCTAGAATTATTGGTATTTTTAGTACATATTCACTCTTTACTTAACCTTACTTTCCTAGGTCGTAGAGCAGGAAATTCGGACTCCGGTAGAGAATATTTCGCTCCTTAGATGTACGCACAATTAATGTATTCTTAACGTATTGCGTATTACTACGTACAAAATGAATGGGATAATCACCATGCACTTGATTGGTGGCCCACAGAAGGCTTTGTGGAATCGTGCATTTCATTCGTGCTCAAGACTTCATTCGTTTGTTCATTTCTTTTTTTGTTATCTACATTTTTGTCATCATCTGATAAAGTTTGTCCTATTTACTGTAGAGCCTATTCCATTAGAAACTCTTTTAGAGGATTTAGAGGATTTAGAACTAGCAAAGTATTCATAAAAGAGATAAACACTAATTCTAATTTTAGATGAAAGAAGGTTGTTAGATGAGATTAGGATGGCTGTCTGGCTGATAGACGCGAGTAGTTTTAAGTATAAGCAAAATAGCAATTGAATAGGAGTAAATTCTATAGAACAGTTAACGCAAGGGCTCTGTATACGAAACAAAGCCTCCGCTGTTCGTCCATCTGCTTGTCTGTCTGTTCGTCTGTTTGTCAGTAGGCTGGGAGTGTGTATCTCATAAACTGAAAGAGAATCGAAATTTTCACAGAATATGTATTATTATTGCCGTTATATTAATTTTGATGATGATGTGATGTGAGATGTGTTTTTACGTTTTTTGCTCAATTTCAACCCTTCGTGTGCTATTCCGATTCGCATTGGGCCAGTTTATATCATCTCTACTTTAGTTTTCAAGCTTCATCATCATCTTCCTACCCTTTTCCCATGTTATTTGGGGTCGCTGCAACACCGTTTTCTTCTTCCATTCTGCCCTGTCATCCGTCATGCTATCACTAACTTCTTTTTCCTTGATTATCTCTCTTCACACAATCCATCCACCGTTTCTTCCATTGCAACATGTACAGTTTTCAAGTTTATCGGATTTAATTAAAATCAGGTAAATACCAATGTTTTACACGAAGCGAGCATACACGCACTTTATCTTGAAGTAATTACTCTCTAGTTTAGATGTTTTTGGTTCAGTTTCAGCGTCTTATAGCGACTCACTTATCGCAGTTTTTTTTATTGTGAAGTCGATCCCCAATATTAGAAATATAAGTTTTCAATGAAAATAGTTTTTTTCATAACAAGCTTTTATAGCGCGGTATAAACATATTATAATTAATACTCATCAAACCCACACTAAAAAGTTCTAACATGATGTGGTTTTCTTATTGCGCTTATTACCGAGCTTCTATGGCTATCCCAATTCCACCATCAGACCCTGGTTATCAACTAGCATTTAAATACTCGTCAATACAAATCTCGAAGACGAAGAAACTCGAAGGGGTTGTGTCGTTCGCGACCGAGTTCCTATGGTCAATGGGACCACCTTCCAGCTCCATCATCAGATCAGCTCCATGTCATAATATTGCATTGTCACGCGATTTACACTTGTATGCAAAATTTCAGCTCAATCGGTAACCGGGAAGTGGATCAAATTTAACTTGCAAGAATTGATCACAGACAAACATCGATCAGGTGAAACTAAATAAAAGCTTGTAAAAATGTTTTCAGGTGATATCTGTTACTGAAAGTGCTATCACCATAATAATCCCTACATCAATTCCTGCTTGGCGGCAATACACTGCCATCTAGGGCAACGTGTCAGCAGACCCCAAGGGGTTTGTCAGCGGCCGGTGACCACTTTCCATTAAGTGGAACATCGCAGCCTAACTGCGTAGCATGTTCCTGTTGTCAATAGACGTTTAGACAGATCGACAATACAATAGTTTGTTACCTTAAATAGGACATGTGTGTCTCATGCTAGTTTGTGAACTAACAAATTCTTATTATTATCTTACATCTTCTTCTTATATAAAAATGTATAGCTGTTCGTTAGTCTCGCTATAACTTGAGAATGGCTGAACCGATTTGGCCAATTTTGGTCTTGAACTTTTCATGATACTCTAGGGAAGATTTAAAAGGTGAGAAAAAAAAAATTGACTATTTAGGCGGTATGAAGTTTGCCCGGCCAGCTAGATATTAGCTGAATGGAATAAGAAGAAATTATTGCATTCATTGAACAATTTATTGTATTCATCGTATAAGGCTTTTTTGTGTCAGTGGGAAAATCATCCAATGACATCTCCACGAGGTAGTGTCAGACTTTTACTGACTAAAAACCCATTCCTGTTCCTTCTTTGCCTTCGTTCCAGGGCCTCGATGTTCGCTTTGACATTACTCATGGCCCCAGTAGGCTTCAAACTTGCTGGGTCTCTACGTTTTGCTGACAACTCCTTGAGGCGCGTGTGAAACACTAAGTTTCGTTAACGACTCGGGCTCGGTCCGGACGGTTACTAGACAGTCTCTCGATAAACCAGCTACCCATTGCTAGCCATCCTCAACCCGCGCCCAGGGTGGCTGGAAATTGGTATGCGCGGGAATTGCATGACTGGATTCCGCCATATCCGTTCTTCCTTAGGACAATCCGACGTACGCCCTTGCTGTGTTGAAACTTCTAAGGTCCAGACTAAGCGTTTTGCCTCGTCGTTTATACCGCGTACATCGAAGGACTGAAACAATTTGTCTTTCCGTCCGATTAAAATTTAGGTGTCTTCAAGGCTAGAGTGAATAGGCTCATAATAAACTAGTGTTTAACTCTTCACTATCAACGATTGCATCACTGCTTAGCATCGTGCGATCGGAGTCAAGCACTAATTTACATCATTTAACAAAAAAAAAAAGATAGGATAAAATAAACGTGGTAGGCACAGCATTGTTCGTATAAAACAAGATATTTATTTTAAAGAACTTACCCGGCTGCCGTTAATTGTAAACTACAAAGAAAACAGAATTAAGATGGAAAATAAAAGCACGCCCTTAATATTCAAACGTTGCTAAGAACTTAAGCTTTGGTGTGGAGCTATAAAATGAGCGTTTCATTCAAATGAGTTAGGCAGTCTACTTAATGCAAGTTGGGTAACCTTATTTTAGTTCAATCATAGATTTGGCGCCATCAACTGCGTCAGATTGCTTAAGAGTGGCCAACCCGAGATGAATTTCCATACAACCGCTCCTACGTGTGTTTTTTTATGGTGGGTGGAAATCATCCAATGACATCCCCCGCCCCTTGGGCGGAGCGGGAGATAGTGTCAGACTCTTACTGACTAAAAAACCCACCCCGTTCCTTCATTGCCTTTCATACCGGGCCGAGCCTTCTTTTCAGAAGCCGAACCTTGGCCCAAGTAGTCTTCGGCCCTGCCTGCCTGCTAGTAGGCTGGGCCTCTACAGTTTGCTGAGGCGCGCGAGAACAGTACGCGCCGTTGACACTGTATATACCTACTCATAAATTAAAAAGTTAAAAAAAAATGCTATAGAGACCATACACATTTAATCGATATTCTCAATTATGAAAATAGATAACGATAAAGTTATGTCTCATGCACCCGCTGATTTATTAGCCCAAGTATCACCTTTTTTTCCGTTTTAGAACGTCGTCGCTTGAAAAATAAGATTTTATTCAGAACTACTTATAAGTTATATAATAAGTCTTCTATTAGCAGATAGCTCATATCCTTCTTCTTCTGTGGATCTATTTATGAGATAATGGGTTTACAATACTAGCGTTTGCCAGCGGTTTTGCCCGTGTGACAGTTGGGGATAATCCAAAGGGCTTTATTTACAGTTTGTATAGGTTTTATTTATTGTAATATGGCTTTTTTTATGGATAGACATCATCTAATGACTGCTCCCGTTCCGGGCGGAGCGTAAGGGCGTGTCATACTTTTATTGACTAAAAACACACCTGTGTCCTTCAGTTGCCCTTTGCATTCTAGGATTACGGGTTTCCTTTTCAGAAATTCACCTTGATCCTAGCTAGCGGACATCGGCCCTGCTGGGCCCTTACGGTTTGCTGACATCTCTTTGAGGAGCGCGTGGATCACGCGCTGTCGACGACTTGGCCTGTCAGATGGCGAGCTACACATTACTCGGCGTCCACAAGCCCGCGTCTACCGTAGCTGGTAGTCGGGGTCGGAATCTCGGCGGTTGGGAAGTGTAAAACTTAAAATGGTTTACAATAAAGAAGTTAAGAATATATCCCACCAACTTCATCAGACAATACACTAAAATTAACCTACATAAATACCTAAACACGATGGAAACGGGACTAAACGATCCAATAACAACGACAATATCACTCTCACTTTTATTTTGAAAGTGGAAAACTACTGTAATATTAACTTCACTATCGTATTCACAGTTTGACAGCCACCCAGCCGTCACTGTCAAACTGACAAATTGCTCTAACACTGATATTGATTGGTATTATATTCAACTCTCTTCCGGTAATATTGATTTGATGAATCGGACCTGACAATAACACCCGTTCTCCCCGAAAAATGATCCGTTGAAAGGTTTTTATTATAGCGACTAACAGCAAAAAATATATTTAAAAAGCAGATATGTATAATTTGTTTTATTAGAATCCTGAGCGTTAGCGAGAGAATCTAAAGAGAACGAGGTGAAAAATCTTCGCACTCGAAATCTTTCTTTTATTACAGTTTAGGTATTAACTACTACATTATGATACGTAAGTATTATATAATAATATCTTTAACCACGAAAAGAAAATGGCGCGTGCAAAGGAAATTAAAAAAAAAAGTACACCAATGAGGTTTAGAGTCTGAGTTTCTAAGAAATTAAAAAAGTTGTATGATAAATTTGGCACCATGGAGGTAGAAGTAAATAAGTTTAATGATGTTTTGAATTCACAAACTTAGTGCACATGATGTTCTAAATTTAATTTACTTTATCCTCTAGCGGATAAAAACGGCTTTTGCACTCAGATATTGAAGACCAAAAATACTTTTTCCGAGATGGGAGGATGAAAAATACTTTTTCCCATTCGGAAAAAAATTCGAGTCTCGATTTTTTTTTTTTTTTTTGGGTAGGTAAAATCATCCAATGACAATTCCCGCCCTTGGGTGGGGCGGGAAATAGTGTCAGACTTTTACTGACTAAAAACCTACCTTTCCGTTCCTTGCCTTTATCCCGGGGCCCGTGGTGACAGTCTCACATAACCTTTGGCCCCAGTAGGCTTCGGCCCTGCTGGACCCCTACAGTTTGCTGACAACTCCTTGAGGCGCGCGGGAACGGTGCGCGCCGTAGACGACCTGAGCTCGGACCGGTCTGTTACCGGACGGACGGACAGCGAGCTACCCATTGCCCACCGTCCGCGAGCCCGCGCCTGCGGTGGCCGGAAATTGGGATCGGAAACCCGGCGGCGGCGGCGTGTGCGCCTTTGCCTAATGCGGTCGGCCTCCTCCTTTGCTAGCATTACTGCTTCGCAAAAGGAGGCGACCGCCTGCCACTCCTCCTCGCTCCGGAGCATGGCTTGAACCAAGCCCCGGCGCGAGAGATCGCCGCCGATCGCCCCCACGAGGACACGGCGGAGTCTCGATTTGGGAATTGAACTATTTACATAAGTTTGTCTGTACGGAACCTCAGTGTGCGAGTCTGACTTGCACTTTTCCAGTTTTTTTTAATGTTTCTGCGTAAAAAATCTGTTTTCCGTTTATCTACTCATTTGGTACCTACTAATAACTAAGAAAGTAGGTTGATGCCGTGACATCATTTTGTAATGGTGGCACGGCATCATCTTTTATATAGATTTACTTTCACGCAGGCAAAGTCACTTTCAGAAGCTAGTAGTACATAATACGACATGTATTTTTCTCAGAAAATGAATCGTGTCCATAATTAGACACAATAAAATCATTCTTACAACGCTGCAAAAAATACTTATGTAATCGTATTGTGTTTTTCCTATTGTAAATCCCACATAAAGTAGAAATAATACGATGACAAGTTAATAATACGATTTTATTGGCATTGTGTTAATTTAATTATAATTATAACTTAAGGCCCTTACTCCCATTTAGTGCCAAAAACATTGAATTTCTGAAGCCTACTCCTCGGTAACGACTGGGTTAATAGATTTGAAAAAAATAATAATATTTATTTAGATTCATATGTTATAAACATTATCAACATAATTATGATTTTTTCGTATGACTAATAGTTCTGCCAAAACAACGGTTATAACAACATGATTTTTTCTCACTTGTTTTCTCTAATCCTTTCAAACGGCTTTCATCTTTAGAAACATGTTTACACAAAAAAAAATTGCTGGTTAAGTGTTCTTCAGAATGTACGTAGCATATGTCTTTAAATAAATATTTCGCAAAGCTCTTGACGGGCCCAGGCGGCAGTATGAGTATGTGTGCGTTTAACTCTTGCCATATGTTTAAGGAACTATATGCCTTAACGTAGGTAAATACAGGAAAATAAACGAAAATTTTATTAAGCGTAGGGTCGTTGAAGGGCAGTCACATATGGGAGACAATCTTCACACTCCAGCCGTGGATGTCGGTAGTCTAAGCACGGGTTTGCGGACAATGAGCAGTGGGTAGTTCGCCGTCCGATAAAGACCAGGCGCAAAATGCGCGTTGTGTTTAACGCTCCTCAATGAGTTGTCAGCATGATATTGTTAGACCGATGCCTGCTGCAACTGCAGTATTGCTTGAAAGAGTAATTGTAGTCCTGGAACACTAGAGGCAACTAAAGGAACGCAAGTGGATTTTAGTCAGTAAATCTCTGAGACGCCTACCCCAGAGCGGGAAAAGAAATTTTCATGAATTCTCGTCTAACAAAATGGTAGACCTTGATTGTATTTCCGATTTCCAAAATTGGAACAAAATTATTTTCCATTCAAGTCACTTTTACCAATTTATCATTTTGTTTCCACGAATATTATGACAGAATATTCAATTTTGCATGCAAGGTAAAATCAAACAATTCGGAGGCCGACAGGTGCCAAGAAATAATGTTTCGTGACAAGTATCAAGCACTTTTGTACCAAATTGACTGACAGCTGAATTTATGCAATTCTGTTCTTATTTCTTTGAATTTCTTTTTCATATCTATGAAGAGGAACTCGTACGAGTTTCCCCTTGTTTTTGGTATTTTTCGAAAAAAAAGTTTTATCCAAAATTTATATAATTATAATCGCGTTTATACCGCGTACATTGTCGTACATCGAACGGCTGATGCGGTCGTTCTATCCGATTATAAATAAATAACTTCTAACCGGACCGAGCCCAAGTCGTCGACGGCGCGTAATGTTCCCGCGCGCCTCAAGGAGCTGTCAGCAAACCGTAGAGGCCCAACTTGCTAGCTGCAGGCAGGCAGGGTCGAAACCTACTGGGGCCAAGGGCCGCTTTCTGAAAAGAAGGCTCGGCCCCGGTATGATAGGCAACGAAGGAACGAGGTAGGTTTTTAGTCAGTAAGAGTCCGACACTATTTCCGGCCCCGCCCAAGCGGGATTTGTCATTGGATGATTTTACCTACCATAAAAAAGTGTAGAGAGAATAAGCTCTTAATAAACTAGTGCGCTTCACTATCAACAGTGGCATCGCTGTTTACTATCAGGTGGGTTCGCAGTCAAGCACTTGTTTATCTCTTCTTCTTCTTCTTCCTTCCCTGGTCCCATTATTTGGGGTCGGGTCTCCTCACTTTCCTGCGCGAAGTGGCTCTATCTTGGGTTGTCAATTTTGGCAACTGGGCTTTCTTGAGGTCCCGCTCTATATTTGACTACCAGGTTAATGTCAGGTCAGGTCAAGCACTAGTTTATATCATTAAAAAAAAATCTGAAAAATTTGAAGAACATTTTCTTGTTGAGTAAGAAGATGGTAATAAAAATTGATACTATAAGTTACTAGGAAAGAAAACCTAAACCGGTAAATCAATAAGAAAGTGAACTCGGAACTAAATCACCATGAAGGCAAAATCCCAGACTAATCACCGATCGCTTAAATCCCTCCAGTTAATCCTAAGGCGAACCAATCAACCCAATAACACTCGGTACCGTTTGCTTTCGTCCGACGTCTAGCGTGTTTTGTACTCCTTTATTTTTTAATCACTCTCGATAGCAGAATGTTTGATTGCACAGAATTTATGTTTTTTTTTTTATAAAATGGTGTATTTGTAAAAGTACTTTTATTAGTTTACCTGCTTACCTTTATTAGATAGGAGATTTCCAATTTCAGGAATTCTTCTGTTTAAAAATTGTTAGTCATTAGAGCCATAATAATTATAATTATCTTATTTCTTAAACATTGCCTTTGTAATAATCATTTTTTTTTATTGATATAAACTAGTGCTTGACTGCAATCTCACCCAATAGTAGGCATTCCGCACGACGCAGGTCCAAACGGAACACGGAAGGTTTGCTAAGTTCCTGTTCTGGATTCGTGCGGAGGATTCGCCCGGGTGTCGCCACTGTGCGAAACACCCGGAGGACTCGGTGGAGCATACTGTAGAGGTGTGCCCCGCCTGGGCGGAGCATCGCCGTGTCCTCGTAGGGGCAATCGGCGGCAGCGATTTCTCTCGCCGGGCCTTGGTTCAGGCCATGGTCCGGAGTGAGGAGGGATGGCAGGCGGTCGCCTCCTTCTGCGAAGCAGTAATGCTAGCAAAGGAGGAGGCCGACCGCATCAGGCAGAGGCAACGGGGCGCTCGCCCCAGCCGCCGCCGGGATTCCGATCCCGATTTCCGGCCACTGTAGGCGCGGGCTTGCGGACGGCGTGCAATGGGTAGCACGCTGTCCGATTGTCCGGTAACATACTGGACCGAGCCCAAGTCGTCGACGGCGCGTTCTGTTCCCGTTTTCTGAGAGGAAGGCTCAGCCCCGGCATGATAGGCAACGAAGGAACGGGGTAAGTTTTTAGTCAGTAAGAGTCTGACACTACTTCCCGCTCCACCCAAGGGCGGGACTTGTCATTGGATGATTTTACCTACCATAAAAAAAACCCAATGGTAGGCAAGTGTACTTGGAATACTCCTGTGTCATGGGTGCGTTCACAAATATGTCATAAATACACAATAGTTTTCGTAAATTGATTAAATTATTGGTCGAGTCACTGTCGTCGAGTACCGAAATTACCATATTTTGAATTAATTCTCCCATTTCGTTGGCAAGTTATGTGAAACTATGAACGTCTGTACATATTAAAACGAACTGCGTGTATAGTCACCAGGTATTAACATCAGTAGTGAATATGAATATATACACACCTATCCATCATACCAACAACACTTTAACTAAATCACTATACGATATTTTTGTGATAGTTAAATTGTAATAAATAAACTCAATAAGTAAAACCAAATGTGTCAATTTTCATCTTTTTTGGAAAACCTCTCGATGACTATAGGTCTTACTTTGTTCTTTGTCTTACGCTGTAACTGCTAACCAGCTATCTCATGCAATCTTTTTACACACATGTACATAAAGAACAACATGTATAATCGTCAAGCAGCAACATCACTAGAGAATATGCACAGCACACCCCTAGCAAAATAGCTAACATAGCTAAAACACTAAACGATGCACTCAAACTTACACACAAAATCCGGGATACGGGAGTGCAATCGCCCAAACCACCCAAAGTCCCAATTAAGCGAGTCCCAATCACAGCATTAGCACATTTCCAGTTTGTTTTCAATCGATACCATCGCTACATTAGTCATGCGGTACAATTTCCGTTGCTGTCCAGCGAATTTGAACTCGTCTATTACGTTAGGCAGTGATATTTCATTGTTCTGTTTTTTTATAGAATAGAATAGAACAAAACTTTATTGTACACCAAAAAGTTACACAAACTGTACATAAATCTAAATGTACGGGTACAATGGCGGTCTTATCGCTGACAGCGATATCTTCCAGACAACCTTAGGATGGATCGTAAGGACTTAAAAAAATACAGGGTTTTTTTTTGGGTAGTCTGTGGTGTACTGCTAATAAAGTACCAAATAATACACTATAAATAAGCAAATATATAAAATAATTATAAAACTAATCCCAAAAAAAATAATAATAAGTAAACAATAGAATAAATAATAGTAATAATAAATTCATTTTCTTTCAATAAATGATTTTGCTATAATTTCCCTTGTGTTGCCTTTTTTTTTTTTCGCCTCTTTCCGTAATCTTGCGATTGTGATTCTTCTTCGGCTTTAATCTTTCGGTTTTTTAGCGAAGTGGTTGCGCTCCGTTGGTATACCTCTACTAGCATGCACCATCATCAAAGTCTAAGGTTTTGCATGTCTTTCCGGACTTTTGGTAATTTGCAACCTACCTATTTCTTTCTTTTTAGTTGCCATAGAAAGGCACTTTTCTCGATATGATCATCGGGTCTGTGCACTACCTTACCCTGGACTTTGTAATTTTTTTAGAATTTATTGTAAAACGAATTTTCGTTTTCCCACACTTAGAGGTAGAGAACGCTTTTTGTATAAATGAAAAAATAATTTTGCAAATAGGTTTTTCAAAAACACTTTACACGTCAATTTTTTTGTCAGTTTAAACTAGATGAGGCCGGTGTTTCCTAGCTGACTATCCTGAGAAGAAACACCGAAACAAACTCAGGGGTCAAAGTATCTTTTAAAGTCCATACAGCAAACATGTAATGGTCAAATCATATGAGAACAATGAAGATCAATGCAGTGTCTGGGATGGTCTTTTTAAGGAAAGAACTATAAGGATGTCCCTTTACTGTACATTAAGGATAAATTAATAAATAATTACTTCGCAAAATATAGAATAACATGATTGTGCACCTTTCTACTACTGGACAAACCGACGTACGACGAGTGTCCACTCTTATATCGTTGAAAACTCTACGGTCCACACTAAGCGTTTTACCTCGTTATTTTCACCGCATACATCTAAAGACAGGCCTGTAGCGGTCTTCCCATCCGATTATAATTTAGGTGTCTTCCCCGCTAAAGTGAATAGACTATTGCGCTTCAGTATCATCGATTGCATCACTGCTTACCATCAAGACGGTGGGATCGTAATCAAGCACTGGTATAAATGAATTAAAAAAAAAAAACTTTCAATCGATGATACCGCTTTATTGTCATGCGATACGATTTCCGTAGTTGGCTAGCTGTGTGGCAATTTTATGCTCGTTTATTAGAGTACTAATACTTCATTGTTTTGTAGGTACTAACTTGTTAATGTCTTTTCTATTGTTATCAATGAATTAATTTAGTCGCGATTTTCCTTGTCTTCTCTGTAAATGGTACCAGACTACCAGATCAGTGATATCAATTCTTTAATGTTGTTACCAAAGTATTTGCACCTACTAAAAAAATGCTTACTGTGCTAAAGCAACCTGAATTGGTATAGGATATGCTATACCAATACCAAAAAGGCTGATTACGTTATGCCATGTATATACATAGCATAACGTAATCAGCCTTTTCATGTTCCCACTGCTGGGACTCAGGCCTCCTCTCTAAGAGAGGGAATAGGCCATAATCCACCACGCGGGTCCAGTGCGGGTTGGCGAATGTCACATGTCTTCGAATTTTTGGTTCTAGAACATGCCGGTTTCCTCACGAAGTTTTCTTTCGCCGTTTTGAGAGTAGTGGTGATGAAATAAATAACACAAAGTAATGCGCCTGGCTGGGTTTGAACCTGCGACTCGTAAGTCAGGGCCGTTACCTCTCGGCCACCTCTGCTCTTGAAATTGGTATATAATAATATAAAATTCGCGTGGACGACTTCGGAGCAGGTAATAGTCTAACACTGTCTCTCGGTCCATCCAAACAGTATCTAGTCATTTGATGATTTTTCACAAAAAAGCAATAAGAATTCACAATAAAAATGTTAGTGAAGGCAGACGACAAACTTAACAAGTGTCAATGAGAATAAAGCAAACGACTAACGCAAATCCAATCCTAGTTAGACTTAGGAAACGTTGAGACGAAGAACAATGTTCTCACCATACATCAATACCCAAGTACGCTAGAAACCAGGACGTTTCATTAGTATAGAACTGACAGACAGAGATAGATAACACAGACAGTGTCAGAGCCGTAGCGTGGACTAATGTAGACATGGGCGAAGGAGTATCAGTGAGGCCTTTTCCTTTAATAAATTCGAAAACGAGACAGCTTCCATCGCAACTCAGTGTTCGACCCCAACGTCGCTTACCATAACGTGAAAAAGTGGTTAATCGTAAGCCTATCCATTATAAAAAAAACCTCGAGCCTTTCCTTGCGCGAGGCCGCTTTGGGTGCGAGGCCTAAGGCGAGGTCCAAGTTTATCTACGCTACTGCATGAATGTACGTAACCCGGGCCGCCGGCAGCCGGCTGCAGGGTGACACAGATTCAACGAAATTAAACCGCGAATCTTAAGACCAGTTTTAATTAATACCTTAAAATAGACTTGAATCCAAACAGAGCTCGTCTCTAATCCCGAAGAGAAGCAATGAAGTGTGTAAGACCACACAAAGGTTTCCAAGTTTTGCTCAATCGCTTTTCTTTTTCTCGATTCTTTTTTAGAGATTTATGGACGAGTTTCAGAGGAAAGTATTTAAGAGATTTATTACGTTCGTCTGTCGACGAAATGCCTTTATTAACAATCCTTCTGAAACTTTCTGGTAAGTATAATATTGAAAATTCATTTAATTTCATAACGTACCTAATAAGGGGATGTTAGAAGATGAATGGACGCGCCATGTGTTGTGTTATTAAGTTGCTTTTGTAATATGATACAAAATGCGTAAATAGTTTTTATACATAAGTTCTTCTAAAAGGCGTTTAACATTTTTTTATTATCTAAAAGGAACTCGCTCACAAGAAGTCACTGACCACTTACCAGGAGGCCAGAAACATAAAGAAATAAAATTAATATTAGATATAACAGGCCGCAAGGTATACAATTCACTGGGATATACGTGTTTTATGTGGTCTGTGTAATCCCTCTAAATTAACATTTTAGTGAAACCCACATAATTTAATCGCTATGAACATCCAAAATTTTACCCTTTCACGATTCTAGCCACCATTAATTTTCGATAACATTTTTTCCAATTCACGTTCAGTCAGACGAAGTCGTGGGCAAAAACTGGGTTATAATAAAATATTTGGCTAGAAAGAAAGCTTTGATTTCGTTACAAATATTCAAATAACTTTACCGTCATAACTGTAATGATCAAACAGAAGGCCGCCGAGGCCATTCATAAAGATTTTATTTCACGGCATTTGATTTAAAACCAAATTCCTCCCCAAATTACTTCAAAGGCTCTTGAAAGGGCATATAATCAAAATGTCGCAAAAATGTCCTTTGAAAAGTAACAAAGAGATTTTGACGAAAGAACTAATACAAATTCGGTTATACCGTGTGAATGATGGGCACGTCTAGTTATGGCAGTAAGTCCCCTCCTTGAGGAGTGGCTAGAAAGACGTCACGGCGTCGTCACTTTCCGCACCACGGTCAGGAGTTCCTCGCCGGACACGGTACAGTGAGAGAACGGAGTTCTCAGGCTCCAACCGCCGGGACCCCTACCCTGATTTGCAGCCATCGTAGTAGTGACATCGCCTGAAGGAGATGTCAGCAAGACGCACGGGTCCAGCATAGTCGAAGCCTACTGGGGCCATTGACTGGCTTCTGAAAGTAAAAACCGGGGTCCTGAAAAGCAAAGCAAAAAGGAACATAGGTGTCGTTTTAGTCTGTAAAAGTCTGATACGCCCTCCCGCTCCGCCCTAGAGCTTGAGAAGTCATTAGATGATTTCCCACCTAAGAAAAATCCGTTTCACAAAGGAACGTTTAGAAAATTCATAAGTGCGTTATGTACCATACCGCTGCCAAGAATGGATCTGGATCAGTCGTCGTGACACAAAGAATATGGTATTTTGAATTGAATTGTGAAAGTGCGAGCACAAAAGAATAAATACCTTTAGAATGTGCTTTTTAAAAGAATATTGTGGTCTCAGCTGTAAGTTTATTCTCCATTTTTAAAATGAAATATAGAGATACACGTTTTAAAATGAAAGATACCATCAGGATATAAAGGCCACGTTAAATGTTTTCCCGACCAAAATGACCAAAAAATCAATCCACATTTATACGGATGAAATCATCTGCAAAACCCGGTCCATTTACCAAATAAAATACCGTGAAACCAAAGGGGCAAAGTTTAAAAACCATAACTTCCTGTAAAACAATTTTCTACGCTAATCGTCAATGAAAAATTCATTCTAAAGTTAGTGAAACTTCATTTATGTTGTACATGAGTAGTTGTACCATCAAAAGTTGGGTTGAAAACAACTTCAGAACTCTTATTGACCAGTGAGTTAACAAGAATACTTGCCGTATGAAACAAAAATGAAATAGCTCATTATGCTAAAAAATCTAGGCGAGTGTGAGTCGGTGTCGCGTACTAAGGGTTATTTTTAATTCTCCCTTAGTTAAAAACTTACTATACCCTAGAGCCTAGAAATATAATATCATTAAGCAACAAGGTAACAATTTGATGTATGACCTAATTCGCACAAATGAGTCTCAATTATTAATGACATGGTCCCCACTAGGCCAACGTTACTGCGATAATTGAGCCTAGAATTGGTGTCAGAGTACATAAATATAAGGTAAGGCTCGTATCTCTTAGCGGTATCGCCCCCGTGACTATTGCGCTTCAACGTCAACGATTGCGGCCCATTCCTTCCTGAAGAAGAAAGAGGCCTGTGTCCCAGCAGTGGGAACATTAAAAGGCTGATGATGATGATGATCAATGATTGCATCAGGTGAGATCGCAGTCAATCACTAGATATTATTTAAAAAAAAAAACCTAACGTATGTAGGTTTATATCCTCTTATCGAGTATCGCGTTGGATTGCTTTAGATAAAGTAACAAGCTTTTAAACCATGCTCGACGTTGACGATAGTTGAATGGGGAAAGGCCACCTTAAATAGAATAATATGCTGGCTCGCAGGTTTGCTCGTTGCAACGAGCAAACCTGCGAGCAGGTTTTTTTTGTGGTAGGTAAAATCATCCAATGCCAAATCCCGCCCTTGGGTGGGGCGGGAAATAGTGTTAGACTCTTACTGACTAAAAACCTACCCTTCCTTTCATTGCCTTTGTCCCGGGGCCCCTGGTGACATTCTCACATAACCTTTGACCCCAGTAGGCTTCGGCCCTGCTGGACCAAGATCTCACTTTTTAAGGCGTACTGCCAAACTATCTACACCAGCAGCCTGTGGTTTTGTTATACGCAGAGATCGTACAGTGCCCTGCGCGTTCAATATAATAATGGCTTCAGGATGTTGCTGGGGCTACCCCGTTTCTGTAGTGCATCTAGAATGTTTGCAAAGGCTCGTGTTGATGGCTTTCATGTCATCATACGTAAGAGAACCGCATCCTTGCTGCGCAGAGTGCGGGGCATTACTAATAGCATCCTGAAGGTAGTCGCTGACAAAGTCGACTCAACAGTGATGCAGGCTTTCATGCGGGTTCTAGTTAGATAGTGTGAAATGTATAACAGAGCCTGCATATAAAGCAATAATTTCATTGATGTACTAACATAGGTTTTAAGCAAATTGTACTACTAACAAATTATGGACATTGTCCGAAATAAACGTTATTATTATTAAATACAAGCTTAATTTTTCCTCTTCACTTATCAATAAATAATTCTTATAATCGGTGAGTTTATTACAAAAAATCTTTCCACTAAACATTATCCTGAAAACGAATTTAGTCAAGTTTTTGTGCTAAAACTATTGAAGGAGAATAATTACTTTCCCCAATGAATTATCGTCAAACATTTTCTACAAGAATTTATTATCAAAAGCGTAGGCCGAAGTAGTTTTTTGTCTTAATTACTTCGTTAAACTTCAGATTAAAAACTAAGTATCTTATCTCAAGATTAAGTTTCTATAATATTTTTTGGGAAAGTTGTCGTGAAAAACAAGTATATTATTGAGTAAAACTATTACCGAAAATGAAGAAAAATGGCATCACTAGGCCATACCAGAATACCAGCTCTGCGTTATTTTACTTCTTTTTTTGAGAAATAATGCTGAGATTGACCTTTGAGCCTTTTTGGCTTCGCACAGGTCTTTTTTAAATCTCCTATAATATTGATTTTGTTTTCCTTGATTGTATTTTTTTATTTTCATGTTATGATTAAGTAGTGTTTGTCCTCTGCGAGTCACAAATAAATGTTTTTTTTTTCTTTCTCATACTTTAGTCAATCGGAAAATACATACTTAAGAAAAAGTATTACAACGAACCAGCCAATCAAAAGCTAAATACCGCGGTACCTCTTAACCATAACCATTATATACTATTAAGGTACTCTCACACCAATTCAAACCCCAATTACCGCGGAAACGACGGCCTGATAGGGTGACCCCTATCAGACCGATGCTGATGGTATGACTAATAAATTGTTGAGAGCTTTCAGGAAATGTTGACAGAAAAATAGTTTTCAATCTTAATCGGAAACTCTCTCTTATCTTACCGCTTATAAGCACGCAATTGACTATTTTGCGTAAGGAAAAGATTACATTTTATCATATCAACTTGGCGCGCGTCGAACACCAAGCGTCTTGCGTCAACCCCCATTTATTTATTTAACCCCATTTATTAAAAAAAAAAACAAAAAAAAACCATTTATTTATTTCTTCGTAAGTGTATTGAAAAACGTCGTTTTGATACACGTGGAAATTTTTCATTGCAGCCCTCGGTTCTATAGGACCCTTGCATGGGCGAATGCCGCCTCTGTCACAGTGACCATCTGTCTCCACTTTTACCAAAATGTACTATTTTATCACAATTATATAATTATCAAACTTAAGAGCGGTCACCCCAGATTCTCCAGATAATCGTATTTTGAATACACAGATATCAGGATATTTTCTAGGCTTCTATAGAAATCAAAACATAAAATATAAAACTAATCCTGTGAAGACCTCTAAAAATCTGCGTATAATATGCGTATATATAATATTGAAAATACAATAAAGTATATCTATAGAAGCCTTGTAAATTTAATCGAGATTCTAAATGACGGCAATTTAAGTATTTTATAAAAACACATATTTTCTGGAACAAGTTTTGTCGGGCATGATTTAAAAAGCTTGCTGTTTTTTCTAAACCAATCCTGTGCAATGTTTGATGAAGAGGTAACGCAAAAAAGAGAGATAACACCTGAAAACTCTGTTGGCATTTGGTAATTCTGTCATTTACTCGAATATTTTACAAAACTTGTTCCAGGAACGTGCTTTTTTTTAAACCTTTTAAAAATTGTGGTTAAAATTTTCATCATTCGAAATCTCAATTAAATGTGACAGGATGCTATAGAAATTTTATTTTTTTATTTTTAATTGGTGAGAATGCAAAATAGCAGATTGACTTTACTGGATTAATTTCACACAAATTTATGTTTTGATTTCAATAGAAGCCTAGATAATATCCACTAGATATCTCTGATTCCAAAATATTTGGAGAAACATGTGTAATAACGTCATAATCATGTAAGAGCGGTTGTATGGAAATGTATCTCGGGCTGGTCGCTCTTAACATGACCTGGAATAAGACATAAAATACTATTTATTCAGTGAATATTTTCCACATATTTTTTTTTATTTTAATATTTTCTACTTTCACGAGGATGAATATTCAATACACTGAGAGATGAATATTCGAGTATTATAAGTAAAAGTCAAAAGAGTAAACTGAATATGAATATATCCTAAAGCCGATTTCCCCAAAATGGTCTTTACACCTTTTGTTGCTGAAAGAGTCAATATTTAAAATTCGACAATTCATTTTTCAGTACAAAAGCTCTCTATAACACAATTCTGGGAAGCCACTATAACATTTCTGTTGTTTAATACAATAGTTTGAAAAAAAAACATAGAATTGCGTATTTTATTCAGACTTCTTTTTATAAGTTTGTCTCACAATAGGAATTATTACTGTACCGTGAGTATATTCACAAATCATATATACTCAAGATATCCAGACCCGGAACACATCTGTAGGCCATACAAATATTTGTTCCGTGTGGGAATCGAACCCGCGACCCACAGTGCAGAAGCCACTCAACCACTGCGCCAACCATGCCGAAATTGATTGTAAGGGATCGGGAAAGACATTGACAAAATATGCCGTCGGCAAGCCGTTCTGCCAGCGGCCAGTTAGTAATATTTGTGAGAAATATTTCTTTCTCCGGAAATCTGGTCCCATCCCCTTCTTCTGCGAAGCAATGTGAGCATTGGAGGTTTTGGAAAGGGTGAGGGAGAGAATATCCTCAAGGTATTCGACTACGGTACTTTAGGTGTAGGCATTCGGACGGCGAGCAATAGGTAACTTTCCGCCAGATAAGGACCGAGTCCTGTGTTGTGTTCTTACTGCACTTCGGAAAGAGCCGAGGAGGAGGGAGCTCAATTGCAAGAACATATTATAGTCAGTGAAGGAAAACATCGTGAGGAAACCGAAATGTCCTAGAACCAACTGGATTACGGCCCATTCTCTCTCCTGGAGAGGAGGCCTAATTCCCAGCAGTAGGAACATTATAAAGCTGATGCTATGGATGGACTTTTTAGTCAGTAAAAGTCTGATGATTGTCTGATTAGCAACACGTAGCGACATCTAATGGCATCTAACATGAATTACGGAATATCAACGAAAAACTTGAACTAAGATGACCTTATAATAATCGAAAATTAAAATAACTAGCCTTACGAATTGCATCTCTACGCATATGCATAGTATCATCATTTCAGCTGAAAGACGCCCCTATTGGATAAAGACCTACCCTAAATGTCGCGATAACGACTGGTCCTGTGCTTCTCAAATTCCTGCGACCCTCACCAGGTTTCCGAGACGTGGTCGTCACTCCAGAACCTTTGGCCCCATCGACCATCTATTCTGCGAGCAATGTGCCTTGGGCCTAACCTAACCTAACAAAGGACAATAAACGAAGAAAATTTGGGTCTATATTTTCACTTGAAGTCGGAACGGGTCGTTAGTTTTAAAATAAAACACTGTGTGCTCTAAAATGTCGCTGCACTGATATAAATCCTGCCATTTGTTGATTCCAATACCTCCTGTAGATACTTAGAGTTTTACTGGAAAAAAATATTCGACTCGTGGGAAAATCAGTGGACACAATGGTAATAAAAAACTGCATTGCATTCACAGGAAAATTGCAGTTGAAACATTTTTACGCGCACGAATACGCAGCAATGTAATAGTGTTATAAACCTATTGTACTACAGAGTGACCACACAATGCTATGCAAATTTTATTTGAATGAGAATGTGTACGATTAAAGTGTCCATGTAGTTTCATAGCATTTTGATAGGAACAAAATTGTCGGTGGTGATTTTTGTACGTGAAAAATTACCAATTCAATCATTTTGACTGATTAGTGTATTTTTTTCAATATATTTAAAACAGGATGTTGTATCGTAGTAAATTGGAGTGTTTCAATTTATTCATTCTTAATTTTTATATATTTGGCAGTGTTTGTTTTCCCATTGCCGCTCTGAGCTTCAGGGTTTAACCATTTTCTATATGTTATGTTAATTTAAATTAGGTAAATTACGTTGAAAGGACAGATGGATTTTACTTAAAACAAGAAAAATCTAAATTCTGCTCCATATATTTATGTTCACATAACTCTACAAAATATTGATATGGAGCAGTAGAAGATTTATTTCGTGGTTTTAGGTTTGGTCGCATTGTAAAAGCCATTCTGTCGTTTCGACGTTGTATATAACAGCTGTGTTAATTTTCTTTTTAATAAATCATCATAATATTAAATTAAAATAGACCAATATCTATACTTAAATTGAAAGTAACCTTCTTGTTTGTGCCACCACATTAAAACGCAGGTTGAATTTAAATCACGCTGTAAAAATTAATGATATCATCACAATCATTCAAAGTATGTATTTCCAAATAACGACAGGTAATATATTCAACGATGCCGATATTGTCATCAGATATTCTGCATTTCCGCATTACTGACGTGAGCAGTTTGTGTTAATGAGTCAGAATTTGAATCACTTTTATGGTAATGTGTGGACTCTAATGTGATATGTTCCGTTAGAATAGAATAATTTTATTTGTCAGGAAATATTCTAACAACGTGTGCACTGTGCATTGTGTGTAACGGTCATTATATTCTGTGGTTTTCGGGGTAGAACATTTTTAAGAAGACAGTTTTTTTTTTTAATATGAGAAATTAATTATTTTCACCCGCTCTGGGTGAATGAGTCCATTAGAATAAGGGACTCTTTCACCACCCTCAAGTAAAGTGACGAGTAGGCTAATCGTCAGTTAAAGTCACCCGTGACTTCACGTTTGAGTTTCACGATCTCCGAGTAGCACTAATCATAAGATTAACTGACCAGTAACTTATTTGCCACGTGCTCTGCCAATTAGGGTACTTACTTGGCAGTTAATGGTGATTTCTTACTGTATATTGTATTGTGTATTTTTTACTGTAGTGTCTGTAGCCTTTCTGTTGTCATTTGCACATATTTATATCATCAAAGAAAGTTTTTAAAATATTGGTATTGATTTCTTTGATTATCATTTGGATGAATTAGAATATTCCACGGCGCTGCATATACCAAAGATTCGCGTCTTTAAATTCCGTGTTGATTATTTTCCGAATCTAGATGTAACTGATTTGCTAGATTCCGTTTATCAATGAATTAAGTGCATAATTATAAAACATAAAATTATACCTAAATCGCAAAGGTGAGTGGTGGTTTTTTCCAAGTGATTTTACTAATAACGTAGCATACAATACGCGGCATATAAGTTGAAAAAAAAATGGCGGGTGATTTGAGCAAAAAATACCAAAATATCCCTCTAATTAGTAGAAAAGTTTGCAATTCTATCTCTTTTATCATTACTCATATTATAAGTTTAAACAAATTAAAATCACACGCATTATTCTACAACACAACATTCAAGACGCAACCGAAACCGACGTTACAGATATATCAGATATACACAAATGACAACTAACAATGACATCTGGCGAGTACCTGATGTATTATTGATCGAATACTCTGTCATTGTTGTTGTGCCTACAACCTGCCTCTTGAAACGTTATTATACACTATTTGCCTAGATGACATTCGCAAAGAAATCTAAACCTATAGAGTGCTTTACGTTGACCTAGAATTCTGAAATTTAACAAGAAGCAAGATCTCATAGCACAAGAAAAGTAAAAAACTAAAATCCGTAAAGCAGTTTCATCACAAAATAATTACTATTTTACGATTTGGAAAAACCTTTGAGGTCTATTTACATAGGTCAGTTTGTACGGAGCCTTTGGTGTGCAAGTCCTACTCGAACTTGCATAATTATTGTAACAACCCACATGCATGTATGGATCTTTGACACCGAAAGTCTTAAAACCTCATTATACTATTTTAAATCCTTCGTCAGCAATATTGGGAGAAGAATAACAGAAGTCGGCTAATGAATACATGATACCAAAATACACAGACTAGTAAATGTATTCCGGTCATGATAATAAATTGATGAGATTGATGGACGTTTATAAACTTGATCATTTTATTGGCACTTAAGAAAACCCAATTTTTTCTAAGTACAATGTCTTTATCAATACCCACTTAATGTTCCTTTTGATCTTCATGCCGTCAACTGTGATCTTTTAATATGATTGCATATGAGTAGGTGTAAGGAATATTTATAAAACCCTTTTAGAAATGTTAACCAGGCAAGCTCAATGCTACATTTTAGGCCTTCATCTCATTTCATATTGTGTTGTTTTGACACTACAATTTAGTAATCTTTTTCACGATGTTTTTTTTTTAGGTGTGAACACGTATTTAAAACCAAACCGCTTTGATGAGACAGAATAACTATATCAGACCGTCTTAATAGTTTTCAAGTACTCATGTATTTGTAAACGAGATTCAGTTTTTAGAAGTCCAATTATCGTAAAATTAATGAGACAAATTGTCAAAGGCCGCGTTACCTGCTCTGATTGGTTGAATGAATTTCACCATGAAATTCAACAGCCAATCATTTGAGTTTATTTTGTGAGTGACTGATAATTTATTTCCAAGGGTTACTACCGAGTCAATGTGGGCGTCTTATAAGGTATGCAGTAGATAAGGCCACTCACAAGGTGAACCGGTGAGAGTCGTAGATAGTGCATAGAATGGCTGCGAGACGCATAGGATCCTTAATTCTATTTTCAGCGGTAGACGTCATCCAGCTGAAATTATGGTGCAATAAAATTACTGCATGAGATATAGATATAGATAACTTGTGTCCTAAATAGATAAATTCATCGAACAAGCTCCCCCGTTCTGGCTTGTGTGAAAGTGTCTGAATTTACTAAATAAAAGTTTCCTGTGTTCTTTCGATTGCTCTTTTTGTTCCAGAGCCTAGTTGACTCTTTCGAACACTCCTGCTGGTGTTGAATTAATGTCGCTCGAGCCAATACGCCAAACTTTTCCCTACATTTAACAACTTCTAACTGGCTATAAAATATTAAAACAGCCTCCGTCTCCACGGAACTCACGCCCGACGTACGTTACAATATTAATGGTATAAGTTCGCTAAACCGTCTTAGGTAGAATTCATTAAAAGACGTCGTATTCCTCCGTGATAAAGCTTAAATTAGAGCGTTAAGATTCGAATAAGCCGCAGTCAGCAGCTGCAATGCTTCGCTTAAGCGCTTAAGCGTCAATATGTTTCAGTGTTCCTCACCGATAACTTTCTGACTAAGTTTCGACAGCGAGTCTTAAGATTTAGTGATAAAGTTCAAAATAGAACGAAACGATAAACTAGAGGCACAGTCAGTAGTTGCAACTTGCCTTCCTCTAAGATATGCACCGATGATTATGAAATGTAGATTTGAAATACAACCTTAAATCGTGACTGTAAAATTCAAAATCGACTGTCACAGCTCACATACGCAGTTACTCGCCTCAGGGGTCTTAAGAGGCGTTAAGCTTACTTTTCACATTTCATCTTCACATGCAAGACAAAATAGATAAATCCAACATTTGCTTCACGCAATCCTTATTCGAAAACCAATCTTATTCTGTTCACACACTGTCTATATTATCTTGGCAAAACTTACCGAAGGTGCCGTCAGAAGTTGAAGTGCTTCGCTCAAGTTCTTGAGTGTTAATGTGTTTCTTTCGCCATCCTCCTCTTCAGGGCCTGGTAGGTGAACTGAGGACTGTCGAGATCGGAACTCAGTTTTCTTGGCACTGGATCCACTCCCGTTGGCAAATTGGTGTTGGGATGATGCTCGCCGAAAGGGACACGTCATGGTGGTTGGGAAAGGATGCTGGTTTCAAGTCATTTGTTTTAAAGGGGTGGTTCGAACACTTTAGCACTGGCACGTTGGTAGGATCTGGAAAGAAAGAAAGTATTTTGTTAATCTTATACTCAAAAAACTACAAGTTCAAAAAGCGTTGTGGTTTATGTTGTAACTTATGTCCTCCTAATTCCAAAAGACGTCCAATGGATGGAGCCTAATTTTTATTAATATCTAGCCTTATTCACCGTTAAATTTTTATCATTTTAATCCCGTGGAAGATCTAACCGGTACATAAAACACTATCGATTTGTAAAGATAAAATAAAAAAATAAAGCACTTTTTTTCTAAAACTCAAATTAATATACGCATGTACGAAATTAATTTCTTTAAGTAAACAAGTCAATGACCTTGTAAGTAGTTGTCGGTCGTTGAATACTAAACTCGCCCAGCTGACGGTTGACCGTGTGACTGAGCGTTGAGATGACGTCAGAACAAAAAAATTGGGGGTGTGACCAACTCCAATTGTTCACGCTAAACGAAACGATTGTAGCTTGACTAGGGGGCAGATGATAAACGAAGATGGTGCGCTTGTCTAAAACTAACCTATTCACTCTTATTATATTTCATTTTAAATACTCCCTGATTATTTATAACCATCAGGAAACACACTCCGGCAGAGAATTCCACTCCTTAGCTGTACCTACGCAAACTAAATGAGTTACCACAGCGTTTTTTAATAATAATAATAATATAACTTTTATTTTCAGACAATAATCCATAGCTCGTCCATAGAAAACAAAACCAAAAACATTAATGATAATAAAAACACAATAAAATCATAAATTAAAATGTCATAAAATAAATTAAAATTAGTAAAAGTAAAAGTTAATGTCAATAAATAAATTAAAATTATTCAAACTTAAAATGTTCACAAATTAAGTAAAATTACAAAAAATAAATAGTTAATGTTAGGATATTTTGCGTATGGGTTATTTTTTTGGAATATCTAGGGGTGACGTATCGCATCGCCGTACACCTTCAAGTTATTACTTTATTTTATGTTAACAATGTGACTGGTTCAATATTTCATTTGAAACTATGACGTTACAAGTTCCTAACTCATAATCCTGAAATCTTTCGTCAAAATAAACAGAAACTTCTAAATAGTTAAGATCCTAAAACAAATAGCCGGTCCTTTGCTAAAGCAAACAACGTTTTGACCGACTCCGTCTAAATATTTGAGGTAGGTCAGTAAACAACTAATATTTGGTGTTAATTACTTTACATTCAGTTTAGACGACTAGGTACTAATGAGAGCAGAACGTAGAATAATGCAAAGACGAGTGAAAAAAGTGAGGCAACTAAAACTTAGCCATATGATAGTGGCTAACTTTTCTCGCTAAGCTGTCAGTACTCAAGGTCACGTTCCATTGAACACAGATCGCGAGTAAAAAATTGAAATAAAAATGAACGTTTGTAGCGTGAAGGGATGTCATAGCACTACTATGTGCATTTGAAGAGTGTAGACAAATACGGATTTCGCACACAAAGAAAGTGAAGTGGATATCGTTTGTGTTTTGTTCTAGAGGCGGCTTCTATGCCTTATTATTCTAAGGAGGAGTAGCTCTACCACGAGGTTTTAAGAACCTAAACTGAATTGTTTGATGGAGCTATATAGGGTGTATAGGTCCAGCTATCTTTTTCGCTCAATTTACTGATGTTTAAACATTTTTAACACCACTTGGTAAGGCTTCTGAGGTGGCCTAGTGGTTATAAATCATGAGTTCAGTCCAAATTGCGAGATTGCAAAAGTCAATTTAGGGAACACAGGTGGGTTTTAATCTGTGGACTTGCGGAGGACGAGCGATGAGTAGCTCGCCGTCCGGCCATCCGGTTACCGTTCAAACCGAGCCCGAGTCGTTGACGGTACGTAGTGATCTACGCGCGCCTCAAAGAGATGTTGGCAAAGCCGTAGGAACCCAGAAGCTCAGAAGCCTACTGGGGCCATGAATCGACTTATAAAAGGGGCATTCGAGGTCTTAGGACGTAAGAGATAACTGCAGGAACATAGGTGTGGTTTTCGTCAGTAAAAGTCTAACATCCCAGTCCAACATTTGACTGGCCTGTTGGTCTAGTATTTAGTGGCCCTGACTGCTATGCCGAAGGTCGTGGGTTCGATACCCACCCAGGACAAATGTTTGTGTAATGAGCACGATCATTTGTTCTGTGTCTGGGTATAATTTATCTACAATATGTATGTATTTAGAAATATATAACTATGTTTATCAGTTGTCTAGTACTCATAACACAAGCTCTGCTTAGCTTGGGTCTAGACCGCATTGTATGATAGTTGTGGAATATTATATTATATATTATCCCGCTCCACCCTAGAGAGGAAGAAGTCATTAGATGGTTTCCTAACATAAAAAAGGTTGGTTTTAATCATTAAAAGTGTGATACTGTCTCTCGCTTTGCCTAGGCTAAAGTTATTTTATGATTTTTACACTGCGATTAAAGTACAAGTACCTCTTACCTACACATATAGTATATCGTACAACATATTTATAATATGTATTTGAGAGTAGAGCTGTCCTCGAAGAAAATTGCCAATAAATGATGGCCTCGCACATAATAAAGATTAATAAAACTATTTACACGATATTCTATTGACAAATTAGATTTCTTGTAAGAGATTGAGATTAATACGAGTATATCTTTGTGTAATTTATGGGCAATTTATTGACGTCACCGTTTTCTATTCCCTCCTAATTTATTTATTCTATCAAATCCCTTTTTGTGTTTATATTTAGTTGTGTATTTTCAGTATTTTTGTGTGTTTTATGTAGTGAGCAGTGATGGTGTCCCAGTGGTAATGGCCCGCCAGGACCCCGATCCTGATGTCCAACGACGCGGTAACGCGTGGCGCGAAATGTCAGCAAAACTATGAGGGCCCTGCAGGGTCGAAACCTATTGGGGCCGTGGTTTACCAGAAAGGAAACCCCGGGGTCCTGAGTCCCAAGGCAAAGAAGGAGCATTAGGAGTAGGTTTTAGCCAGTAAAAGTCTGACACGCCGTCCTACACCACCCTAGACCTGTAGAAGCTTTTTTATAGTCCTGACTTACGAGTTATAGATCACATGTTCAAACCCGGTTCGGCAAATTCTTAGTATAATTTATTTTATCATCACTGCTCACAAAATGGTGAAGAAAAACCATAGTGAGGAAACTGCCATGTTCTAGAACCAAAAATTTGAAGATATGTGGCATCCATCAGTCCGCATTGGTCCCACATGGTGAATTACGGCCCATTTCCTCTCCTATAGAGGAGGCTTGAGTCCCAACAATGGGAACATTATAAGACTGATTACGTAATGACTTCTCCCGCTCTATGACTTCACTCTCTCTCTAGCGGAATAGAATAGAATAGAGGAGAGAGTAGTAAAAGTCTGATATACGACTAAAACCACACATAGGTTCCTTTTTTGCTCTTTGCATTCCAGGACCACAGATTGCCGGAAGCAAACTCATGGCCTTAGTAGGCTTCGGCCCTGCTGGGCCCTTACGGTGTTCCTAATTTCTCTTTGAGGCTTGCGTGAAACACTACGCGCGTAGACTCGATCTGGATGGTTACCGGACGGTTGGACGGCGAGTTACCCATTGCTCGTTGACCTTGATCTTGATCCCAGCGGGGCGTGAGGATTTCCGTTCCCTCCGTTCTCTTGGCATAATCTTCTTATTTCACGCAGGTGAAGTGATTGCCATAAGCCAGAATACCGTAATTAGAGGAGACACAATAGAAAGACATTCTGTGTGCGGACACCGGTGTCCTTGGGGCTCGACAGTTGATAATACTCGTAAACCAAACAAAATCTTTATCTGAAATCTAAATCTTCTGAAGTTGAATTATTGTTCTCAGAAACAAACGTACCTCCTATAAATTACTTGGGCAGCCAACCAGCCGACCTTGTTATAACTTTACGTATAATAACAATAATTGGCTTAGTTTGATTATAACTAAACAGAAATCTTACAATGGCCTCACTGAAGTTGTATTCGTACAATTTCCCAGTAACAGCGAGAATTTAAATGTTGTGTTATTTAGAAGTTGGTAGTCCCCTTCTTAAATGGTTTCAAAATTATATAAAAATCTCATCAAATTTTTTGTTTGGGGAAAACTGGGCTGAAAAACAAATAGAAACAGTTTCAAGGAATTCTATTTTGTTCTGAAGTAGATCGTTTGCATTTGTATAAGTTACATTGAACGTTACGTATAGAAATATTTACATTTCTATTTTTGTTCGTGAGGGGCCACTCTTGACCATGATCTTGTCGAATGGAAAAAGACGAGCCCCCCTAGCCAAATTAGGTACATTTGTTTCGTTAAGCGTGAATGCTTGGAGTTGGCCACTCTCCTGATTCCTTTGTCCTGACCACGTGACTAAGCGTTGACATGACGTCAGAACAAAGGAATTGGGGGCGTGGCCAACTCCAAGCGTTTACGCTTAACGAAACGATCATAACTTGGCTAGGGAGCAGGTCTACTTTGGAATGAGCAAATCCAGAAGATTTCTATTCTACCTAGGTTTGAAGGGTCATATAATTTCTTAGGTCATCAAATAGCTTACGACTTAAAATGCCCGTGCATTCCACAACTTTCTTTGATAAATCCTTTGCTGTCCAAGTGTCCAGGCTGCTTGTCTGTGGAATGCATTGTCAGATGCTATAAAACTTGGACTGTCGTTGCTTACATTCAAGAAACTTGTTAAAGGTTTTCTTGTTCAAGAAACCTGTCTCTGTGATTATCGAAAGTTGCCATTTCTTTTTATTGTACCTATGTATATATTCTTGAATGTATGTATTTATGCATCTATTATAATATAGCATATGTATGTATCTGTGTTTCTATTATTGTATATTTTGTAATAAATGTTGGTGCTTATTGTGACAGCCCCATATCATGTCCCGAAAACTACTGTCCATTCCAAGTTGCCTGTAAGAGATCGCGGAATGCGATAAGGCCGCCCATTGTATGTGCTTTAGTTAAATAGTTTTCCTTTGTTTATTATTATATATTTACAATAAAGTATATAATAAATAAATAAATATAATATTTGAAGGGGCTATTTTAATGAATTCCGATAAATAGCAATTTACCGGTATTCATTAAAATAGCCTAAAATATATTGTACTGCTTATTGTAGTGCTTTTTTTGTATGTATTTACTAATATGATTGAAAACCAAGATTGTCATAGTACTTTTTTTATATTGATATAAAGTAGTGCTTGACTGCGATCCCACCCGGTAAGCAGTGTGTATGGTAAGCAGTGATGGAAAAAAAATAAAATATGCTAAACCTGAATTATAATCTGACGAGAAAATTGCAGAAGGCAAATTGTTCCAGTTTTTTATGTAGGTGGTATAAACGAGGAGACGCAATACTTCAGCAGGAACTACATTAGACCAATGCGCATGGGCTACGCCTGATTTGTACGTCGAATCGCGTCGCGTGCATCTAATGTACTCGTAGCTCAAAAATCTAGTTGCCATATAAAATGTTTGGAGAGCGACGCTGCCAGATCGGCGTACGCGGCTCACGTGTGCCCAATGTAGTTCTACCTTTATTCCGGACCGTAAAAGTATCAACAACGTAAGGATGGACACTCACCGTCGCGTTTTTCAATGGTAGAAACGTGACGGCGGAATCAGATCATGCAATTTTTGTGCTCACTATCCAAAATGCACATTTCAACGGTTATTAATTATTATTTACTCATTACCGTCACTTTTCTGGAACCGAAACTGCAGCCCATTTAAACTTACAATGTTCAATTTAAATAAACCAACGAGGCATAATATTGCTGTTGAATACACCAATATTTACTTCGTTGACTTATTTAAATTTAACAATTTAAGTTTAAATTGACTGTCTGCACAGTGATGACCCACATATAAAATGCTGTTTTATTTTATTGTAAGACTTCATAAATAAATACATTTATTGTGTGAAAATCGTATAAACAAAAAAACCGGGCAAGTGCGAGTCGGACTCGCGCACTGACGGTTCCGTACAAACTTACCTATGAAAACAGTTCAATTCCCGAATTGAGTAACAAAGATTTTTACGAATCGCAATTTTTTTTTTTTGTAACTTAACTGGAAATTTAATGTTTTCAGATTTATTTCTATATTTGTGCTATGCCTTGCTTTGTGCCAAATTTTAGGATTCTGGGACATCGGGAGGTACCGTATGAATTTTGTTTCCTTGAGAGTATCGAAAATGTATTTTTTTGGGACATAAACGACTATATCTTTTTTTCCGTTAGCTTAGAAGTTTGATTTTTTGACAGCTTCAAGGGACCACAGACCTGAATAATTGTTTAAATTTCAACTTGATCGCTTCCACGAGTTCTTGAGGTAAAGCGTCTTGATAGACAGACAAACAGACAGATGGACAACAAAATGATCCTATAAGAGTTCCGTTTTGTTCCTTTTGAGGTACGGAACCCTAAAAAAATTGGAATTTTACAAATTTACTAAAATTATGGTATTTAATATAAGGTTTTTGTTTTAAGATTATGTACTGTACTGTATTTTATTTAGTTAGCTAATATGAGGTATAGTATCTTTAGTGATTGAGGTTTATAGGTGGTAGGCGTGGGCTTGCGGATAAGCAAGCAATGGGTAGCTCACCGCTCGGCCGTCCGGTAGCCGACCGGACCGAGACCAAGTCATCGAAGGCCCATATTGTTCCACGCGCGCCTCAAAGAGATGTCAGCAAAACCGTAGGGGCCTGCTGAAGCCATGGACTCGCTTCCGAAAGGGAAATCCGGTGTCCTAGAATGCAAGGCAAAGAAGGAACATAGGAGTGGGTTTTAGTCAGTCTGACTCGCCCTCTCGCTCCCCTCTGGAGCGGGAAAAGATATCTGATGATTTCCCATTTAAAAAAAAAATTCTATAGATAATAATTATTTAAATAGATATGAAGTTGTGGTAAACTGGTCCTTTCTGTATTTTAAGACCAAATATTTTCAGCATGTTACTATTATTAGATAGTAACATGCTGGAAATCTTCTGTCTATGTCTATGTTTTGAAAACTAATTACTAATTCAAATAAACTTTATAATACGAGTATGTATTAGTTATTGATATTATTTTGGGTTTAATACCAGTAGTTGTATTGACTTAGTTCCCAAACTCCGTTATCTATGTACATAATTTTCTATTTTCGGCGAAATTGAGAAACTTTCTCCTAAATATTAAAGCCAAAATCAGCTCTAAAGTATTTGAAGTAATTGTTCTTGTAACCTGTAATAGTAAAAAAAATCATGTGATAAATAAAAATCTAACTAAACAACAATACAAAAAATAGACATACAATACACACACAATATTTTTTCTTTCTTTCTTTCTTTTATCCACAGCCTTCAGCATTCTGTGTCACACATGCCATTACAAGCACAAACATCCAAATATTCTCCATTCAGAACACGGAACAAATATGGCCGTATACAAATATTTTGGGAATGTGACATGTTATTTCGTGTGTCGGCCGATTCATACCGAAATGGTAGCAGCCGCGGCGATACAGCGAGCACTTTCGGAGTGAATAATTTTAAACTGTAGGTATGTACATCCTTGAAATGAAAGGGCGCGTCTTGTCTGCGGTCCTGCCAGCGACCGACCGTGGCTTCTGCGCGTCGCTGTGATTCCGGTGCGAATCGGCCCTAAGGGTGTTGGGTTTTTCCACGAGATTTCGGTGAAACATCTAAGCTGTGCGGGAGGGAAAGTTTGACCTCCAAAAATTCAAACTGCCTTCATTTTTGTCCTAACCAGGCCCTTTGGTTGCTCTAATTGAAGAGGGCTACTAGATGTAGGAGAGGATAGTATTCGAGGAAAGTGATCGAGAGTAGTACTTAAGGAAATTTGCCTCTGGTCACTTCAACCATGCACAGCTGAAAAGTGTTCATTACGCACCCTCACTCCGCTCAGGTACACACTGTTTATCTGCTTCGATATGCATTTTTATACCGAGTACGTTTTTTCACAGCTTTGGTGGTAACAGTCACATATCTTCCTTCGGTCAGTCACCGAATACATGTATTAAATACACGTCATATACAGGAAGATGGGAAGGGGATACATAGAACTGATCTGAAGATGAAGCCGGAAGGTAGGCACCGGAATTCTGTAATTATCAGTGTATTCTAGCCGTGTTTGGTATTAAAAATCATAGCCGAACAGTCGTAACTAGTAAAATTGCTTGGTTACTAAGCTATTTTACTAGTTAAGACTGTTCTGCTATGATTTTTTATTTATTTAAACTTCAAGTACAGTGGTGGTACATATAGGTGGACTTCTATATCTTCGAAGTTCATCATCAGATCAAAACAATGTTTCTATGGGACAAACTCGGGAGTATAAACTTTCAATCAAAACAAAAAAAAATTAAAATCGGTCCACAAATGACCGAGATATCGGTGAACATAAGAAAAAAATACATGCAGCCGAACATAGAACCTCCTCCTTTTCGAAGTCAGTTAAAAAATATTCGCACGCTAAAGCATAAATATCACACCGGACTTGAATGTAGGAACCAAATTGTCAAATAAGTTTCACTTTTAATTAAATTTCTTTCACAGTTTCAAACTATTCAAATGTTTATTTCAGAAATCAGAGGCGTTTATTTCAAATAGACCTATTACAGGCACTTTTGAATTGTCAAAATGCCTGTCAGTCTAAAAAAAAGTGAAGCTAAATTGTACGTTCCAAAGCGTAGATCTCTATGGAGAAGAACGTGCAAGGACACTCTTCTAAATCATATTATGAGTTACATAAAGCCTGGTTACATATTTCATGTCGCTTCTATTATAAAAAAAAATGCTAATTGAAAAAAATAAAATTGAAATAACCCACTGGCAGCTTAGAGATGACCAGTCTTAACTGACGGCGCCCGTTCACGAGCATGATTTTCAATCAAAAATCTATTTTACTTTTTAATTTTTTGATTTGGAGTGAATCAGTCTTTCGAACTTTATTTTAAAAAAAAATTATTGTGCCTCAAAAGAAATCACTGATCTCAAGATCAATAAAATGGCCAAAAAAAATAATTCACTACAGCAAAACAGTTTGATTCAGCTTATTTCCTCACTTCAATGTCTGGATGAGATAGCCG